>JBBELK010000917.1:0-658621 GCA_037783545.1 Henricia sp. BOLD:AAB3569 | reverse complement strand
CACTGCTATATGCCTACATAACCTACTATGTACTATGTATTTCAAGGCACACACGCACATTAATAGTAAACAAACCCACCTCCAAATGACCGTCTTTCTTGCAAATTCTCCTCCACTTGTTTCACCTTTTGGATTTTTTTCAAAGCAGCCGAGCAAAATTGGTCAGAATTATGAGCTAAATTAGTGAAAGTTGTCGAACTTAACTCGCCACGTGCAGCCTTTTCTTGTTGACAGTATACAAAAATAGCGCGTTGTGTGCGCGCCCTCTCTTGGTACATTCGTGATGTCACAATTGTTTCGCGCGCTTTTTGGGGACAGGTCGTCTGCTTCAGAGCACATTTTGAAATAGGCCCTAAACAACTAAATTTGTTTTCCCTTCTGGGGTGAAAAACTTGCACAAGTGAAGCTTTCAACAATTCTGGATATGGGACCTATTTCTTTTCTTCCAGAATCCTACCAAGATTGCAAAATGGCTGCCACTAGTAGTAGGCCTACCGCAAAAAAATGACTTTATGAGAAGCTGATCATGTAAAGTTTGGTTGGCTACTTGTTATCAAGCCACAATACATGCATTATATTTAAAATGGTAATTTGTTTTAAAAATGGCCGCCATTTCTTAGAAGTAATATTTACAACCATAAGTAGGCCTAGACTCAAACTAAAATTTTGGAATCATGACAAATCTTTAAATGCAAATTAGCCAAACTATTTAGATGAGGATTTGTTCAGTTGTAAGAAAGTCTTTGGAGCAACTCCTGCATATGGCATGGGACTAAATTGCTGATCACGATATTTAAAGTTAAATAAATTAAACAATTGTTGGAAAATAAACCAATGACTGCATGTACTTCATTTTTTTAAATTAAAAAGTTTGCAAAATGAAACGTAGCAAATACATACATCTCAAAATTACAATCACTCAATATTCAGTATTTGGTAAAGAGCAAATCCAAAAAAAGCTTCATGACAAATAATCTGTAATGCCTATGGTAGTATACGTTATTTAAACATAAGATGAAAATAAAAATTAATATAATGTACCATTTGTAAACATTTAGGTGGGATGGTAGGCCTAATTTATACCCACGTTGGTACTGAGAACATAATGAGGCATCCAGAGAACGATTTTATACTATGTTCTGATGAGCAGAATTTTGCAGATCGGCATTTGGATTTCCTACAACTTACAAACTTGCAGATTTTAATTAACAGCCAGGAACTTTGTTATCCTAAATGAAAACGAGGAACAACAAATAGTATTGTGCACACACTAACAATGCCATCCAAAAAGGTTGCCGCTACAAAGTCATGTGGGTAATGTATTATAAAGTCGCGACATAAAGTCGACTTTAGAAAGTATTTTTTACACCTTAGTTTCAGGGCATATTTTAATTTATACTGCGGCTTAATTTAAACCAGAATAAGCATGTTAAAACCACCAACTGCACGTGGGGCAATAAGGCATGAATTAAACATTGAAGTGTCATGAAAAACACCCTTTGTTCTACAGTATTTAACACTGGTAAAATTATTTGGCTATAGAGTGGTTTCACACTGTCATGGGTCACTAAACATCGGTGTTTGAAAGTTTCTTCACACCAAAGTAAGGGTTTTTATCTCAACCAACCTTGTGAGTTCGAACACATCTGGTATGGTGCCTAATAGGGATTCAAACCCGAGACCTCCGATTCACCGGGCAGACACTACCAGCTGAACTATAAAGCACAGTGGTATATACTCCCTCAGATTTTCCCTATGAACCAAATTTTTCTCTCGGTGTTGCATGGGAGTGCAATCGAGTTGAAAACGATCTTCAGAAACGGCTTTTCTTAAAAACGAAAACTAGTCGAGAATAAACTGAAGTTAATAAAGACAATAGTTCAATCACATAATGCAGAACAAGAAATGTACAATTCCAAAATTGAAGCATTCTAAATAGCGACAAACAAAAATCACACGAATAAAGAATAAATATTCTGAAAATAAAACAATAAATTACCTAAACATTGCAAATAAACACAAGCTATTATTTCAGATAATTCTCAAATATACAAACAATTCTCAAGCAACATTTAAATAATAAACAACTTCAACAATTATAAACAAATCTCGAAACAATTTCCATTAATTACTAATTGACAACTTTCCCCAAAAGCATAAACATTGAAATATAACATCACAAAATGACAAGTAAAATGAAGGAATTAAAATGCATAAATATAAAAAACATCCTTAACAGCCGGCGTCCATATTTGTTCCTGATCGCTGTGCACAAAGTAAGCATTCCTGTGCATGTGGAATTTGGTACATGGCACACCATGTGAAAAATACTGGCAAAACCAATAAATTGAATACAAAGATACATGCAGCAGTTTGATTGTGCAAGTCTAAAAGAACTGAATACTGCAAGTGTCTAAAATATAGCATGTTATGAATATATACCACCACATATACTGTACATATGTGGTGTTTGATGTACAGTAAATAGTAACAGAACTTGGCCCAAGTTTGCAAAAACATTAACTTTGGCCAAAAGTCATTACATTGTATCTTCCAAAATCTGAACCTCGCTCATCTAAACTCCTCAAAAAAGTTCGGAAAGTCAAGTTTGACTGACGATTTTTCTCTTGTTACTAAATCATTTTCCTTGAATTTGGTATCATTGGAAAGCCCTGTTATTCCTCTTTACAGTGATGTGTCATTTGTTATGATTAATAAATTGGGGGATGTGCAGTATAGCGGAATACAGGGGTGGGTGGAAAGTGAAATGTCACAAAATTCACTGCTATTGTCATGCAGTGCATTCCCCTTTTGCTTGGAGGATGGGAATGTGTCAATGCACTTTTTGACAATAGCAATGCATTTTGTGACATTTCACTTTACACCCGCCCCCGTATTCAGCTGTGCTGCACATCCCCCAATTGCTTAATCATAACAAATGACACATCGTAAAGAGGAATAACAGGGCTTTCCAATGATATAAAATTCAAGGAAATTTATTTTGCAACAAGAGATAAATCGTCAGTCAAACTTGACTTTCCAAACTTTTTTGAGGAGTTTAGTATGAAAGCTGTTGTTCATCCTCAGTTATTATATTGTTTACTCATAAAAAATATCTTGATACAAATGTGGACAAATGTCCGTATGAGTTTGGGAAATCTGGATGCAGTGAAAAGCAACTTGGCTCCACCGTGATTCGAACCGCAGACCTTCTGCCTAACGTGCAGATGCCCTACCAATTGAGCTATAAAGCCAACTGGTGGTCTCGAATCACGGTAGTGCAGTTGTTCTTTACTGACTGGGATTGGCTATTACGTGAGCTTAATAGCAAGCCCTACAGGGAAATAACCACCCCTCCCAGAGATCACTTAAGATACGCCCCAAACCCCTGCCCGGCTTGCCCCAATTATAAAGTATGAATAAGTGATTATTATTATTAAATTTCTTTTTAGGGATTATGACCGCCGGGGTGAATGAAGATTTCCCAAACTCAAATGGACATTTGTCCACATTTGTATCAAATTTATTCACACCGGCGGTCCCTGGATCATAATCCCTAATTTTTTAAAATAATAATCACTTATTAAAATCACTTATTAATACAAAAATAATATTGGGAGGAATCATTACATTGGACAGTTTGAACCACTTCTGTGTTCCATCTGAATAAGGTTTTCTGGTCAAATGGTTGATTACAATTTTGGGACATTGCAAATCATGTGTATGATGATGAAGACATTTATATCGCCCGCATATTCATACTAAGGATGCTCAAGGCGCTGTCACAGTATCACCCCGCTCATTGGGCTCAGTAATATCATTCCTATCCTTAATCCATCTCAACTCCCTGGGGAGCATGCAGTCCCGTGCAGCTTACACGCACAGGGACTAATCAAACACGCGCTACGTGTAGTCTAACGGCGCATGCGCAGGCAAATCACGGCAAAGTGCCTTGCCCAAGGGCACACGCACCACAGACGCGGGCAGACCCGGATTCGAACCCATGACCTGCAGAACTTACCAAGGTATTGAGTTCGGATCACTAGACCGCTCGGCCATGATGCCCCATACGGGGTTTTCAAGACGAAAAATTATCAAGTGTGCAACATTAGGAGCTGTCCATGTTAAAGGGAATCAATTTAGCATGATGCTAGGAAGAACACTGAAGTGTATAATGTCATGAAAAATTGCATTGACAATATGCAATAATGTTTAGTTGCCAAAATCTCCATCTGACCAACAGCACACGGAATATCACCCTCTGGATCCGGAGCTGAAGTTCACCAAACAAAAACACAACCTCGATTGGTCAGCCTTAAACATGCAATAACGCATGCTGCGAAGCTGACACCAATAGAGGGCGCTATAAGGACCGAAGTTGAAGAGGTTTCGGGGAAAGAGGTGACTCCAGCCAAGGGTATGCCACATTCCTCTGCTTAAATGTAGATTTTGGATTCCAAGTACAATAGAATACTGAAGTGTGAAATCAGTTTCCACAAACTGTCTCTGAATATATCCAATTTCATACAGCTGTCTAGCAGTAAAATTTGCTTAATCCAAAATGTTTGCTTTATAAAAAAAAATTAGCAGTCAAAATCTTATGTTGTGTTTACATGCTAGGAACACAAGTTGACATAGACAAAATTAACCCATTTCTTATAAAGCAAACAAATTTGGATTACCGTAAGCAAATTTTGTTGCACTCTATTTCATGCACTAAACCAAACCGCATGCTAATACCTACCGATTTTTTTTTTTCCGCCATACTCGGCAAAATTCGAGACACATATATTCCAACAGATGTATACACAACTTTCAACTGTTTTTGAAATATCCCAGTCAGCGACAGGCAAGGGTCTGCTGTGGTAGTGATAATCATCCAAAAATGGAAACATTACCGATGACTGTACTTGAAAATGTTGATGTTGACACAAGTAAAGCAGACGATGAACGCATTCGAACAAAACATACGACAGCGTTGCAAGCGCACTCTCTTCGCGTGCTTAGAAAAAGCTTTATGAAATACACCCTTACTTAAGCGAAAATTCTGGCTATGCTTAATCCACTATTTCTGATATCGATAAAAACACAAATATTTGAAGTTGACAGTAATATGCAAATATTTGGTTTAGGTGTGAATTTTTTTTACAATAGTGTGAACTCTTTCAAAAAGAAATTAAGGTAATTTGATTCTTTATAAAGTGATTGGAAAATGTGTGAATTTAATGCTGATATATACACACTTAATCTTATACAATTAATCTTGTACATAATAATGCACCTATAATAATAATAATAATAATAATAATAATAATAATAATAATAATAATGGTGGATATTTGTATAGCGCACATGCCCGCCCCTGCAGGGGTGCTCCTGGCACAGTTGCCATTATTACCGCTGCAGCAGCCATCAGGAAATCATCAGAACCATTTTGCTTCTACTAGGTGGCTACCTAAATTGTGGCATTTACCCCCTAACACCTCCCCATATATCACTTGGGTAATTGATGAGGCAATTGAGATTAAGTGTCTTGCCCACGGACACAATCACTTTGGCACAAGTGGGGCTCGAACCCATAACCCTTCGATCACGAGCACGGCTGTATACCCACTAGACCACACGTGCTCCCACTTAATTTCAGATTCTTCACTGGCGGATGAAGCAGCAGATGTGGAAAGTGAAGTTACAGCAGCTGAAGTGAATGATACTGATGATGTCACAAAAGAGGCAGAGCTTGATGGACTCGACGAGGGGGAGGACGACTACAACCCATGGCCTATTGCACCTGATGGTAAGATAAGGGTTGCAGTTACTGCGTGCATAAAGAACCCTAAATTTGGATCAGAGTTGGATTTGAGAGGTCTCGGTAACCTTCAGACCAACGATTGCGTGATCTGACCAATCCTGTGACCATTGTTGAAAAGAAAAAAAAACCTTCGTTTTAAGATAAGTTGTATTTCTTTAAATTTTGCGATTTTTACAATGTGCAAGTCATGGGGAAAGTGCATATTTCTTACTGTCATCATGGAGGTAGGAAAACCTCCATGCTGTCATTAAACCTTGCTTATGCTTGATTTCTGGTTGGTTTTGGGTGGTCTCTAGTGTGTTAATAAATATTTGACATTAGTCTGACCTGCTCCCTGGTCTGACAATACTCCTAGTCACTTCATGCCATGATAATCAGGGCTTGCCCTTTTTCTGAGAGTAGCCCACTGGGCTAGTAAATTGTGTTTTTTACTAGCCCGCAGAAATTTTTACTAGCCCATGAAATGTTTGAAAAATAAAAAAAAAAAAGCATTAAAATATTGACTAGCACTGTCTACTGAAAAAGTTGATTTTTGTTCATCCCCACCCCCCCCCCCCCCCCATGGCTAGAAATCACTGTCGCTGGTAGTGGAGTCGGGATGTTCTTCCTCCTCTTCTTCAGTCCTTCATTTTTTAAAAAGTCAGGAGAGCCCTAAATTGCTCTTCTGAGATAATCGAGGAGAGCTAATAATAGCTCTCCTAATAAAAAAAAAAGTTCCTTAAAATCTTTGAAAACACACTGTATATGGACTTTTGGGGAAAAATCAAATGTTTAGCCTGTTTGGGGCCGAGTCAGTCTGGGGCCGAGTTTGTACACAAGGCAATTGGGGCCGAGTCAGTCTGGGTACGAGTTTGTACACAAGGCAATTGGGGCCGAGTCAGTCTGGGGCCGAGTTTGTACACAAGGCAAAGGGGGCCGAGTTGGTCTGGGGCCGAGTTTGGGGCCGAGCCAGTCTGGGGCCGCAGTCGGATACCAGATGCATGTATGTCTATGCACGTATATTGCACACAAGCTGTGTTGGACACAATGCAGACCCAAGCTAGCTGTGGCCGTGTGTTGCACGTGGAAAAATGCAATGCGCAATCGTCGTTTGCATGCCGCAAAAGGTAAAGCTTTGAAGAGTTCGTTTTATTTTCAATAATCACATCTGGAAAACAAGGAACGTGCACATGTTTTAAGTAGCCCGCCGGGCAAGTTGAAAAGTGGATTTTACTTGCCCACAGCAGTTTTTACTAGACAATGTACGCCGGGCTAGCGTTAAGGTCGAGCCCTGATAATGCATAGTTCCGACCTGTCAATCAAGCCGAACCCGCCGACCAATCACAACAGAGCTAGCAGACAGCGCCCACATAGGTCAAAGTGATGCAATCATCACAACAATCACGCGATTTTCTGCCCATATAGTTTGTATGTTGTATGCGCCAGTGACCGGGTGAATTTTGGTTTCAATGTCGGGCGATTCGCTGTTCAGGTAGGAAAGCGCATTGTTATGAATATATGTCATCCCTGCATTACTAGCCCTTCACTCAGTGTGTGCTACGGTAACTGTCGACCCTAAACCATAAATACCTTTGAGTTTTCTCCAATGAATCTGTGCTTTCCATGCCGAGTCCCGTTACTTTGTACGTTGTGTATCGCCATTTTTTGCGATGGCTTGTGAGCACATAGCAACAATATCTAAGGGGCGGGGTTAACTGGGCAATCTCGGAACTATGCATTAGGGAATGAGTACAGGCTGTATAAGCCAGTAGACTCATGAAACAACTTTAACTACTGTGTTTAACAATCAGTGCTCTTCACAAAAATGATTGTTGAAAATATACTTTTTGTAATGTTTGATTGATACTCAAAAATAATTCGGTTTTTCCAAAGTTGAAGAGTGCACAAACAATGTACAGAAAGCTATGACCATGTTTGGTTGTTTATAAACTCCTCAAAAAAAGTTCGGAAAGTCAAGTTTGACTAACGATTTCTTTCTTGTTACTAAATCATTTCCCTTGAATTTGGTATCATTGGAAAGCCCTGTTATTCCTCTTTACAGTGATGTCATTTGTTATGATTAATCAATTGGGGGATGTGCAGTATAGCGGTATACAGGGGTGGGTGGAAAGTGAAATGTCACAAAATTCACTGCTATTGTCTTGCAGTGCATTCCTCTTTTGCTTGGAGGATGGGAATGTGTCAATGCACTTTTTGACAATAGCAATGCATTTTGTGACATTTCACTTTACACCCGCCTCCGTATTCAGCTGTGCTTCACATCCCCAAAAATTCAAGGAAAATTTTTTTTCAACAAGAGAGAAATCGTCGGTCAAACTTGACTTTCCGAACTTTTTTTGAGGAGTTTAAATTACTTGATAAAATTATTTATACTCGGTGAAATCCCATTGCCTTTTAGTTTGTTTGGTTTGTTGAAATCTGGCCTATTTTGAATCTCTTTCCTCAGCATGTGGAGTTGTTTTTTCACTGTGTGTAAAATTGGTTGTGATTGTATAAACCTAGAGATTCAAGAAGGCATCCTGCTTCTAATTACGAGGGAGATGTTTTATCCAATTAAATTTGGGTGCATACCTAATGAACTGAACTTTGGACCAATGAGTGTCAAGAGTTTTAGCCAATAGGAAGTGATGGCAGTCCTGCTATATAAAGGCTAACTGGGTCAAATGTATTGATTTTGTCACAGGTTTTGTAACACCTTGCATTTTTATCATGATTTCCCACGTCTTGGCCTTTTTAACAGGTCTTGAAGAATGCCGAACCCCTTGTAATGTACAAAATAATTATTGTTGGCGTTATTTTTACTGCTGTTTCTTGATTGTTAAGAAGTTTCATTAGTTTTGTAAGGGGTCAGCCACTCCCTCTGACGTACCACTGAGGGGGTGGCTGTGCTGTAGGTTTTGACATGCGTGGTGAATCAAATTAGTAAGGGGGGGGGGGAATATAGGATGTACCTCAGGGGTTTAATAATCAGCTGTATCTTACATAGTACGGTGAATCTGGGAGTCCATTCAATTGTATTGGACCTGGGAGTCCGTTCAATTTTGTTGGACCTGGGAGCCCTTTGAATTTTATCGGACCTGGGAGTCCTTTAAATTTTATCGGACCTGAGAGTCCTTTGAATTTTATCGGACTTTGGAGTCCACTGTTTTTTGGTGGGACCTGGGAATCCGTTGAATTTTGATTGGACCTGAGAGTCCCTTGAATTTTGATTGGACCTGAGAGTCCCTTGAATTTTGATTGGACCTGGGAGTCCCTTGAATTTTGATTGGACCTGGGAGTCCCTTGAATTTTGATTGGACCTGGGAGTCCCTTGAATTTTGATTGGACCTGGGAGTCCCTTGAATTTTGATTGGACCTGGGAGTCCCTTGAATTTTGATTGGACCTGGGAGTCCCTTGAATTTTGATTGGACCTGGAGTCCCTTGAATTTTGATTGGACCTGGGAGTCCCTTGAATTTTGATTGGACCTGGAGTCCCTTGAATTTTGATTGGACCTGAGAGTCCCTTGAATTTTGATTGGACATGGGAGTCCCTATTTTTGATTGGTTGGTTTTGGGGGCTTAGTTGCCTCCCCAAAATTTCTTGTTGCCAACTTGCCCGAACAATTTGGTATCTGGCATATTTGTTGGAATAAAAATGTTCAAACTGTGACAAACGGCAAAAAATTGTCTGGAATGTGTTATTTATTGAGTCCGAGTAAAAAAGTAAATATCAATGGTTATTTAAAGAACGCTGAATGCCGCAATGGGGCGACATTTCGGCAAGACTCTCACCGGAGACCACCGAAATTTCGGCAAGAGTCACTCAAAATGACACCTTATTTTTTTACCCAAAGCTTCCAGAGATGGTCACAGACCGAAGAGAAACAACTCCAGTCCCAATAAAAATGGTTCTCGACCTAAAAAAAATGGTTTTTGACCTAAAAAAATTAATTTTAAACTCAAAAATATTAGGGCGACACCAAAATGTCGCCCTATTGAGCACGTCGCCCTAATATACCTTTTTTACACACGATTTGTCGCCCTATCCTACAATTCATAGTTTTTTAGTTTAGAGAAAATCAATGTTGTGTTGGTTGGCTCAGTTGGTGGAGCAATTTTACCGCAAAGTCAAAGGTCTTACTTTGTAGTTGTAGTGAAGTAAAATTTTGTTTACATTTTAGACACTTAATAAATTCTGCTAGAGATTGAACAAATTTGGATGATGAAAAAGAGTTGTTGATTTTAATATATTTTAAATTTAAAAAATAGATTTTTAAAATTTAAATGAATCTTTTTAAAAATGTTGTTTTAAACATTGCTCACAATTAATTTCTTTAAAGTGTGCATATTTGTTCAATTGCCGTGTGGCAATATTTTGAGCATTATTTCAAGTACAGTGTATCTAGTAAACCTTGTGGGGGGGAGGGAGGGGAAATAGGTCCATTACAAGCTGTATTTTTAAAATGAAACCTTAATTTCAGTTTTATTTAAGAATTAAGGGAGTTTTTAAATACGTGTGTAGGAATTTTAAAATTCCATTTCCCAGTTGTACATTTATGGAACTGAAGTTACTGTGACTCAAATGATATCATGTCTTTGTATGAAATATAATTATATTAATTTTTTGTTACAAATTATCACTACAGGTACCTTCTGGGATTGAAGAAATAGCCCCACCCCAAGAGTCTGAGTCTTACGTAAGTGAAACCTTTGATTGTCAAAGTGACTATGAAATTTTAACTTCATAACTGATAGGGCCCAATTTCAAAAACTTCTATGTTTAAGAGAAGTTTCAAGTTATTTCACAACACATGGTTATGCCAAGTGCACGAGGAACATATACTATTCAAAACGAGAAAGACAAATCATACTTTGACTGACATGAAGGACCAAAGCAAGGACTATAGTTAACTATAGTTAGACTTTGTCTAGTCAGCGATGGTTAATCGTGTCTTGTCAACCATATTTGGAACCAGCCTATAGACCTTTATCACGGTGCAGCCATCTTTCCTTTTCCCCTATTAAAATAAACGTAACAAAAGTGAGGCTTGCCGAAATAAAATAGTTTGGCCCCGTGTTGAAAATGTTCATTGTGTGCATCACAATGACATGCGCGCGGTGCGATCAAGAAAACACGCAGCGCGGACAGTGATTCTCTTAAAACAACAATGGAAAACTGCACGCGCAGACACGCACTGATCATGCCCGACACGTACACGTACTATGCAGTGGGGAACAAGACAAAGATGGACGCACTGTGATAAAGGTCTATAGTGCACGGTCGTGCTGCTAACTGATACCCATTAGGCAAGGAGTTGATGCATTTTTTTGCGCAGAACCAGTTGACGAATAAAAGGAGTTTGTACTTGAGTGTTAGTGCGCATGTATGGATGACGTTTGACCACTGGTTGACTGTAGTTGTAGCAAGCATCTCCATTAGGTCTGGGAACAAAAACCAGACCCACACAAACACCCTGCAATTTTCAACCTGGAAGGACATCAAATGCAGTTTATCATTCTTCATTTATCATCAGTATGGTTGTCAAGTCTGGCAAAATTTGTATAAATGCCTTAAATATAAATGTATACATTTAGATTCGTAACTAAGAATGTTTACATTTTAAGTAGACTAATCTTTTATACTTTATAGTTTTACCCTTATTTTATACAGGGCCCCCAAGGATAGCAGTTCTATAACTGAAGGGGCTACCCTGTCAAAATATAACAGAAATAAAAAATCAATAACACAGCAACAATGTAAAATGATCGAAAGGGTTCAGAAACGGGCATGCAGAATTATAATTGGTCCTCAATATATAACTTATCACGATGCATTGACACAGTTAAACATCAGTTCACTACGAGTTAGGCGTCGTAATCTGGCTTGTAAGTTTGGATATAGAATGCTTATGTCAGAACGGTTTCGATATATGTTGCCTTCAGTTAATGAACGTAATAAACAACTTAGGTCTAGTGTGCGAACTCGTCTCATAGAGAACAGATACAGAAAAGATACAGAAAATCAGCAATACCGACACTCACAAGAATACAGGCCTGTACTTGGTTTTGATGTGTAATTTACGATTTTGCTTGTGCAATATTGTGTGTTTTAGTGCAATATACCGGTCCTATAGTGTCCTCCAGTGTTTTTTGATGTTTTGAAATATTTTTTGTTGTGGTTTTAATAATTTTTGAATGTAGCTTATTTGTTTGTGGTTCTGTAATGTTTTTATTTTTGTTATTTTAAGTGAAATTTAGCTGTAATTCAAATATATTTTGACCTTTGGGTCACGTTAAAATATGTGGAATAATGTGAAATACATTATTATAATGTGAAATATTTCCTTCTTATAAAAGGGCCCCTGAAATGCTCAATAACTTTATGCACAGTTTTTGCTGCATATGAAGGATTACTTGGGAGAAAGACAATACTACTGTTCATTTAGATGCCCCATGAATAAAAAGTGGCATTTGTCAACTTTCACCTAAAAAGGTCTTCACATAAACTCACAGAAAGAGGGCGCTGTTTGGGGCATGTCACTTTAGGAACACACAGCAGAAAAGCAAAGAAAAAACAAGACTTCAAACTGGAATTGTGGAAAAATGTTGCAGTTTCCAGCCTTAGTTTTTTCATGGTTTGCAACAGGCAACATGTAAAACAAACCTAAATCGTCATGGGTTAACAGTTAAAAGAGATATTCCTTTGTTTTCCTAATGTGACATCACCACTTTGCTCATGCATATATGTAAATTTTCATTAGCATAAAAATCAAAAACCTTGATTTTAACCCCCAAACAACTTCCAAGTAGGGTTTTTATGATTGTAAATTAATGGACTAGTTCCATAGCACATATTTCATTGATAAAAACACCATTTCAGGGCCCTTTAAATCATTCTTGCCATTTGCAATAAGATACCTATACTATTTACTGTCAGGATCACCATGAACCGTTCATCTGGGCCTCATCTTCAGAAGAGGAAATGGAGGTACCAGACTGTTTGTCCCTGGAGCGCATTCAAGATGAAGCTGTCAAGAGTGCCATCTTCCAGGAACTAGGCGTGGCCAACATGAGTCCCATGGAGAGAAAACAGACATTAGAGAAGCTCCGCCTCTCTGGAATGGGTGGGTGTAGCATGTCAATCCTTAAAGAGAGTCTCAATTCAAGTAAAGCCCCAATTTACATCATTTGCAGTTATCCAGAATTTTACTTCATGAGTACTGTTGACAAGAAAAGAAATACTTAAAGTGTTCATAGCAATGGTAACAAACACCACATAATTTGGTACCTTTGTGGGAGAAATTGCCAACTATAAGTGGGGTACCGTGGCCGAGTGGTTTGGGTCATTGACTCGTAATCATGGGTGAAAACTTGGGGTTGCGGGTTCGAATCCGGCTGCGGTACCTGTGCCCTTGGGAAAGGCACTCAACCACACTTGCTCCATCCTTCGGAAGGAATGAAAAGCCATTGGTCCAGTGTGTTAGGTAATGGTAACGCACTCCAAAGATCCCAGAGCATTCTTTCGTAAAGAGCAAGGGGATATTCCCCGGTGTCTCTGGTCATTTCTAATTCAAATTCTTTATGGGTTTCCTCACGCTTGCGAGTGACAGTGCAATGAGCACTATTGAGGAATACTTGGTATGAATACCAGAAAGAAATAGGGTCATTCCATGTCAAATCACCCAATGGATTTAACCCTACCCTCTTCAAATTTGCTCAAATTTGGTTAATAGGTTAACTTTGGCTCAACAAGCTCAAATTTCAAAATTAAAAATTCATCCGACTTACGGTTTTCGCGATACGGCGTGTGCTTTTTCGATGATTTCGGTCAAAATGACTCGACCGTCAACTTTCAAACGACCATAAACCCAGTAACCCCTGGTTTAAAATGGCTGAAATTGGTGTTTTTGGAAAGGGAATTGCATAAGGAATCCAAATCTGCCATTATTTTTATGCGTTAACATGGTATGTTTTCCATGACCTTTGACCTTCACTTTGACCTTGAATTTGACCTCGTGGATCACGTGATCCGGAGGTGAACTTTGGTGAAAATTTTCCCCCATATGTTTTCTTCATAATATCAAAAAATTACAGATATAATATTTTTCGTTTGCTTTCCAGCTCTTCTCAAAGTTGCCATGTTTAGTAAAAATGTAATATTCCTATGCAAAGTACATTACATATGCAAGGCATGCAATACATACACATGTACAATCTATACAGGCAGTGTAATACACATTTTGTAAATCTTATGGAATATACATACAACATTTTAATAACTGTCAAAGGAACTCAGCACTTCCTCAGGTTTGTCCCAGTCTCCAAATTAATGTTACAAGTGTACAAATTAAGTGGTCAAGTTAGCCCGCCAGCTGTAGTACCAGTTTCGCACAGCAATGATGTAGAACCAGCACCAGAGGCAGCACAGGATTTTGATGTAATACAACAAAACTTTGTCTGCTGCATTTATGATGGCTTCCCGTGGATCGGCATGGTGGAGAACATTTCTGAGGAGCTTGGTGACTAGTATTAATTTTATGCACCCTCGTGGACCATCCAAACAGTTTAAGTGGCTATTGGAACCTGATAAATGCTGGGTAACTGAAGCCAATGTTTTATGCAAAGTCAACACCCCATCACTGACATCCTCGTCTTCCAGAAAGTATTACATCTCAGCAAATGACAGCGCACAAATTTCAAGAGTGTACCCAGACTGGATCGTAAATGATCAATAACTTTAGCTGAGTGATCATAATCTATGGTAATGATCTAATAATCACAGTAAATGCCATTTGGAATATTGGAATATGTAATTTATTGCTTCTTAAAATGTTGTATGTATATTCGATAAGATTTACAAAATTTTCCCACTGCCTGTATAGATTGTACACGTATTTACATGTATTGCATGCCTTGCATACGAGTACACATGTACTTTGCATAGGAATATTACATTTTTACTAAACATGTCAACTTTGAGAAGAGCTGGAAAGCAAACAAACAATATTATATCTCTAATTTTTTGATATTATGAAGAAAACATATGGGGGAAAATTGTCACCGAAGTTCACCTCCGGATCACGTGATCCACGAGGTCAAATTCAAGGTCAAATTCAAGGTCAAATTCAAGGTCAAAGGTCATGGAAAACATACCATGTTAACGCATAAAAATAATGGCAGATTTGGATTCCTTATGCAATCCCCTTTCCAAAAACACCAATTTCAGCCATTTTGACCCAGGGGTTACTGAGTTTATGGTCGTTTGAAAGTTGACGGTCGAGTCATTTTGACCAAAATCGTCGAAAAAGCATGCGCCATATCGCGAAAACCGTAAGTCGGATGAATTTTTAATTTCGAAATTTGGGCTTGTTGAGTCAAAGTTACCCTATAAACCAAAAAAAAAAAAAGATTTTTCAGGTTTTCTGAAGTATTACTACATCTATGTGACTGAAATTTCACAAGGCAGTTTATCAACATTATTCTTTAGTTATGTAATGCTGTTGTTCCTGTTTTTAAAGGTTTTACAAAAATGTAATTCGTCTTTAAATTACTGGACGGACTCGGTCTATTGGTTGAATGGGTATTTCAAGCCTGTGTTGTGTAATTTAGTTCATATACGTTTTGGAGTCGTTTCCATTTGAATTGGTGCATTGTGTTAAGGCCCTCTCACACACGGAAAAATCTTGGGCGCAATAAGCTTCAAGAGTTGGCAAATTCGGGAAACTCGTGCTAAAACCCTTTGCGTCACAATGTTTACGAGTATACCACGAGCGTACTTCGAATCGGTTACGAGTTGTCCCGAGTGTAGCTAAGTCGTTTTTACGAGCCAATTTGCTCATTACGGCCGGTACTCATACCCGGTTTCCGTGGCATGGAGTGACTTAGTCTTGGCCCAAGACTACTCTAGTCGATATTGGTTTGTGTACGCGTTGGCCATATAGTGCGCCCTCTTGCAGCACTAACGGACCAGTCTTTGCTCACTAGAGGGCTGCGTTCGGGCGTGCAGTTCTCGTTACTCGGGAGTAATGCGTGCGCATTGCACTCGGGTCACATCACGCGAACGGCAAGTCCGCAGTCCGCGTGCGCGAATGGCAATCAGTGAAGATGGACGTCTCTTGCCGTCACTGCACAAAAAAATGCCGTTTCATTGCTCACAAGAAACTGAGGAAATACAGGCCGTAAGTCGTGAGAACCTTTGATGCCGTCTAAAACAAACCTTATAGTGAGTTATTGTTTCAGTTATTGAGTTGACACGTTGAGCAAATTCACCAAAAATCCCACCCATATTCCACCATCTTCGTACAAATCACATGACACTTGACAGGAGTACGAGCACACTCCCCATTTGTTGGGGAGTAGTGAGAGCATACTCTCACTGACCCGAGTGTCGTTATTCTTGCCGTTCACGCGCGCAGGAGTATAACTCGTGTTAACACGAGTACACGCCCGAACGCAGCCATGTAGTCTTGGGAATTTCTCCCGGAAGTTCAGCATTGGGGGCGGTACCGTTTTATGTAAATAGCTGCAGAGGGTTTTATGATGGCACACAAGGGACATGGCATATCACAGATATCTTTGCAAATATTTGCAATGTCGCAATTATCTTCATAAACAAATGTATTTTGCGATGTCATACGCCTTTGCAAACATGTTTGTAAATATATTCGCAAACATTTGCCAAGAAACTTATGCCACCGAAAATATTAGCAACGATAAAACGGTCATGTTCGATGATTCTTGTAAGCCGCCTTATATTTTTCAAACCATTCGAAGCGCGTGCACGCGGTGTATTTGGGTCACGCTCTGCGGTCGACGCGCTGTATTTGGGTCGCTCGCTGCATTCCCACGCTCTGCTGTATTTGGGTCACTCGCTGATTGGTTCCCTAGGAAAGCCTAGGCAAAAACAAAGAAAAAGTTAAACCTTCCGGGAGAAATTCCCAAGACTACTCTAGTGAGCAAAGACTGGTCCGTTAGTGCTGCAAGAGGGCGCACTATATGGCCAACGCGTACACAAACCAATATCGACTAGAGTAGTCTTGGGCCAAGACTAGGAGTGACTAGGACCAATTCTACAAATGTACTGATCCTCCTGGACATGCTGGATGGGATGCCAGTTCATCGCAGGTCTACCCCCAGCAACTAGTTGGGTTTCCCCAACTGTATTTGCTGGTCCCCATTTATACACCTGGGTGAAGAGAGACAACGTGGAGTGAAGTGTCTTGTCCAAGGACAAAACGCTGTGCAATGGCCAGGTTTCGAACCATGGACCTCTCGACCGAAAGTCCGACACGCTATCCACTAGACCATCACGTCTCCTGTCCCGAGTGTACTGTACAAGTTATTAGGCAGGAGTTTCCCCAAGTAAGTCAGGAGTTTACTACAGTACAAGCTTTCTAAACTTACTGCGAATCAGTTACAAGTGTGGCACGAGTTTGGTATGAGTTATCCGACTTCTCGACTTCGGCATTTTGCGTGGGATTTGGCGCCAAACCATCTGGAATTTCACTGACTCTTACAACTCGTTCGTGAAGTCTTATAACTCGTTGACTACTCGTACAAGGGTCATTCTATAAATTTGGGGTCCAACGTGTGACATTTTTCTGTCCCCGTTACACCTGACATACTGCTATTTGCCATACAAGTATCATTAAAAATGCCTTCAAACCATATTTTTATGAATTGTATTTTATGTAATCACTCTTTGAAATAGAAGGCATTTAAAGAATATGTCCTGAATTTACAAAATACAACATTTTACAAGATGTCAGATGTAACAGGGACAGAAAAAGTGGACCCCAAATTTATAGAATGACCCACAACTCGTATCAAACTCTACCCAAACTCATGTGATACAGTTTGCTACGAGCTGTACAAGTGGCCTACGAGTTTGCTCCGAGTTGCACGAGTTTGGTGCAAGTTTCTCACGAGTTGCCACTCGTTTAAAATTGTCGCCACAAGTTGCGCGCTGCTACGAGTTGATACGAGTTGCTACAAGATGTTACGAGTTGTAGCCGAGTTACATGAATCATCCCGAGTTGTCCCACGAGTTTTCCCCCGAGTTTCCTGAATTCACCAACTCGTAAAGCTCCTGCCACTCACGCCCGAGATTTTTCCGTGTGTGAGAGGTCCTTTAGATGATAGACCCATTTCTGTGTCATCACAGTTTTATTTGATCTATTGCTGTTGCAGCATTGCCTGGGAGGGTGTCTATTCCTCAGTTTGAAATCCTTGAAGAAAAGGCAAAGGTAGGTTTCCTAGTCCTGCTCGTAACTTGTTTCTATTCGTTGCAAAAGCACATTATTTAGCAATTTATATTTTAAAGCAAGCACATTCAATAATCGTCTGTTCATTTGCTTTAATATTATCAGGGCCCAATTTGTGAGTTTGAAGTTTTTACTGAGTAGGTGCACATTTCTGTATTAAGGCCAAAAAATAACTATATTAGCGTTAGCGGCGCGTGTCACTTTAAACAATGCACTAAGACACGCACCGTCTTGTCAAGCTGCTGTTGACAGCAGTCGGGGCTCGAACTTCACGACGACATCAACGTTGCCACCTTTTCCCCGTACTTTTGGCCACAATGCCCCTCGATTTTCGGCAGTAAATACTGTTGGCTTCATATCAACTTGACTTTATTGCTTGGAATCCACTGACACAAAAAAGCGAAAATAAAAACTGCGTCACAGCATCATTTCGGGAGACTTCAACTTATGCTAAACATATTTTTTTGGGGTGTGAGGGGGAGGAGGGGGCCTAAAGTAGTACCCATATCCCATTTGCCTAACTTGAAATAGCAAGTTCCCCCTCTAATTATCTTCATTACAAATTTGTCCCAGAAAAAGCAAATCAAGAAGAAAAGAAAATCAAGAGGTATTAACGCTGCAGAAACTGCATTGGTCAAGCAAAAGGTAGGTATCATTATGACAGTGCTACAGTAAAAGTCACCTAAGATTTTTGTAAGACTATGGTGATGGATTTTTTATACTGATACATGACACATTACCGTTTTACTGATGTTTTCTGAAAACATTACCGTTTTACTGAAGTATTACTGCATCTATGTGGCTGAAATTTCTACAAGGCAGTTTATCAATCATGTAATCTGTCTTTAAACCAGTTCAAATCATCCACAATGGGGGCGGAGCCAGATGAATCAGAGGGGGAGGAGGAGGAGTTGGAAGATGACACAGTGCATGACCTGCTTCGCACCATCGCAGCTAATGACTGGTTCATAGAAAGATCATAGAATGAACTTTTTACTTCATTTTTAATCATGTTTAAATAATCTAGGCTTCCTAAATAAACATCAAACTCTAAATTAGGTATTCGTTTTCAAATCAAAATCGGAATTGTTTGTGCAATAAGTGACTATTCAGATGTCGACCGCTCTGTCAGAGAATGCCCTCTCCGACGCTTGGTGGCGTTATGTATTGTGAAATGCACGATTTAAGCCCATTGACCAGGAGTAATAAGTGCCTTGGTACCTTGCTTGATATAAACATTTATCATGTTTTTCAGTGGACTTGCTGGACAAATTACCTAATCTGCAGTACTGCAGGCCTGTATGTGAAGCCGTGGTCGAAATTTACAAGTGAGTTCATGAACATTTAGTATTTTTATTTATTCTATGGAAACACAAAACTTGCGATAAGAAAAAAATCATATGGGTCTTATCAGGATTCGAACCCGAGACCTCAAACTCTCTCGGCAGAAGCACTATACCAGCTGGGTTATAAGGCACAATGTACACTTCCTCAGGTTTCCCACAAACCCAATTTTTCTCTCGGTGTTGCCTATTCACCATTGAAGTAAAACAATCAAACTTTGGATGAGAGAAAAATCATATCGGGATTCGAATCCGAGACCTCTGACATACAGGGCAGATGCTTTATCACCTGCGAGCTATAACGCACAGTGGGAAGGAACATCAATACAACTGCAAATGGTCAATAAAAAACAATTTTAAGTATGCACATGTATGTAATCTTTAACCAGAAGTTGATTTAGACTTGCGTCGGGGAAATTGAATGTTAAGTAAGGTTGTTTTTGCCCTTACCCGACGTAATTATTAACACTGTATGCTCAGTGCTTTCCCGAGATACTATGAAAAACTTCATAGCGTGTTCGGGTGGGACTCGAACCCACGACCTCCTGCATACAAGGCAGACGTCTTAACCACTCGACCACCGAGCTAGCCGGTGTTGAATGGCCGGTTCGAATCATTTCGCAACGGGGATTGCAATTAGTCAGAAGTTGATTTAGACTGGAACCCTGCTCAACTTGATAGATTTTACTGTACTTAATCAATAATGAAGAAAATAGTTTTGCTTTTAAAGGTAGAGTACATGATTGGTAAACTGTTAAAGATAGTGTTATTTCCACTGGTAATTGAAAGCCTATGTCGAGCAGTGACGGATCCAGCCTCATTTAAATACAGCAATACAATGGATTTTAGGGGGTTGCAACCCCCCTGAAATCCATTGTATTCCTGTACTTTAATGAGGCTTGATCTGCCACTGTCGAGAAAACTTGGCTCTAAAAATCACCTACAGGCGATCTTTGGAGATTCAAATAGTTTTGACATTTTTCTCATCAATGGGGCACTTCAGACAGGAATTTCACAGGATGATTATACTACCATTACTACAGTGCTCGAAATAAGCGGTATCGCATCGCAGTTTGCGATGCAAAAACAGCAGTTTGCGAACCATAAACTTTGATTGCCTAGCAAAACTGCGAATCAACTTTTTAGCACAAGTTTAGTCCAGAATTGCTTCCACCACCAGCATACATCATGCATGTACAGTACATGCTACAAAACTAAATGCAACAAAATAAATGCACAAAAGGTTGCCCTTCCCTCACATCTCAAGTTAAAAATCTCAAAAGGCTGTATTTAAAACAAACGATGGGCTTACGTTCGATCCCCGCACAGACCCGGGCGAGCGCCGGAACGTGCCTAGTCTGGTTTCCGGACCATAATATTCCCGGCTTTAGTGGGGCGGTAACCAGTCCAACTCATGCCGATCACCGTTTTGTTGACTTGAACGTCATTGGCCAGGATCTCTGTCTGCCAATCGCACCGTATTTCTAGTAGGAAATAAGTGCTCCTCAATTTCCAGAATTGCTATTCAAATGAAACCAATGATTAGCAAAAATGCTCCAGCCTGAAAAAAAAATATTTCGAGCCTTGTACTATCCTAATAACAAGTAAGCTTTTATATAATACCTCGGTCATTTCTTTTGAGGGTAATTACCAAACTTGACCCTTACCTTTAATGAATATTTATTAAAGGCAACTTGGCATGAGTGAACAACTCATGGAGTGCGTTCTCACAAAGTACCGTGGTCAGTTGAAGAGCAGCAGTGCTGTAGTCAGGGCCAACGCCGTCAAGACATTGACCGCGTTTGGTCTGGATCGTAGGGACGTTATCTTGAGTCTGCTCCCAGCACTGGATGATGACGAGGTGGGTTCTTAATAGCAAACAGATGTGCAATGGCTCAGGTCACAATAGACAGTGTAAGGCGAGGGTCACACGAATTACGACATCCCAACTTATTGTAGTAATACTATAGTAAGATTACAAGATTTTGTGAGTGTTATCCCAAATGTATTTGGGATAATGTGGTTCGAACCCGCACCCCAAGTTTTCACCTATGATTGCGAGTCAATAACCCAAACCACTCGGCCCTGGTATTCTTTGATTTGTCACTTTACTGTACCACATTTGCAAGTGCCCAAATGCCAGTAAATTGTAAGGGCACCTGAAATTGTACCAATTCAATAAGTAAAATGAGGAAAATGTATGAACTAGTCACAAACAAATACAAAATATTGTATTTTTAGTTTTTAAGTAATCTTTGCAAATATCTGGCTTCATCTTTAGCTCAAGTTTCCGTACACCTTGCCAAAAAATATTTAACTTAAATTTTCTCCAAGTCTGCATAACCCATGTAACTAAATGTTTTTGGTGGTTAATAAACTGCAGTGTCTTCATTATTTTGACCTTAAAGGTAGTATTAGCGAATTAGCGACAATTTTCTCTTGGAATCACACTGAATTGGTACTTACGACACGTTTGCGTATGTCGCACGAATGTTGCACGAATGCCACACGAACTCCCGGCGGAATTTGTGCCAAAAATCGCTGCAAGTTTGCATACATTGCGAATTTTTAGCACTTGCGCCTGTCTCGTGCCCGGAATCTCAGATTCTCATTTTTGTCTCCATCAGTCGCTATTTAGTTTTATAGGTCGCCAACTCCTCACAAAGTTGTCTCACATTTCTCGCAGTTTCTGACTCACAGAAAATAAATTGAGAGTTGGGTTCGAGTTGGGTTCGAGACACCTGCGACGACTCTGTGACTATTTTGAGAGAAAATTTGTCGCGCAAATCTTTTGAACATGTTCAAAATTCTAGCGACACAAGAGGCCCTGCGACTCACACGAGGAAATTGAGAACCCCCGCGAATGTTTCGAGACATTTTGGAAACTCCCTCACGAATGCCATTCGCAATTTGTCGCCAACAGTCGCAGCCCAGTGAGATAGGGACTGAAGACTGATTTCTTGTCCATTTCATTTTGTCCGAATTCAAATGAGTGAAAATTTTACATGCTCCAACATTAGTTTTTTTTTTAGTGGTAAAGTTTACACATACTATAAAAATGAAAATGGTTTTATCTCCACTACTTGAGTAACATGTTAGTTTACTCAGTACCTAACCTGTGTGTACGCTCCAAAAAAACAAAACAAAGAAAAACAATTGAGCGAAACTGCTCTCCTATTTAGGCTAGTTCTGTGCTCGTACTTCATGGACAATGTAGTCGTAATACCACGGTAGTTGGGGCCTAGTTCTTTTCACATGAAAACACCCTTGTAAAAAAGTGCTGCATTTACATAAATTCGTGTTAAATCACCGTTTCTTTAAGATGTTACTTCCGCGGAATCATCGCATTGAACAGTTGGAACCAATTGTATTTTCCATTTGAGTAAAGTTTTTCATGTCAAATGGTTAATAAAAATTAGTTGGGAGTATTAAAGACAAATTACATGATTGGAAAACTTTTAAAAACAGGAACAGCAGCATTACCTAACTAAAGAATAATGTTGATAAACTGCCTTGTAAAAATTTCAGTCACATAGATGCAGTAATACTTTAAAAAACCTGAACAATTTTGATGTAATTTGTTATTGTCAGGCGGATGTAAGGGACGAAACAAAAAAAGCCGTAAGCACCCTAGCTGGTATCCAGGACCGATCAGGACTGATAGGATACCTGGAGAAGATTGGTTTCATCAAGCATTACCAGGGACATGAGGTATGCAATGTGCACCAAACCGTATCAAATCCATTCTATGTAAAAACAGCTATTACCAGCCATAAGCAACCCGTTAGCACAAAAATGTGTTTAGCACAGAATTTCTTTGCTTTATTTTACAAAACTGGGTTGCCAGCCAAAATCGTATGTGATGTGTATTTACTGATATTTTGCTCCTGTTCCTAAAAATACAATTTGACATACAATTTTGGCTAGTAACCCATTTTACAAAGCAAAGAAATTCTGTGCTAAACAAATTTTTGTGCTAACAGGTTCCATGAAATTGGGCCCTGTTCTCCTGCAAATCGCTTTAACCCTGAGGCGCCCCACGTGACGTATATGTCACATACATTTAAAAAAAACATAAAAAAATAACGCGACGCTTACTTTTAAAAAAATAACCACCAACGCCCAGAGTGACACCCCTGTAACATAATAGCGCCCTCTGTTGGTTATTACTGTGGAGTACGCTGGAGACCATGAGCTTTTCTATGTGGCAGTATCGAAGACATTACGATCAACAAAAAGACCCAAATTCGCTGCAATTTTTCTCCAACATTTAGGTAAGTACCATGCATAAATAATATATGAAAATAAACTGTAGATTCTAAAGAGTATGTAGAACCTTGATTTTTCTGCTGAAAGTGTTTTATACGCTGGTAATATAGGCAAAACAATCGTTGTTACACCGGTGTCACATTGGGCTTTTACGTATATCGCTATATGCAATCGTTGTATACATATACACATGTACACGTGTGCATACACGCCGTGCATAGCCATAGGCCTAATGCATTGAATATGCATTCATGCAGTGTGATTTTTGCTCACTGTGTTACTATACAGACTCATGTTCTTGGACATTAGTTGATTCATAAAATACCTGTAACATTGCTACAGACATGACAGAAGGGTAGAATATTTCTTGATAATTGATTTCAGTTTCCCCTTCCTTTTTTTGTTTTAGAGCATTGTGAAGCAAATGTGAACTAGGCTTCATATAGCGGTGTTGCAAGCACTGGATCCGACCGGACTGCACCAGAGTGATGATTGACGTAGCAGTCAAGCCGCGCTCTAGTAAAATCAGGAAGGGACCTGTGGATGATGTCCAGATCAACATGCTCGTTGGCCGAAAACAAGTTGGCAAGCGAGGCCGATGTAAACTATGCCAAGTCAATAATACGAACACCTTGTGTGAAAAGTGCAACGTCAGACTGTTTTGTTAAGGAAAGAAACTGCTTACCGTGTGTAACACACCGTGTGTAACACGCCACATGTAACACGTGCATGTAACACGCCGCATGTAACATACAGCGTGTAACATACAGCGTGTAACATACAGCGTGTAACATACAGCGTGAAACATGCCGCGTGAAACATGATGCCGCGTCTAACATAATGCATGTAACATAATGCGTGTAACATAATACATAATACGGGTAACATAATACATGTAACATAACGTGTGCCATCTGTGGGGCGTCCCCCAGGAATTCTTTGCAATTTGACATAGATTTGAATCGGGGTATCATGTTTGATTACAGCGGAGATCCGTCACTTACATGTATCATAAGAAAGTAGGAAAAAATATGTAGGGGGGCGGGAGGGGGGAGGTGGGGGTTGGCCAGGCCCTTGTTAAATGTATTTGCAGTGTTCTAGTTATTCAACATTTTACACATACTGGTAAAAAAGCATGTTCAAAAGTTGTTTTCAAGAGCTTGCAACTGGGAAGAATCATGTTACATTGGCACCATTGTAGACTTTTGCGTGCACAATGACCCAATGTGACACATGTGTCACATTCCGAAAGTAAGGTCAAACGGGGTCATGCGCATAAAATTACCTGGAAACTGGTTTATTGTATCCCAAATAAACTTGTTAATGACCAAAACTATTTTTTATTTCGTCTTTAACTTGTTCTGGGCTCCCTAGGGTTAAACCACAACCCCACGGACCAAACAAATGCCGCATGTATGCGAAACTGCTGTGGAGAGGAAAAGTATTCAAACAAGTGTCTAGAAAATGACAAACAAGTATGGAAAGCTGTAACACATGCCTACTACACCATCGAGCCATGCGTAATCTTCACCGCACGTTGGATACTCCTGGCCATCTGTAAAGACCTACTACCTACCACGCAACTTGGCAATATTATCTATGAATTTGGTGCTGATTTGAAGCTCGGTTTGTAGGTTGTATACGTTTCAATGGTTGTCTACTCACACGAAACGGCATGTTCCATCTTACTTCTGTAACAATTTGTCTGCGCCACGTATTGAGCTCGTGCCAATGACGTCATTTTGGGAGTCAAATAATTCCGCATCGTTGTGGAAGCAATGTGCGTGCGCGTTGTGTGTGTCCATTGCGTGCGTAACGCGCAATGCTAAGGCTCCCATTGGTGAATTAAACCGCGTTACACCCACCAGAGACACGCGCACGCACATCGCTTCTACAATGACTCAGCATTATTTGACTCCTAAAATGGCGTATTTGCACGTGTTCGAAGGGGGTCAATACAGCCATCACGATCTTGCAAAGATGCATGCAAAGTAGCCACACTATCCGAATGCATCTGACATCTTTCTTGCTTAATGCTGTGATGATTGAAAGTTGAAAAGTGCTTTAGCATGTCTTTGTCCTTACTAAATTTTATTTTTTGATTTTGTAGTTCCAAACACCTTTTTGAGAAAAACAAAATTATTGTGCCTAACTTCAACCTAATTTTTGTGTACTACACCTCCCCGAGTGGCCCACTTATTTGCAATACATCTGTAGACATCTGCTTTCTAAATTCAGGCATTCGTTAAACACTAACAATTCTGGAATGTGATATTAACATATTTTTTCCCCTTTTCTTCAGAGAGAAGTGATCCAAGAATTAAAAGACCGCTACGCCTCGGACCCCACCCTTCTTCCCACCCTGCGACCATCTCGCATCCAACTGTTAGTCCGTCGTAGACCAACCACTGAGCTTGAGGCACGCCCCACATCACCCCTGGTGGATCTACCAGACATAGTGCCCGAAACCAACGTCCATTCCTGGCTATCTCGCTACCAGTTGGACCTTAGTCAATGCCCAGAAGATGAAGAAATATGGGTAAGTCTACATTGCAATGCCACTTTTTTATCAGTAAACCTTGATAATAGGTACTGGGTCGTTCCATGAAGTTTGGATACAGTGCATGTCCCCTGTTACATCGGAAGTCATTTTAGGCTATACTTATGAATTTCATTAGTCAATAGTACTCGGAAATACCAGCGATTTAATGAGATAAAATAAAAACCTCCATTATTTGTAACAAAATATAGGAGCATCAGTCAGCTAATTAAAATGTTGTGCAAATGCAGGTGTGTGACAATTGGTGTTTTTAAACATATTTTTTTAAACCACAGGAACATTCAAGTTTGAATTTTTCTAAATTTAGATTACAAATGATTGTTTAGATCGAGAACTGTGTGCTAATGTCAACAGATTACTTTCAGGGTCGGCGTGAATTGAGACAAATTGGCGCGGTGTCCCATCGGTAACCATAATTTTTTTCAAATAATTAAAAATTGATAAACTGAAGACTCAAAAATGTTCACAGAACAAGCAAAGCAACCATATCGTGCAATATCATTATAGAGAACAAAACTCTCTGTTTGGGGACTTTAATTTACTGTAAAAGCTGAAATATTCGGGGTGATTTTATTTTCGTGCATCAGACAGATACCGTGAAAATAACAACCCGCGAAAATATTGTTTGCAACAATTGTGGCGATCCCAATTTCCATCAGCGAAAATAACAACTCGCGAAAATGTCAGTGATGTTGAAATGCGCGAAAATATCTGTACGCGAAAATATTGGCTTTTACAGTACACTTAATTTTGGAATGACTCAGCCGTACTTCAAAAGTGTTTTAGAGGGGAAAATATATTATTTTCATCAGGGCGACCGAGTTTTGTGTCCGGGCGGCAAATTTGTGTCCGGACAAAACAGGTAGTGGAGAACACTGCAGTGATCAGGGGTAATAATGCGAAAAGCACTTTGTTTTGTGGATTCCTGCACAATATAAGAATTGATTAGGATTGTGTGTTTTTCTCCCACAGTATGACATTGGCACTGATCAGCTTGGTAACACAATCGATTCCTGGCCCACAAAACTACCATCAAAACAAAAGAAATACACCCCCTTCCCTAGAAGAACCCCTCAAGCGCCCCAGGAAAAGCGAAAGGCATCCGTGAAGCACCCGCCAGCGCGAACAATTATATCTTCCACAAAGGCGCACCAATTGTCACCAGGCCCGGGCGGTCACGAGGCTTACACGCCTTCGGGAATTGGACAACAGGCTGGAGGGTTGACGTTTGATCACTCGCAGACTTTGACGAAACGAAGAAAAACGCTCCATGTGGAATTACTACAAGCTCAAGTCGAGGCCATGGGCTTGGATAAAGCCAATATGGAAAGCACTATGAGGGTGAGTTATTTTATCATTTTGTTTAAAGGTAGTATACATGGTTGGTAAACTGTTACAAATACTTTCATCCCCCTGTGTGATTGAAGGTATGCATCAATTAAAACCAACCTGAACAAAAATCAGCTCCGTGCTTCGTCTAACTTTTGAGAAAACGGTCACAAATGGTTTACAGTCACCTCGCTCCAAAACCACTGCGCCCTGAACCACTTCGCCCTGAACCACTTCGCCCTGAACCACTTCGCCCTGAACCACGGCCTGTGCACAAAGTTGTTTTGGGGCAAAGTGGCAGTTGGGCGAGGTAGTGTTTGGACGAAGTGGTTTTGGAGCGAAATGGCCTTTGGGTGAAGTGCTTCAGGGCGAAGTGGTCTAGGGCGAGGTGGTTTTGGGGCGAAATGAATTTACGTCTCGCGAGACGAAAAATAATTGTTTCGCTCATTTCTCAAAGACTATAGCACTTCAGACAAAACCATTTCAGGGGAAGTGTTTACCGCTATCGTGTTTATATTGTGTAAGTTATGTGTAAATCTGTGAACATTTCTGATTCCTGGAGATACCAATCATGTGTTCTACCTTTAAGTCATGGCAGATTTTGCATTGGTTGTGTTCTAAAACAGCATGAAATTTCAGATTCATGGCCTTTAATGGGCTGCTCAGCAACATGTTAACATGTTTCATAAAATGTCTTGTGTGTTAGGTACTACAAAGCTGATGTGCTACCCACCAATTTCATTTTGGAATGGTTGTTTTAATGTACATGTGCATGTGTGTGTAATGTTTTTCTGGTCAACGGGAGTGTCCAATGCTAACAAAAATTTTGCTGATTTGTCACTTTGATGTCCAATTACATTTGAAAACATCTCAATGGTGAGAATGTTTGTTGTTCACCAATTATGATACGATTACATAAGTTTTGGGATCACACGCCAACAACTTGTAATTCTGCTATAGTAATACCGGTATACTATCATAAATTATGCATTTGTGTGTTCACCTGAATAGCCTGTCAGTAAATGCTCATTGAAGTATTGAGATGACCAGACTAAATTTTTGTTGCTATGTAATTTGACCGGGTGAAATACAGAGTCAATACCCTGTTTATGTTAGGAGAGAGTGTCATAAAGCTATCAGACTGTTGGTTGCTAGGTATTGGCGTGCACCATGTAGTAACAACAACATAGCATGTGGACTTGCTAAACTACACCTTCATTTCAAGGTGAAGAATTTGGGGCACCAAGGCCTATAACTTGACACAAATTATTAATTTGTATTAAGTTTAGATGAAGCTTCGGTACCACCGGGAGCGTTACGAGAAACAGGCTCAACGCGAGCGCCTCAGCAGACCGAAACCATGCAACCTCGTCCCCATCAAAGCAGACATATGTACTCATACTACAGGAAAAGGGCACAAGCTGAAGAATCAGAGAAATGCGAAACAGACGAGTCATCGGAGTGGACCAAAGCCGCGCTTATGCGTGCCAAGGCTGTCATTGAGGCCTTTACGAACATGCCATCGCAGCCGATGCGCAAATTCCCAGGCAGCGAATCCGGGGTTGGCGGATCAAGCCTTTTGACAAGTAGCCTTCCTCGGGTTGACCCCGAAGTAGAAGGGAGCAGTGGCTTTTTCACGGAGACTGACCTTTTGGGTCAAAGGACGTTGCCGGAGAGACCGGGGTCAAAGTTGACTGTTAAGAATTTGCAGAGGCATGATGCAGCGAGTGAGAAGGTGAAAGTACCAGTGAATAAGGTGGGTACAAGGCTTATTATATACACATACTTCAGTTTCAAATATGCCAGTGGAAAATGTCACCCTTTGTGTGTTAATTGCCAAAGTTACTGGGTCTACTAGTTTCCCTGCGCTTTAGCAATGGACATTTCAGATTCCTAGATGAACCAATTACCTCGCCAACTGACGTCACACTTTGGGGCTGTCCAAAGTTGTCAACATTTTCACGGTTCTACAAAGCGTAGGAAGGGGAGGTGGGTTGAGGGCTGTGTAGGACTTTACATGCACTGTAAAATGTTGATACTTCATGACATATAGACAGAAAACTAATGTTGATAAGTAGTATTTCGGGGGTGTTGGAGGGAGGGAGGGGGGTCTTGAAAAATACTACTCTTTAGAACTGTGAAAATGTTGACAACTTTGGACGGCCCTTTAGTCTATAACGGGGATTTTACCAAATTCATTGAATATTCCAATATACAGTGAATACCATTTGAAAACATTTCTGCATATGAAAAAGTTCAGACACCAAAATATTTCTTGCACTCATTTTTGTGTAAGAAACTTTTTTTACTATTAACCCATTTTTATAAAGCAAATAAATGTTTGATTAAGCAAATTGTTTCTGCTATTAGCTCTATTAAATTGGACCCAGGATGATCTTGTGCTTAAATGTATTTCTGTTTGTCTGTTCATAGGATTATCTTTCTACTAACGGAAGTGCTAGCATTCAAATACAGAGTGAGTATTACACTGGGCCAGTTCAACATTTTTTCTTCAGATTTCTGTGTATTCTGTCCAAGATGGTACTTTCTGTGCACGAAATTAGCAACTGAATGTGATTTTAAAAGGTTGTCTAAAGCATTGGTGTATGTAGCTGAAATATTTGCACGCTGGTTTACCAACATTCATCCTTAGATATGTTGTGCCCTTGTTCTATGAATTGGTATGAATTCCGTTTATTGGTCGCCAATGAGATGCCGTGTGTCAAGTCTAAGGAATGTGCAGAAAAAGAGTATTTTCAAGGAAATTGTTGAATGTTTTTCACTCCTAAAATCACTTCCCTTTAAAATATTAACACATTTGATTATCAGGAAAATAAGTGGCGACCAGTAAACAGAATTCTTTCCCAGGAATCCCTGTAAAGTTTCATCTTGAAAACGATATTTTGGGCCTTAAAGGGTGCCACATTACATGTATGTGGCTTCAAAAATATATAGGCTTTGTGGAAATTACCTTCTTTTGAAATTTTTTATAGGCAACAGATTAAGCTTATATGAATTTGGCTTTAAAAAAGTACATTGTTTGAAAAACAATTTGCCAAAGAAAACAGTTTTACTCATACAATTGTCAAATCAGAAAATTGGAGGGAATTCTTCAGTCTGCCTTCCGTCCAGCGAAAGAAGAACCAAAATGCTGCACTGCCATCCCACAATGCACCAGCCTCAATCTGTCCGCCAATCAAATGCATTGCATCCAGGGTCAAAGTTGACAGTTGTCATGGGGAACGGGGTCAGAGATTATTGGAGAAGATTTCAGTGGATGGGCGGAGGGCTGGGAGAGGGGAGGGGTCAGGGGAGGTGTTTTGCACCCCGGTTCCAGAGAAACTAACTGTTGATGTCAAGAGCAGGTGGGGGAGTAGTTCTAGATTTCACTTATATGAACTTTTTGTCTGAGCTGGACTAGGGAACAGTGTGCTTTGTTTGTCATTTCACTTCAGCCAGTGCACTCTTTCTTCTAGCAAGGCATAAAAAAAAAAATGTTATGTTGGCGTAACCCGACCGACCCTAAAAATACGGCCGACCCTGGATATTTTTATTTTTTTCAAGGGAAGAAATTTAATGATTAAAATCTATATAAATGAGTTATAAATACGTTTGAAACCATTTCTGACCGTTTCTCATTGTTGTATTGACTTGTCTGACGCTGGCGCGCGTGGAACTTTGGAGTGCACATTGTTGCACCAACGATCGAACATGCAGCAGAAGATTGCGCAGGCTCTACAACAATGTACATGTACCATGTACATGTACATGTACAGGTGTGATATCGATACGGAGATAGATGCACCAAGTATACATTGTACATGTATAGTCGCGTCAACCGACTCCCACTCAGAGAGCAGCCTCACACTCGCTGAACCGAAGGAGCTCTACATGAAAAATATGGTAGCCTCGTCCTAGGCTGTTGCACGGCGCGGACAGCTACATACAATATTTAAAATATTTGGCTATTTATTTTGTGTTTAAAAAATAGTTTGTTACAATATAAATTATTTTAATTATTTTTTCAGCATTTAACACAATAAAAACTGATATATATACATTCTAAAAATTGTAAACTATTTTGTGACCCCGGCGACCCGGCCCCGTGTTTTACACAGTCGCATCAACATGGCGCCCGGTTCCGAAGTGTACAGTGTTTCCATCAAGGGAAAATGTGGATCTGCGGTCATTTTTGATTGCTTAAAACGGATAAATTTGAGTCAACAGCTGAGGTTAATCGCCCAGAGCTGCGCCGACGATGTCAAGGTGGGGTACACGGTGCTAAAAATACAATCGTCAAAGGAAGAAGCGGGTCCATACAAAGATATTGATGTTAGAAAATTACTACCGGCTTAAACAATTAGAAAACATGTCATTTTCGTTGCTGGGAGAAAAAAAAAAAAACAAAAAACAAAAAAATCCCTACCTACCTACCCTATTTTTTGGGGCCCGTTACGCCAACATAACCTTTTTTTTTTTTATGCCCAATCCTCCCATCCAGTACTTAAGCCCTGTATCATCACGAGTCCGGCACTTCTCCTGAAGACAAACAGAGCACACTGTTCAAAACGTTGAGTTCACACTAACCGGTTCTTCTCAGAACCACACATCTTTAAAAGAGATATTTCAGATAGCGCAAACACAAACCATTTAGACTACACATTGTTTTCCACCATGCATAGCAGGGTAGCACACTAAAGCAAAATAGGTATGCAACTCGCAATTTGTCTTAGTGTTTTACTTACTAAAGTAATCTTTGGAGACATTTTCTTAGCCAAGCTAAATACTAAGTAAAGTTTTTACGTAATCTAAGTCTTGAATTGAATACCGCCCTAGACAATTTATGTTTTACCTTTTAGCCTGCTTTTTTTACTGCACTGATTTCTAAACTTTCTGTCATTACTTGAAACAACAACTTGAAGCACAACAGCACACCAAGTTTATTTCTGCCTTTCTGCATAAAGTGGTTGGACTTTAAAGGCAGTATACATGATTGGTATCTCGAAAATGTTCACAGATTTACGCCTAACTTAAACAATATAAAAATGATGACCGTAGAAAACTTCTCCTGAAATGGTTTTGTCTGAAGTGCTGTAGTCTTTGAGAAATGAGTAAAACAATTATTTTTCGTCTCATGAGACGAAAATTAATTTCGCCCCAAAACCATTTTTCCCCAGAACCACTTCGCCCGAGTGCCATTTCGCCCCAAATCACTTCATCCAAACACTACATCACCCAAATGCTACTTCGCCCCAAAATTACTTTGTGCACAAGCCATGGCTCAGGGCGAAGTGGTTTTGCAAACCCTTTTTTTACTGTTTTCTCAAAAGTTAGACTAAGTACGGAGCTGATTTTTGCTCAGGTTGGTTTCAATCTTTAATGAGCGTGCATTTAATTGATGCCATGTCGTTTGTCATATTTGTTTCACCACTATTCTGAAATTTCCAAGGATATTGTCAAAAATCCACCAAAGTTTAGTAAACTAATTTATCTTGGTTACATAAAACAGTGCAGTGATTACACTGACTTTTTTGCTTCCACATCCAAATTGGAGATTGCAAATTTCCTGTTTTCTTCCCAAGGATAGTATTTTGGGGAGGTATTCTATATGATTGTAAATAATAATAATAATAATAACAGGCAGTTCTTATATAGCGCATATAAACATCTTGTCACGCTCCTTTATATAAAAAAAATAATCAAGGCTTGGTTTACTAAATTCTAAGTTTGACTAAGTGATAATTTTTAGGGTTTATGACCCAGGGACCGCCGGGGTGAATAAATTTGATTCAAATGTGGACAAATGTCCATGAGTTTGGGAAATCTGGATGCTCTGAAAAACAACTTGACTCCACCAGGATTTAAACCGCGGACCTTCTGCTCAATGTGTAGACACCCTACCAATTGAACTATGAATCAACTGGTGGTCCCAAAACACGGTATTGCAGTTTTAATTATTAAACGTTAATTATTAACTAATTAATTTGTACATGAATGCCTCTTTAATTTCAGGTCATTTGGGGTCACACATTATGGCAACATTGATATGATGTGGACAAGTGATGGACCAATAGAAGATGAGCCTCACAAAGGTCAACAAAAGGTCATCTCCATGACAACCCTGCCTTCTTGCCCCAATAAGGAGCGTCGTAAGATGTGGCTACAGCAGCAAATGCTGTTTCCTTCCTTGTACAAACTGAGGGTCTTGGATGAAAATCGCAGAAGGTAATTGAATTGTACTTCTTGATTTGTACACGTTTCATTTGAAAGGGGCGTGTCCAATCACATTTTTAAAACACCCATTGTTCCCATGGGTGTTGAGATTTTGATACCATATCATTTGCTATAGAGCCTTTGCACGGCGGCTATGACAGGGGGCAGTCACATTGTCACCGCGTGTCATGCACGAGTAGGTGCTTTGTGGTTCTATTGTTACATCATTTAAATGAGAAAACCTGCCCCCTGTCATGGCCTCCGGTGCAGAAGCTCTATTACCATTCTGAAATTTCGCATTCTCAATCCATACATTTTCAAAGGTATCGTCAAAAAAAACCCCAAGTTTTGTAAACGAATTTATCTGATTCCATAAAGTTGTACAGTAATATTGCACCAACCTTTTTGCTTTGACACCCAAATTTCCTGTTTGTTCCCATGGATAGTACTTATTTTGAGGAAGTACATATTTTGTATGATTGTTGGGTTAGAATTAAATCCATTTTTAAAAATAATCTGAACTCGCTCCTTTAAAGGCCCATATCATTTGCAGATGATTTGTGTTAATGCAACTCCTAATCTCTTTAGGGTAATGCCCCATTTTTGTTTATTACCAGGTAATTGAGGAAAAGGTCTTAAAGTGTTATTATATCCTGTGCAACGACCCAAAATTTTACTTCATGAGTTGACAAGAAAAAACTTTACTCAGTGTTAACAGCAATATGGTAACAAACACCATTTATTTCTGTCCAAAATTGTACTTTCTGCAAGAAAAATTTGCGCAGACACTTGTTTTTAACCATTTGTGTAGATTTGTAAGGTTTTCTGAAGCATTGCTACATCTGTTGCTAAATTTCTAGTTTTAACCAACATTCCTCGGATATGTTATGCCCTTATTTCAGGAATGTTTCGGACAGGCGGACACACAAAATGCATTTATATTATATTGGATGGCTTTGAGGGTGATATGAGAATATACCGCACGAGTCATGAAAATACCGAACGAGCCGAAGGCGAGTTCGGTATTTTTATGACGAGTGCGGTATATTCTCATATCACCCGAAAAGACATCCAATATTATTATTGTTATATAAAATGAAGCTTTGTTTTGAAAGATTTCTGCGAGATTTTTGTCTGTTTGGTGTTGAAAACGTCAGTTTACAAATGCATGCGCTTTTGTTACTGTTGTACAGTATTTTTTGTTAATGTACTCTGACGCGCGTTGCACACGCACGCAATCCATTCCCTCGATCCATGACGCGCGCATACGCTTGTGTTCGTGGTGCGCCCAACGTGCACGCACATCGAATCTGGGCTCTGTGCTGCACAGTAACAGAAACACACGGTGTCCGAAAAAGCTTCATTTTATATAATAATACATTATATTGTTTGGTGTCGGAGCAGGGAGGGGTTTTTACCCCCAAAACTCCCCCTCTGGATCCGCGCCTGGGGTCGAATTGTAAAACTGCTCACAAAACGGATGACTAATTTTTCTCCCACTTTTTAATTTCAGACACCTTGCCGTGGTTGGCAGCAAACAGAAATTGACTGTCCCACCTCCCATAATGCACGGTCACACTCCAGACTCTTTAAGGGATATTGAGTACCAGTGGAGCTCGCCTCAGCCCGTTGTTTTCACCAAAAATCTGAAAGAGAGGACTTCGCTTCTGGAGAAACTTGATGGATCCAGAATAGCTGAAGTTAAAAGGGAGCGATGCAGTAATACACAGGTCAGTCTTGGGCCAGGGTCACAATATAAAAATATCTTAATTACTCGATTGTAATAATTCCAACGACAACCGGGGTCAGAGGAAAAACTTATTATAATTGGATTGTAATCGTATTTATAATTTGCAATTACTATATTGACTTTTCTTAATTGTTTATAATTATAATAAATCCAGACAAACTTGTACACTAGTTTTTAATTTGTGTAAATACCATTTACTTATATATTTATGTTTAAATGTTTTGTCATCCAATCAGTTTGGAGAGCCCCCTGACAGAAACTAGTTTCTGTTGGGCAATTCTGCGTGGCCCATTATAAATCATCCATCCCCCCCTCCCCCGAGCGACATCGGCATGCCCGGACAAAATATGGACTATTGAAGAACACTGTCTTTATGTCAATAGCATCATGAACAAAAATCCAATGTGTCAAAGTGTACACCATACCTCCTGAGAAGTGGCAGTGTTATAAGTACTTTTCAGCAGGGCCATTATTTGTTTCCCATTATAGATATCAAAGTGACAAATCAGCAAAATTGGTGTTATGCATGGGATATTCTTTGGTTGACGTGAAAATTGTTACTCATGGGAAACACTATGTACATATATTTCCAAAACGGCATTTCTAGAAGAAATGTATGGGTGTACTTAACTTGGCAATGCCCAACACACAATATATTTGATAAAAAACTGGTGAAATAACTGTCGGTTAAAGATGGAGGCTTGTCAATGCGCTAAAGACAAATTCGTGCCACGAATTTCACTGTGCTCCATACCTTGCCCTGGCAGCTGCTCTTACGGTCTCAGAGGGTGTAGGGCCATGGTGCAGGCTAATAGCCTCGTCCATTCTGCAAATAGGGTGTGTATCGTGGCACTGAATTTCGTGGCACTAATTTATTTGTGGTGTGTATTAAAATTTGAAATTTCATTTTATTTTGAAACACCCCAATTATTCATTGTCTCTTCAGGGTTCTGGAAGCAAGAAGACACACATCTACCTGTAACCTTCCATACCTACCGTTTGACGTTCTGGAAACCCCAGTAGCACCTCAAAACTCTACAATCTCACACCAGGGTTCCACAAAATTACCAAAGATTCACACGGCTTCAGCTAGAACAACACACAAGTGTATGGAAGATATCCAGGAAATCACCGAAGATGGCTCCAAGAATGCAATAACGATTACCCTTCAATGATTAAAGGCCCAGTATATAATTTGCAGATAAAACTTTTTGACGAATTCCACGAACAACATCATTTCATAAGAATAATGTTGATAAACTGCCTTGTAGAAATTTCAGCCACATAGATGCAGTAGTACTTAAGAAAACCTTAAAAATCCATGCATGGTTTTTGTGTTATATGAATTTAAAAAAAATGTTTTCATACAATTTTTATTTTTTTAAATATAAAAAGCACCTTCAGTTGGCAATTTCTACTGCACCATTTTACACAGGAAGAAATCATGTGGTGTTAATTGTTACCATTGCTATCAACACTTTTAGTCGTTTTTTTTTCCTGGTCAACTCATGAAGTATACTTTGGGTCACTGCACAAATGTGGTGATTTTGCGTCAAACCTAGCATTGGTTAGGCGTTCGTCGATAGTCCAGGGCGTGAGCTAGGATGCCTGTTGTCCGTGGCAGTGGCGCGTTTCTCCAACGTAAACAGCGACCTCACGTGGCACGAGTTTATGCAAATTACCTTCAGTGGTATTAATGCCTTGTGTCAAGCGCAACGATCACCTTATGCTGGCGCAAAAATAAAGAAAACTACATGTACGTCAAACCATGTATAGACCCTTAAACACAACATTGAATGGGAAAATTAAGTCTTTAAAGGTTTTGTAAAGTGAACATTAACAGCAAACTAGTTTTTTAGACAAATCTAAGAATGGTTCTCCTGGAAAGACAGGGGCAAGCACAATTGGTTTTTTTTTCACAAAGAAATTACGTGTATCCTTTTTTGCATTACGGGTATATGGTAGGGATGAATTAAAGGAAGGGACAACACTTGTTTAAAGTTATCGACGAATTTAATTAGAAATATTACCGATGTATTGCCCAGTGCATAAACCTTCATAAGAATCGGAGAAACTTGTTTTCAACAACGGCAACCCAATTAAAGAGACACAACGTCTTTGTTCGGCTATTTAATTACGGGACATTTTGACAATCTTTTTTCACAAGGACCATCAAAAAATTATTGTCAAGGATGCTGTATCACTAAATTACGCAAACAGTAGGCCGGTGTGTACCTTTAATTTTGATGATAAACTCTGCAACTAATGCAAAAATCAAGATTGATGCCTTGTTTGCAGACTCCCATATGCCGTAAAGTATGTAAAAATCCGTTGTGTCCTGACTCACGCCCTCTCAAGTCCGAGCGCCGAACTGCAAAAGATGGTGACTTACATGGAACGTATTTAGCTGCAATTTTTTACCAAATTGTTGAATTTGAAAATAATGTCGATTCAAAGTTCCAGTCCTGAAAAGTTTCTGATGTGTGTCTTTGGAATAAAGTGCAATTATCATGGACTTTATTTTGAAGAAGACTGTATTTTTGTCTTGTATAGAATTTCACACATGGTCATCCCAAGAACCTCTACATTGTAAGTATTATCCCTTTAATAGGCAACTACTCTTTAGAAAACAAATTGACCTGTGGTTGTGTTTAAAGTCTGTTATTAAAATGTATTGTTCAAATGGGTCTTTCCACAGTAAAGGGGGCATTTTGGCAACACATACCATATTTTCGAGGAACTTACAGTCTGGTCTCAAAGTAAAATAAATAGGTTTCAGTTGTTCTGGAGAGATAACTTGGGCCCCAAAAATTACAAATAGTGTGACACTTGTGTAACATTTTAGACCGTCCTGGTTACAAGCGTATATTGGAAATTTGTACACATGGTTTTTAGAAAGGTATTTTGTCACACTATTTGTAACCCTTTTTGGGCCTTAAGTTATGGTATGTGTTGCCAAAATGCCCCCTGTACCGTGGAAAGACTCGGATTTATATCGATTTGTGTTCACGTTCGTTTCCGAGTATGAACCGGCCTTAAGACAGATTTTTATTTCTTCGTGGTTTCTACAGCTTAGTGTTTCAATTGCTGTTTGAATTTCTCCCCTTGTAATGTTTATATACAACTGCTAGTTGTAACATGGTTGAATTGCACATATATAGTGATGTTTCATACTCCGTGTTCAGTGCTCTACCTATTTATGGTAGTACATACACCCTGGGGAGTTAGGGTTAAGAACATTTAACAGCACTGGTTGTCCGGACTTGAACGAGCACATGTTTAGAGTACTGTTTTGTCAATTGTTTTGTATTTTTAAAGTGCGATAGTACAACCCATGAAATGAATTTTGTTAAAGGAGCGTGTGTAGATTGTAAACTAATTTGTCTGTTCCATAAAGCAGTGCAGTGATCACATCAACTTTTTGCTTTCACATACAAATTGGAGATTGCAAATTTTCCATTTTATTCCCATGAATAGCAATTTGGGGAGGTTTTTTTATATAATTGTTGGATTAAAACAAAATCCATTTTCTTGACAAATCTAAACAAGCTACTTTAAATGTGAAATTATCAAGCATCATGTTCGTCCAAAAGCTCAATCATCCCATCAAAAGAACTAAAATCTCAAATTCTAGAAAAATACTCTAGCTTGTAATTTCTGAGAGTTTATACCTTAGTTATTGTTTCACTCAGTTTTGATTTGTATTTTTGATTTGATTTGTATTGTTTATTTTGCTTACATGTTATAGTTTCGCAACTTATTTCATGTACCACCATATAACTAACTTCCTTATAATGCTAACTTAATCTGCTTAACAATCGGTTCCTCCTTGTTTTTAACTGGCTTCTAAATATTCTACCCTTGTGTTAGTATAGGGGTTACACTATTATTTGCAATTTCACTTTATATCATCTTATCGAAAACTAATGTAAAAATTTATATGGATTCCCACACTAGACAAGCTATGCTTTTTGTGGCTTTCCACCATATTTACATGCAACGGTACTTAAAACTTACAAAATAGTATTGTCAAAATAATAGATTACTGTGTGTGTAAATGCATAATTTTTTTATATGGAATTGAATTGAATTGAAAGCTCCAATATTAAAACGGTTTTTAGACCCGTCTCTTTAGAGTAAGCTGCAACGATATAAATTATGTTTCTTTTTTTTCTGTTCCAGTACAGTGTATATACTCGGATGCATCCAGTATTTTAAATATAAGTATTACACTTCATTTGTACATAATATTGGAATTTACGCTTTATTTATTAAAAAATGACTATCACAATGGTTTAGAGTTTTTTCAAGATGTCCTGCTGTTTGTAAAGATATGGCAAATACGGAATGCAAAGTTATATAAGAGTCTGGATGCCAGGTTGATTGTTGTGTTCGGGTTCACAACTAAATACGTCCCCTTACAGGTGAAGAGCTCTCGCAGCGCTTCACGTATTAAAGTTAAAATCGACAGCTGGCTCCTGACTCGTCGTGTTTGGGGTTCACGACTTAATACGTCCCCCGCATTCCGCAATTCCCCTCCCCTTTTTAGCACATGGGAAAGCATGTCTATGGATGTAGTCAAAATGTGCATTAAAACGGTAACAAGGAAATTAAGAGCATTTTTTTAGTTAGTCCAGAAGCTAAAAAAAAAGTTTAAGCCTCTTTTTGAAGTACGCTAATGTAATTAAGTTGTCTATTTTTGTTCTTCCATAAAATGTCCTTTTCCAAGCACCCCGTTCTTGTAATCTGACAACACACGATTTGGGTTTCGATTACGCCCAAATTGGCGCTGCTAAGTACAAACATTTGCTTAGCACAGGATTTATTTGCCTTATAAAATGGATTACAAGCCAACAATATTTGCCAACTTGTGTTCTTCGCAGGAGTAGGAGAATACTGTAGCGTTCTTGCCGTGCGCGAGTCTCGAACGCAATACTCGGAGTTGGACAAAGACCACAAACTCGCTTTCTGACTTGACTTTGCCTCTAGCGCTGAGCCCTTCAGACGTGAAGCAAGGAATATTGCTTTCTCGGCCTCGCCCCACTGGTTGACTATGGCAACACTCTCGAAGTGAACCAAGTAATCGTCCCATGAAGAAACTCCGTCAAACCTGTCCGGGAGCATCATCGGTCTCCAGCTGCCCCATGGAGCCAGTTTGAATTTCCGGTGATGGGTGGTAACTTCCGACAAGATGCGGTCCCACATTATTTGCATGTGCAAAATATGTCTACCTTCCCATTGTCTGGCTTAGAATCCTGTTTTGGATACGTGGTCCGGCGGTTCCGTCCGGTAATTGCGCAAGCCACCGACGGACAGCCGTCGGCTGCCGTCGGCTGGGAAGCGGCCGGTCGGCATCGGCACATCGACCACAAACCACCGGCGGTTCGCCGGTGGCTTGCAAGCGGCACGCGAACAGCGTTTTACAGCTCCCGAGCTACTAGCGAACCACTAGCGGTATCCAGTGGCAAACCACCAGTGCCACTGCCGCTCCTCAATCGCCAACGAAGCACTATAGCGGTCCGCGGTCCGCGGGTGGCTGCCACCAGCGCTAGCGGTGCCGCTAGCGGGCCGCTGACGGCCCGACCGCGGCTTGCGCACTGGGCGAATGTACATCCGCAGTGTGCTGGTGAACTCGGGGTTGTTCCAGGAAGGAACCTGCGCCCAAGTCACGAGCACCAGCTTCGCGTAAATGTACCAAGTGATCGCAGTGTTCTGGTCGGTACTGTACATCCGCGGCGTGCGCGTGACGAACGCCTTGGGGCGGTTCCATATAGGAACCTGCGCTTAAAGGAACACGTTGCCTTCAGATTTCACGAAATCTCACGTTTGAGGGTGTTCCTTATACTTATTAAGAGTTGTTCTTGCAATAAAACACATTTAATGTGTTATAATTAGTGAATGGTAATTAAAAAAACAAACACTGACCTCTGACCCCCACTACATGTCCCGCGAAATGTATACGTATTTCAAGCCGTCAATACGATCGTCCGGGTAGTGGGCAAAATGCAGCGACGAGCAGGAGTTAGGTTGGCGCCGTAGCCAGTGGTCAGGTAAACCTATCAGATGAACGCTAGGTACCATACCATTCTCCGCCTCCCGAGACATGTGTGAAATGTAAACACACACACACACACACACGGAAATTTATAAAACCCGGAAGTCGGAGGTGGTCGGAGATACCCAAAGGTACCCGGAGGTAGATTGTTTTTGCTAACGTGTAGTTGGTGCGTTGACGGTGGCCCGGAGCTACGCAGTATTAAAATAACAAGCCGGAGGTAGGTTGTAGCATGTACTACACGGTCACAACAAATTCTACCTCCGACCTCCGGGTTTCAACGACACCCCACACACACACACACACACCGACTGGCTGTCAAAAAATGGATCGTCAAGAGAACACAGCAGACGCGTCAAAAAAGAAAAAAACGAAAACCTCGCCAATCAGGGTAAGAATATTGTCATGGGACAAACCGATAGAAATAATTGTTCAGAAGTATTTCAACAGCTGCGACTGGAAATAAGACTAATATAATTTCTCCGCCATTTATGGGAGTCAAGATTTTGACTCCCATAAATGGCGGAGCGTGCTGCTTCGAGACATTACGCAAAATTGAAGCATTTCTAAAGCACGTTTGTGTGGATCATTATATTCTACTTTTTAAACATCTTTCAGATCGTGCTCATTATACTTCAAACGCTTGTAATAGCCCAAAAACGCCCAATAAAGCGCAACCCGAAGGCAACGTTTCCTTTAAGTTACGAGCGCCTGCCTCGCGTGAATATTCCGAGCGATCGCGATGTTCTGGTCGGTACTGTATCTCTGCGGCGTGAGTGGCTCGGGGCGGTTCCGGATAGGGACCTGCGCCCAAGTCACGAGCGCCTGCCTCGCAGGAATGTTCCGAGATGTCGCGGTATTCCGGTCGGTACTGTATTTCCGCAGCGTGCGCGTGATTAACGCCTCGGGGCGGTTCCGTCTGGTAATATATCGTCCAGGCATATAAAATGACGCACTTGTATAATGACACACTCACCTTTTACTTCAAATTGCGCGGCGCGCACGTACGGGACTGATGTGCATACACCGCGACCTTGAAAGTATCACTTAAATGAAATATCCACTCGCATAAAAATTAAGAAAGTCAAGGATTTGCCGGCGAGATATGATAAAATTGATAATTTTGTTATTTTAGTAGCCAATTTACACAAGATACAAATAATGCGAGGCAATTTTTGCTCATAAAACTGTAATCATCGGCCATAAGAAACTCTAGAAGGCGGCCCTCTGCCGGCCAGTATTTAACCATGCGTTATTATAATGACAATGGAGTCCATTTTGTCCTTTTTAATTTAATACAGGTCCCCAAGTGGCACTTGTTTCTTATGTAAAGTGGTGCAAAAAGCAGCTCCTAATTGTAAAGTTATGCAAAGAGCCGTGTTGCAAGTTTAATGTACAATTTGCATTATTGTTTTATTAATTCTAAATTTTCATTTTAACAATTTTATTTTAGGAGAACCAGTGGAACTTGTAAAATAATTATTTTGTTTCTACGAAAATATATAAAAGTTGCACATTGATAATTGTTTAGGTTATACCATACATGTAGCTTAATGGTTTTAAAGTTATAACTGTTTGATTTCATATTATCAAGTCGTCTGATATAACAGCAAATAAAACTTTACAAGTGCTATAAACTACACATAAATTGCACGTTTTATTGACAGAAGACTATTATTTAATCAAAATTGCTTCTATGAAGAAAGTAGCTTGTCTTGGCCACCGTAGTTTTCAGCCTATAGCACGGTGCGTCATTATACATGCCCAACTTCCGTGCACAGCGGAACGCGCACGATGCAAAACTTCGCTTGTGCAGCAGAAACTAGATGAGCTTGAGCCTGGAAGATATTCGTGATACGAGATGATACTTTACTGAAAAGAAATATAATGTAAAAGTATCAATACATTCATTAGTTTTCCGAAATTTTCAGGAGAAACTCTTAAGTGCGTCATTATACCTTCCTCGTGGATACATCCGCGGCGTGTTGGTGAACTCGGGGAGGTTCCAGAAAGGAACCTGCGCCCAAGTCACGAGCACCAGCTTCGCGTGAATGCTCCAGCCACTCCGGTGATTCCCTCCAGTACCGCATGTCAGCCGCGTGCGAGTGCTCCGGCAAATCTGGTTGCTCCGGCGGTTCCGACTGGTACCGCGCGTCAGCCACGTGCACACGAGCACCTCCTTCGCGTGAATGCTCCAGCCGCTCGGTGATTCCCTCCAGTACCGCATGTCGGTCGCGTGCGAATGCTCGGGCAAATCCACAATTTCTGGTTCAAGCATCCTGCCAAAATATCTCTGTCCTTCGGTAATTTCTCCTGGGCTTTCGCCAAAAGGGGACAGTAAATCATCAACTGTAACAAAAAGACTACCGTTGGAATGGCTAGGTTGACCATCGCGGGGGACCCACCGTCCCCGGCCACGCCCCCTCCGCATTACGAAACGAGTTGCATGCTTCCTTGACCTCGTGTAGTCGTTTCTCCCTCTTTTCCGCTCGTGTCGTGCCGCCGCTGCCACCAGTGTAGCGTTCTTGCCATGCACGAGTCTCGAACATAATACTCGGAGTCGGACAAAGACCACAAACTCGCTTTCTGACTTGACTTTTGACGAGCCTTTATTCATCACCTCTTCATGCTTACGGACTACTAGTATGCGTTTCCCGGCGGCCGGACGTGTCCCAATCCTCCGGCAGAAGGCAGCCACACCGTAGAGTCGTGCTGGCGCCCTCTGCCGGCCGATTGCCACAATCGTTACAATACATTTTAATACACATCACTTACGATTTTGGCTGGTAATCCATTTTTGCAACAATAAAGCAAACAGATCCTGTGCTAAGCAAATTGTTGTGCTTAGCAGCGCCATGAAATTTGCCCCTGGTGTTTAAAGGGCTATGTCACGGTTTGCGCATGCGCAGCAAAACTTGATAAAGTGTAGCTAACTTTTTCACGTTTTGCCGCCAGGTTTTGCATATCCTATTCAATCTTTACCATCCCTTACAATTCTTTAGTAATTTTGGCAGTGGCGTACTTGTCAACGTCTAGGATGTCCTGATGCATTACTTTTAACTTGGAATCGCACTGTTTGCCGTATTTTTAAGCCGCCAAACATCGACATCACCGTGTGTGCCGCCGTCGTTAAAAAGAGTTTTTTCATCCATAAACAAAAATCGACAAAACATGACAAAAACGGCATCGAATGATATGAATGACATGGTTGGATACAGCAATTTACTTAACCTTGTTTTCCATCAAAACTGACATCCTTATTTGGTCCTGACAGCTATTTTACAGCATTCCTTCTATCCTTGGAAAGACGAAGTGGCCGCCACCGCTGTACGATTTTGTTTTTCCAAAACGTAAAAATAAACCCCCAAAACAAGTGCTTGGGTAAATAAATAACCCCCAAAACAAGTGCTAGGGTAAACTTAACCCTCAAAACAAGTGCTAGGGGTTTAGTTTACCCTAGCAATTGTTTTAGGTTTTAGTTTTTTTTTTACCCTAGCACTTGTTTTGGAGGTTTTTATTTACCCTAGCACTTGTTTTGGGGTTTAGTTTACCCTAGCACTTGTTTTTTTATTTTTTATTTTTTACCCTAGCACTTGTTTTTTTATTGTTTTATTTTTTACCCTAGCACTTGTTTTAGGGGTTATTTTTACCCTAGCACTTGTTTTAGGGGTTATTTTTACCCTAGCACTTGTTTTATATTTTTGTACCCTAGCACTTTTTTTTTTTTTTTCCCGCCTAGCACTTGTTTTAGGGTTTAGTTTACCCTAGCACTTGTTTTTTTATTTTTTATTTTTTACCCTAGCACTTTTTTTTATATTTTTTATTTTTTATATTTTTTACCCTAGCTCTTGTTTTGGGGTTTAGTTTACCCTAGCACTTATTATAAGGAGTTATTTTTACCCTAGCACTTGTTTTGGAGGTTTTTCTACAAAGAGCGCTAGGGCTACCGTAGCGCTTCTACAAAGAGCGCTAGGGCTACCGTAGCGCTTCTACAAAAAGCGCTAGGGCTACCGTAGCGCTTCTACAAAAAGTGCTAGGGCTACCGTAGCGCTTCTACAACAAGTGCTTGGGCTACCGTAGCGCTTCTTTAAAAAGTGCTAGGGCTACCGTAGCGCTTCTACAAAGAGCGCTAGGGCTACCGTAGCACATCTTTAAAAAGTGCTAGGGCTACCGTAGCGCTTCTACAAAAACTGCTAGGGCTACCGTAGCGCTTCTACAAAGAGCGCTAGGGCTACCGTAGCGCTTCTACAAAAAGCGCTAGGGCTACAAAGAGCGCTAGGGCTACCGTAGCACATCTTTAAAAAGTGCTAGGGCTACCGTAGCGCTTCTACAAAAAGTGCTAGGGCTACCGTAGCGCTTCTACAAAGAGCGCTAGGGCTACCGTAGCGCTTCTACAAAAACTGCTAGGGCTACCGTAGCGCTTCTACAAAGAGCGCTAGGGCTACCGTAGCGCTTCTACAAAAAGCGCTAGGGCTACCGTAGCGCTTCTACAAAAAGTGCTAGGGCTACCGTAGCGCTTCTACAAAAAGTGCTAGGGCTACCGTAGCGCTTCTACAATAAGTGCTAGGGCTACCGTAGCGCTTCTACAACAAGTGCTTGGGCTACCGTAGCGCTTCTTTAAAAAGTGCTAGGGCTACCGTAGCGCTTCTACAAAAAGTGCTAGGGCTACCGTAGCGCTTCTACAAAAAGTGCTAGGGCTACCGTAGCGCTTCTACAAAGAGCGCTAGGGCTACCGTAGCGCTTCTACAAAAAGCGCTAGGGCTACCGTAGCGCTTCTACAAAAAGTGCTAGGGCTACCGTAGCGCTTCTACAAAAAGTGCTAGGGCTACCGTAGCGCTTCTACAATAAGTGCTAGGGCTACCGTAGCGCTTCTACAACAAGTGCTTGGGCTACCGTAGCGCTTCTTTAAAAAGTGCTAGGGCTACCGTAGCGCTTCTACAAAAAGTGCTAGGGCTACCGTAGCGCTTCTACAAAAAGTGCTAGGGCTACCGTAGCGCTTCTTTAAAAAGTGCTAGGGCTACTGTAGCGCCTCTACAAAAAGCGCTAGGGCTACCGTAGCGCTTCTACAAAGAGCGCTAGGGCTACCGTAGCGCTTCTACAAAAACTGCTTGGGCTACCGTAGCGCTTCTACAAAGAGCGCTAGGGCTACCGTAGCGCTTCTACAAAAAGCGCTAGGGCTACCGTAGCGCTTCTACACAAAGTGCTAGGGCTACCGTAGCGCTTCTACAAAAAGTGCTAGGGCTACCGTAGCGCTTCAACAATAAGTGCCAGGGCTACCGTAGCGCTTCTACAACAAGTGCTTGGGCTACCGTAGCGCTTCTTTAAAAAGTGCTAGGGCTACCGTAGCGCTTCTACAAAAAGTGCTAGGGCTACCGTAGCGCTTCTACAAAAAGTGCTAGGGCTACCGTAGCGCTTCTACAAAAAGTGCTAGGGCTACCGTAGCGCTTCTACAAAAAGTGCTAGGGCTACCGTAGCGCTTCTACAAAAAGTGCTAGGGCTACCGTAGCGCCTCTACAATAAGTGCTAGGGCTACCGTAGCGCTTCTACAACAAGTGCTTGGGCTACCGTAGCGCTTCTTTAAAAAGTGCTAGGGCTACCGTAGCGCTTCTACAAAGAGCGCTAGGGCTACCGTAGCGCTTCTACAAAAAGCGCTAGGGCTACCGTAGCGCTTCTACAAAAAGTGCTAGGGCTACCGTAGCGCTTCTACAAAGAGCGCTAGGGCTACCGTAGCGCTTCTACAAAAAGCGCTAGGGCTACAAAGAGCGCTAGGGCTACCGTAGCACATCTTTAAAAAGTGCTAGGGCTACCGTAGCGCTTCTACAAAAAGTGCTAGGGCTACCGTAGCGCTTCTACAAAGAGCGCTAGGGCTACCGTAGCGCTTCTACAAAAACTGCTAGGGCTACCGTAGCGCTTCTACAAAGAGCGCTAGGGCTACCGTAGCGCTTCTACAAAAAGCGCTAGGGCTACCGTAGCGCTTCTACAAAAAGTGCTAGGGCTACCGTAGCGCTTCTACAAAAAGTGCTAGGGCTACCGTAGCGCTTCTACAATAAGTGCTAGGGCTACCGTAGCGCTTCTACAACAAGTGCTTGGGCTACCGTAGCGCTTCTTTAAAAAGTGCTAGGGCTACCGTAGCGCTTCTACAAAAAGTGCTAGGGCTACCGTAGCGCTTCTACAAAAAGTGCTAGGGCTACCGTAGCGCTTCTACAAAGAGCGCTAGGGCTACCGTAGCGCTTCTACAAAAAGCGCTAGGGCTACCGTAGCGCTTCTACAAAAAGTGCTAGGGCTACCGTAGCGCTTCTACAAAAAGTGCTAGGGCTACCGTAGCGCTTCTACAATAAGTGCTAGGGCTACCGTAGCGCTTCTACAACAAGTGCTTGGGCTACCGTAGCGCTTCTTTAAAAAGTGCTAGGGCTACCGTAGCGCTTCTACAAAAAGTGCTAGGGCTACCGTAGCGCTTCTACAAAAAGTGCTAGGGCTACCGTAGCGCTTCTTTAAAAAGTGCTAGGGCTACTGTAGCGCCTCTACAAAAAGCGCTAGGGCTACCGTAGCGCTTCTACAAAGAGCGCTAGGGCTACCGTAGCGCTTCTACAAAAACTGCTTGGGCTACCGTAGCGCTTCTACAAAGAGCGCTAGGGCTACCGTAGCGCTTCTACAAAAAGCGCTAGGGCTACCGTAGCGCTTCTACACAAAGTGCTAGGGCTACCGTAGCGCTTCTACAAAAAGTGCTAGGGCTACCGTAGCGCTTCAACAATAAGTGCCAGGGCTACCGTAGCGCTTCTACAACAAGTGCTTGGGCTACCGTAGCGCTTCTTTAAAAAGTGCTAGGGCTACCGTAGCGCTTCTACAAAAAGTGCTAGGGCTACCGTAGCGCTTCTACAAAAAGTGCTAGGGCTACCGTAGCGCTTCTACAAAAAGTGCTAGGGCTACCGTAGCGCTTCTACAAAAAGTGCTAGGGCTACCGTAGCGCTTCTACAAAAAGTGCTAGGGCTACCGTAGCGCCTCTACAATAAGTGCTAGGGCTACCGTAGCGCTTCTACAACAAGTGCTTGGGCTACCGTAGCGCTTCTTTAAAAAGTGCTAGGGCTACCGTAGCGCTTCTACAAAAAGTGCTAGGGCTACCGTAGCGCTTCTACAAAAAGTGCTTGGGCTACCGTAGCGCTTCTACAAAAACTGCTAGGGCTACCGTAGCGCTTCTACAAAGAGCGCTAGGGCTACCGTAGCGCTTCTACAAAAAGCGCTAGGGCTACCGTAGCGCTTCTACACAAAGTGCTAGGGCTACCGTAGCGCTTCTACAAAAAGTGCTAGGGCTACCGTAGTGCTTCAACAATAAGTGCCAGGGCTACCGTAGCGCTTCTACAACAAGTGCTTGGGCTACCGTAGCGCTTCTTTAAAAAGTGCTAGGGCTACCGTAGCGCTTCTACAAAAAGTGCTAGGGCTACCGTAGCGCTTCTACAAAAAGTGCTAGGGCTACCGTAGCGCTTCTACAAAAAGTGCTAGGGCTACCGTAGCGCTTCTACAAAAAGTGCTAGGGCTACCGTAGCGCTTCTACAAAAAGTGCTAGGGCTACCGTAGCGCCTCTACAATAAGTGCTAGGGCTACCGTAGCGCTTCTACAACAAGTGCTTGGGCTACCGTAGCGCTTCTTTAAAAAGTGCTAGGGCTACCGTAGCGCTTCTACAAAAAGTGCTAGGGCTACCGTAGCGCCTCTACAATAAGTGCTAGGGCTACCGTAGCGCTTCTACAACAAGTGCTTGGGCTACCGTAGCGCTTCTTTAAAAAGTGCTAGGGCTACCGTAGCGCTTCTACAAAAAGTGCTAGGGCTACCGTAGCGCTTCTACAAAAAGCGCTAGGGCTACCGTAGCGCTTCTACAAAAAGTGCTAGGGCTACCGTAGCGCTTCTACAAAAAGCGCTAGGGCTACCGTAGCGCTTCTACAAAAAGTGCTAGGGCTACCGTAGCGCTTCTACAAAAGTGCTAGGGCTACCGTAGCGCTTCTACAAAAAGTGCTAGGGCTACCGTAGCGCTTCTACAACAAGTGCTTGGGCTACCGTAGCGCTTCTTTAAAAAGTGCTAGGGCTACCGTAGCGCTTCTACAAAGAGCGCTAGGGCTACCGTAGCACATCTTTAAAAAGTGCTAGGGCTACCGTAGCGCTTCTACAAAAAGTGCTAGGGCTACCGTAGCGCTTCTACAAAGAGCGCTAGGGCTACCGTAGCGCTTCTACAAAAACTGCTAGGGCTACCGTAGCGCTTCTACAAAGAGCGCTAGGGCTACCGTAGCGCTTCTACAAAAAGCGCTAGGGCTACCGTAGCGCTTCTACAAAAAGTGCTAGGGCTACCGTAGCGCTTCTACAAAAAGTGCTAGGGCTACCGTAGCGCTTCTACAAAAAGTGCTAGGGCTACCGTAGCGCTTCTACAAAAAGTGCTAGGGCTACCGTAGCGCCTCTACAATAAGTGCTAGGGCTACCGTAGCGCTTCTACAACAAGTGCTTGGGCTACCGTAGCGCTTCTTTAAAAAGTGCTAGGGCTACCGTAGCGCTTCTACAAAAAGTGCTAGGGCTACCGTAGCGCTTCTACAAAAAGTGCTAGGGCTACCGTAGCGCTTCTACAAAAAGTGCTAGGGCTACCTAGAGCTTTTTGTAGAAGCGCAACGGTAGCCCTAGCACTTTTTGTAGAAGCGCAACGGTAGCCCTAGAGCTTTTTGTAGAAGCGCAACGGTAGCCCTAGCACTTTTTGTAGAAGCGCTACGGTAGCCCTAGCACCCAGGGGGGGGGGGGGGGGGGGGGGGGGGGGGGGGGTCAAAAACTCCCCCCCCCCCCTCCCCTGCTCCGACACCAACAAATATAATGTCATGCATTTTTTGCGTGTCCGCCTGTCCGAAACAAGCGGACATAAAAATCTGACGGGCAAAACCCCTCCCTGGTGGAAAAACCCCCTCCTGGAAAAATTCCTGGATCCGCCCCTGCAAAGAGATGATTCATCAACGATTGGTCAATCTCTTCGGAAGTGATCCGCAGTTCGACTTAAAGTTGGCCAATAAAATGAAAGAGCTGATTCTTGAGGATCCCCGAAGTGGCAGGTGAGATGACTTTTAGAGAAATTATAGCATATTTGAAAGAAACTTGTGGGATTGTGATACTGATTATGTACAACTCCATACTGCAGTCGAGCCATACGACGGAAGTTTACCTTTTGTGCATGCGTATGCCTACATGTACCATCGTATTTCAAGGCACACCACGCACATTAATAGTGAACAAACCCACCTCCAAATGACCGTCTTTCTTGCAAATTCTCCTCCACTTGTTTCACCTTTTGGGTTTTTTCAAAGCAGCCGAGCAAAATTGGTCAGAATTATGAGCTAAATTGGTGAAAGTTGTCGAACTTAACTCGCCACGTGCAGCCTTTTCTTGTTGACAGTACAAAAATAGCGCGTTGTGTTGTGTGCGCGCCCTCTCTTGGTACATTCGTGATGTCACAATTGTTTCGCGCGCTTTTTGGGACAGGTCGTCTGCTTCAGAGCACATTTTGAAATAGGCCCTAAACAACTAAATTTGTTTTCCCTTCGTTGTGTTGTGTGCGCGCCCTCTCTTGGTACATTCGTGATGTCACAATTGTTTCGCGCGCTTTTTGGGACAGGTCGTCTGCTTCAGAGCACATTTTGAAATAGGCCCTAAACAACTAAATTTGTTTTCCCTTCTGGGGTGAAAAACTTGCACAAGTGAAGCTTTCAACAATTCTGGATATGGGACTTATTTTTTGTTCCAGAATCCTACCAAGATTGCAAAATGGCTGCCACTAGTAGGCCTACGGCAACAAATGACTTCATTTCATTATGAGAAGCTGATCATGTAAAGTTTGGTTGGCTACTTGTTTGTTATCAAGCCACAAGACATGCATATCTAAAATGGTAATTTGTTTTAAAAATGGCCGCCATTTCTTAGAAGTAATATTTACAATTAAGTAGGCCTAGACTCAAACTAAAATTTTGGAATCATGACAAATCTTTAAATGCAAATTAGCCAAACTATTTATATGAGGATTTGTTCAGGGACTAAATTGCTGATCACGATATTTAAAGATAAATAAATTAAACAATTGTTGGAAAATAAACCAATGACTGCATGTACTTCATTTTTTTTTTAATTAAAATGTTTGCAAAATGAAACGTAGCAAATACATACATCTCAAAATTACAATCACTCAATATTCAGTATTTGGTAAAGAGCAAATCCAAAAAAATGCTTCATGACAAATAATCTGTAATGCCTATGGTGGTATACATTATTTAAACATAAAATGAAAAAATAAAAATTAATATAGTGTACCATATGTAAACATTTAGGTGGGATGGTAGGCTTAATTTATACCCATGTGGTACTGAGAACATAATGAGGCATCCAGAGAACGATTTTATACCATGTTCTGATGAGCAGAATTTTGCAGATCGGCATTTGGATTTCCTACAACTTACAAACTTGCAGATTTTAATTAACAGCCAGGAACTTTGTTATCCTAAATGAAAACGATGAATAACAAATAGTATTGTGCACAATGCCATCTAAAAAGGTTGCCGCTACATGTGGGTAATGTATTATAAAGTCGAGACATAAAGTCGACTTTAGAAAGTATTTTTTACACCTTAGTTTCAGGGCATATTTTAACTTACTCTGCGGCTCAATTTAAACCAGAATAAGCATGTTAAAACCACCAACTACATGTGGGGCAATAAGGCATGATTTAAACATTGAAGTGTCATGAAAAACACCCTTTGTTCTACCGTATTTAACACTGGTAAAATTCTTTGGCTATAGAGTGGTTTCACACTGTCACGGGTCACTAAACATCCGTGTTTGTAAATACAGTAGAACAAAGATGTTCTGAAAGTTTCTTCACACCAAAGTAAGGGTTTTTATCTCAACCAACCTTGTGAGTTCAAACACAACATCTGGTATGGTGCCTAATAGGGATTCAAACCCGAGACCTCCGATTCACCGGGCAGACACCAGCTGAACTATAAAGCACAGTGGTATACTCCCTCAGATTTTCCCTATGAACCAAATTTTTCTCTCGGTGTTGCATGGGAGTGCAATCGAGTTGAAAACGATCTTCAGAAACGGCTTTTCTTAAAAACGAAAACTAGTCGAGAATAAACTGAAGTTAATAAAGACAAGAGTTCAATCACATAATGCAGAACAAGAAATGTACAATTCCAAAATTGAAGCATTCTAAATAGCGACAAACAAAAATCACACGAATAAAGAATAAATATTCTGAAAATAAAACAATAAATTACCTAAACATTGCAAATAAACACAAGCTATTATTTCAGATAATTCTCAAATATACAAACAATTCTCAAGCAACATTTAAATAATAAACAACTTCAACAATTATAAACAAATCTCGAAACAATTTCCATTAATTACTAATTGACAACTTTTTCCCCAAAAGCATAAACAATGAAATATAACATCACAAAATGACAAGTAAAATGAAGGAATTAAAATGCATAAATATAAAAAACATCCTTTAACAGCCGGCGTCCATATTTGTTCCTGATCGCTGTGCACAAAGTAAGCATTCCTGTGCATGTGGAATTTGGTACATGGCACGCCATGTGAAAAATACTGGCAAAACAAATTAATTGAATACAAAGATACATGCAGCAGTTTGATTGTGCAAGTCTAAAAGAACTGAATACTGCAAGTGTCTAAAATATAGCATGTTATGAATATACACCACCACATATACTGTACATATGTGGTGTTTGATGTACAGTAAATAGTAACAGAACTTGGCCCAAGTTTGCAAAAACATTAACTTTGGCCAAAAGTCATTACATTGTATCTTCCAAAATCTGAACCTCGATCATCTAAACTCCTCAAAAAAAGTTCGGAAAGTCAAGTTTGACTGACGATTTCTCTCTTGTTACTAAATCATTTCCCTTGGTATCATTGGAAAGCCCTGTTATTCCTCTTTACAGTGATGTGTCATTTGTTATGATTAATAAATTTGAGGATGTGCAGTATAGCGGAATACAGGGGTGGGTGGAAAGTGAAATGTCACAAAATTCACTGCTATTGTCATGCAGTGCATTCCCCTTTTGCTTGGAGGATGGGATTGTGTCAATGCACTTTTTGACAATAGCAATGCATTTTGTGACATTTCACTTTACACCCGCCCCTGTATTCAGCTATGCTGCACATCCCCCAATTGCTTAATCATAACAAATGACACATCATCATAAAGAGGAATAACAGGGCTTTCCAATGATATAAAATTCAAGGAAAATTATTTTGCAACAAGAGAGAAATCGTCAGTCAAACTTGACTTTCCGAACTTTTTTTGAGGACTTTATATGCATTAAGAGCCAAGGCTTCGGTTACATGTATATTTTTGCAACGCTTACCCTTTATATACAATGCTAAATGCATTTTGCTATAACCATTGCTCGGAATTACATGTATTGCCATGTTTGTAAAAACTTGTCGTACATGTATGTTTTAATTACCGGTGGCAGAAAAACTTTGGTTCAGTCTACAGCATGGAATCCATTGGTTTTTTTTATCATTGCTTTAAAATGCACACTTTTTATGATCTGTCTACTTCTTTAGCAGTTTTTTAGGTGGAATCAAGACAAAAAATGTTTTGTAAATTTACATTAAAAAAAAAAATTTAAAATGAATGAGCACACAATTTGACAGGTTGTTATTCTGATGATTTTTACAAAGTGTGCACCTTGTAGTTGTGGGACAAAATCTTTGCCTTTCAAGTATGTATGTACGTCTGCAAGAATTTGTAACTTACTACTACGTGATAGTGGTAATAATGTTTCAATATTTAAATTTTTTAAAACAGACCTAAACATTTTACAACAGTGAGATGGAAAACATCGCGGTTGTAACTATTTTAAAAAGTATTACATGAACTTAAAAATAAGGAAAATGGAGCAAAGGTCTCAACTTTTCTTTGAATCTTTTGCACATTTACTTTTTAAGCGACCACAATAGCCCGCAATTGTGAGATGACGTAGCAATCCTCTCTGTGCGAAATATGATGGGATTAAATGGAGTACTCGCGAACCGCCGCTCATTGTGCGTGTGTTTACGTACGTCAAATTATTTTTACATGTAATTTATATTGCGCATTTTAACCAGTTGACGCCAGAGGCCGTGTAAACACGCAAAGATTTCCACATTGGTGTAGCAGAGGACTAGTAAAAACGTTCAGGAGAATTTCGTTTGTTACTGCGTTTGACATCTAAACTAGCGGTAATTTCCGAGAGACATGGCCAAAAAAGTTTGTAACAAAGTTACAGTAGGGTGTACAATGACAGTGCATTGACATACATGTAGCAACAATACTTCACTGCACATGGTAAATGAGTTCAGTTGTTTTCCTTCCTCCATGCTTCAACTAAAAATAAACCCACGCCTACGTACAGCAATGTTTGAAATAATCCTGGTGTTAACTGGTTAACTGATTGGGATGCAGTTATGTAGCACCTGGCACTAGAGCCACCTCTGAAGAGTTTTTGGAGTATTTTTACAGTAGAGAAGCACCAACCACGTCTATTTCACGAACCAATGCTATACCGCATATGCAATTTTGTAATTTTTGTTAAGCCTAGCATACATCGACATTGCAACTGGAAGCAACTCAAATGATCAGTACTCTGCATAGCGCATTCATCACCGGTATTGGGTATTTTCCTATACCTTCACCGTTGAAGGTATTGTCGGTATGCATACGTATTGCGCTATTGAACTCGCCTCTGTTGCGCAACTAGCAGCAACTGGGAGCATCCAGCAATGTCTACATTTCTAGAAAGGGCACATCGACACGGTAAAGCCTAGAGTACATTGACCTTGCAACTGGAAGCAACTGTTACTTGCAGTTGCTGTCGATGTGCGCGCACGTGATCAGATGCACGCGTGCAACTGACAGCAACTTGTTGCAAGTATGCGTACATCGACGCAACTGACAGCAACTGGGTACAACTAGTTGCCAGAAAGTAGAACATGAGCAACTCACGTCAACTGGGATTTTTCCAGTTGCCAGTAGTTGCAAGTGAGCGTACATCGACCTTTTTAAGCAACGGTGCTTCCAGTTTGCCAGAAACACCAGTTGCTTCCAGTTGCAATGTCTATGTACGCTAGGCTTTAGAGTACTCCAAGCAATCCCATGAATCTCTCATTCGGTCTACTTGGAATGTTATAAAGCCTTTGCACGGGGCAGTCACATTGTTACCATGTGTCGTGCATGAGTAGGTGCTTTGTGGTTCTATTGTTACATCATTTAAATAAGAAAATCCGCCCCCTGTCATGGCCGCTGGTGCAGAAGCTCTATTGGCACAAATTGAGCTCAGGCTTGTATTAAACTTAACTCCAGTCACTGGAGCAAATTACTTAACTCAAGTCTTGCATTTACTTCTGAATTAAATGAAGTGAATGCAATCAAGTCAAATGACTTGTTACAACTCTAAACTGAATTGGATAACAAATGTAATGGATGGACGGAAAGTAAGAATTTGCCACAGCAAATACTCAGAATCAGTATTTCACTGATACGAAAACATTTTTAAGTTATTAAAGAACAGTTTGGAGGTGGGATCTTTTGCAAAATTTCACACATAAAATGTTCCCCGTTAAAAATGAATACTACTGTGTGAACTAAGCAAATGTTAGTGAACTGCGAAGTGGGTGTACATGTTTGGACTGTTTCAGTACCAAACACGCATTATGCACCTTCTAGGTTTTGAGGAAAAGCTAAATTTCCAAACTGAATTGTCAAGAACAAATGGTAATAAACGTTTACAATTTTTACTTAGTAGCCAATTATGGAAAGCGAATTTGTCCACATGACTGTCACTTGTAATAGGCCATATTCCTGAACGCGTGAGGGCGCTGTCAAGTGGCCCGGCGCCCATCGAACGTAATGTTCGAACACAAAATGCACTACACGCACGTTTACTTTTAATGGAAATCGACATGCCCGCACGCGACTTTTCCCCACGTACGGACGTAACGATTCCCCTCATTTCCCCCAAATCACCTAGTTCGAGCGCCCTCTCGCGTTCAGGAATATGCCTTATAGGCCATTGGCATGCTGCTTGTAAAGAAACTTACAAGTAAACTTGCAAGTACATGTAGTTTACTTCAGAGTGCATGTAATTTATACCAAGTAGCAAAAGAAATGCGAAAAATTTCTCCACTTTTTGATAAAGAAAACTGTAGTCATGTTATTTCGCTGAAATGGTTCGGTGAAACATGAATACAAAAATACGCAACTTTAACTTAAAGAAAAACCTTCAACTTTCAACTTTTCCCTGAAAAAAAACCTGTCATAATGCCTTTTAGGCATCAAAATTGACAGGAAAATTGAAACTTTTTTTGAACATTTAACAGTGAAATAATTAATAACAGTGACGTTTTTGGGAAGAATACAGGGAATTGCATTGAATGATTAAAACCAATTTAAAATCCTTGTCAAAGTTTTCATTTCAATTTCAAGACATCACACATTTTTAAAAAAGTGTGGAAATTTACATCCTTGGCACTTGACCAAACCCATGGATGCAAACTTGCTTCAATTTGGCTTTTTGTTATTTGCAAAAATTTACATTCAAATTACATTTAATTTAGCTTCTCTCTCGGAAGAAGCTGCAGAGTATCATTAACGTGAATTTTCAGCACCTGTATATACATTAATGAATGAATGATTGACATGCAGCGTAAGTGACCTCTCTGACTACCCATTTGTGGATTTGAATGTTTGCTACAATGAAATAGTGGCCGCATGTTAAATGACTCTAGTTTGCAAAACTCTATAAAAGAGTTTATGCTATGAATAACTGGCTTTAATGTTTGAATACATGTACCTTACCCAGTGAACATGTATAAGGTTAATACAAAATTGCTGCCCGAGTAAAAGTGGCCATCAACTGACATACTATATTAGGTAGTGGTCTGCAGTAGTTTTGATTGAATACAGATTCATTTACACTCAATCATTTCATTTTTTTTAAACCACAAATTCAAGTAGACCCCTGCGTAGTCACACAGGTAGAACTAATTAAAAAATATATTAAAATGATTTAAAATTCTTCTTTAAAACTTTTTTTTTTAAAACGCGATATATTTTTGTTTTTCTTGGCTAAGCATTGCATTTGATGCACCGGGCATCAATATCAAATGAAAAGTTCTTGGGGAAAAATGTTACTTACCAAAATTATTTCTTTAAAACGAAACTTTTCATTCGCAATTTCTCATTTTCAATGAGACAGAAATGGGGAACGAAATATAAAGACATTTTTTAAAAATCAGCAAAACATCCTGCAACAGGCTTTACTGTGCAGTGTAACTTGACAAAAACACTGCTAGTTTTGCTTCCCCGCTTAGATACAGAATAAAAAAAGTTAATTTTAAAAAAGCGAACAATATCAACTGGAAGAACTGCTCTTGGTTTGGCTTTAATTAATAACCTGTTTAACCCTAAACAATCTTGTTGATCATGTGTGTCAGAAAGTGACACACATGGTGTTTTTTTGGGTGCAGTTTCAATAAGGCAACAGCCTGCGCGTATTTGGTATTGAGAGAAGTTAGTATCATCGGCAAAATTATATTAGTTCCTGAATTTTTAAGATACACACCCCAACTCCCTGCTTTTGAAACTTCAGCGGCTAAAGGTAGCTTTTTAAGCCTGAATACCTAAATATCTTACTTTTTTTTAAACGTGGGGTTAAAAAGGACCAATCAGCTTCTCCCGTCGCCCTTGTATTTGGCTTGTACGAGGAAGAAATCGTCAGGCACCACGTCGCCACCGTCGGTAGTGATGCTTCCGCGGCTTATCCTGGTTATTTTGGACGCTTCGTGTCGCTTCAGGAAATGCCCCAGGGTGTCCCAGCCCCCGCCCACTCGCACCATTATGTGCCGTCCGCGTAACATCTACATGTACAATAGCATGGACACATAACATGGTTAAGGCGGCTTGCAAAATCTTGTCACATTTCACTGCTTTGTTAAAAACAGATTAAATGATTGGAAAACTTAAAAACAGGAACTTATCACATAACTGAAGGATGATGTTGATAAACTGCCTTTTGGAAATTTCAGCCACATAGATGCAGAAAACTTCAGAAAACCATTAAAATCCATGCATGGTTTTTGTGTTGTATGAAAGGTAAAACAAAATTATAGAGAGAAATTTGATAAAAAAGCACCTTCAGTTGGCAATTTCTCCCACAAAGGTACCATTTAACATATGCTGTTTGTTACCATTGCTATCAACTAAGCCTGTGTGATTAGTGTGATTAATCGATGGCTGATGTGCACTACTACAGGTAATCGCAGGGTTTTTGAATAATCATTTAATCGGCCTCTCACGATTATTTTAAACTAATCGTGATTAGCGGCTCCATCATACACAGTACGTGTACATACATGTATACACAGTGCATACAATACGTCTGCATATATGCACACATACACCCCGTTTCTCTGCCGACCGGCCACCGTTTGCATATTCATTACAGTGTCACCCACAATCTACTATCTGTAGCTATGAGCCCATGGTACATATTCAAGACTTGCCAGCTAATGCTTCAAATGGTTGAAATACATTATGCAGACCAATGGACAACGCATACATTCATGAACAGGGCGCCTGATAATCAATGCATGTGAATCATGATTCACAATCGTGATGTGGCCTACTGTGCGTGCGTATTGTAGTGTACATATACATGTGGCGATTATAATCGATGCATGATTCACCGTGATTAGTGGTATAATCGCAATGGTATACTCTCTGGCGAGTGGCGATGTTTGCCAGCGCCAATTACCAATCCGCCATCGACATGTACAGTCCGTATTACATAGGCTGTGTACTGTTGTGAATGCCGGCCGAAGGTTCAAAATGATGTTGACAAATTTTCAACCTAATAATTATTTTGCTCCCGATTAATCGATTATTAAATTTTTATAATAACCAAGGCTTACTATCAACACTATTAGTCAGGTTTTTCTCGTCAACTCATGTAGTAAAATTTCGTATACCCAGCACGATATGTGGCAAAGGGACTCCCCGTTAATGCCCCTATACCTCAACACACTCTTTCCTTTTGTTAATGCACCAACCCCCCCCCCCAAAAAAAAACTGAAAGGAATTCCTTGGAAATTCCTTGGATGTTTGAGACACAATGGGGGAATAATGGTAGGGAGATGCCCTCTGCCACATACCGGTATCATGCTGCATATGAAATTTCGGGTCATTGCAAATGATGTGTTGGGGCTTCAAAGTTTGTATTTCTTAGATTCAACAGAAATGAATCATCTAGTGCTTTGCAATGAATCCAGGCAATTTACAATACATAAGCCACCAAGAGTTTGACACGGAAAGGCTACTTTCACATGTAGGCCCTATTGTAATCTTTGTATCCTCTCTGTGGGTGTGCAATTTTTGAATGTGCATTGCTGCTAAACAAAGAATATTACACCTGTGGTTATAATTAAGAACTTACCCTAATGAAGACCATTTTGCCCCCAATATTGTACCTTCCTTCTGATACTCTTTGGATCGCAAGATCAGAATCACACTGCTTTGCAACATTCCTAACCTATTTGGAAAATAAAATTTAACAATACGTTTAACATTTAAAAATAATCTGAAATCACCAATAATTCAGAGCAGTCACATACGTATTTACCCCTGGCCACTGGGCTCAATTATTTCAATCCATTACACCCTAATGGGAGTATACAGGCCCGCTGCCTGATACAGGTAGGTGCACAACATTTCAGAAAACAATTTCATTGAAGAATCGCAAGCAGAGTATTGGGGCTGGTTTTGGGTATTTTGGGTGTGGGGTGGTTCACTGACTAAAGAGGCTAAAATGCAATATTTGTTCTGTATTAGTCACTCGGTTCACAAATGGTCAAAGCAAACTTATTCAACTGAAAATCCTGTTAATTCAAAATAAGAATCAGTTCCCTTCAAAGTACAAAAATACATTTTACCATGTTTATAAAACCAATTGCACGGATTTCTTTACAAAACAAAAATAAGTAAATCTTACTACATGTACACGTACGTATGTAAAAACACAAACACAAGTGGGTCTTCCCATGTTAATGAGATACATTCAAAAAAAAATTCAACGGATCTAGTCAGGCATTTTAATTTATCTCAAATCTCTGACATCACATCAAACCAATGCATGCCCGGCGTTATGCGCACACATCATGTTTTACATAAATTTGGTTTAGGAATGAGGTCGCATGCCAAATCGTGTTTGAATTTTATAACCTTTGGCATTATTACCAAACAAAATTTATGCAAAAAAGGATGTGCGCGCATAACGACGACAAATTTTTAACAGAGGGCGCTGTAGATATAAACAAAGAGCACATCATCTCTAAAGAAGTGTTTTATATTGCTGATCATCCTGTTATAGGGCATGAATTTAAAATTTCATGTTATTTTGAAACATTTCATCAAGCAATTTACCTCTGCATCCAGCAAGCTGACAGATTTCTTTTTAGTAACGGCCGACGGCGGCCGTGGATTCTGCTGTTCCTTCTCAATCTCCTTCTCTAGCTTGACGAGGCCTGGGGGATCGATGTCGAAGCGGCCGGCTAGCCTGGCTAGCTCATATACACACACTAGCACATTCTGGGGGGTTTTCTGTAGAACTGTAATTAGGAGAGACAAAAAGTTTTGGCAACTCTTCGGACACGAATGGTACAGGTCATTCCATGAAAATGGGACACAGTGTCTCTCTAACACCGAAACTTCGGGGTTGGATTGCAAGACATGTACAACTGTCTGAAGTCTAAGACACATAATATGTCATAAGTGAATTTAGGTGTCTTAAGTTTGATTAATCTCAAGATACAGATCTTAGTCAGGATGGTAGCTTTCTTTGTTGCAATCCACCACTGGAGTTTCTTTATTTATATAAATATCGGGCTTCAGAGAATTATTACCTTGTACCCTTATCATACAGTATAAACAGTTTATGGCCTCGAGAATTTAATAACGCCTTTAACTGTTAACATTGTAAAGAATGTAAAGAGCTGTAAAATGTAAAGAACGATTCAATAAACAAGTAGCAGAGACTGCACGTTCAGGGCTCGAATTAAAAGTCAAGGAGGGCACCTTCGAGGGGGGGGGGGGGGGGGGGGGGGAGGGGAGGGAGCACGAAGGCAATTGCAGTCATGGAATTCAAGCCTTGTGTGTGATTCAGGAGTTTGTTTAATATTGCTGTCCACATAAATGATGGCAGAATCTATTTTCTTTAGAGGAAATCAACGACTTCCTGTTAGGAAATAAAATCACGTTAAATTAGGGCAATCAAACACTTACATGGTCCAATTACACCCTTTTATCTCTGTGTGGCAGTTTCATGACACTGCCAAGTCCACTTTTTTACAGGTCACAAATGATCAAGATATGAGATTCAAAACAAATTTCCAAACGTTTTTCATGGGTTTACATATGTAGATGGTAGAATTTTCTTACAAACAGTGACAACACGAATGCATAATTAAAGCACATTTCAGTAGTGATGTATGTATACTACCGGTATATGTACTCGTTTGAACAATCTTTCTGCTATAAGACAGCAATACAGTAAAGCACAAAATTTTTGTTTTAACCAATAATTCTCAACATAATTTGGTAGATTTCAGCCGTTTTCATTCTACATGTAGTTACATGACAAACATTTGACTGATGTTAAGTTGATTAACCCTTTATTTTTTACAATACATAGTTACGATACAAATTTGTAGGCAATTAAATGGTTAATATTCAACATTTAAAGCACGGGCCATACATGTACATATGTAAGCCTCAGTTTAAAAACTAAAAGGCACTAAGCTAGCAGTCTAGGAATGGGAATTTACAGTTTTTCAGAAACCGGTTTGCAATTTTTTCAAGTGTCGGTTAACCAGTTAACCGTTCGGCTGACACTAAAAATTGAACCTTTATCTGGTCAAAATTTTCTGAACCCATATACATTTTTTTCAATTTTATGAAGTCATCACAAATAACCCTCTGAAAACTCTTTAAAATTGGGTTTCGTTTAAAAGTTCGGCAAAACCGGTTTTTAAATTTTTTTTTTTGAACGGTTAACCGGTTAAACGTCCCATCACTATAACAGTCATACATGTAAATGATCATCAGGCAAAATTGACACTGTACTGATATTGGATTTATAAGCCACAATCTCCAGGCCATTTCACAGCCAGTAATCTCTACATGTAGCTTACAAGCTGCAACCAGTAAGCCATAGCCAGTACGCAAAAATGTACAACCATATATGTGTTTCCACTTACCAAGTCCTTCTGTTTCAAAGAGGCACGTATCTTCCAAGCCAACATCTCTGCACCATGAAAGGAAATTGGCTACGTTATCCCGAGCAAAGAAAGATTCAGCCACAGCATTCTGTCGATACTTGATCTTCTTGCACGGCATTTTCTAACATAGAACAATGACAGCATTGCTTCAAGATTAAAGATAGTATACATGATTAGTAAACTGTTACAAATAGTTTTATCCCCCTGTGTGATTGTAGATTTGCATGATTAAAAGCAACCTGAGCAAAAACCAGCTCCGTACTTCGTCTAACTTTTGAGAAAACAGTCAAAAAAGGGTTTGCAGTCATTTCGCCCCAAAACCACTTCGCCCTGAACCATTTCGCCCTGAACCACGGCCTGTGCACGAAGTGGTTTTGGGGCAAAGTGGCATTTGGGCGATGTAGTGTTTGGACGAAGTAATTTGGGGCGAAATGGCACTCGGGCGAAGTGGTTTGGGGCGAAATAGCACTTGGGCGAAATGGTTTTGGGGCGAAATGGTTTTGAGGCGAATTGAATTTCTCAAAGACTATAGCACTTCAGACAAAACCATTTCAGGGGAAGTTTTCTACGGTCATCATGTTTATATTGTGTAACTTAGGCGTAAATCTGTGAACATTTCTGATTTTCGAGATTACCAATGATGTATACTGCCTTTAACAGTAATATGGTCAGACCTTTTGAGAAGTGGAAAACCAATGACGAAATTTTTCAGAAAGGCAAGACAAGACAAAAACAAAAAAGTTGCAACAGGAGCACAACAAACTTGAGTGCCTCTTTATTTGTGAACTGCCCAATTTGACCTTTCTGCTGAAAATAGAACAAAAACTTGATAAGTTTCTTTTGACTTTCAGTAAATAGACCGTATCGAATAGCCACCATTTCGTGGGGCAGTTTCTTTGTTCCCTGAGGACATACATAGTTGCACATATTGTGCTTCCATTGTTGAACGGTTCAAGTAACAAAAGGTGCCCCACGAAATGGCGGCTATTCGATACGGTCTATACGTATGCAAGTGTACATGTCCAGTGCACTGCGTATTCATGATAGAGGGCTAGTTCAATCTACTGCAAGGCACCCAACTACTCACCCCGATGGCTTTCCCGGCTCGTTGACATTCTACTGCCTTATCCTGAATAAGTTGAGCTAATTTGCATAGAAGGACGCCATTGGCTATGGAGGACATGAAGTTGGTGGCAGTAATTTTCTCCCCTGTTGATGAAAAACAAGGACATTTGGGCATTTACACCATTTCTGTTTTGTCAAAAATTGTTTGATTTTAAAAATAAAGGAAAATTGCTTTTGTTTTAAATGCTGTCTGCTCACTGATGCTCATGGTTATTTTTATTTTCTACAGAAAGGTACAATTTTTTGGATTTAAAACAAAAATCATGTGGTGTTTGATGCCATTTCTATCAACAACTCCGTTTTCTTGTCAACTCATTGGGTAAAATTCTGGTCGTTCCAAATGACAATGGGCCTCGAAGCTGGGTATAAAAGCACTTGCTTTTTACGCAAAATACTTGAAAATCATACATACATGTACATGTAATAGTAAGAACACTTAATTAAACACGATTCATATCAGTTGGAATTCTATTATTTTCTATAATCACTAAGTAGTGAATATAATCACAGTGACAGCTCAAAAATATTTGTACATTTGTACATTTATTAAAACATTGAGATTCTGCACCAAAAATATCATATTTAGTATTGTCCCTATTGCTGTGAAATTCCCCATAGTGCAAATGCATTAAGAGGAATGCAACAATTTGTGTGTGTGGGATATACATACACGTAATCCAACAGGTCCGGCTAAATGAAAAGCACTGTTCCGTAAATATTGGCCTAAAAACCAGGTCATGAGTCATCATGTATGTACCTTTGGAATTTCATGCTAGAATTAACACAGAGTCAGAGATGTTTGTATTAAACGGCAACCACAAAAATAAAGCATTATACCTCACTACATTTTAACCCGGAGATTATGCCAGTGATCAAAGATTATTATATAAAATGAGGCTTTTGCAGATTCCGTGCATTTCTGATACTGTCAAGCACAGAGGCCCAATCTGATGACTGTATGTGCGTCCACTCTGGGCGCACCAAAGCATACTGTGTGTGTGCGCGTAAAGCGCGAATGCATACAGTAACAAAATATATTGTACAACAGTAACATGCAATTGTAAACGTTAGAAAAGAACTGAATTTGTCAACACTAAACAGACAAAAATCTAGTGGAAATCTTTCAAAACAAAGAAGGTATACATGTAGGCTTCATTTTATATAACAATAATATTGGATGTCTTTTTGGGTGATATGAGAATATACTGCACGAGTCATTAAAATACTGAACTCGCCTTCGGCTCATTCAGTATTTTCATGACTCGTGCAGTATATTCTCATATCACCCGAAAAGCCATCCAATATTATATAAATCTAAACGGTCCCTGAAATATTTATTAATGAAATCTTTTCTAACCCTTGTGTTTGGGGCCGTCCAAAGTTGTGAACATTTTCAAAGTTCTACAGAGTGTAACTATTTTTTAAGACCCCCTTCGCACCCCCCACCCCCCAAATACTACTTATCAATATTATCAACATTTGTCACGACCATGAAATATCAACATTTTACAGTGCATGTAAAACCCCCCTCCCCCTTCCTACGCTTTGCAGAACCATGAAAATGTTGACAACTTTGGACGGCTCCTTACATGTTGCCTGTTGCAAGCCATGAAAAATATGGGGGTGCAAACAGTAGTATTTGGCTAGTATTCGATTGTACATGTATAGATGTACCTGTACAGATGTAGGTTTAACACCTCTTATTCCGGGTTCCCAAGTTAAATGCACTGAACTACAGGCCCAAAGAATTTCTACTTTACATGTATCATGTTTATATTTTCCTCCATTTTGATTACTCACCAAGTACTCGTGTTAACCACTCGGTCAAGTCTTCCTTTAACGGAACCAGGCTTTCTTCAGCTCCCCTGGTTATCTCCTGGAAGTATTCATCCCCCTCTGGGCTCTCCAAGTCCTCCATCTTGGCTTCAGCAGGGCCATGCAAAATCTGTATTCAGATGCAATGGAGCATCATTAAAGGAAAAGTATACCCGACATATTTATAAAAGACATTTGGAAAGAATTGAGAGGTTGATCATGGCTTCAGGCCTTGTGTGCAAAATATATGACAAAACATATGACACAAAATAATAAATATTTCCCACTTAACATATTTGGTTTTTCCATCAAATCTACACATTCCAATGCCAGATAAGTCATTTTTAAAGAAAACAATTCTGATCAACTTCTCAACTCTTCTACACCTGTACATAACACTGAAGAATCCTGGTTCAAAAGCAGCCCAGTCTCGCATGTCAAATTTTTCAAGTTTGGAGTGCTTTGTCAAATGGATATGAATGATGGGTACTGAAATGTACACACAAAGTCACATGTATATCTTTGATACACTTACTTTTTTTGTCATGAGCCTATCTCAAAAAGCACCTTTGTTATGAACCTTCTTTTTCATCAGTTGCTATGTACATAAATTGGATTAACATCCAGGGTATCAAAGGAATTGATTGAAGCTGGGAACACAGACTTATCAGGTTGCTGTTTCTAGTCCTGTGCATTTTTAAATACATGTAATATACCGGTACTTTCAAAAATTTTGTTTTATTTTCAATTGAATATTCGATATTCGATGCTTGAAATTATCTTGTCTATTTTTTTTTTTTCAAAAATTAATCTCGGCTCAAACTATAAACTTTATGCTGTAACTTGCATAATGATCTCTTTCCCGAAGAGCTTTCGCAATAATTATCATCGGCTCTGACCATAAACCTTGTGTTCAATGTGTTGCACTTTGTACACTGGACTTGTAGTTGGATGCAAATGTGACATCAAAGTGGCCGTTTCGGAGATGAAAAACGGATTTTCACCTCTTTTTACTGAATGACATGTTTGGTTTGAGTGGAGAAGCACATACCGAATATTCAATTCAGTAAAACAGGATAAAATGCTTTTCGAATATTCGTTGGACGATCGAATGTTAAATATTTCATTTGTTAGGCACAGCCCATAATGCAATACGATTCCTCTAAAACAAACAATGAATGTTAATAAGGAATATCAATATTGTATGTAAGGAGAAGATCGTTGAAATTCTTTTAACGAGTGCATGACATATAAACCATGTAAAAATGTTAGTTTGATAAAAATGCAAAGTACAAAGTACATGTATGGCATGTATGGAGGGAAAGTGTCATGAATTTACTAAAACCGTTGTCCCATAGATTTAGTGTCCAGTGGGTGTCCCTGCATGGTAATCTTTCCCTTTGAACTTTACTATAACTTTCAAATTTTATAATCATAGACGATAAAAATGGAAAACAAAAAATATATTTTAAAAAAAATAATAAATAATAGAAGAAAATAAAAAATAAACCTGCTTGTATTTCGAATAGTGTGTCAACTGTCAAGTATATGTGGCCATTTTGAGGGTGAAAACTGTTGCGTTAATGGATTTATGCAATGCCTACATATCGCCCGCCACATCCCCATATTAAAAAAAAACCAATGACAATGACTAACTAGTCATGTCCCCAAGCTCCATTTGTGTGCAAATTGCCAACGTTGTTTGTCATCCAATCCCATGATGCATTGTGAATGTCAATTTTTTACTTCGCCATCCTCAAGTTAGGGACTTAGAAAAAAATTCAAAGTTTGATTTTTATTGAAAATTTCCTGTAAATTCCAAAACTACATTCATTGCGTAAATTGAGCAAGCGCTAGCCGAGATATGCATCTTAGAAATCAGCTGTTTTTACGCGAAATCATGTATGTAAAAGTGCTCAAATAATGCGATGCAGTATGAAGCGCCCCCACAGTGCCAGCGAAGAATTCTTCAAGTCTGATCAGTCTTAGTTTAATACACGGTCTCTTTTTGTGCTAAACTATAAAAGCTGTGTCATGAAAGCCTAAATGCAGCAGGAGTAGTACATAGCACACGTGAGGGCGTGCAACGTCTGTCTATGTGCAATAGCACACATTTGCGCCTGGAATGAAGACTACGATGTTTGCAAAAACGAGCTGTTAATCATTTTTGTGGGCTAAAAACAACCAAATTAACTGTTTTCTTCAATAAAATTTGGCACAAACAACAATCTCCCCAAACTGTCGGCGGTTTCACAAGTCCGTCTCGCAACACGAACTGCCTTTTTTGGACCAGAAATCTCACTATTAAACAAACATCTTGCTGCCCTGCAATATAAATATTTTTAAAATGCATATCGTCAGAAAGTATGCTTTATTTTGAGTATCTATTTAAAAAGAATGTTGTGATGTTTCAGAGCTTATCTTTCATGATGCGCAACTTCAGAAACGGCAAGAATGCGTTGTGAAACTGAATACTATTAGTGTACCAAATGCACGGGCGATGACGTGTCAGATTTCCAAGTCCCTACCCAAGTTGGTCACACAGCTTCAATTTAAGTGTTGCACTTGACAGCGAGAGGCATGTTCCCATTGGACTTTCTTTTCCGCTGCCTCGTGGAAAGTTACCGCGACCTTCAGTAACATTCCTTCTTGTAATCTTCCCATGCGTTCCCATTTGCAATTGCTTTCAGTGCCCATGCGGAAAGCTACCGCGACCTTGCAGTAAACTTTTGCTGTGCAGGCCCATAATTAATACTGCAGGGTCGTGTTCATTTTACAGGGCGAAACTGTTCCCATTGGACTTTTCTAGGCCTAGGGCCCTGTAAAACTTTTACAAAGTTTTACATCGTGGTCGCGGTAACTTTACAGGGACGCTAATTCTCCGTGCGTCCCCATTATTAGACTAAATTTTGTTACTCTCCCGCACAACCACGGGAGTTTTACAAAAAAATAGTCTAATGCAATGAGAACACCACTTTTGATAAACGTGCAAGTATTTAAGTAAAATCTCCCCATAAGATTCCTCTAAAATCAGGTTGTTCTGAAAGTTCTATTCTTGAGATTTTGCAATACTACAAACAGACTTATTTATCCAGTAGCCTAGTTACCGTGCGTGTGCTACTGTCTGCAGTGACAGTGTCACGATCTGCCGCACAATTCGGAGTTGTGAACTCGGAAAAAACACCAAGGTTTACCTAAAAATTCAGACGCCAGGAAAGCATGTAACCTACAAATCAAAATTACGGAAAATACCCCAAAATACTCACCTTAATCACCAATTTCGTGACTCTGCTTTGTTGTTTCCCTAACCTTTTAATGTCTATTTTCTGCGCAACGTGCCTTCGTTTCTGTTTGTTGAAGATGCTGTCATCTCTTAGGCTGGGGCTTTCACGGGAGAGCACAGGCAATCGTTGGAGATCCATCGTGTCCATCCTTCTGCCTCTGCGTTACCAGACTGAATGATGACAACTGTAGCGCCCTCTAGCAACATTGCGTGGCAATTTTAGAAACTTTTAGTGGGTGCATTCGAGTAGCTTACACTTTGGGTTTAAACTAAAACGAACTCCACGGGTTTTGCTTTGAATTCTGGGAAAACGGGTCAAACATTCTTGCTATTTTAGGCCCTTTAAACCCACTGCTTTTTATGTTGCACAAAATACAAGTACAAATTGCGAAATGTGTTCGATTAAAATAACCGGCTTAAAGGCCTGTAGATGATCTGTTTTTTAGCGATTCTGGGAATAAAACCATTATAAATCAAAAGAAAGATATCAACATACTCATCCGAAGAAATTTTAGCTTTACTTCCTCCATGGTCAAATGTACCACGTTTAAAAAACCCATGAAAATCCATATGCGTTTTCCTGGTCTTGGCGGGGTATTTCAAATTTTCGTTCTCAGTTGATCGGGTACTATGTGGCTTGCGTCATGCACTCATATACTGCGTGTGCGCGTGATCCATAAAAATGTATCGCGTTGGAACACGCACACGCAGTACACAGCGCCCATGCATTTTGGACCGCATAGATGCGAACCAAAAATAAGTAAATCGCTTGCAAACGATCTAAATAATTTCATCTTTACGGATTATTTTCTGGTAAAATTATATAATTTTGAGCGAAAACCTTTCATTGGATAGTTGCTATTAATTCAATCTTTACTTTTATAACTTTTCCCCTGTAAACTCGTCGATTACTTTTTGGGGTCATTGCAAATGATACACTGGGCCTTTAACTCATTAAATTTCGTTGTCTACTCACATCTCTGGCATGGCAGAAAAATGGCTTCGAGGCAGATCACAAAATTCATTTTAAAAAAGATTGCACATTTTGACAACTAATGTATATATAAACAATAAATTTAATCTTTAATATTCATAAGTCCATTGTAGCTGATACAACTGTTCAACAGTTTACAAAAGGAGACAAATTTAGCATCCAAGAACTACGTAATCCGTAGTAATCAATAAGAGAATGTTTCCTCTATTGCCTTTATTCTCTGTATAACTTTTAACAAAAATGAACATTTTCACATGTATAAATGAGTAGACATGAAGGCACATATTTGACAATGTCATCAGAAAATGCACAATTCTGTTAACCTGGGGCCAATTTCTTGAAGCAGTTTAGTAGAGAACACTGCTTAGCATGTTATAGCTGCTTAACATAAACTGGTTACCAGGTAAAATTCCATGTCATTCTGTTGAATTCCAATTTTGGATAAGCAGTAAAATTCGCTAATGTTTCCTGCAAAACAGCGACATAAAAATTGAGCCCTGAATACAAACGATGTGGTTATGTTTTCCCGTTTTCCCAAAAAAATATTTCACCCCAAATTTGTCGTGCAAAAATCAGAGTAAAAAAATCCAACTGAATTATAAATTTAAATATTATCAATTGCTCTTTTTTTTTTTTTCGAAAACCAACTCTATTAATGTAAATTTTGGCACAAGTGGAAACATTGTTTTGGCCGATTTAAATGATAATTCATTGATGTGCTAAACCAAGGTCATAACATGTTCAATACTGAGGGCAACCATGGAGGCAACCAACTTTTCCGTTTAAAAAAATGCCTGTCTTAATAATGTGGGGGCTCAAATACTAGGGTAATTCCCAAGATGTTTGGTGTCCCAGTTACGTACGACACTCTCTGCTTCAAAAATCACCACTTATGACCACAATTCTCAGTAATGGACTGGGGCCTGTGATTATAGGGGGCAGCATAATTTTCTTCAATATTTTGTTTTCTGATTCCTGAAAAATATTCAAAACGAAAGACCATAAAGGCTTATAATTTGTTCCATGGTATTGGATAGGAGTTTGGTGTCTCGGGTTACCTACGCCAATGAAAATTTGCTTTAGAATGAGTTTGCATTAACCTTGGTGTCATATCTACACACAAACATTAAATTTGATTGGCATTTGTTCAAATAAAAATAATTATTTTCTACTGGGAAACCACTTTCAATTATTAAAAACACTTGGAAATCTTAAAAAGCATGTCACACTTTTGGACCCCTAATTTTGGGAATTACCCATTAGTGTGAAATAAACTGCTTTTGGGCATTTACATGCCTTTTCACAGTACAACCCGGGTTAAACTCCGAGAACGCCCTGGGTTGAAATGCCAAATTTCAACCCCGCATTCAACCCTGCATAGACTTTAAAATGCCCCATTTTCAGGGATTCAATAATTAAATGGCCAAGCACTGCAATGAGTTTATCACAACATTTTTGTCACATCTCTCCTCATCTATTTTTCAAATTCCATGGAAGAAAACGATTGAAATAAACACAAACATACACGCTCAAAAAATAACTTTCTGGAATTTTACACTAAGTACATATATGAACAAATCTTATGAGATCAAGTCTTTCACACACACATTGGTGGACCTGCCATAAAGGGATCAGCGAACCCTTAAACACAATATTAAAAAATAGAAAGAAAGAAAAAAAAGAGAGAAAACTCATCTATATCTACATGTAGCCGATTTTACAAAACAAACACAAAAAAACATCAAGCTCTTTAACAATTGCATCCTCAGGAAGCTTTTAAATATCATACTTTAATTAAAAATTTCTTTAGTTTCTCATTTTTGTTTATAATCTGAATTCATAAAGTGGGAAGCTTTATTCATTTATAATCCAAATCAGTGAGGAACAACTGCACTACCGTGATTCAAGACCACCAGTTGCTTCATAGGCTGAATGCATAGTTCCGACCTGTCAATCAACCGAACCCGCCGACCAATCACAACAGAGCTAGCAGACATCGCCCACATAGGTAAAAGTGCATTGCCTCACAACACACAGTTTGTACAGCGTTGTATGCGGTGATTCAGGTGAATGTTTGGTTTCAAGGCCGGACGATTCGCTGTTCAAAGGTAAGAAAGCATGTATTTCATGATGATATGACATCCCTGTATTACTGGCCCTTTACTCGGTGTGTTCTAAGATAACTGTTGACCCTGAAACATGAATACCTTTGAGTTTTCTCCAATGAATCTGTGTTTTCCGTTGAAAGTCCCATTGGTTTGTGCAGTGTGTGTGGACATTTTGACGATAGCGTGTGAGGCATAGCAACAATATCCAAGGGGGCGGAGTTAACTGGGCAAACTCGGAACTATGCATTGGTAGGGCGTCTGTAAGTTAAGCAGAAGGTCCGCAGTTAGAGTCCTGGTGGAGCCAAGTTGCTTTTCACTGTATCCAGATTTCCCAAACTCAAGGACATTTGTATCTCATTATATATTCTTTCAAATTATGTAAATCATGCCATCTTTTTACAGTTTTTCTTTGTTTTGTCATAGTTTGTTTGAGACAGCATATAGCATAGTTGACAGTCAAATAACGGCAGTGAAATATGCGATACTTTTGGGGTGGGGGGGAATTTTCCAGATTCCGATCCCCCTGGAGAAAAAACAAATGAATAAATAAACCAAAAAAAGAAGAAAGAAATGCAATTTATACTCCAAGATCAACGAGAGATTATATTTTACAGGTCATTAATGTGTATGACCACCTCTTGTGGCAAGGCTGACTGCACCAGTCTCCTTAAGAGCCACTGAGGCAGGGTGCGCCACTTTGCCTACCAAAGCTCTTGCACTTCTACGGCAGTGGTCAGCTCATCCCATGCATGTTAATGAGATTGATAACCCAAGAAAAAGGGTTTTCTGAGCGCCCTTAATTGCAGGATTATTTCAAAAAAGAAAATGTCGGACTTCATTGTTACATGTAAATGTAGGAAACACTTTGTTAAAAGGCGGAAATCACTGAAGCAGAACAGTCTTGAAAGTGTTTCCAAATTAGTCGGTCGATCAGTGCCTTGTTATCCACAAGTTCACTGTATTAAACAAACTTCTGTTCTGATCAAGAATTGTTATTTAATTTTTGCAAGAGTATATGACTGCTCATACACGACCAAAATTGACTATTTTGAGTTGAAACAAATTTGGACCACTTTTATTACAGTGTCAATTTCAGCAACAAATGCCATCTTTTTCCCCCTGATATTTCAAGTCAATCCCATTGTGTTAAATATAAATATATTTGGTTTCTTTACATGTCTTTCCCATTCTGGCTAAGCAACTGCAAATAATACATCTCATAAAGATTCTGGAGTAAATTTTCTGAAGACATTCCTTGTAGATTTATTGTACACAAAACATAAAAATATTCCGTACAAAAACTGGAATTAAGGCCACATAAATTGGTCTGGCTGGAATACTGCAGAAATAATATAGTGCGTGCTACCGTGGAGGAGGGTTATGATGTCGAAGTTGCGTGTACGGCCACAGAACCTCTTTTAACGTTCTCCAGGGCGAGTATGCGATGGGGCTACTGCCTAAACACGCTTCCAGGGGCACGACTGTTAGGAAGACGTATACCAGCGCAAACAGGAAGACGAATGCGGTCAACGCCAGACGGGTGATGCGCGTGGCTCGCGGCCAACGGCGGCTGAGTTGATGAAGTCGGGAGAAGATGCCGCTTCTGCTACTGTGATGAAAATAAATTGAAAACCATAATATAGGATTTTGTGAACATTATAACCAAACTTGGGATGAAAGAGAATCATATGGGCCTTATCAGGATTCAAACCCGAGACCTCCGACTCACCGGGCAGATACTCTACCAGCTGAGCAATGAGGCACAGTGGTATACTCCCTCAGGTTTCCCTACGAACTCAATTTTTCTATTGGTGTTGCATGGAAGTGCAACTAGGGAAACTAACGAATGCAATATTTGGTATGGCACATAATCGATGCTGTTGAAATCCCGCATTTCTTAAAACAAGCAATTACAATGCAGTGTACAGTTGTGACAATTAATGGACGAATTTCACAATAGCCCGGTAAGCGCACTGCCACATTAAAACCGAGGCTCTTCATGTCAAGTCGGCAGTACGCATGCGCTACAAGTACAGTATTGTACAGTGACTGAATGAGTGTACAGTGACTGAAGAAGTGATTGTGCATTCACATGCGTACATTAGTTCACTTCAGTTGCTTAAAGGGCCCCTGAAATGGTGTTTTTATCAATGAAATTTGTGCTATGAAACTAGTCCATTAATTTACAATCATAAAAACCCTACTTGAAAGTTGTTTGGGGGGGGGGGGGGTGGTGGTTAAAATCAAGGTTTTTGATTTTTATGCTAATGAAAATTTACATATGCATGAGCAAAGTGGTGATGTCACATTAGGAAAACACAGGAAAATCTCATTCAACTGTGCACAAAAGTTTCCACAATTTTCTCCAACTTGCTGAAACTTTTGTAACCCATGATGGTTTAGGTAATACATGTTGACTGTTGTAAACCACGAGAAAACTAAGGCTGGAAACTGCAGCATTTTTCCACAATTCCAGTTTGAAGTCTTATGTTTTTTCTTTGCTTTTCTGCTGTGTGTTCCTAAAGTGACATGCCCCAAACAGCGCCCTCTTTCTGTGAGTTTATGTGAAGAAATTTTCAAAGTTGAAAAATGCCATCGAAATGAACCGTAGTATTGTCTTTCTAGACAAGTAATCCTTCATATACAGCAAACACTGCATAAAGTTATTGAGCAATTCAGGGGCCCTTTAACACGAAGTGCGCAGACCGGTCTCAACTTGGTTAATTTGGGATTCGTATATTTTCGTGCTTATTTATTTTAGTAGCCCTATTCCACTCCATGGCCATCCCTCCCTCCATGTAGCCTAATCCAACCCACCTTTCATTCCTTTCCGTCTCCTCGTCTTCTTCTTGTTCCTCATCGGCCTGGTCAATCAGCTCCTCCAAGCTGTCACAGAATGCCTTCTGCTGGTCTCGGAGGTCGGCCAGTTCGTGGGTCACCTTAGACCTGATACCCTGTTCATACCTGGACCCAATAACAAAAACCCCATTTCTTATATCCATTTGAATGCAACATTTTGTATGGTGGCAATTGAAATCAAACAACTCAACATGGAATGAGAGGAAAACTGTACGGTCCTCATCGGGATTCAAACCTCAGAACTCCGACTCTCCATGTGATGCTCTACCAGCTGAGCTATGGGGCACAGTAGTGTGCTCCCTCGGGTTTCCTTACAAACCCCACTTTTTTCTTGGTGTTGCATGGGTTGAACAAACCCAATATTTGATATGCTTTAAATCTCAATGAGGACCATATTTTTTTTCTCAACCTATGTTTAGTCATATCACGAACACTGCCAATGTTTGTCACTGGTTAAAGATTACTGTGGCCGAGCAGTTTAGGTCAATGACTCGCAATACTCTGGTGAAAACTTGGGGTTTGCAGGTTCGATACCCGGCTTAAACACAAATTGAATGTCTTTCCCACGAACACAAACACGTTGGCTCTAGTGGGACTCAAACCTGCAACCACTCGATCATGAGCACGGCTGTGTACCCACTAGACCACACATGGATGAAATAAGGACGTACCCTTGTCGGAAGGCCTCGTCGTCATTCTTACTACCCTTTGCTTCACCGGCTTCCACCCTGGCTAGACCTCGCTTGATGAGCTCAGGGTCAATGACCTTTGGCATGGATTGTACCATTGGAGTGGCAGGGAGTGAGACAGCTTCCCTAGCGCCTGGGCTGGGCAATGGGCTGGAGGGACTCGGCCTGTTGGGGTTTTAAATGGAAATCATGTAGTCAAGTTCCATAGAAAATGTTGGAATAACGGCAACTTGACTTGATTTGGAACTCGAAAGCAGTTTGACTTAAATTGAGATTCAAAGACAGTCCATCACAAGTCCATCACAAGTCCATCACAAGTCCTTAAAAACCTTCACAAGTCCATCACAAGTCCACCACAAGTCCATCACAAGTCCATCACAAGTCCCTGGGTCTTAATCCAAGTCACAAGCTATTCCAATAAACTCCAACAAAGGTATTCTTTTGTGCATGTTCATCGTGTATTTCTTGTTACTGGACTTATGACGGACCTGTGTGGGACTTGTCACGGACTTGTGATTTTATCGGCTCTGGACTTGTGATGGATTCGACCACAACCCTACGCAAAGGTAGTTTGACTTGACTTGACTTGGGACTCATCAAAGGCAGTTTGACTTGACTTGGGACTCATCAAAGGCAGTTTGACTTGACTTGGGACTCATCAAAGGCAGTTTGACTTGACTTGGGACTCGAAGGTAGTTTGTCTTGACTTGGGACTCGAAGGTAGTTTGACTTGACTCGACTTGGGACTCGAAGGCAGTTTGCATGACTTGACTTGAGACTCGAGCAGGAACTTGTTCCGACATACAGTGAAAAAAGTTGTGATGGTCTTACGTGGCTGATGTAGGCGTGTCTAATCCATTGACTTCCGTTGGGCTAGAATCACTAGATCGCCTCCTGACCACAATGGAGCTATCAGTCCGAGTTAGCGAGGAATGTCGGTTTATGGTACCCGAGCTTAAGCTGCCCGTTAACCTGGCCTTGGCATCCTAGTAGACAAAAATTAAATACAGAGCATTGATAAATATATATTGTTCTCTGATAAAAATACAACTCCATGTTAAGTTTTGCCAATTTACTCGATTTGAAAATGCTGTGTGTTTGCGTCACTCTTCCCCCCATATATATATAGTTGTCTAGGGTTGGATTAGCAGGCCTTTGGGCCACAGTGACTTTCACTTTTGTTCATCCTGGCCACCTTAGATCGGTTTGTCTTTGTGTCTTTGTTAAACCCTCCACCCCCCTCCCCAACAATTTTACTTTTTATATTTATATACTTATCTATTTATTACCCTATCTATTTGCTCTCTTGTCTATAGGAATATTCTGTTGTTATTGTTGCTTGTGTCGGCCGAATAAATAATAATAATAATAATAATAATAATACCCTACTGACAATAAGTAAGAGATATTGTGGCGTGTACACCGATATTGTATTGAGGGTATGCATTCCGCTTGGGTGATTTTATATAGGATTAGACATTTGTATCTGCATGACAGACACACCTTGTCACAGGAAAAGGTGAAAACAGTTATTTGAAATAAATTCCACAAACACAACGTACCAATATCCCTCGATCTTTCTGCCAGACTATAATTTGCATTATTTTTTAGAACATTTTGGTATATAATTTAGATACCACTTTTGCAGCACTGTTCAGTAATGTTTAAAAGATGGCTGCTACAGCAGCAATGATTTGACTGACATTTACACACAAAATGCCTTGTTATTATAAGATTAACACAAAAACTGACATGTGTTAAGAGTTAAGTGTTAACATCCAAAATTCCACCAATAATGCAATAATAATCATGCCTCATTAATTGTTTCCTTAACTGCACAAAAATTGTAAGTTCACAAAATCGGACAAAACTCAACGATCAAATTTCAACTGAACTTTCACCATTTTGTTAAATAGGATTGATTATTTTCCAGTTTTACTGTTTTCAACTGTATCCAGTTTTATCTAATTTTTAAAGAATATATTAAAATATACCAGTCTTTAAGGCCTTCCAAAATTCCCAAAATGTTCATGATCGCACAGAGAGTAGTATTTTTTTAAAAGACTGCCCTCTCTCCCCTAAAAATATTTTTCCGTCAATACCATGAAATGTCAACATTTTACATCACATGTAGTCAGGTGCTGCCTTCGATCCCCTCCCCCCACTCGTCCCCTCTGTATGCTTTGCACGACCATGAAAATGTTAGGAATTTTGGATGGCCCCCAACACAAAAATATGAATATTAGTATTAACCTTAAAGTCTTCCGCATTAAGTGAACTACTGAGTTGTACAGACGTCCGACGTACCGCCCCCGCCAAACGTGACTACAAGAAGGTTATAGAGAGACACACCAAGTTATTTAAACAAACACCATAAAATTACAATCGTAAACACAGATATATGTGCAGGATAATAGGTGCAGGTTAAGCCTGAATTCACATCGAGACTTCATGCATTAACGTGCATAAATTTGATGCACGTCACTTTGCAAAAAACAGAGAATTAGGAATGAAACGATGCACTGAAAACCATAAAAATAAATTGGGCAGCAAGCATTTTTTTATTGTGTGATTTTCAGTTTATCCAAATTCCCTACACGCCGCTTGTAGCACATGTTAACTTGACAAGCGTTAACAGGTAAAAAGGATCGGTGTGAATCAAGCCTAAAGTGTTTGGTGCACAATGGGCAGGCCCGTAGGCAGAATTTTTTATTGGGGGAGGGGTTGAGGGGGTTGAGGTGTTGGAGGGGTGAAGGCATGCAAAACTTTGTGTAAAAAAACACCTAAATTTTCAACCCCACAGGAATGGCGTCAGATACTTGATTGAGGGCCGACTCAGGGAGACCCAGGGGAACACATGGAGCAGTTATAGAAATACAAGCCTCACTATAAGCACCATCACCAGGAATATTATAAACCATGTTGCAGGCTGCTCATCACTGGGCCACATGTTACAGGCCACATGTTGCTGGCCACATGTTACAGGCCATATCTCGTGGGCCGTGCACCACAAGCTATAATGGTCATGCAACAGGTTAAACATCACATAACAATAGAACATCTGTTCAGCAACTTGGGACAATTAAGGCTTGGGCGATTCGAACATTTTTAGAAATCGATCGCGATTCCATTCATATTTTATTCAATTTTTTTGAAAAAATTAATTATATCTTGCAAACCTAATAAAAAACACTGGATTTTTTAAAATGTCTGCATGCATTAACATTCAGAATGGCCAGGTACTTCCTGGAATCACCAAAATAATGAGAATTGTGATTCCACTTTCGAACGTGGAATCAATTCTAATAAGGATTCACCCAAGCCAACTTGTGACAAGCTTGATAGGACTTAAGTTGCAACTCCGAACAAATGGTAAAAACCAGTGTTAAAATATCGGCCACAAGACAAGAACTGTACTTTGACATAAAGGTAGACAAGAGGGAGGTTTGTGTGCACAACGATCGGTTTTCTTACCCCTTGGCCCAGGCTTATGCCAGAGGGCTCCGTTTGCGATCGGCAGTGGTGACCACCGAACGAGAAAGGCTGGTTAGCAGCAGGGATAATTATAAAGCCAGTTATGGTGTGTGATTAATAGCAGTTCAGTTACTCAAGTAGAAACAATTATTATAATGAGAACTTGTGTCATTAAGTGCTGAGCAAAAAACGCAAGTTCCAGCCGAGATGAATTCAGTGAAAATTCTGTTTTGAGCAGTTTAAATCATGGATACACCAAGAATATTTGAGAACTCAGTGTTACTGTATAGTCCTTTATAGATCAGCAATTTGAACATTCCAGAAATGTATTTGTTTCTATGAATGTACTTTAAGGAAGGGACAACACTTGTTTGAAGTTATCAACGATATTAAAGACACAGGCTCGTCAGCAATGCGCGCGCGCCAAATTCGTGCCACGAAATACGCAGCTCTATGCCTTTGCTATGGAGCTGCGTATTTCGTGGCACAAATTTGGCGCACGCGCATTGCTGACGAGCCTGTGTCTTTAATCAAAAATATGTATTGCCCGGTGCATAAACCTTCATGAGAATCAGAGAATCTTGTTTTCAACGTCGGCAACCAATTAATTTTGATGATGAACTCTGCAACTAATGCAACTATGTGCTGCGCCATATTTGAAATTTTGAAAGGGATGATGATGTCAACCATGCATGGATGATGTCAAGATTGATGCCTTGTTTCCCCGACACCCATACGCCGTGAAGAATGTAAAAATCTGTTGTGACCTGACTCACACCCTCTCAAGTCCGAGCGCCGAATTGTAAAAGATGGCGACTTACATGAAGCGTACAGAGTTAGGCAACCCTAAGTTGCAAGTGTTGTCCATTCCTTAACTTCAACACTACTTAGATAATACTGTTTTGTAAAGTAAATTTCAAAACAGAAACGATTTGAGTCTTTCCACGGTAAAGGGGGCATTTTGGCAACACAGACCATATTTTCGAGGAAATACCTTTGTCTGGTCTCAAAATAAAAGAAATAAGTTTCAGTTGTTCTTAAGAGATAACTTAGGCCCAAAAAGGGTTACAAATAGTGTGACAACATGCCTTTCTAAAACCTTGTGTATACAAATTTCCAATGTACACTCGTAACTAGAACAGCCTAAAATGTAGCACAATTTTCTGTCCTGGTTACTAGCGTATATATGAAATTTGTACACATGGATTTTAGAAAGGCATATTGTCACACTATTTGTAACCCTTTTGGGGCCTAAGTTATCTCTTCAGAACAACTTAAACTTATTTCTTTTATTTTGAGACCAGTCAAAGGTATTTCCTAGAAAATATTGTTATGTGTTGCCAAAATACCCCCTTTACCGTGGAAAGAGTCATTTACATTTGAACATAACACCCCATAATTACCACTGGCCGGTTCACACCAAACAACATACATGAGCAATAACAAGTTAAATTGTTATAACATAGCAGTTTTTCAGCAAGTACATTCTGCGCAATGCAGCAAATAGTGGGAGGGGAGTGGAGTTTACATAAAGGGGGAAAAGATTTTGAAATGTTGAAAAATGCAAATTTAACAAGAGAAAACGGAACATGTACAACCGTAACTCACATTAACAGGGAAAATAATGGTGTAGTCCAATAGGTGTAGTCCCTTGCCCAATTTAACAACTCTTTTAAACGAATGAAATGAGTCTAAATATGTACAGGTACAATGTATCACAAATGCAACAATTTGCTCATTGTGCTCATTTTTAATCATGTGCAATTGAAGTATTTTAGTGATTTTTAGTATTTGTTGTTTTTTATAAATTTCTGTTGTTTAAATATTGTAAATGACGTGCAATTCAGTTATTAACTGCTATATGTCATGATTTTAAATAAACCAAAAACCATAAATAATTCAGAAACCTTTTTGTATGTTGATTGTGTGCAATTGTTGAACTTGTTTTATCACGTGAATACAAATTTCTTTTGTTAAAAAGATGTTCAATGTATAGAAAATCCTAGCAAATGTGACAGAACAAAGAACTTTAAAAAAGAAAATCATTTTAGTGAATTTGGAAAGGGACAGGTCTACTCCATGGCTTGGAGCGGCTTGGAGCGACTAGGAGCATTGAGATGCCGCCATGGATGAAGGATTGTGGGTTTGAGCCCCATTGTGCCAACGTGTTTGTGTCTGTGGTCAAGACAATGTCAATTGCCTCATCAACCCAAGCGATGTTTGGGGAGTTGTTAGGGGGAATGCCACAATCTAAGCGCTGATAGGGTTGTGCATCTTGGCCAGGCAGCCACCTTGTTTTGAAGTGAAAAGGTTCTGGTGATTCACTGATGGTAGCAGTAATAATGGCAACAACACCAGGAGTACACCCAGCATAGACATGTGTGTACACAAGAATCCACCATTATTATAATCATCCTAAGGTTACCCCCAACAGTATTTGATGGTGCACATTTATGGACCAGGAAGACAATAAAAAGTAAAGTGCCTTGCCCAAGGACACAATGAATGCGATTGCAGTGACCAGACCTCGAATTAGACTTCAGGCCTGAATGTCCGACGCACTTTCCACCAGATGACCATAATTAGTCCTAAATTAGATAAAGTATAGAGTTGTGAAATTTCTTGAACAAGCAGTGCATTTTGTTATTCACCTGTGCACCAAATGACGAGCTAAGCAACCCGGATCCCACCACAGTGGCCACGCTCGCCCGCCTTCTACCAGCCTAGTAGGGTATGAGCAATAACATGGCAATACCATGGTTAAATTCGTCAGGGTTTGGATTTATGCAAATGTCACTGATTAATATGCATATTCATAGGAATGTGAGAATGAAGGATAGATGATGTCATGATGGTGATGCATGCATATTCATGAAGTACAAAATTAAGAATGATGTAATAATGTGGCAATGCATACATGCATATTCATGATATCAAAATTAGTATGCATATATGCATATATTCATAATGTTATGATGATGGAGATGCATACGTGCATATTCATAAGATATCAGTATTACAAATATATGATGTCAGAATGATAATGTGCGTTATGATCATGCACCGAGTGAAATTATTAATTTTTCATCATGCCGAAAATTTGAAATGTAGCATCAATATGTGACATCTAAAACAATAATTTGGGTTTTTAAAAAAAAATTGGGCAACTACCCTGAATAAAATTTGTAATATTTGAGATATTTTTTTTGGTACTTGCCCTTGCACCAAGGCTGTAACTTAAGCCACTAGTACTGCGCGCTATGTAAGTAAATTACCCATGGGACAAAGATAGACAGGATATAAGACAGAAGATGATGTTTATCATGTTGTGAGTAATTTAACTCCTAGTTGATCACTCTGCCCAATGGAATCATTGTGAAGGAATCCTATTATAAATGTCCCGAGAAAAATTCCTTGAAATAATATAATATGCATTACAGGTGAGTGCTACAGGGTTGAGATGCTAAACAAAACTGTTTTCAAGATATTCATCTGACCCCAAGCACTCACTGGTAACAAGTAGTGTGTCTTATTACTCCTCAGAGATTTTGGGTATAAATGTTGAGTTATGTTCCTTGTCAAAGTCAATACCAAAGTTATCCAACAGCAGCCACCATTACTGAACACAAGATTTGAAAGAGGATGAGTCAGGCTATAAGTACATGTATATCATTTGAGGGTGCGTTTGCAGAAACTTGTTTTTCACCGAGTTGAACATGGAAAAAATACAGGGTGGTTTCGGGCGCTTTGAGGAGAAAGCTGCAGGGCAGTTTTGGGGAGCTTTGAGGACTTATGGGTTAACCCCCGTTTGTAATAGACTTATACTGGAACTTTTAACTCCATGGTTATTGGCATTTTAGCATCTGGCTGAAATTTCAGTTCAAACTTTAATAGTGGTAAGACACAGAGTTGACACAAAAGACATCAGAAACACACATACAAAAATGAGTTATCAAAATGCCAACTGAAGTGCAATAAAACAGTCCTTCTGATTTTGACGACTACAATTGCACACTCATACCTAAACCATGCCACCTCATTCGAAGTCAGTTTTGGTGCACTTTTTTTTTTACAGTCAGTCTAAAATTTGTGAGGGCAACTGGACGTGGTTGTGTTTAAAAAGCAAGGTGAAAAACTGCTTGTGATTTTCAAATTAGAAGGACAAGCGATATTAGCCATAGCTTAAAAGATATACAGTCCACGGTTCTCACAAAATTTGATTTTTATTTCTCCGAACGAATTTTTAAAGGACTTACTTTATTTCAATGACAAAACATCATACTTTGTATTTTAGGCATCGACAACCCTGTGAAAAACGTCGTTTTATACGTCCATTTTTGTGCCTTGCCTTGACTTTTCCAGGTCTGACTTCCCATGTTTGGTCTGAGTAGCGCGCCCTCTGGTGGCCCATCTGGTGGCCCGTCAAATCTCTTTTATTCTGTCTCGGAAGACTTTCTGAGACAGAGTAAACAGAAGAAAACAGATTCGACAAGCTACCGGTCCGGAGGGTGCACTGTGCGCTGCGCGTTGCAGAATAATTCAAGTCTACGCCTTGAATTATTGGCGGACTGCCAATAATTCAAAATATTGACAGTAATTGTTACATAACTAAACGTTGGTCGATTTTTTTTGTTGATGTCTCATTTGAAAGCGAATAACTTTTATGTTTCTAGAAAATTATCAATTCAATTTTTTTTTTTAGATGCCACACCCAAAACGCACGGACTGTATCTTTAAAGTTATCTTGTTAGAATACTCCCGAAGGTGCAAGTACAAGAAGTTAGAAAGTATTTTGTGAGAAGGAATAAAAATTTTGTGCTTGGCTGCCTGCCTAGAATTCGTGCGGAACACTTCTTGGGTAATCCAAGTTTCATTTTGCATTGCTTTCCACCACCGGTTAATTTGGGCCCAAAGTTAATTTACAAGTCGTTACGTTTTACCTGGTTCGATTCATTTATCTTGGGAATCGGCGCATTCGGCAATACAAATCGCGGTGAAATGGTACAACTGGTGGTTCGCCTTTTGCTTTCGTTATAAAGACTGCATGTTTGTTGGCGGTAACCGTAGGGGGGCTAAAACATGGAACATGGAGGGGGAAAAACATGGAATGTGGTCGGATGAAAACTGAATAGAGAAAAATAATGAATGAAGTGTTTGACAATGAATTAGCCTTTTGCGTGTTTTACATGAATGTATTGACGTACTTCCTTTCACATGCACACTTAATATCTATTTGACCAGAATAATTTTTTGTTGCTATGTGGTGCATGCAGCAGGTGTGAATAAGTACAGAATCAATACTGTGTTCAATGTAGGAGCGAATTGCATAAAGCAACCATACTGTTGGTTGCTAGGCAATGGCGTGCACCACGTAGCAACAACAGCATAGTATGTGACTTTCTAAACTGCACCTCCATTTGAAAGGGAAGATTTCGGGGCACCAGCCATTATGCAAATTATGTTACACGCAAAGGGCTAATTAGAAAGCAAAGGCCGAGAACTGAATAAATACAAATGCAAATCATTTACACTGCAAAACAAAAATAAAATATTGGGTTATGTAAATAAAATATTAGGTAATATGGGTTAATGTATAGACATGTAGTCTTCAAATCTTCACACACAAAAAATAAATTGTGCCAGGGTTTGATCAAACGGTTAACCATGCACACAAAACTTGGGGCAATTTACTTGTACGCAGAAGCGTCATTAAAATACAGGAATACAATGGAATTCAGGGGGTCCGACCACCTGAAATCCATTGTATTACTGTATTTTAATGAGGTTGGATCCGCCACTGGTATGGGATGGCAGGTTTTCACCACAGGATAAAACAATGTGGTGTAATGGTGGGTGTAATTGAAAATCCAGATAACATGGAACAAACTTTGTATAAAATACAAATGAATCAATCAGTTTCTAATGGATTTACAGAACTTCAAATCACAGCCCGTAGGCTGAATTACATTTTATTGGTGTATTCCACCAATAAAACAATGAGATACATGTACATAGGTGGGTGGCACCATTGCCAGCCAACTGCCAGTGATACCAGAGAATCCCCTAACTCTTTGTGAAAGAGCACTCTGGGATATTTTAGATGCGTTACACAACACACCGAATGATGAAGCAATTGTGGTCAAAAGACCTGTGAATCCGCGCTCAGCAGAAACACGCTCAAAATTAGGTGGCCACAGCAGAAATCAGGCGACCATAATGTGGGAAAAGCTATTTATTCAAGGTCTATTCCATCATATGCCTGAAAATTCCAACAAAAAATTGACAAAAAAATACATATACACTGAAGGTGGCAGCACAAGTTTTTCACAACACATTTTGTGCATTTTGGAGAACCTGATTTGTGATTTGGGTGGTGACGACCGGTTTTCCCTTGACCATGGTTCGGCACGAGGCATTCTTGCCAGAGTTTGTTAGCATTTTAGCCAGCTGAAACAAACTGGTGGGTTTCTGGTGTGATGGTGGAAATGTAGTGGGGGTGTAGGGCCGTACGGGGGATGGGGGGTTGAAATTGGGTTAAGGGGGTGTGTAGAAAATGACATGTGAGATGGATTTATGGGTGTAGAAATGATACTGAATTGGTGAAAATGTTATTAGAAATTAATAATACATGTATTTAAAAGAGCAAGTTCGAGCAGTGACTGTAGTTAAAGGCACAGGCTCGTCAGCAATGCGCGCGTGCCAAATCCTTGTCGCGAAATACGCAGCTCCATGCCTTTGCTATGGAGCTGCGTATTTCGTGGCACAAATTTGGCGCGCGCGCATTGCTAACGAGCCTGTGCCTTTAACTGTCGATTCAGTCAACATTTTGTCACAGGTGTTTTTATGTGTACCTCCATGGACTTTTGTGTTGGCTTGTACAAATGGCAGAACTGGGGCATGTTCAAAAACCATCATTAACCATCGTTGACTAGACTGTGTTCAAAATGGTCATTTTGAACTACACAATAGATACAGTCGCTGCTCTCACTTGCTGAAGATATTGTTCGTGCTCAGAAAAATTCCACATTGAATTTGAAAATTAATTGCAATATTTTCTCTTTGCCAAAAAACTACAACCCATGTCCCAAATGTTGTTTGAAATTACACAACAAGCCAATGGTTGATGCTAAACTAGAGGACGTGATCATATTCCACAGACTATAATAGTGAATTTGGACACAGCATTATTAGCTTTTGAAAGAAACACGAGTAGAACAAAAATCCTTATGGGATTTTATGGTGGTGCAGTTTTGAAACTTTGAAATTCCACTAAAGCTTCATAAATTGTATTTTTTCATCCAGAAACTTTAAGCACCCCAGAAAAGTATAAATAAGTTTAAACGTTTAAAAGTTTAAACGATTATTTTAAAGTTGAAATTAGACCTGAACACAGACAATATTTCTTTAAGCACGTTAATTTTGTCCTATTAAATTACAGACATTAGAAACTTTTAAAAAAATATTGAAAAAATAATGAAAAATTAAAATTGTGTGGAACAAACATGGCAAAGAGGGCCAGTCAAATTCTGCAACACTTTTATAGTTTTTTACTTTTTAGACACTTTTGTGCTAAATTATTGGATGGAAAAAAAGTTTCAAATAAAAAAAATTAAATTTGTTCAAAACATGGGCTCTTCAGTAGGCTACCAAGAGAACAAACGTTTTAGAGAAATCACCCTTTTTAAAACTTTATGGCATTAAACAAAAATGCTATCATAAAGTTAATTTACTGGCCCCCTTTCCTGTGTTTTGAATCGTATGCTTAGTTTCATATCATAGACTACTAAAGTGTAATGTCAGTTGCCAAAGTAACTGGTTCTAAACATTCACTTGCAATCTGAACTGTCCATTGCTAAAGCGCAGTTCAGTGGTTTTTGTGTAGACCCAGTAACCTTGGCAACACACAAAGGGTGATGTTTTCACTTTAGTACTCTATTGCAAATAGTTGTCATGCAATTGTTGTGAACACAATGATAAGTATCATGCCGACTTTCATTTCTTAAATATGTTTGCAAACGGTAATCAAAATGTTTACTGAATTTTGCAGATAAGCAGCCAACACTCATGTTAGCCTGCATATTTTGGCCCATCAATCAAATCTACTTAGCAAAATATAGTGCTCAGTAAATTTGTATGTTTGCCTTCATGCCAAATTAGTATCTTGAATACGACGCTTTTAAAATTTTGATGTACATGTAGTGTCAACAACTCCAAGATCACGGTAAAATTTTGAACAGCATTATTTTTCTGAAAAGTCACGACTGATTCAGAAATTAACAGGAAACATTTGAAAAGATGTCAGAAAAAACTTGAACATTTGCAAATTTTGCTACTTTTTACCCATCTCAACCATACCTTTGAGCTTCCACCGGACACTGAAAGTGCTCTGCGGTTGAAAAGTTTCGAATCTGTATCACCTGAGGACAAATTAAAAACAGCAATTAAAAACACAGTGAAAAGTATGAAAAAAATAAAGCTGCACTTGATGTTTCAAGACCATCACCAAAATTATATGTGGTTTATAAAACCTAGTTTAAGCAATAAGCATACACTGAAACTTCAAACCTCAAAAGAATTAGTTAAGCGGAGGTTTAAGTTAAAAATGGTAAATTTGATTTTGCATTATACACCGAACAACAATAGAAAAGCAAAAAATGTCTCCGCTTTTTTATTAAAAAAACAGTAAATCTTATACAGAGAAAATTTAAGAGAGAAAATACCGTCACACATGACGACCAGAGCGGTCAACCGCCCCCAGCGGCCGGACTTTTTTGGGCACGTAGCATTGAGGGCGCTATGCACCCAATGCATTACAACACGCCAAGAAGGGCCGCTGCCATGTTTTTTAAACGGCAATGGAGAAAAGATATTTCTGGAACTTGCAGAATGATTGTCAAATTTTGGATAAGGGAACGTGTTTTGGAAAAGGTATGATGAGTTCCTCTATGTGCAGGTACCCTAACTTGGGAATTCTGTCCTGGGTGAGAGGAAAATCTTGTTCAAAGTATGTAGCAAATTCGCTACAAAAAAGTCCGGCCGCTGGGGTCGGTTGATCGACTGCTCTGGCTGTCATGTGTGACAACCAGAGACATTCGGGCTAATGGAAACATTGTGCAGTCATGCATAATGAAGCTGATATGTGAATATTTCGATGCCAAAATAATTACAAATGGAATCGTCAAATTTTATTAGTACTGACAATTTGCCTTTCTTTTGTTGCTCGGTATAGATCTAAGTTTGGTTGATCGAGATTTCACTGTTTTTCTAACACACCAAAAGAGTGGTGTACAGACAAGACCCCAAAGTCAACACATACAGTTTATTGCAGACAGTTGGCAAACAGTCAATAAAAACTCCTCATAAAGGTTCGGAAACTCAAGTTTAACCGACGATTTCTCTCTTGTTACCAAATCATTTGCGTTGCCACAAGAGTGCAGTCTGTGCGCCACTCGTGCTACTTTCTACGTTTAGACTTATACAAAAACTAGGCTTTATCTTTCTTTTCTGATGACACAGACACAGACACAAAGCATGCGAGAGCTCTTTTGGTAATGCACATATCAAGCAACAGTACAAAAGTTAACTGTCTGAGCATGCAAGAACAATAAAATGTTGTAAGCTTCCTGCAAGCAGAAAGACTGGCACAGAAAGTGATTTTGCAGTTTGAGATTAAAACATGCATACAGGTTCATGGATTCATGCTTAAAGACAGATGATTGGAAAACTTTTAAAAACAGGAACAACGGCATTACATAAAGTCTAAAGAATAATGTTGATAAACTGCCTTGTAGAAATTTCAGTCACGTAATACTTCAAAAATCCATGCATGACTTTATTAAGATTAAATGTATGGTAATCTGCAGACAATTTCTATTGAAAAAAAGTACCTTCAGTTGGCATTTTCTTCCACAAAGGTACCATTTTACATGGGCCAAATTCATGTGGTGTACGTTACCATTGCTACCAACACTTTTAGTCAGGTTTTTCTTGTCAACTCGTGAAGTAAAATTTTGGGTCACTGCAAATGATTTGGGGCTTTAACCAGTTTATAAAGCTTTGGTCAGCAAATACTTTACTAACACACTGCTGAAGGCACAGGCTCGTCAGCTATGCGCGTGCGCCAAATTCGTGCAACGAAATACGCATCTCCATGCCTTTACTATGGAGCTGTGTATTTCGTGGCACAAATTTGGCGCGCTTGCATTGTCGACGAGACTCTGCCTTTAAGGGGCATTCACAAAAATCCACGCTTGTACGCTGTGCTTTTGCATTGCATGAGCTCCCAATTGCCGATCTTTCCAAAATAGAAAAGCTCATCCTGGTAAATTGGGGCTTCTCTGAAACCTCATTGGCTGCGCGTTGAAAAGGTCAGCTCACCGCGGTCAAAGTTCAACAAATTTAAACTTTGACCCAGCTCAAACCGTTTTGCGCACGGGCCATTTTTCCGCGATAATGTGAACGCCCCTTTATTGTCCAACACCATAACCAGAACCACCAAAGACTTGATACAAATTTACTCACTACCAAAGAGTAAAGCACATTGCCAAAGACTGATTGATTTTGCACTAAAAGCACCCCTGAAACTGATCACAAAAACATAGTAAAGGGGCCAGTCATTTACCATAACAATAGCATTTTTATTATGCCAGAAAGGTATGTAAATTAAAAAAGAAAACCTAAATTGGTAAAGGCCTGTAGTTAAAACAAATCAGAATTATTTTAATTTTTAAAAAACAATTTAAAATGGAAAATGCAGGTATTTTTTTCAATCCAAGAGTGTCTAAAAAAAAAACACTGAAAACATGTTTTGAGTTTTGAGTTTACTAGCTGATTAATTCTGTAGAAAATGTTTTAGAGGATTTGTGTTCAAGATACGGAGTTAATAACCATCAAAAAAGCAGTGCTAACGAACAAACAAAATGTAATGGCCCCATTACCATGTTTTGTGTAATTTCTTAAAATATACAGCAGATAGACAATATCATAGACTCACCAAAGAAGAACAATACAGAGCAGAGTGGGGGAAAAACAAAACACCCCAGTCGAAATGGGAAGGGAGGGGAATAAGTGCAAAAGGTCTGGGTCAGTTGTTATTAATTTCTTAACTCATGCAACTTATTTTAAAGCCAAGTCCATTACAAATCCATGCAATTTTATCAAAAGTCCTGAAAAGATTTTGAACTATCTAACGGATGTAATATCAGGGATGTGATTTGTTCCGGTTTTCCCGGAATAATCTTTGTCACAAACCAATGAGACAAAAGAAGGTTCCGGGAAAAACCGGAACAATCACATCTTTTATATATGCATTGTCTTTGTAACGCTCATCTTATTTTATCAAAAACTACGGGATTTATATCTAAAAATTGGAGGTTATGCGTGGAAATTGCTGCCTCAGTGCATGTGATCATTGGCATCAAAATGCACTCGTGTCCTAAACTTTGCCGTCAAGTAAACAAAAGTAACAACAAACAAATTGAACTAACAGCAGAATAGTGCAACTTCACCTACACATTCTGCGACAAACTGTTTTGACAAAAATTAAATTTAAAAAAGGCTGCAAAACAAAGTGCAATTTTTTCTTTAAAACATGCACTTCTTGTCAAAAATCAAATAAAACGGTCAAAGATAAAAGTACAATTTCACACTCTACGTGCAATATGTTAATCAAAAAGGAAGATGTTCTTACCGTCTATGGAGAGGTTACTTGTAATGCTGTTGCCCCTGAATAATTTACGGTTTTCCTGAAGGAGTTTTCTGTAAGAAAACGAACAGCGAAATATTATACAGATTTATTGCGAAGCAGTAATTACATTTGGAAGGGTGGTTTCTCACACTGATTTGCACGTAATTTTGACGTCCGTTGATTTCAGAAAAAGCAACGTGGAGGGAATTTGGAGTGAAATTACGCACTGAAAAATCACAGAATCCCCCAAAACACCCCCGCCCCCACGGGGAAATTCCTCTCGGTTTGACAACCTAGGCTTTAGAGATTTCAATGTAAATGCATACCTTGCATCTTCTAGTTCAGCATGTTCCCTTTCAAACAGTCGCTTTAGATTCTCCACGTGGTTGATCATTACGTCTGTTGCCTTGCTTAGCCTACCCTCCTGTAGTTATAAGAAAATTAGCCAAAAACATTAGAGGCAAAATGAGTACCGTCAGTACTCGTCCCCAATTTCCATGGCATGGAGTGACAAGGAGCATTGCTACTCCCCCAGTCTATCAAAGGTTTACCCCCAGCAATTAGCTGGGTTTCCCCAACAGGTCGTTAGTTCGTGCCTTAGTTTCCATGGAATGGAACCGGGAGCATTGCTACTCCCCCTGGATGGGATGCCAGTCCATCGCAGGTTTACCCCCCAGCAGTTACATGTAGTGGAGTTTCCCAACCAATATTCACTGGTACCTATTTAATACACATGGGTGGAGAGAGACAATTAGAAGTAGTGTCTTGTCCAAGGACACAACGCGATAGCAGTGACCGGGGGCCAATTTCACGGTGCTGCTAAGCACAACAATTTGCTTAGCACAGGATTTGTTTGCTTTATAAAATGGATTACAAGCCAACATTGTACGCCAACTTGTGTTCTTCGCAAGAGTAGGAGAATACCTTTCAATACACATCACTGACGATTTTGGCTGGCAATCCATTTTTGCAAAATAAAGCAAACAAATCCTGTGCTAAGCAAATTTGTGTGCTTAGCAGCGCCGTAAATTGGCCCCAGGCATTAAACCATCATACAGTCTGATGCACCATGCATTAGACCACTGTGCCTCAACCTAAGAAATTTGGCATACTGAATTCAAAACAGATTAAGGAGGCTCAGATAGACAAAGATTTAGGAGGCTGAGAAATGAAACATTTTATTGGTCAGTAATGTGTATGAACACCTCTTGTGGCAAGGCCGACTAAACCAGCCTTTGTAAGAGCCACTGAAGCAGGGTGCGCCACTCTGCCCGACGTGCCTCCCTGAGCTGTTGTACTTCTGTTTGGGAGATGCGTGGCTCCAGAGATCACAACAATTTTATCAGCCTGAAACTCAATACAATGGGTTTTAGGTAAGTCGTTTACGAGCCAACATTGGCTCATATGGCCGGTACTCATCCCCAGTTTTCGTGGCATGGAGTGACTAGGAGCAATGTACTCCTTCTGGGTGGGATGCCAGTCCATCGCAGTTCAACCCCCAGCAACTAGTTGGGTTTCCCCAACCGTATTTGCTGGTACCTATTTATACACCTGGACGGAGAGAGACAGCATGGAGTGAAGTGTCTTGTTCAAGGACACAATGCGGTGCAATGACCAGGTTTCAAACCATGGACCGTCAATGGGTTTTATGGAAGCCCTTATTTGCAAAATTCTCCAATAAACGGAAAATGTCATTATGTGCAAATCACTTTGTTCAAATAGGTCTTCTTTGGACCCGAGAGAAATCACTGAAGAAGAACAGTCTTGAAAGGGATTCCGAAGTGATTGGTCGACCAGTGCCTTGTTATCCATAAGTTCACTGTACTCAACAGACTTCTGATTAGGAATGGATAGTTTAGGAAAACTGCATTTCCTTTTTTAAAACCTTATATTACACTGACCTGTTGCACAGCCCCGAAACCCTCCGCTTTACTGGACAATCTTAATGATGAGGTCTGCAGGATCTCTGTGTGCTGTCGAATCTTGTTGATATAATCTCTGGAAACGGTGTCTACGCTGCCTAGGGGCTCCAGCATCTACAAGTTAACATTGGTAGACAATGAACACGATTTTCAAACACCATATTTTAACAGATTAACAAACAACTAAAACTATTTTTTTCAACACTCAACAATGGCTGCTGCTGACCGGGGGCCAATTTCATAAAGTTGTTTAGCAGAAAAGAAATGCTTAATCCAAAATTCGTTTGCTTTATAAAAATGGGTTAATAGTGAAAATTGTATGTCAACTTGTGTTCTTAGCAAGAATAGCAGAACACCGGTCAATTGTAATACACATCATATAAGATTTTGACTGCAAACCCATTTTTTAATAAAGCAAATACATTTTGGATTAAGCAAATTTTTCTGCTAAACCGCTTTATGAAATTGGCCCCCAATAAGCAACAAAAAAAAAAATAAAACATTTTCTCCACTTTTTGAAAAGCAGTCTATCTGAGAGTGGTAATTTTCAGCACACAGAAAATGTATACAATCATGCAAATTGAAGCTGTGAATATTTCAATGTCAACTTAATTACAAAAGGAATTTTCACATTTAAAGGGAATAATACCGTTGTTTTAATATATTTTTTTACGGTGGCAGTAACAGTTTGTGGCAGTTTGATTTCAACAATTTCATCACAAAGTTAGGCTGGATTCACACTAGGCGTTTTCATGTGTAAATTTGACATTGGTCGCTTTGAGAAAAAGCGGTGTGGGAATTTGGAGTGAAACAACGCACTGAAAACCACAGAATAACAAAAATACTTTCCGCCCAAGTTGATTTTATGGGTTTGATGAGTGCATCGTTGCACTCCAAATTCCTTCCACAAGCAACGCGTCAAATTTATGTACGAAACGGCTCGGTGTAAATCTCCCCTTAAAAACAAGCTTGTAAGATCATATCAAACCAATACAGAGCAAGCAAGCAAGCCACCCACCTGTAGTGTCAGCATAAGGCCCTCAATCTCCCTGTCAATGTTTTTCTCCGCTAGGTCACGTTGACGGTGTTGTAGCGTCAATCGGTTCTGCAGTGTGTACTGGTTGGCTTTGAAGGTAAGTTGTAGTGAGTTGAATGTATCTTCAATTTCAGTATCTGTCATTGCACTGGTGCTGTACAAAAACAAAAAGTCCAATGGCTTTAAATTCCTTTCAAAGGATGGAGGAATTGTGCTTGAAGCCCCAATACATCATTGCAGCTACCTAAAATTTTACTTCACGAGTTAAACTAGACTAGAAGTGTTGATAGCAATGGTAACAAAAACATGATTTTTTTCTCCCGTGTGTAAAATTGTATGAGCATTACATACACTATGCGAACTTTCGGACAAAAGAGGTCCTCATAAACCAGAACTGTAACTGTGTGGACTTGCACAGGTCCACAGACGAGTTGTCTTAGCATTTAAAAAAGGATAAGGGAAGGGGGAGGGGAGTTTAAAAAAAAAAAGGATAAGGTGTGTAACGATGCCCTTAAACTAATTGTAAAGTTAGGGCGAAATCCTGGGTTTTGATTTGAAGAAAAACATTTTTTTTTGCCATAAACAAAAAACATTTTGCGAATAAAAAGAAGTCTGCATAGTCAGACCTGCCAACCTTTGGAATCACGAAATTGTATTCTGAAACTCCAAAAGTTGTACTCTTCATAAGAAAACTGTATTTTCCAAAAATATGCATAGATGAGCTTACGTACAAAGATTGAACATAAAGTTTCCACTCTAATCACGTCATAGTTCGCAGATGGCAGAAATAGTTTCAAAGAGCGATTAGACCTTTTAATCTTGGCAAAGTTTTGGTGCTTTGCGGTTTGAATGTGGTGCATAATGTCATACGAACCACTGTGCGCGATGGTAAAATCCGAACCACACAATGTACATCGTACATGATTTTCTCCTTTCTGGACAATTTTTATACCATTCATTCAACACAAAAACCATGCATGTAAAATTTTCTGAAGTATTACTGCATCTATGTGGCTGAAATTTTTACAAGGCAGTTTATTAACATTACTCTTTAGTTACGTACAGTTGTTGTTCCTGTTTTTAAAAGTTTTCCAATCATGTAATCTGTCTTTAGGTGCCTTGCTCAAGGACTCAGGTACCACGGCCGGGTGTGAAACCGTCAACAGTACATTCTCACCCTGACCCAAGTGTTGCGAGTTAACGACCCATACCACTCGGCCACGGTAGCCAATTCTGATTACAAATATGTTGGTTTTAAAGAAAGAAATACATTTTTATGTTACATGCATTACTTACTTTTTTGTCTGTCCTCCCTTCAGCCCCAGCTTAGTCAGGACAGAATCAGGGATCAGTGATGATTTCTCCTCACTTGATCGTTCCTCTTGGTCCCTCGACCCCTCTCCCCGGCCCTTAATGGTAGAGTCCTCCCTTGAGTTGTGCAGTACCTCTGGACCGGGGGACCCCGGTACGGGGGACCCTGGTACGGGGGTGGTACGTGGGGAGGCCAGGGTATGTGTGGGAGTGGGTGCATTATTGTCACTGCGGCTAGTTGGGTCCAATTCGGTGGCTTCGGTCAACTCTGGCATGATGAACTGTATGTTGGTTTTTCGCTGTAGTTTGTGTTCCTGGTTAAAAAATATTTTCGACAAGCGGGGAAAAAAAATATTTGAAAACGTTCAACAGAGTTGTTTTATTTTGATGGTAATTTAAAAGGCACCATACCAAATATTGTGTTTGTTACTTTGGTCAGTGGAGCTCCCATTCAACACCGAGAGAACAAATGGGTAGAGCATCTGCCTGGTAAGTCAGAAGTCTCGGGTTCAAATCCCAATAAGGCCCATATGATTTTTCTCTCATCCCAAGTTTGGTTGTTTTGTTTTGATGGTACACGTAGCATACCAATTATTGCGTTCAGTCCTTCTGACAAACACGACAGGGGTCGAAATTAACTTGAATTATTTGGTAGCCCACAGGACTAGTCAGATCATTGTTTTCACTAGTCCTCCTCAATTTTTACTAGTCCGCGCCACCACACTTGATTATGTATTTCCATCTTCATTGAGAAGTTGATCAGAATTGTTTTCCTTAAAATTAATCATTAATAATAATAATAATAATGAAAATTTATAATGCGCCGGTGTCCATAAAAAAAGATGCTCATGGCATTGTTAAGTGCAGATTTGATGGAAAAACCTTAAATTTGGAGTAATAAAATTTTGCTAGACAATTTTTCAGCCTGTCTCATATGATTTGTACACAAGTTCTGAAGCCATGATCAACTTCTCTATTCTTTTTGAATGAAAGACCGTGTTATGATTTACCACAGAGTATTGGCCCACAAGCCCATCGGACTACCAGCACAATGCAGCTAGTAGTCCCAGTGGCTAAAACCACTCGGACTAGCGCTAATTTCGACCCCTGCACGAACCTGTTCATATTAAAGGGGGTAGGGGAGAGGGGTCTAAGAACTGTGAAAATGTTGACAACTTTAGATGGCCCCGAACACAGATTGAATGAAAAGCAACTTCTATTAACGAAGATCTAAATAAGCTTTAAAACTCCCCTATCTCATTGTGTGAGATCACTTCAAACGAAGGAAGCATTACAAATTTACAATGCAAGTTACAAAAATGTCAATACAGAAATAACCACAATCACAAGCTAAAATCCTCACCTCTACGCAATTCTCCGAACTCCCCTTTCCACATTTGTGATCATGTGAAACAGACAGTCCAGCTTCTGACGGCACAACAGCCGAGCAAGCCCTCACTGGCCCGTTGTATACAACAACAGGCATAGCATACAGAATATCCAAGTCCACTTTGCGTAATTTGCAAGTTTCAGCAGAGTTTAAACAGCTAAGGTGAACAAAACCGCTTGTGCGGTAGATGCAGTTTTTTCACAAATGCACACACCATTAACCAAGCTGAACCAACACTCTGTATCTATCAAAAGCAGTTCCACGAATGATGCAGTTATTTTGAAAGAAATATCTATTATTGCTTTCGTTTTATAATTTACATGCATTTAGTGCAAAAGGGGAGGAGAATTCATTAGAATTGTGCACTGCAGTACCACACAGTTCTGTACTTTGACCATACTTATCAAACGGCACAGGAATCCTCATAGCAAATATGTTTATTTATGGTCAGTGAAAGACGTACTTATTGAGATTATTTGCTAGTTGATAAAAATGAAGATAACAATTTGGTGGGATTTATAGCAACTGGTTCTTTGTGCATGCATGCCGGGCGTCAACAGTAAACTTTTCAAGCTACATGTAGTACTAGTTCATGTCACTTTAGGGGAAGTACATAAATTAAATGCAATTTATTTCTTGATTTTTATGCTCAGCTAAATTTCTATCCCAAGCAACAAAAGAAATGCAAAAACTTTCTGCACTTTTTGATTTAAAAATCAGTCAATCTAAGTGGGAATTTTCAGTACACAAAGGCTTGCATAATGAAGCTGTTTAATATGTGAACATTTCATCAATGTCAACTTGATTACAAAAGAAATTTTTAAATTTTGATTAAACTGAAAATGTGCATTTTTTGTTGTTGCTCGGTATTTATTGACCACTCACACAGACGCCATCTTTGTAGGAAAAATGCTACTGCGCATTAAATGCCATCAAGTACGCACACCCTGGGAAAATGTTCCAAATGTGCGCGTGTTGCTTGAAATTTGTTCGAAATACATGGCATTATAAACATTGATGCACGTGACAATTTGTGGGAAGTGACGTCATTTGAGAGTGATCAATGCATAGTTCCGACCTGTCAATCAAGCCGAACCCGCGACCAATCACAACAGAGCTAGCAGACGGCGCCCACATAGGTCAAAGTGATGCAATCATCACATAATCACGCGATTTTCTGCCCATACAGTTTGTATGTTGCATGCGCCAGTGACCGGGTGAATTTTGGTTTCAATGTAGGAAAGCACATTTTTATGAATATACATTGTATGTCATCCCTGCATTACTAGCCCTTCGCTCAGTGTGTGCTACGGTAACTGTCGACCCTAAACATAAATACCTTTGAGTTTTCTCCAATGAATCTGTGCTTTCCATGCCGAGTCCCATTGCTTTGTACGTTGTGTCGCCATTTTTTTGCGATGGCTTGTGAGCACATAGCAACAGTATCTAAGGGGCGGGGTTAACTGGACAATCTCGGAACTATGCATTCAGACACAGCTACAGATTAGCCACTCTCCCCACCATATTGTTTCTGCCAGGTACGACACTTTTATGCATAATTTATTAGTATTTCTAGTACATGTAAAAGCAATTTATAAACCCTACTACTGGACCAGCAGAAATTATTTGTGTCCAGTCCAACATCTTCTGTTTCAAAAAATAATCAGCTATACCAATTGATCGTACATTACATGTAGAATGTTGCTGGTATCAATTGTTCAAACTGCATGCACTAAAGAGTACAAATGAAGGAAAATTTTGTGTCATTCCATATGGGCTTCTAAGTCTGTTATTCTTACCTCTCGGAGCTTGGCCAGGGGTTTAATCTGAGGCATCTCAGCTTGCAAGGATCCTGTTGCTTTCAAGATGTCCGCTTTGATGTCAAACACTTCAACTTCTGAGTCCTTTCTCTCGGATTTGGTAGTTAGTTTGTTGTCCTCCTTGTCGGATTCACCCTGCAAAAAAGAGAAAAAATTTGACTCTACAACCATGATTCTGAGAGCAAGTCGCAAATCAAGTGAAGTTTTTTATTTTTAGAAAGAACCAGTCTTGAGTCATTACATTAAATTGTAATATATAATTCAAATAAATGTGTTGTTCGTTTGTTCTAAACTGTACGTTTACGACCAGTTTAGGCATGTTTTAAACGTCGTGCTTGTGCCGAGTTCAATTAAATTCAACTTGACTTGTTTTAATTCGAAACGGCACAACCATGACATTTGAAACCATTTGGAAAATTGAATTCGGCACGGCAGAAAAATTTAGCTCGACAGGGTCTGCCATGCTAACTCAATTTAGTGCGGCAGTAGCACGGCGCGGTTTCAGACGTCGTGCTTCTGCCGTGTCGAATTTAATTCCAGTTGGTCCACAATTTTGTTAACAATTAGGAATGCGCATGCTCGCAGCGTGTATGTGAGCAAAGAAATAACAAGCACATCAAAACAATAAATTCGGCGACTTACAATGGACAGAATAGAAAACACACATGCACAACATCCATGACGTGCACACGACTCATCCGCCATGTTGGATGTATTTAAGTTCGACATTTTAAATCACTGCCGTGCTTAAGCCGTGCTACTGTCGCGCTAAATTTAATTTTATTTGACACGGCACAAGCGCGACGTTTGAAACGGGCCTGAGAGACCTGTATGTGTCTGTTTAAAAAAAAATTATTTATTTATTTTTACACTGCGTCAAATTTGTTTTCGGGCATGTGAGGGTTTGTGTGCGTGTGCATTTTCCGTGCTTGGAAAAGAACCAGATGAGGAATCACTTAAAACCAGCCGGGATTTTATCATCCATTTTAAGACAACCCAAATGATGTACTCACTGCCAATAGAAATGTGTAAACTGTCTCAGGTATTTATGCATTATGATTAATGTCTTGTTTATAAAACCATCTTAATCTCAGGTTATGAGTAAAAGGTGACGAGTAAAGGATGATAAGGAAATCGAAAGATATGATTTTTGAGATATTGTACATGGTTTTCAGGTTTAAAATCTGTTTTACTGCTGATCTGTCCCTTGTAAAGATCTTCAAAGTATTCAAGTTTAAGACCAAAGTCTTTCCGATATCTTTCACAAATTATGTTGTGACTGCAAAAGTTAGATTTTTCGGGTTCTGTAGTATGGTGTCTGAAAATAGCGAAATGATTTTCTAGGGTTGTAATGACTCAAGTCGATCACTTGGGACAAGTCTGAGTCGAGTCGCAATTTTTGGCGACTTGCCGAGCTTGATCCTGAGCTCGGGGTCAAACACCGAGCTCGGGATCAGCCCCGAATCACAAACCGAGTGTAAACGCTCTCAGGACCAAATTGGCCCCGGATCAGACCCCGAGATTTTGGTCTCGCGTTGGCGGAGGGTTCGATCCCGAGCTCGGGATCAGTTTGCGGTTAGATAAGTAATTAGTCTTTACCGCATCCTGCCATATCTGCCCACAGCCGTAGTAGGGGGGATAGGGGGGGTTGGGGGGGGACGAAAAATATGGTCCGTGTTGCCAAAATGCCCCCTTTACTGTGGAAAGACCCAACTCTGGTTTTTCTGTTAAGCACTTGGAGTAACCTAATCTACAAAACTTGATGAAAAGCATGTCGAACAATGCATTTTCGCAAAGTACCATACAATTAAAACATTGTGTGAGCACGCATTTCTGAAACACCAAACCAGCAATGAAATAACACTCCTCAAATCTCTATACAACTTTGTCATTCCTTCTTTGAAACCTTTTCAATCGTTTACAGTAAGCTCAGCAAACCAATTCTATTCAGAGAGATCTTGTTTCAAGCTGAGACTAAGTGTTCCCTGGGAACAATTCTAAAAAAAGATTTTGTTGGTCTTGTACCTGAACTTTTAACCTATAAATCTGGGATACTGTTGGTGTTGAATTTAATCGCTCCATTTGCAAAGCTCTATGAACTTGAAATCTTTGACATAGGTGTAGCTAATGTACTATTGAATTAATTTCTGAAACGGTGGTTAATTTGTTTTATTCATTCAAGAAGGAATTAAATTTTGTTTTAAAAAGACATTTATTTTCATGCCTGATTTCACTTCATAAAAATTAAAATATTTTGGCAATTTTCTAATTTAAAAAAATTTTTTATTTCCTTTAGAATTTAATAACTCAACAAGAGATAACTTATGGAACCATAGACTGTCCAATTTATTTAATTTTATTCCGTTGGTCGGTGCCACGTCACATCCGGTAGGGCTGGAGTGAAAACAACAGTGTGCCCATTGAGACAAGCCGTTGTCTATGCAACACGTACACAACTAAGCATGAACGAATTTGTTTTCACTCCAGTCACGGTGCTATGCCCGTATACAAAGGCATAGGACACCGGGTCACAAAAGTGCCAGGATGTGGGACCCACAGAATAAGTATACGAGAAAAAAACATTGAGCAACAGTGTTTGATTTTGACATCATGTTCAAGTTCTCTACCGAATCTGGGTGCCAAACTGCAAAACATGACAGCTTGCATGAAACATATTTAAATCAAATTGAAAGTGACTTTTCATATGGAGCTGGTTTCAAAATAAACAATCCCTTGTGCCACTTTATAAACACAATTTCCTATACTGGTGATATTTTGGAGAAATGAACACCCCTGTGTGAATTTCCTCTTTTTAAAAAATGTTTAGTCTGTGGATAAAACCAACATGGCACAAATAAGCCTTGGGAGGCATTCTGCAGTAAAGGGTTAATTGAGGTCATTGTCCTAAACTGACCTTTTGAAGAGGTCACTCACTGGGAGAAATTCAATTTGCACCTTGTGTGGGAGCTTTAAATAGGAGTGTCAGATTTCTTAGAGCAATGAGCAATACATATTCTCGAGGCCACTTTAATTTGTACAAATTCAGGGTATTCTCAAATACATGTAGTATGCAATTATAATATCTTTCTGGAGAACAGCAGACAGCACAGGCTAACGAGACTGCTGTAAACTCTGAACAGCATTGGAATTGCAACAGGGAAAAAGGGTAATGACATAGCAGAATTTAAGCTTTAATTTGTCAACATAGTATCTTGGGTAACATTTTAGGCCGTCCCGGTTACGAGCGTATATTGAAAATTTGTACAAAGGGTTTTTAGAAAGGCATGTTGTCACACTATTTGTAACCCTTTTTGGGCCTAAGTTATCTCTTCAGAACAACTTAAACTTATTTATTTTATTTTGAGACCAGACAAAGGTATTTTCTGGAAAATATCTGTGTTGCCAAAATACCCCTTTACTCAACTATGTTTAACCATCAGTGGTGTTAATAACAAAAGGATAAAACTGGAAATAGACAACCAGAAATGACAAGTTCATTTTGTACATTTATAAGACAAGTGTACACAAAAAATGCGTAGAAAACAAAATGTAAACTCCGAAATTGCTTTTCCCCCTACCTCTGCCCCAGTTCGCTCTTCCTGTAGCTCCTCTGTAGTGTCCGCTGTCCCCTCCGTTACCCCATCTGCTCCGGGTTCTGTCACCCCTTGGGAGGTTTCAACTGGTTTGTCAGGAGTGGATGCTGCCGATGACGATAATGAGGGTTGGTCGGCAGTGGGCGGAGTTTGGCATGGTGAGGGGGAGCGTGATCGGTCAATTGGGCTTAGTGATCGCTGGTCTGTGTGGGGTTAAAAGAAGGGGACAGGTCAAATCAAGTTAGTTGAACAAAACCAGTCGGGACCAGTTAAACTGAAAATATACTCAACAAAAAAGAAACGCAAATTTTTGCAACTGCCAATATTTTGCAAATTAGCGAAATTTCACACCATTTATGTGAAACATTATCAATTTCATCTGCACCAATAGACCGATCCAGTAAGCTCCGCCCATTTTGGAATTGACCAATCACAGCCTCAGGTTACCAAAATGTTTGGTTACCCGAGTCCTGAAAATTTTGTGCACAGAGCTACGGCAAATGCAGCACGAGTGTCGCAAAAACACCATAAACATCATTTTTATCAGCGCAGAGGAGGCTAGCGGGTTTAAAACGGATTGTATAAGACTATCCTAACCTACTTTTAATCCCTTCATAAATGTGTTTTTGTGTAAACGTGAAAAACTTACCAAAATTAGCTTGTCATTTTGCTAAGTTGTGCATTCACTTCGTTTTAGATGTGTGTCGAGATGTTTTTGTTTGATGGCGCGCGTTACGCGTATAACAGGCGTGTTGTACGTGCACGCATACGACCGGATACTTAAGCGCACATTTTGCTTTCGAGCGTGTGCGTGTTTCAATACGCGCTGACCAGGGCGCGGACGCTGACGCACGGCACGGCCACTCTACTGCACACGTGCATGGCACGTGTGGCATGTTGCTAGGCAATTTCTAAATGGGCGGAGCTTACTGGATCGGTCTATTGTCTAGGCTTGTGACCTTGTTGGGTTTAGGTAACTTTGAACGTTATGTGTTATATAACTTTTATGAATATCTCATAAAATTTCAGATGACAGTAGGTGTGCTTTCCTTCAAGAGCAGACTGAAAACTATTCCTTTCAGAGAAACATCTGTGTGTTTGAAGCGACTCTGAGGTACAAAACTATAATTGTGAATAACACTGGCAAATTTTGTTTTTATCGATCTCGGGTATTTTTGTTGGATTTTTAGTATTTTTATGTAAAATGTTAGTTTTTAAATAGGACCTTCGTCAATTTACTCATTCTTATTGGCTGAGAGCACGTCATGTGGGTTGTCTTAGGCGCGAGGTCAAAATAGAAACGGTCTGTATATTGGGAAATGGTACATAAACGATACACCGTTGCACGGTTTAGAGTGAGCAAGCAAACGGTTCAGCTGGTCTGGCCAAACGGTAGATAATTGGCAGTGTTCAACCCACCCGTGTTCTGCCCACAGACAAACGGTTCCAAGAGGGATTAACTCGAACCGTTTACCGGTATACAGACCGTTTGTATTTTGACTTTGCGCCTTAGTCCAACCACTTTCAATGTGCAAGGAAAATGCACACCCACACAAAAGAAAAATACACATGCCCAATAGCAAATTGAAATAAGAAATCGCGCAAGGTTGCCTGACAAGTGTAGTCGAACAATTAAACAATACGATGTACATCACTTTGAACAAAAGCGATGTGTGCGTGGGTTTGACCAGTCGTAAAACAATACATTTAAGACTGGCTAGGGGCCTGGATGCTGATGATAATGGCCCTCACTTTGTGGCCCAAGCCATTATCAGCATCCAGGTCACTGGTGGTCCCCGGGGAGAGGCTTCCCGAAATGTCGCCCTATTGCGGCATCCAGAGTTTTTACAATTATTATTATTAACTTATTGTTTATATTATTATTATTATTAACTTATTGTTGATGTTCAACTATTTCTCACCAGGCGATGTGCTTGGAGACCATTTCCTTCCCCTTCTGTTCTTATGTCTCTCTGAAGCCTTCTTGGACACCTCCAGCAATCTCTGGCTGATCTCCTTCTCCTCCTCCGTCATGTCCACGTCAGGCAATTTGGTTATTAGGAGATGGTCTAAACTCTTACTCTCAGATCCTAGAAAAATACAATCGTTTCAGTTTAGACGTGGGGCAATTTTTTTAAGTGGTGCTCCTACCGGACATTTGTGGTTTAATTAGCGTGGTTGTGTAGTGGAATAAACTCTCAGGTGTGGTGTTTTCGGAAGGCATATTTTTGTAATTTTTTAATGACTAAAAAACCAGCCATGTCAAGGTAATCCTCAATTGAACCACCAGCACTACCTTAAACCCGGGCTGAAAACTTGAAGCTACTTGGCGAGGAAGAAAGTTATTTTATAAAACGAATGTTACTTGATAAAGTTGCATTTTTCTTATCATTATTGCTGACTTTATATTAGAGAGAAAAATGAAAAACTAGACCGTGTTCGTCCAACGGCAACAGGCCAAAAAAGTAAAAACGGGGTGATGACGTCATAATGATATGCATTGACCCTGCTACGTCATAGCGAGGAGACAGTCACTATTTTGCAAAGCAAGTTGCATGCTTTCCGCATAGCATAAACCACCAGTCGTTATTTTTCTGTAAAAGTTTTCAAAGTTTTTGGTGTATTTTCTCAGTGGTTGTTACACTGAATTCATTTTTGATATCAATAAAATGCCAGCTTCGTGCCTTGTTGGTGGTAACACTTGCAACTCTGTGGAAAATCCGTGGTTCCGTGCCTGCATACAACGTGTACGTGTTTGCTGCGAGGAACTAGGTACACGACCACAGTCAGTGAAGCAGCCCTGTGTGTCTCCTCGCTATGACGTCACACACATAGCTCGAGTTGATTTGCCATGACTTTTCGTTTTCAGTTTCGCGTGAAAAAAGTCTCCAAAAAACCCTGAAATTTTCTGACTTTTCTAGGATGAAATTCTGAATAAAATGTTCTTAGTACATAAAGGACTATAAGAAGAAAGGAATACTATTGAAAACCATGAAAGTGAAGGGAGATTTCAACCCAGCTTTAAAAATCTGCTTGCAGAGCATGTGGTGTGCATTTGCAAGTGCGAAGAAAAGAAAGACTCAAAAACAATGTAATTTTTATTTCTGCATTCATTCAAAGGATTTTGGCATTCAAAGGATTTTGGCATTCAAAGGATATGGCATATGACTAATCGTGTAGTGGGAGTTGATTGGTTTTTCTGAGAGGCTCCTAGTAAAAATCAAGGTTGTTTTTCTTCCCCCCTCCCCCATTCATCCCTCATCCCCCATCATCCCCGAATGACTTTTCGGGCCTGGGAATACATTTTCTAGGTTTTCAATGACTGAGGGGAACTGAAAAATTGCATCTTTCCACAGAATGAAAGTGATCGTACCAGACGATACAGTCTTCTTGTCTTTCTCCTTGTCAGAGTGAGAGCGCCTTTTCAGGCGGGCAGGTGAGAGTTTTCTGGGTGTGGCAGAGCCGTATTTTCCTGATCTGTATTTTGGGGTTGGAAAAATGAACAATTAATGCTTGTGATTGATCAATGCCACCAGATTAATGTCTGCACAAATTCTTGCTCGTAGCATGCCGAGGTTGTTAGTGCGATATGCAAATTAACACAGTTTTAAATCTTAAGATTCTAGCGACTCGTATTCAGCAATGCTTCATGATGCCTTTTTTACATTTTTTATATTTTTTATTTACATACTCTTCTACTTATAATATGAACGTCAAGGTCCGAGTGCTCTATTAAAAAGCCTACTCCTACCTATTCTCATAGTTCAACAAATCTTTCAGCCGAATTTCGACTTGAACAGTAAAAAGAATTTTATGTACTGGAGCAAATTGCCCATCGTTTTACGACCAAAGTATAATGATATATAGGTAATCTCTCCAATTTGGCAGAAATTTGTGCACAAAGTTACATCACGTGGGAAAATCTGATATTGACGTTAACCATCTATGTAGAAGCAATATTTGTTGTATTCTCGAATCAGTTCCCTAAATGTCTACTGCCGAGTGGAAAGGCACCAAAATACATGCAAGTCCAAACCACATTGCAAATACGAGGCCGAAAAAGGTAAAAATCACCCATTCAAATAGTAGAGCAAAAATTGTGCGGCAGTAATATCTGGACACTTTTTGAATACGACCCTGTGTGATGTTGCACTATTACAGCAAATTGCAATTTGTGTATGAGTTACCTGTCATAGTTTGCATTTACATCATTATCTTCGCTGTCTGCCTGGCACCCTTCTACTATAATGTTTGGTCTTGCATAGCTAGTGGCTAGTAAGTCTGCCATTCTCTGGGCTGCCTCTTGCCTATCCTGAGCACTCTTCTGTGGGTTGAATGTACATGTAAAGGGTAAAGTGTCAAAAGCATACATTTCAAGTCTGTAAAAACTTATGTAACTTTTATATAAGGGGGCGTCTAAAGTTGTCAACATTTTCACGGTTCTACAAAGCGTAGGAATGGGCAGGGGGAGGTGGGGGTGATCGAAGGGTGCATAAGACTTTACATGCACTGTAAAATGTTGACATTTCAGGGTACTGACAGAAAATGGTTGGTAAATAGTATTTCGGGGGGTCTTGAAAAATATTACGCTATGTAGAACTGTGAAAATGTTGACAACTTTGGACGGCCTCTAACTCATAGACCACTCATACAACTCGTAGCAAACTTCACACAAGTTTGGTATAAGGTTTGATACAAGTTGTACAAATGGTTTGAGTTGCAAGAGTCAGTAAAACTGCAGATGATTTGGCGTTAATTCCCACGCTTAAATGCCAAAGTTATATCAAAATCGTAGCATACTCATAACTAGCTCATAGTAAACTTGGTGAGCTCATAGTTAACTTGTAACACACCCAGGAAACTCTTGCTTAAATTTTTTAATAAAGTTGTAAAACTCATAGTTAACACATAAAACCCGTAGTACATGTACAGTTGAAGTCAGAAGTACATACACATGTACACCACTACCATCATCACCCAAAATGGTAAACAGGACTACCAGAACCATTGCAAGGTGTGCAAGCTATGTACTGCATGCACGAGAGGAATTCCAAAAAATCAAGAATTTAGTAAAGACTGTTACAAAAATGGTGTAAGCACACCAGTTTTAACACTTGGTTGCATACAGTTGTATTTATACTTATGACTGTACATGTACATTCAGAGAGATGTACATACGAGAGGTGGTTGAATTGCCCATGTACAATCAACCTGTTACCCACGTACATGTATAAAGCCTTTTATCATGTTGGCAATGGTAACATACCTTATGGAGTGATGGAAGCTTAATATCAGGTGTTAAGATGAGGCTCCTGGATCGAGATTCCCTGCAAGTCCTCAGCTCCTGATCCACAGGCGAAGGACGAGGACTTTCCAAGGAACTATTTCTATGGTGTTTCAAAATAACATGAAATTTATAATTCATGCCATACAAGAGGCTGCTCAGCAGTAACTATCAGTTATTTCACGTGTTTCATGAAATGTCTTGTGTGTTGGACATTACCAAGATTATGTGGTCTACAAATTTCATTCTGAAGGAGTTGTTTTAGATGCACATTTGCATGCCGTGTATAATGCTTTTTCCCAGTTTTTGCGTCAACTAAAGGGTGTCACTTTGATACGGTACATGTATCTATTAACTGAAACAATTGAATGAAAAGAATTTTATAACATTTTATAACATTTCTCAAAAGGTATAGTGTACATTGGTTCAGAGGTCGCACAGCTTGGACTGAGTTTTTCTAAGCATAACTAAAAACAGAAAATACATCGAATCAGGCTTATGAAAAAAACCGGAAAACGCAATGGAAATTCCACAGAGTTCCGGACACTACCTGGAAGTACCGCTCAAAATGGCCATTGTATTATCATATTATAATGAGCCTGAATACATTGCTGATTTTCAGTTATGGTTCCAAAAACTCAGCCCAGTCTCTGCCACATACGACTCATATACCGTACACTACCCATCAAAACTTTGGAAACACCTTGAATGTTTCAGGTTTTTGAGAAGAAAACTAATGTTAATTTTGTGAAAGCAAATGTAAGTGTATTCTAACAAAAAGCAATATATACCTGTTAATTTAAGTGCCATCTTCGACCTCAGCAGTGGGCTTTATCAACAAATTGGAGAGCATGCAAAAAGAAACGGCTAAACTTGATGTTCATCAAAGAATCCCCCCTTAGCAGCTATGACAACTACACACAATCTCTGCATCCTGATTGTCAGTTTCTCCAAACATTCAGTGGAAATACGCCTCTTTTAAGACTCTCCAGAGGTTTTCTTGGCTGGTTGGGCATTTCTTTCTGACCTCAGATCCAACTCCTCCCAGAGCAGCTCAATGGGATTGAGATCAGGTGACTGGGCAGGCCATTCCATGATGGGCAGGCCATTCCATGATGGACAGCACTCCAGATGACTGCTTTCTCTCCGGGTACCCCTTACACCTCCGTTTGCTTTATTAACTTGGTTTATTATGAATAAACAAAATAATACTTCCTTCTCAAAAACCTAAAACTTTCAAGGCATTTCCAAAGTTTTGATGGGTAGTGTATATTGGGTAACAATTGTCACAGTTTGTCAGCACATCAGAATGAAAAATAAATAGCACATTTTATTTCTGAAGAGAACAAAAATTAGGAACCAAAATATAGACAGGAACCAAAATATAGGTAGGTGTGCCTACCTTGTAATTATCGGCGACCCCAAGAAATCTGCAAACTCGTCCTTCTCTAATGAACCTCGAAGTGACGATCTGAGCGGGGAACTACTTATGGGCGACGAATACGCGGTAACAAACGAATCGCTCAAATCTGATCCGCTGTCGACCGGCGAGAGCGAGGCCTCTTCGAGAGATAACAAAACCGCCGAGTTGAGCGTAGGCGGTTTACTGACGAGATACGCTTGCTTTACGTTGGCGCCGTTTGAGATGCGATATGTGGAAGACTTGAAATCGTCTACAGAGTCGGCTTCCGTCTGGGTCCCTGACTCCCTGCCTTCTTGGGGATCGCTGGTGATGCCCGTTTGCACGAAGGAGCTCCGAGCGTATGGCCGGATCTCGCGATCGGGAGTTCTTAGGATTTCTGTTTGTGTGGAAATTGTTTGCGATTTGCGTTGACTTTTCTTAGCAACTGATTCTTGGAGAAGTCCGTAATGGAGATTGTCTAATGCTGTTGATGTAAGGTTATCTTTCAGGATGGAGAGTAGACTATCATCTTGAAATTGTTGCCATGGAAAATTGGCACTTGGGTGAAGTGGGAAGAGATGGCTGGAATGCTTTGAATATAAGTGAACGATTTCGAGTGACAAGGCATCTGGAAATGAAAAGAAAAAAAATTAGAATGTTATTAAAATTAGTGACCTCACGTTTCGACCCTAGCAGGGTCTTTTTCAAAGGCAGAATGACTTTTAAAAGAGCGTGTCAGATCACATTACAATTTTGATACCATATAATTTGTCATATCTTCTCATTACCATTCTGAAATTTCGCATTCTCAATACGCATATTTTCAAGGATATCATAAAAAAAAACACAAAATCGCGGATGTTTTGTCAACTAATTTATCTGGTTACATAAAGCAGTGCAGTAATTACACCAATCTTTTTGCTTCCACATCCAAATTGGAGATTGCAAATTTCCCGTTTCCTTCCCATGGATAGCATTTTGGGCTAGTCTTTTGTAAGATTGTTAGGTTAAAATGAAATTAATTTTCTTGAAAAATCTGAACACTCGCCTTTAAAAGGTATACTCTTGTCATGATCTTTGGCTGTTTTGCCTTACAACAAAATATAATTGTTGGGGATGCACTTTTGTCTAAAAGGTTTAGTCTGTAGCAAAAACACTGTGAAGAGGGCAACTAAAATCCTGTCTATCAGCACTGTTATGTTGATGGCCATAAATACCATATCTTATACATGAACCAGGGGTCGAAATTAACTTGAATTTGATGGTATCCCACAGGACTAGTCACATCAACATTTCACTAGTCTGCCATCATTTATTAGTAGTCCTGCAGAAACGTACACAAATGATTTCTACATTTTTTACAGTCGTTAATTGTGTAGTATTGATCAAATACAAAAAGTAAAAATAAAGAAAACATTTTGCAGCAGACTTCACGTACGTACTGCCTAAGCCCACTTGTGCAAGTTGCGCTACATTCCTGCAATAATTACATGCAAGCTTTGGTTCTTATGCCATTTTAAAAAAGTTTTGCAAGCTACGCACTTTTTGGTGAAATCGGCTGCAGATTGAGAACCCAAACTTTTTAGTTTTAGTGCCACATCGTTTTGACTGCTTATTGTTTTCCCAACTTTGAAATGTTAACAGGAAACATTTTTCTTGCATAAAAACATGTATAATGTAGTGCAGTATATAGGCTCACTAGCCGGTTGGACTACCACCATATGGCAACTACTACTCCTCTAAAACATTATTTTTTTCTACAGAGCGAATGAGCTAGGCCACTTTCACTTGAATCCACAAAGCCGTATTGACCATCCAGCACAAAGCATACATGTACCACAAGAAAGTTTTATGCCAACTCATTATAAAGTAAAATTCCAGGTCACTGCAAATATATTTTTAACTATTAATTTTTAAAATATCAAACCAACATACACATGGGTAATTCCCAAAATTAGGGGTCCAAAATGTTTGGTGTCCCAGTTACGTACGACACTATTTGCTTCAAAAATCACCACTTATGACCACACATTCTCAGTAATGGACTGTGGCCTGTGATTATAGGGGGCAGCATAATTTTCTTCAATATTTTGTTTTCTAATTCCTGAAAAATATTCAAAACAAAAGACCATAAAGGCTTATAATTTGTTCCATTGTATTGAATAGGAGTTTGGTGTCTCGGGTTACCTACGCCAATGAAAATTGGCTGTAGAATGAGTTTGCATTAACCTTGGTGCCATATCTACACACAAACATTAAATTTGAGTGGCATTTGTTCTAATACAAATAATTATTTTCTACTGGGAAACCACTTTCAATCATTAACAATACTTGGAAATCTTAAAAAGCATGTCACACTTTTGGACTCCTAATTTTGGGAATTACCCATATGTAAATTCCTAACGGAAAATTATAAATAAATTCTGATACAGATCAAAAAGTAATGCCTACCGATTAGAATAGAGCAGCTCCCAGAAACACGCCCAGTATTAGCTTTCCAGTTTAGGGATGACTGGCTTTGTATGTCCTGTTCTTCTGTTCTCTTCAGTTTGGCTGAATCGTGCTCCAGGCAAAAATTATCTTGTTTCTGAAAAGTTGAAGAGTAAAAATAAATGAGGGGGAAAAAGGTTTACGGGCCAAGTTGTTTCACAAGCCTGTTGGCTCATATAGCCAGTATTTATTCCCCAGTTTTGATGGTACCTAAATTTGAGAATTTGCCACTTTTGACTTGGCATCCGCCATTGTCAAGGAAATTGTCTATGTCTGAGGTCCCTTTGCACCTCTTCATGAATCGCACAAAATGATCGAGATGGTTTGCAAAAAAATCTGGATTGATCCTGCCTTTTTTCAGAAGCTTTCAGCTCAGCACACACATTTCACCACCGTCTCCAGCGATGTATTGACATTGAAGGAGGCCAAGTCGAAAGTGGCACATTCTGAAACTGACTTTTTTCATATGGCTTTTAAATCTTACCTTCTTGGACAAAACCCGTTTACATGATGTGAAATTTTGGTTTAAATACGTTTAAAAATGACGAGGTTAATTAAGATCAAAAGTAGATACACAGACTCACATGCTATACATATTTTATGTACATAGCACATAATCATCAACTTTTTGGATATCCCAAGTACTAACAAAGCTAGTGTGTGTGTAAACTACACATATCACTTCACAAATAGGACCCAGTGGAATGCACTCACCCACGCAACTCCCAATTCAAATATATAAAGGAGAATGTCTAGATGTGTATGACTGTGCAAATTAAAACTGGTAAGCCTTGGGCTCAACAGGCAATTCTAACCATGCATTTCTTCTCTGTAAATAATACGAACTGTACAATGTATGATGTGCAACACTACCCTCTGTTATGGTTTCATGTTCAGCCACAAGCACCGGTGAAGGGTGTTTGTTCAGTTTTTCATTGCATTTTATATTTGGGACAACAACAATTTGTTGTAAATCATATTACAGACATGCAGAAACCTGAAAATTTAACAAACAGTGAAATCTGAATAAGTCAAACCTTGATAATTTAAAAACCCTGTTTAACTTAAAGTTGCACTGTCCGATTTTAGGCTGATTTGAACGTCAACATTTTTAAAAAAGCTAAATTGCTATTTTTCTAGAATAGAAAAAGTTATCAGCTTTCATTTGGTACCAAAAACGTAAAAATCCGTCAAGGATTAATGCCAGTCCATTAAAAACAAGAAAAGACAGGCCATGACGTAAATGTACATGTGCTCTTACAATGTACACATACTATGTACATATGAGCGTACGCGCACATGTACAACATGTAAAGCCCGTTTAAAAAAAAAGGCTTTTCTAATCATGTAAGCAAATTCCATGCATATTTTAATAACCACAAAACTTGTCCGAGGCTTGTCCAACCAAGCAACAACTAATGCAAAATAAATTCTAAGCATATAAATTTAATTTAAGGTAACAGGTGAATGAAATAGGTCATCACGAGGCAATGTCACAAGAAACATCTATGAATTTGGATACATTACGAAAACGGCATATCCCCTTCAAAAGTATTTAGAAACATTGCTATCAATACTCTAAATAAGATTTTCCTTGTCAACTCATGAAGAAAAATGTTGGGTCATTGCAAATGATAAAATGGTCTTTAATGTAAATTAAGCCCTTTTCACACTGCAGAGCCAATCCCCGGGAAATAAATCCCCGGGAAATTCCCGGGGATTTTTTACCCCACCAACACCCCAGCAACCGTTCACACTAGACCCATTTGGTAACTCCCGGGGACACTATTTCCCGGGAATATGCACGGTCGTTTCACACTGGCCATCAAACCCCGGGAAATGTGTAAACTGAGGGCGCCCATCAGGAAGTTCCCAAATGAATTGTGGGCGGAAGTCCACGCATCATGCGGATAAGAAAATAGAAGACTGGTACCTAACCACACGGGACATTATAAATACACGTACACGAGAAGGAAGCTAAACACAGTCTTGTTCACGACACTTCTTTTATTACAAATTAAAACCATTCATTTTGCTCATATTCTTTAAAATAAAATTATTTGTTTAATTTTCAAACGTTATTATTTGTGTTTTGTACTTAACTGTAAATTTATTTACGAAAAATTTGAAAGGTACTGCATCACAATACTAAGCTACCGCGCGAATTATTTGGCGCGCTATTTGTGACCCTGTGACCTTTCGAGATTACCCGTGGACGCAAAAAGGTGGGGTAAGTTCAAACCCTGCGACGTTCACACTAGTTGCTTTTCCCCGGGAAAAACGTTAAACCCCGGGGATTTCTCCTTTAACCCTACTCCCGAGCAGGGGTAAATATTTCCCGGGGAAAAGCTTTTTCCCGGGGATTTCTTTGGTAGTGTGAACAGACCGACCGAAATTCCCCGGCAATTTCCCGGGGAATTCCCGGGGAATTCGTCTAGTGTGAAAGGGGCTTTAGAGGAATGGGGGTGGTGCATTTTATACTGCTAATCTAGACTCCACAAGTAGCTAGACATGTCTAGGGAGTTAGGTGGACTTACCAGTGAGAAAACTTGATTTCTGCTGGTAGCAAGCTGTGTTTTGAGCTCTGTGAGGTAAGACGACACTGAATCTACAACCCGACTACCATCAAGGGGTCCTTTACTCTGTATAAAAAAATAAAATAAAAAAAATGCAAATAAGAACATTGTATTGGAACCTTAACACAAAAAAACATGCAAAGACTTCCGACATTGCTGCATCTGTGGAGATAAAATTTCTAAAGGTTATTTTGCCAACATTCCTCATGCTGTTGTTTTTAAAAAATTCATACAGGAATCTGAGAATTCTGGATGCAGTGAAAACAACTTGGCTCCCACAAATATTTATGCTCAAGATCCTGATGCACGTTACATCCTGATTTGTAGGAAGTGACGTCATTTTAGAGTTACCAATTTACCAGCATTTTCCTTCCTTGATGAGAAGGAAAATTTCCAGGGAAAATTCTCACTGCCATTTGCCAGAAAATAACAGACAACGCTTGTTTTTATTGAGCAAAATTAATATCTTTTTCAATATTATCTTGTAAATGGGTCCCAATAGAAATGCACCTTACGTCCTATATGTACACCAGTAAAGACAACAAAAGAAATTGTGCTGTAGGCTTACATACCGGTATGCAAAAACCACACACCCTGTGAGCAATTCAACAAGGAAAATGAACTGCAAATCTCGAATGTCGAAACCAGTATCACACATTTGAAAGCTGCCATTATGTATGTGTACCAATTCAAAATACATAAGGAGGTGCCCCAATGGGAAACAAATGAACTGGCATACTTTTAAGGTTTATGTAAAATACACACCCACTTTAGGCATGTACACGCACGTGTACCAACACTGTTAAAACAGTAGTTAACTTTTGCTCAAACAGAAATTATTTGTCTTGTTACATGTAAGTCTGGATGGTCTAACACGGACACACTTACCAAACACAATGGAACAATGGTACCCCATAAAGAAATTCAAAAGGAACAGTGGTACCCCACAGAGGAATTCTAAAGAAAAGGGAAAATAGGACAACAATGCAAGTACCCCATAAACCCCTGTGTACACAGATCAGTGGTCTATGTAGGCCAAGACCATTTTTAGCACCCAATAACTGTCTAATTGTACAAATTATCTGGTATAGTGCTAAATTACCATTGAAATGAAACAACCAAACTTGGGATATGAGAAAAATTGTAAGGGCCTTATCCGGATTCAAACCCGAGACCACTGACTCACCGGACAGATGCTCTACCAGCTGAGCTATAAGGCACAGTGCTTTATAGCTTAGCTCAGCTGGTAGAGCATCTGCCCGGTGAGTCAGAGGTCTCGGGTTCGAATCCTGATAAGGCCCTTACAATTTTTCTCTCATTCCAAGTTTGGTTGTTTAATTCTAATTTACATTTTTGTTTGATTTCAGATAGACCTAGTACAGTTTAGAGAGTTTCACATAAATTAACCAGTTTAAACCATTCTTCAGAAACGGTGTATAAAACATATTTGAACCAGTCATTTGGCACAGGCGAGCTTGGTGGTTGAGTATTTAAGATGTGGGCCTAGTGTGTGTTGTGGGTTCGAATCTCACCCGAGCACTCTATGAGTTTTCAGCATACATGTGTCTCAGGGTGAAAAGCAAATAAATTCCATTTGAAGGACTTGCCACAATTTGTCAAACAGGATGTAGTTAATTTTGCATTGAACTTATTTTGGATTTGCAATGGGACACCCCATTAAATTTGAGCCAGATGACCTTGTCTTTGTATGGGAGGAAAAACAGCGACCTCAACCTAGCAAGTCATTTATTCCACAAGGATAAGTCCAGCTATTGTCAGCACAACCCCCATGGCCAAGGGAACAGTCTGTCAATTTGTGGTTTGTTAAAAGAAATGTCAAGTCATTGAAATGGCATAAATCAGTGAACCTTTCAGCAAAACTGTCAGAATAAGAATTATATTCAAATACTTGGTGTGGGCCTCATTGGTATTTCTTTGCAAGGAATTCAAACAGTGCAGGTATATTTGTTATTTTATGTAACATTTCATAAATTTTACAAGATCACATCATTGCAATTTAGGGATCTTTTAGATATTGTGTTGAAATTCACGTAAATATAAATTACAGGGAAAATGTTCCATCTCCATGTGTAATTGAGTATGTGCATGACAAAAACAAACTTGTGTATAATCAGCTCAGTATCCCATCTACATACTGAGAAAAACTGTTTCCATGCTTTCAAGAAAGTGTGTGAAGCTGCTGTCCTATTTACATGTAGGTTGGTTCTGTTGTACTGCACGGACAACAGGACCATAATACCACTCAGGGCCTAATTTCGTTATATGAGGGCGCCCTTGTAAAACAATACATGCGAACATATACATTACATTCATCTTCAATTATTGTGTTTTTATTTTATATAAAATCATCTCGGGTGGAATTATTGCAATGGACTTTTGGAACGACAAATATATTCCATTTGAGAAATTTTTTTTATTTTTTCCCGGTCAAATCGTTTTTTAATTTTGCAATATTGCAAATCTTGTATATGGTTTTAGATTAGCTTAAACTTTGGTTGAACTTGCTTCCCTATAACTTTGTTGACATCCCTAAGTAGCTGACATTGAAATATCCTAGTGAGTTATAACAGCTTAATTGTGCATGATGACTGCATAAAGCTCCGGTGTGCTAAAAATTCCCACTCTCAGACTTACTGCGTTTTTCAATCAAAATGTGGAGAACATGTTTGTGTTTTTTTTGTTGCTCGGTATATAGCACAAGTTACCACTCCCTAATAAACAATCAAACTCACCAAATACCCCATACACATTATGAATATCTCTTTGGATTCTCCCATGCCTTGACAATAATATTGACACATATGCGAATATTTTTCCCGAAGTCAATACACCACAACTTGTACAAACATGGTTCTAAAGTTGTGTCAAGTGCTATTGTGTAGAATATATGACAATCATAATGAGCACAAAGCAGGTTTCTACATAAATCTCAAGTATCTATTTGCTAATGCACTCCACATTGTCATCATGAGTTCATGAATAGTGCAGTTCTTCAGAATGATTGTATGGGTCTTTCTATAAACTAGGGGTCCAATGTTGGTGTCCCTGTTACATTTTACATCTCGTTTTTGTAAATTCAGGACACATTCTTTAAATACTTTCCATCTCAGAGAGAGAGAGTACATAAAGTACAATTCATAAAAAAAATGGTTTAAAAGCCATTTTAATGATTTTTGTACGAAAAATAACAGGCCTATCAGGTGTAACGGGGGAAACTAAATGTCACACTTTTGGACCCCTAATTTATAGAAAGACCAACATACGTTACAGACAGTTGCTAAATATCATCGGCTATGCAAGGGATATAAATTCTTGACCACCGAGATTCGAACCACAGACCTCTGACACACTAGGCAGATGCTCTACCAGCTAAGCTATGAAGTATAGTGGGATACTCCCTCAGGTTTTGCCTAAAACCCAACTTTGTTCGTGCGTTGCATGGAACTGAGCAAAGTAACAAATGCAATATTTGGTATATACATGTCTTGCCTAATCACCACAAAACTGAAATGACCAAAAATGGAATAAGAGAAAAATCATGTACAAGTAGTCCATATTGGGATTTGAATCAGAGACCTCAAACATTCCAGGCAGACACTCTACTAGGTAAATATGAGGCTACAGTATATACCCCCTCATGTTTTCCCAAATCCAAGACTTCACGTTCAAATGTGTCTGACCTTTCTAACTCCGAAACAAAAATTAAAACAAATTCATAGTCCTTTCGTTTTCAAGCTCTCATTTATCTTTTTGCCACATGGGTGATAAGAAATCCAACTCAGTCTTAGAAAGGCCACCCAAACGTAAATATTTTCCTTACCAAAATAATCTGTGGGCCATATTTTTTAAAGTAGCCCTTCTATAAATTTGTTTGACTTGAAGTTATTTATTTGACATTTATTGTGACTTCTGGAGTATGCACTTTGAAGGAACGCAATGTGTTGGTTTAAAAAGGGGGCAGTGGAAGAGAAAAAAGTGGGGGGAGGGGGAAGGGGGGTTGGGGGGAGGGGGGGGGGGGGGGGGGGACGCGAGGGGTGGGTGGAAATCAAAGGGCTACTTATGCAAAATGAAATACCTAAATACAGAAATAACCAATGCAAAAATGAAATAACAAAATGTGGGATGAGAAAAAAAATCATATGGCCAGAATTGGGATTTGAACCCGAGACCTTTGATTCTCTGGGCAGATGCTCTACCAGCTGATGCACAGTGATGTACTCCCTCAGTATTTTTCTTAAGAACTAAGGTTGAAAATTAAACAAAATGTTTGATCATTCAGTTATGGTTTTGCTATTTAATTTAAAATTTGGAAACTGAATATAACATTGCATGGTTCTTACCTTGAAATAGTTCTCCTACTCAGAAAATGGTTTGTTTCAAACTGATCACTTACTAGGAAACACATTAAGTTTATAAATTGCGGAAACTGAGTATTGCAACCACAATTGAAATATTCTAGTGTTTTCCCCCTCCTAAGTACATCTAACTTTGATGCCGGCTCTCATCTGTTCACAAGATGTTTTGTTTTCAGTTTTAACTTCTTACTACTTAAAGAATACAGACTTGAAAGAGATAGGATGTTATGTTTGTTTGTTTGATTAGAAAGTAACATTTGACGTTCTTTATTTTTCAGTTTCATAAGTACTGAACGGTGGCTAATTTTGTTTAATATGTACTGCTACTAGTGTGTGCCAGATACATGTTCTTATTTCCCGTTTTATTTTGTATCTTTTGGAGTGCTTTAGTGTGAATATCCCCTTCCTGGTCACAGGTATTTGGACGGATAGAAAAAAATCCCTTTTAAGAAACATACACAAATAAAGGTGATCGAAAGGGATATGCACCCGATACTTTGGGATTTTTCATTGCAGTATCAGAGCTACCAACCCTCCCGGATTTTGCAACAAATTCTTCAGAAAATGACTCATTTTGTGAGTCCTGACGTGGATAAAAACCCTCCTGGATTGTCAATTAACAACCTTTGGGATTTTTAGTTGTGTTTCAGTTTGGAGTCAGGGAATGAACCTGTTTTCCCAGCGGCCGATTTCACGAATTCTACGCAACATTTCTGTGATAAATACACGCAAGCCTATGAAAATTACACGCAAGCCTATGGGGTTTATGCCATTTTCAAAAGTTGCGCAAGCTACGCAAAACTTTTGTGAAATCGGCTGCAGATGTCCTCCCAAAATCCGGGAGGGTTGGCAACTCTGCAGTGCGATTATTATGATGATTATTCTTGTAATTAACTTTAAGAGATACACCCCATCACTCTGCTACAAGGTAATCATGAGTAATTATGTACTCTTAATATTATCAAAAGCTTTTGCTTTGTATGCCAGGAATAAAACCACAACAGCAACAGAATATCACAACAAAACAAACCAAAACACAAAATAAAAAAAAGACAAGCTTTAGTGCTTTTTCCGTCAACAGTACAAATTCCTCAGCCAATCTGATAAATTTCAATTTCAGTTTTACTTCCCATATAATTCATTAAAGTGGACGCACATCCTGTATGTCCACGGTTTGTAATGTATAGACTTTTTAGTTTGTATATTGCACAACAATTAGCACTACGGTCATACTGTACATATTGTACTTAATGAGAGTGTTGTGTAGAACTATGTGCATGTACTTGTACATGCCCAACCATACTGCTCTTTTTTTTAACCAAGAATGTAAATGATACAATGTATGTGTAGGCTTATTTTAATTAATCTTCAAGCAAACTTGAATGTGATGCTGATTGATGGATCCATAGCCCGAATGCCTCTGGCCGCACACATCTTATGCGTGACGGCCAGAGCGGTACGTAGACCTTCCCCAGCAGCAGGACTTTTTTGGGCACGCAGCGCCCAATGCAATAACAACACGCCCAGAAGGCCGCCGCCATTTTTGAAACGGCAATGGAGAAACGACAATTCTGGAACTTGCAGAATGATCGTCGCCTCTTGGCCATATGGATGAAGATTTCTGGATAAGGGAACGTGATTTGGAAAAGGTCCAAGTTCCTCTATGTGTATGTAGCAAATTCGCTACAAAAAAGTCCGGCCGCTGGAGGAGTTCTAACGCTCTGGCCGTCACACATAAGATGTGTGCGGTCAGAGGCATTTGATCCATGGCAACACACAGTGTGACGTCTTATCAACCCTTTCCGATTTTATATCGCACTCTGCGTAATGCACCCCGACATTCCAAGTGCACTGCGTCAAAGCTGCATACAGGGAAACCTGCTATTAAGGCCACCTTGATAAAGAGGCCACCTGTTCATAGTGGCCACCTGTTCATAGTGGCCACCTGTCTTTGGTCCTATGTGCCATGTGCATACAGCTGTTACGCCCCAACTACGGCCACGGTCCCAACTATACTTGGGAACGTCCCAACTGTAGTTGGGCCAGTCCCAACTGTGATACCGTAGTTGGGAAATCCCAACTATAGCACATGTACAGCGGAGCGTGATGGGATATATGGGAACTACAGAAAGTACGGCTGGTATGAAATTTAGCTCTCACCCTGCGCCCCCTTTGTCTGGGCCCACTTAACCACTACGAAAGGCATGCGTGCGTGAATAGTGACATGCCAATCAAATACAGAAATGCATAAAACCTTCATCACAACCCGCCATGTATTGTCCAAACTATAGACCGATCTGGTAACTAAGGTCTCCTTCCCTGCATATCCGCCATAGCTGGGAGGCGTCCAGTGCATGGACTGTGCGTTTTGTGTTGCTGTTAGAACGAAAAGCACTCATCCATTACATGCACGAACGCGCCTCCTTCGCATACACGCGATGCGCCCGCCTTTGCGAACACGCGACGCGCCCGCCTTCGCGCACACAACCTACAAAGACACGAAGTGAACAAATGCAGCTTCAGCTACAGCAAAAACATACAGTTCATTCAGTGGAAGCCCCCCAGCTATGGCGGATGTACAGGGAAGGAGACCTTAGTTACCGGAAAACATAGTTGGGATTTCCCAACTACGGTATCGCAGTTGGGACTGGCCCAACTATAGTTGGGACTGGCCCAACTATAGTTGGGACAGTCCCCAGCATAGTTGGGACTGTGGCCTTAGTTGGGGCGTAACAATGCTTATGCAACCTTTATATAGTGGCCACCTGTTTATAGTGACCCGAAGGTGGCCACTATATTTCACTGTACACATTATTGCAAATTCAAATGCAATAAGTTTTGTCTCTGGAAACATTAATTACATACATGTACAGGTATTTGCTTTTTAACTGACGCACATTGCTTTGAGAAAAGGCGGCGTGGAAGGAATTTAGAGTGAAACACTTTGTATTTTTTAGTGCATCGTTTCACTCCAAGTTCTCTCTAAGTGTGCCGAGTTTTCCCAAAGTGACATGCGTTAAATTTACGCGCGTTACGCATAATAAGGTTCAGTGTGAATTCAGCATAATTATTCAGAATTTGCTTTAAACTGGTTCGAAAATCTCTTTAATGACAGATTACATGATTGGAAACAAACAGATTACATAACTAAAGAATAATGTTGATAAACTTCCTTCACAACACGAGGCATATTAAACTTCCTTGTAGAAATTTACAGCCACAAGAGGCGTGTTTCTATTGAGATCCATTCACTGGATAATGCCAGAAAAGACGGAAAATGTTCCCAGTAGAAACAGGTGTTATCCGTTATTTTTTCAGTAAATGACGGGGATAATTTTTCACGGCAATTTTCCTATCCGGTAAGCGCCAATAGAAACATGCACCGTTCTGCCCGAGTGCGCATACAGGGAGAAAACGTAAACATGACCCCTGCATGTGACCTTTATCCGGCAAACTCGGGCATGTGTGGTGAAAACCAGCAAGCTCCACTATTTTCCGGATAGAGTGGCTCAGTAGAAACTTTGTGTTACCCGCTATTTACCGGTAAATGGGTTTACCGGTAAAATTCTGAATCTTCAATTGATCACGTTCAAATGATGCCACTTCCTACAAATTGCACGTGCATCAGGATTTTGAGCGTGATTTTTTTGTGACGCGCATCGGTTGCGCCATATTTCTAAAAATTTTCGGCAACACGCACGCGTGTTTGGAACATTTTCCAGGGTGTGCATGCGCGTACTTGATGGCGTTTAATACGCAGTAGCATATTTCCTACGAAGATGGTGTCTGTGAGAGTGGTCAATAGAAAAACACTGTAGATGCAGTACTACATGTTGGCCTACTTAGTATACCTGAAGAAAAAAAACATGCATTGTTTTTGTGTTGAATGAATGGTAAAAAAATTGTCTGCAGAAAATTGTATTTCTTTAAAAAGCACCCTCAGTTGGCAATTTGTCCCCCAAAGGTACCAAATTCTACACGGGAACAAAATTCATGTGGTGTTTGTTACCAACTCGTGAAGTAAAATTTTGGGTCACTGCAAATGATGTATTGGGCTTTAATCAGGCTGGAAGAATATGAAAAATGGGCTCCAGTTCTGAGACTTTCATGAAATTTCATGAATTGAAAGTTATGCGACCCTGAAATGCTTTTTATGTAGGACACTGTATTCTGTACATGTACATTCCACCTATTTAACCACACACAGAAATTGTACTATTCAAAAACACAATCTGTGTGTGAAAGGTGAAGGGCATATGCCTAGACTTTGTTATACCATGGAGGTATTCCTACCTCCGGCTCCATGGTTAAGGTTATACAGTTTTTCTCTTTCGAAATGAGAATACATATTTTGAACACAAGTTACAGACTATATTTACATGTATGGTACTCAGGTTTATCAAGAAATTTTACTTACCCCTGTTGTTTCTTGTGTAGAAGTGTCTATTAATGGCAGTGGTGTTTGGCTCGCCCTGTGGCACTCTGCAGTAACTAGGTCAAGCAAGGACTTTAGCTGTGTCTGGTGTGTGGTCGATTGTTGGGTTAGTCTAGCCTGGAACCATAGAGGGCAGTATAACAAAAATGTAGTGGTGCAGAGAAATCAGACTTTATAGGGGTAAGAAAAATGAAAAAATTTGTGTGCTGCCTTGTCCAGATTTTCTGGAAATTTGATCTCGATCTAACTTAACAATCATATAAAATACATGTACCTCACGAAAATAATATTCATGACAAGAAAACAAAAAAAACTAAAAATATTAAGGTGAACATTTGAAGGTAAGTTAAACGTCTTGATCGCAAGTAGTGACACGAATCGATATCGCGCTGTTTCGCTTCCATACCAGAACTCGAAATCGGACTGACATGACTATTAAGTTGGCTTTTTCCGACTAATTCATAGTGCTAATAGCTGTAGCATAATTTCTACTCACATTGGAACCTCCATGCAAAATATCCAAATGCACAGGATCAGTATTTCGACTAGAAAAAGACTTTTAACGACCAATTTTTGAACTGACATTGGAACAAACTCATGCGGCGATGCTCGTACCCAATCCCGAGTAGACTGGTTCCCACTCCCCATATTCCACATACAACGAATGAATCTCAATTCATTTGTTGTATGTGGAATACATGTATGTGGAGCAGAAACCAGTCTTAATGACGAGCCGACAAAACATTATATTTATAGCGCCACCAGCGGCAAAAATAAACCAATTTCTTTTCTTTTCTTTTCAAGATATCGGTTTTTTTTTCTCAACTTCATGACCTACCTTGTACGTTGCTTCTTGTTTCTTTGCATTGTCTAAAACAAAAGAGCAGAACAATGGCAACAATTAACTTTTATCAACAGTTAAAACAAATAGAGTAAAATCTTGTCAACTCAGACCTGAAAAGAACAAGTTTAGTTAAGCGGAAATTTGAGTTAAAGATAGTTTACATGATTGGTAAACTGTTGCAAATAGTTTTATCCCCCTGTGTGATTGAAGATATGCATGATTAAAACCAACCTGAGCAAAAACCAGCTCCGTACAGTCAAAAAAGGGTTTGCAGTCATTTCGCCCCAAAACCACTTCGCCCTAAACTATTTCGCCCTGAACCACGGCCTGTGCACGAAGTAGTTTTGGGGCGAAGTGGCATTTGGGCGATAGTGTTTGGACGAAGTAATTTGGGGCGAAATGGCACTCGGGCGAAGTGGTTTGGGGCGAAATGGCACTTGGGCGAAATGGTTTTGGGGCGAATTGAATTTTCGTCTCATTGTTTTACTCATTTCTCAAAGACTATAGCACTTCAGACAAAACCATTTCAGGGGACGTTTTCTACGGTCATCATGTTTATATTGTGTAAGTAAGGCGTAACTCTGTAAACATTTTTGATTTTCGAGATTACCAATGATGTATACTGCCTTTAAACATGGTAAAATCAATGGTTGAAGGAAAATAATTTTGGGTTCAAGTTATCCCAATAATTTTATACAGTAGCCTATTAAACAACATGAAGCTTAAATTTACTCACATGCACACCCCACTATTTATTTGACTAATTATTAATATGGAATACGTATGCATCTGGGTCATTCTATAAATTTGGGGTCCAACGTGTCACATTTGTCTGTCCCCGTTACACCTGACATACTGCTATTTGCCATACAAGTATCATTAAAAATGCCTTCAAACCATATTTTTATGAATTGTATTTTATGTAATCACTCTTTGAAATAGAAGGCATTTAAAGAATATGTCCTGAATTTACAAAATACAACATTTGACAAGATGTCAGATGTAACGGGGACAGAAAAAGTGGACCCCAAATTTATAGAATGACCCATATGGAAGGTGAAATAAAACACATACGGTACCTTGGGAAATCTTGTACTTCTTTTCCATTTCTTTAAATAACCTGTTGGGGAAAGGCATCATTTACATTTTTTGTACATTTCACCATCAAAAAGCATGATTAGTTTTAAATACCAAATGCTCTACTTTCTCACAAATCCAGATATTAAAATACATTTTTTCTTTCAAATATAAGAAAAGTGTGAGAACATTTTGATGTGGGAACATTTTGATGCGCCATTAAGGTTTTCATTCGAAAGCTTCAGGAATTTGGAAACTATTTTGCATTTGAGTCTTTCCACGGTAAAGGGGGTATTTTGGCAACACAGACCATATTTTTCAAAAAATACCTTTGTCTGATCTCAAAATAAAAGAAATAAGTTTGAGTTGTTCTGAAGAGATAACGTAGGCCCAAAAAGGGTTACAAATAGTGTGACAACATGCCTTACTAAAAACCCCGTGTACAAATTTCTTATAAACGCTCGTAACCGGGACGGACACTTGTGTTACATTTTAGGCCATCCCGGTTACGAGTGTATATTGGACATTTGTACACAGGGTTTTTAGAAAGGCATGTTGTCACACTATTTGTAACCCTTTTTGGGCCTAAGTTATCTCTTCAGAACAACTGAAACTTATTTATTTTATTTTGATACCAGACAAAGGTATTTCCCCGAAAATATGGTTTGTGTTGCTAAAATGCCCCTTTACTGTGGAAATACCCATTTGTAAGTATATTTTGTTGAAAATAATGCTTTTGACAAAATAAAAACACGTATAATTGTTGGTACTTTTCTCCTAAAATCCATCCAATGAAATATGAATATTCTTGCCCAACAGTAATGCAATGTCAATTCTACGATGAAATGACGTCACCAACAATGTTGATATTCCACCAACATTAGATTTACATCAAAAATGTAATCAAATATTAGTACTTTCTGTCTGTGCAACATTGAGAATTATGAAAGCTCGTCACAACAAAAACCCATGGTGGTTTCAACTTTCATTTGCAAAGTACATGTAAATTCAATGTCAATGAACCTGGGGTTTTATTATTTCTGCTTGGTTTCAGTCTCAAATGTTTGTACCTTCTTAATTCACCAAGCTGAGTTTCTGCTAACTGACGGTATTTCTGCTGGGCTGTGTGGGCCGTTTCTAAATCTTGCTGATATAATGACAACTGAAACCGACATAACAGAACGAAATGAAATGTCAATACCGAGTATGATACAAGCGTGTTACAAACCTGTTAAAAGCCCGTTACAGGTCCGTTACAAGTCTGTTACTAGTCCGTTATAAGTCCACCACAAGTTCGTCGCCAGTCCATCATGAGTTTGTCACGAGTCCGTCATGAATCCGCCACAAGTCTCAATTCAAATCATATGTGCAACAAAGGCATTGTTTTGTGAGTGTTCATCCTTTGCCTGTAGTTTGAATTTTATCATCGCCGAACTTGTGTTGGACTCAACAACAACTTTGAATAACAGCTCTTATTCAGCATTTTTCGTACAGATTTTCAAAACGTCTATCAAATTCAATAATTTGAGGGAAAACAAATTTGAACTACATGTAAGAGGCCTACTTACATTTGCGCAACATTTTGGCCATAATCAGCAAAAGTATGTAGCCAAGTAAAGGCAATGATTAAATTGTAAATTTAAAAATAACCAAACTTCAGCGGGGTTGTATTAAATATACAAAAGTTAAAAGAACTGTCATCAAAAGATAAGTGTATTCTGTAAACAACAAAATGACCGCCTACATAAATAGGCACTACATAAATAAATAAAATACAATAACAAAAATCTGATACTAATTTGAATGGCCATAAAACAACATAAGAATCACACAAAATTTATAATATATACGAAGAGACCAAACCTCCGAGGTATTTTTAAAAAATACATAAAAGAAACGTTTATAAGCTTACATTTTTCTCCAATTTTTCCGTTTTCTGCTGGCCTCTCTTGACATCAAACTCCAGCATCTGATTATCAGCACGTAGTTGTTCCACTTCACTCTTTGTTGATGTCAGCTCTTTGCAGTGTTTAATTGCTTCTTCATACTTCTTGCTGATTCGCACATAGTCATCTTAGGATAGAAACACAAATGTAATCTGTCAATAAAAAGGCTTGTTACCATTGTACTTTTTCTGCCAATATTTATAACAATTTTTAAATATAACAAGCAACCAATAAAAAAAAATAAAAAAAAAAAATTCTGAGAGTGAGAGTGAGACAAAAATTAAATTCGCCCCAAAACCATTTCGCCCAAAGGCCAATTCGTCCCAACCCACTTCGCCCTAGTGCCATTTCGCACTAAATTACTTCGTCCAAACACTACATCGCCCAAATGCCACTTTGCCCTAAAACAACTTCGCCGTGGTTCAGGGCGAAGTGGTTTTGGGGCGAAATGACTGCAAACCCTTTTTTGACAGTTTTCTCAAAGGTTTTTTCACGAAGTACAAAGCTGGTTTTTGCTCAGGTTGGTTTTAATCATGCATATCTTCAATCACACAGGGGGATCATATAAACCTATTTGTAACAGTTTACCAATCATGTATACTATCTTTAAGGAGGCTTCACACCGAGCCTTTTCGCTCGTAAATGCGATATGCGTCGCTTGAGAAAAAAGCGGCGTAAAAGGATTTAGAGTAAAACGTCGCACCTAAAAATCACAAAATTTGCAAAAACACTTTCCACCCAAGTTGATTCTGTAGTTTCAGTGACTCATTTTACTCCAAATTTCCTGTACACCGCTTTTTCAGAAAGCAAAGCACATAACATTTATGCGTGACTTAGCTTTCAAATGTTACATTGAAATATACTGTTAAAAAAATACGCAAGTATGAAAGGTTGATTTGAAGGATAATATGACTTATAAAACGCCGGGGTGAATTAATTTCATAGAAATGTGGACAAATGTCTATGAGTGAGAGGAATCTGTATGGCTTGTTAAGCCCATGTGATAGCCAATCCCAATCAGTGAGGAACAACTGCAATACCGTGTTTCGAGACCACCAGTTGGCTTCATAGCTCAATTGATAGGGCGTTAAGCAGAAGGTCCGCGGTTCGAATCCTGGTGGAGCCAAGTTGTTTTTCACTGCATCCAGATTTCCCAAACTCATGGACATTTGTCCACATTTCTATCGTTATAAATACCTTGTAAACTCTGCAGCATAAATGAAAACTTGTTGGCTCTGGAAAATAAAGAATTCAGAAACATTTCAATAATTATACAAAGTACAAGTAGCTGTACATGACAAACTAAAGCCTACATGTAGCATACATCAACCTTGCAACTGGAAGCAACTAGTGGCAACTGGCGTTTCCGGCAACTAGAAGCAACTCACGGCAACTAGAAGCAACTGATCAGTTGCTCAAAAAGGTCGATGTACGCGCACTTGCAACTACTGGCAACTAGAAAAATCCCAGTTGCCGTGAGTTGCTCATGTTCTACTTTCCAGCAACTAGTTGTACCCAGTTGCGTCGATGTGGGCGTACTTGCAACTAGTTGCTGTCAGTTGCACGCGTGCATCTGATCACGTGCGTGCACATCGACAGCAACTGCAAGCAACAGTTGCTTTCAGTTGCAAGGTCAATGTACTCTAGGCTTTACTGAGTTGTCGTGCCGATGTGCGCGCTCTGGAAATGTGGACCTGGCTGGATGCTACCAGTTGCCGCTAGTTGTGCAACTGATCAGTTGATGTCGATGTGCTAGCTACGCACACATCTACAGCAACTGATCAGTTGAGTTGCTTCCAACAGTTGCAAGGTCGATGTATGCTAGGCTTAAAGTTACTGAAAAGTGTGCAAAAACAAGTGAAAAGTGTGCCAAAACAAGCGAACAGTATTCAAATTAATGTAAAGATATCCGACCTGTGTTCTAGTTGTGTTTTGGTCTTGGCAAGAGATGTTAATTTCTCCACCATCACATCTAGCTCTTGATCAAGAAGTTGCGTGAACGCAACCTGTGGGGAAAAATAAGAGATGCTGGTTCACTCAAAGATGACTCAGAAAAATGGACGAATATGTGTCCTTTCATAAAAACAGCAATTATTAAAGTGTTCAATTTTGATGCCTTTCTAAAATAGCTTTTCCTATTTAGCATTCTGAAGAAGAAAACAAATTGATTGGAATTTCTGAGTATTCTAGAATTATTAAAATAATTTATGAATAATATTTAACATTGTTTACAAATAATTTACGAACAAATATTTGTATCATAGTTTTGACCATATTTAAGAAAATTGTGTCAGGGTGTTTCAAATTAACGTGAAATATCTGTCAACCAGAATTTAAATTTTAAGTGACTTTAAATAACCATATCTCTACAGATTTTAAACCAATCCTCGAATGGGACACAACTGAAACAAACCATCATATTTCTTTCATTGCATGTTTACTGGCATGTGTTTTTGTGTTTGACAAGTCACAGCTAGCCTACATTCACTAGTTTCAAGAACTAGTGAAAAATCATAGTTAGTAACGTTACACGTTACACGTTACAGCTGTCCCATGCCTACAGAATTGATGACATTTCCTAAACGAAAATTAATTTGTAGTACATTTTCCTCAACAAATCAACAGCAAGTATGTTTTTGCAGAAACTTGTTGCTCATATGCTATCATTTAAAGTCAATTTCTACACATCTACAGTACCGGCCAAAAGTTTGAGTACACCTGTTGAAAACTATGTTTAGTAACATTTTACAGCATTTTATGCCCAGTACAAAAAACACATTATGCAACCAATATATTTAATGCATGTCATAGAAATGTACTTGAAACTGAGAAATATCTCTTTATCTTTCATTCCTCAAAATGGCCACCTCTGGCTTTATATAAAAAAAAGTAGCCTCTGAAGGTCACACAAGTTTTAAGAAGTATACAATGAATACAATATTGTATTATGTAACAGATTATGTGTAATAGGTTCTTTTGCATGTGTTCTGACTGTTCTCTGATTTTCTGAAGTCCCTGGAGCGTGTCCAAAATCACTTTGTACTAGCTGAATGCACATATTGGCACCAGTCAGTTCTTGACCACTATCAGATAGCTATCTAGTCTATATTTGCCTTTCTTGCCTATTGAGCTCGTGCCAATGACGTCATTTTGGGAGTAAAACAATGCCGCGTCGTTACGCGTTGTGTAATCAATGTGCGTGCGCGTTGTGTGTGTCCATAGCGCGCGTAACGCGCTATATGATGAGGCTCCCATTGGTGAACTAAAACGCGTTACGCCCACCAAAGACACACACAACACGCACGCACATTGCTTCCACAATGACTCGGCATTATTTGACTCCCAAAATGGCATATTCGCACGTGTTCGAAAGGGGTCAATACAAAGTTGTAAAATGGCAAAAGGACCCCAGTTGATTAAAGAAAAGGGCAAGCTGTGATTACTCTATGAAATGAGGGTCAATCTTACAGACAAATTGCAAATACATAGTTTTCAACAAGTGTACTCAAACTTTTGGCCGGTACTGTATATAATTCCAAATTTTGTGGAAATGTCAAATTTATCTTTAATCGGAAGATGCATAACCGCAACATACATGTATACCGCACTGTACCTTTCGAGATTCTTCATTATCTTCTGTTTCTGCTTTTACCACCCCATCTTCCTCCAGGAATTGCTGCAGTTGTTTCATGACGTCATCTTTCCGTTGCCTGAAATGTGTCAGTAGCTGATCAGCCACAGAGGATGTTGACTCGATGGAGTTCAGGGAGGACTGCCTGGACAGGGTGTTGCTTGGGGGTTGAGTTGAGTTATCGTCAAGGTGGTTCTGAAAGTCAAAATCTTCGTTGCCGCAGATTGGGGAAGGGAGATTACCATCTGCAGAGACCTTGAGTAAAAAACAAATTTCATCAGGCAAGGGTTCTCCATGAAAAATTTTCTTAGGGCGGCCCGTCCTCCATTGTTTTTTTTACTGCCCCGTATTCGTCCTGCCGGCCCGCCTTATTTTTCAGTCGCAACAAAAGAAACAGGCAACAAAAGAAACGCAAAAACTTTCTCCACTTTTTGATTAAAAAATGCAGTCAATCTGAGAGTAGAAATTTTCAGCACACAGAAACGTTATGCAGTCATGCATAATGAAGCTATTTATGTGAAGATTTATGTGAAGATTAGGGGGTGTGGAAAGTTGTCAACATTTTCATGGTAGTACAAAGAGTAGGAAAGAAGGAAGGGGGTCGAAGGCTGTGTAGGATTTTACATGTGGGTCTTACCACAGTAATGGGGTACATTTCTGTAACATTCAAGATCTTACATGTAGGTCCCAGTTCACTTCAAATGTCTTAATTTTATCTTTAAATTATTAAGCTAAACTGAGGAAATAACTTTTTCACCAAGGAGTACGAAAAATAGTCCTACAACATACATTTGTGAAAACCCCGTGCACAAATTGTCCTATTACGCATGTAACAAAGACGGGAAAAAATGTCACAAAATGGTCTGTCCACGTTACATGCGTAATAGGAAGATTTGTACACAAGCTTTTCAAAAATGTATGTTGTGGTACCAATTTCTTACCTTTTTGGGCAAAAGTTATCTCTTGAGAACAAAACAAGGACATTTCTTTAATTCTGAGATAAACTAAAGACATCAGAAAGGAATTATTTACTTATTTTTCAAATGTACCCCATTACTGTGGACAGACCCACGTACATGTTGACATTTTATGGTACTGTCAGAAAAATGTTGATAAGTACTATTTCTGGGGAGGAGAAGGGTTATGAAAACTACTACTCTCTGTAGCGCGTGTGGTCTAATGGGTATGAAGCGGGACTCCCAGTCAGAGGTTGGGGGTTCGAGCCCCACTTCGAACAACGTGTCTGTGTCCCTGGGCAAGGCACTTAATCCCAGTTGCCTCGTCAACCCAAGCGATATATGGGAAGCTGTTATGGGGAATGCCACAATCTAACTGCTGATAGGATTGTGCGCCTTGGCCGGGTTGCACACCTAGTTGAAGCGAAATGGTTCTGGTGATTTCCTGATGGCAGCGGTAATAATGGCAACAGCCGCCTCGGAATATGTTTACATAGATAGATGGCGCTTTACAAATGCATGTGTTATTATTATTATTATTATTAGAACTGTGAAAAATTGATACAAATGTGGACAATTGTATTTTCTTGAGTAAGACTACTGGAGTAGTACAATTCACTATTAAACTTAAGCGAAAGTGGCTGACAAATTCACAACACACAAACTTACTACTGATTTGAGTTCCGAGTGTAGACTTTGTCCCGACTCTGTTCTAACTGATGCAGGCGACATGCTTTGGGCCTCATGTGGCGTAATAAGCTGCTGGGTCTGATAGGAGTCAAACTCTTGGCGGACTTCAGAAAGTCTAACTTCCAGCTGCGTTTTCTCTGATTTTAAGACCTACAGAAAGAAAAAAACAACAAACAAACAAACATAGTAACACAAGTCACATTCACTTTTCGCACTACCTAGGTTTAACCCTGGTAACTTTTGTAGCAGGGTCCTGTGCTAAATGTAACTCAGGATTTAATTTCACACTGCAAACTTTAACCCGGGGGAAACTCTTGGGTAGGTCATCCTTTCCCACTACATACAAAGCAGGTAAGAGCAAATGTGAAAAGATGATGGTTCAGGGTGTTTGCTTCAACTTAGGACATGACCAATTTATATGGCTGTGTCTTGAAATTTGACATGGGTCTATGGAAAGTGATTGAGCCAACTACTTACATAGCCACTGACTTGTACGTAATTTCAAGACTATGGTGAAGGTTTACTGTTTAAAAGTTTCAGGATTTTTGTTGCCAAATTAATACAATTTGGGTGTTATCAGTTTCCAAGCACCAAGCTGATTTTAAACATACATTTATTCACTTAAATTACATGTAACTACTGCCAAGCCATGTTGCTCTCACAATTAAAAAATTAAGTAACTTTAAAATGAAATTCCGTGCCCCAGAACATTTAAATTACAAAAGAAGTGACTAGGGATGGGCCGTTTAACCGGTTAACTGACAAATCGGTTTTGCCGAACGTTTAAACGAAACCCAATTTTAAAAAATTTACAATAATTTTCAGAGGGTTATTTGTAATGACTTCATGAAATTGACGTACATTTATATGGCGTTGTAGTAAAATTTTGACCAGATAAAGGTTCAATGATTATTTTGGGGGCCTAGGAGTATTGTATACATTGCACATGCATCTATAAACACCAGCAACAATCTTCAGTGTCGGCTGAACGGTTAAGCGGTTAACCGACACTTTAAAGAATTGCAAACCGGTTTCTGAATTAACCGTAAATTCCCATCCCTGGAAGTGACACACTAGCCTGAATTTTATTTCAAATAATTCCCACTGATTTTCCCCCGAGATACAGCATACGTCCATAAAGGTAGGCTAAAATTGATCACCAGCCATGCCAATTTAATAAAGACATGAGTCCTTTTGCCCAAAGGAAAACAACTTTCCAAATGCTCATATCATGAATTCGGTATATTTTGTGAACATGACTGAGGACATCCACGTCATAAATATAAATGATATATTGATGCTAGGAGCGGAGCTTTGAGAGATGGACACCTAATTAAATAAGTAAGATTTTTATTGTTATTTTAGCAGTGCTGCATCTGAGGTTAAATTGGATTAGATTAGTAGTTATCTGTTGACTTTGGAATATAACCCAATTATGATTTTAATATCAAGGTATATAAAACAATATTTTGGCTTTTAATTGAAGCCTTGGTTTTAGGTTTATATTATTGAACAATTATATGCATGAGCTGAAAACGTGGTTTTGTCAAATTGTATGAGCAATCAAAATATTGTTTTGATACCAATATGGACAAATGTGGATGAGTTAGGGATATCTGGATGCAGTGAAAAAACAACTTGGCTCCACCAGGATTCGAACTGCAAACCTTTTCCTTAACGTGCAGATGCCCTACCAATTTAGCTATGAAGCCAACTGGTGGTCTCGTATCACAGTATTGCAGTTTTTCCTCACCGAGTGGAATTGGCTATCACGTGAGCTTAACAAGCCCTACAGAGGAGTAAACCTTTCAATGAGATAACCACCCCCTCCAGAGATCACTTAAAATATAAAGTGGAAATGGAATTTTGTTCCTAAAATTGCTAATTTTAGTTAAACAGATGCTGTGTTGCAATTTTATTAAAAACAAAAATAAAAATGTCATTTTGGACTCGGTTGCAACAAAAATGTTGTGTCAAGTCATTTGTGTCAGTGACTCGAGTCCAAGTCAAGTCACCACAATACTAGGGTCATTTTTACAGTTATTACTTTAATCACTCCGAGTAAAGTTTTTTCCGAAACAAAGACTATTAAGGCTGAGTCATTGCATATAATAATGGTCCTTTAACAAACCTACCTGTGTATCGTCTCTTCCAAGTTGTACTAGTGATATTCCATTGTAGAATCCATAATATCGACTTGTCAAAAGATCACCCATTGTGTACAATGCAGTTGTATCCACAACGTAACTGTTACGATCCTTTATGACAATTACTACACCAAGAATAAGCCTTGTCACACAAGCAATGAAGAACACAATGCCACGAAAAACACAAGAGGTTGGCCATAAAAGTTCCTTTTCCCACACAGGATGCAATCTGGCAGTTTATCAGACAGTTCATCAGTTGTAAAGATGAGGAGATAAAAACAACGTGTGAAGAGGCCGTCGTATAAAAGTGACAGTTCATGAAAATAGGCAAGTTCAGACGGCCAGTTATTATTTTCCACACATGGTGACCCAAGTACTGGTTTCTTTTGCTTGTCGTTTGCAAGGAGGCATATGATTTTGCGTCAGCTTATTACTAGAATACAAAGTGTTTGCAAATTAGCAGTGATTGTTGTAGCAACACACGTGCACAACTGGAAATCTTGTGGTTAAATTTTAACCAAAGCATTCACACTACAAGCTTATCATCGACATAACTGCATGACGTTAACTTTAAGTTATCAATGATCAATGTTTAGGAACGTGCCTAATGTGTGGTCCCCCTGTGTGCGTTTCCATGAAGTGTACCCAAAGTGCACGTTGGTGTTAAGTTTGTGGTGTCATCGATGAAATGGTCTACACGCAACATTCAGACAAAACTTAAAAGTTAGACCACTTTTAAGGCATTTTCCTACTAGAATGTCAAACCCCGGGGCAAACTCGCCCCGGGGTGACTCACCCCCCCCCCCCCCCCCCCCCCCCCCCCCGAGTTCAACCCCGCGTCGATTCACACTTGTTCTGAATCACGCCCCAGGGCGAACTCACCCCGGAGATCGGCACCTCATCCCTCACTTGAAGTGAGAACTCGCTCTTGCCCCTTTTCCCACTACCGTTCTCGTCCCGGGAAATTTGTCAACCCTGGTCCCGAGCAGGGTTGAACTCACCCCGGGGAATTAGCAATCTCGGGGGTGGCGCAAGGATGAGACTTGCAAGTGGGAATCGGGGCTTATTTTCACCCCGGCGTCGCCCCAAAGCCACCCCAGAGATTTTGTGTATGTGAACATGCCCATCTATACTAAATGACTATAGCCGTGTCCGCATTTGACTTGTTTTTCTGGAGGTTTTACCGAGATGATGGTACTATGAAAAATGGCTAAATTTTACTGCTGTCCGCATTTGGACTTTTTGGAAGAGCATGCGCAGTGTCCCTTCGCAGTTTGACTTTCACGGCCCGGATGTACGCTTCCAGAGTGCTTTTACCGACTTGATGTGTCCGCATTGAACTTATCGTCTCGGGAAAAATTTACCTGGTTAATTTTCCTGGGTAGCAGTTGGCCAGGAAAAGTAGGAAAACTTTCTAGGCTGTCCGCACTGGATTAAAAATGGGAAAATTACCCATCGTCTCGGTAATTTTTTCCCCAAAAAAGTATGCCATAGGACCAACTGTTCAAATTGCACACCACACACTAAAAACTTTGCCAAAGGGGAAAAAATTAAAGAAATTATGGAAATTATGAAGAAAAAAAATGAAAACATACATGTATGTACCACGAAGCAAAAGTTGGGCGAGGTCAAGTTCACTTATTAGCCTCCCACGTGCGTTCAACACAGGAGCCATATGGTTTCAATAACATCTTGATGACCAAACTACATGTGTTAGTTTTCCTGTTATTGGTCTATGAAACCTTAGGGAGTTTTTAAAAATAAAATTTGGGATCACACCCAGTTATAATGGGTACTGGGTGGAAACAGGTGTGGGGCTGACTTAGGAAAGGTCGTGCTGTAGTAATTTACTGCAAATGTTTTTGAGGAAAACATTATAGTTTAGTCATAAGACTACGAATAGCTCCCATAATAGGAAGTATTATGGGTGGCAAAAACTGGCAATTGTATGTTCTTATTTAAAATCCTAGGGTTGACTGCAATAAAACTGTCGCAAGTTGAAAACAAGTCATATGTCATATCTGAAATTAGGTGGACATCTTAGCGCCAGAGGACGTGTAAACACGTTATGGCAATGTATAGTCACAGGGGCGGTTGACAAGTTAAAATGCCAGCTTTGCCACTGTCTCCCACGGTTGACGTGTAAACATGTCCATTGTCCAACATTTATTTGTACACACCGCATTTTAAACGTGGACAGCCTGTCAGTGTAGTAAATCTCGCTCCGTGGCGGCCGCGTCGGAGTGTTGGAAAATTATCTTTTGGTCAGAAGTTTCATACAATGAATGTAGAAATGACTCTCAAGAGTCAGTATTTGTGGTGCTTGATCTAGGGCCAATTTCATGTCGCTGCTTAAGCGCTAGCTGAAAATGTGCTTACTGTAGCAAAAAAACTTGTGCTAACTTTAAGGCTATTTCACGGCCGTGACGTGCTTAAGCATGCGCGTGTCTGGAAAAAAGTTGGGCCGTTATTCTAGGAATCCACGAAAAGTTTTACCTCACAAATGATATATTGAGCCTTTAAGTGGGTCTTTCCACAGTAAAGGGGGCATTTTAGCAACAAAGATTAAATTTTCAAGGAAATACCTTTGTCTGGTCTCAAAATAAAAGAAATAAGTTTAAGTTGTTCTGAAGAGATAACTTGTGTTACATTTTAGGCCGTCCCAGTTACGAGCATATATTGGACATTTGTACACAGGATTTTTAGAAAGGCATGTTGTCACACTATAATTGTAACCCTTTTTGGGCCTAAGTTATCAACTTATTTCTTTTATTTTGATCAGACGAAGGTATTTTCTGGAAAATATGGTCTGTGTTGCCAAAATGCCCCCTTTACCGTTGATAGACTCTAGTATGTTGGGGGTAATTATTTTATTTTAAGAATACAATGACATACTGTGGAATTTAGTCTTTCAGAAAAATCCATCAAACTTCATTTACATCACAACAATTGAAATTGGGACAATTTCCCTCATGAATTAATAAGCCTTCCAAAAGCACATAAACCACACTACGTTTTATTTTTTCAATGTCAATGGGATGGATTTCCCACTAAGCCCTACACAATTGTCAATATGGTTTGGATGCCCAGTGTGTTTACTCAGGGGAAAAACAAAATCAATTCTGGGTCGGCCCAATGGCAGAGAATAGCCAATATCGTAGAATTATTGCAGTACGGTTAAAACGGGATTTCAAACGGTAAGAGTTGGGATTACCTTGTATTATTAGGATTTGGAAAAAAACTGAACAAAGAATTGCGGCGTCAATTTTGTATGAAGCAGAATTTTGTATTAAAAGTGCTCTTATTAATGAGATTCAACTGTAGAACTTTTTTCTCATGTTTAAAGGAGTACGAGTACCAGATTGGGTGCTTTTGTGTTTTACAAAAACTTTAAAAATGTCACATAATTAATGGTTCAATAAAAGGCCTGTCCGCATTGAACTTTTAAAAAAAAAACTTACCGAGATGGTGGGTACTTTTCCCATTTTAAGTCCAATGCGGACAGCCTAGGACATTTTCCTCTCAGTAACTTTTCCTGGCAAACTGCTGCCCAGGAAAATTGACCAGAGATCTTTTCCCGTGACGATAAGTCCAGTGCGGATACAGTGAGTCGGTAAAAGCGCTCTGGAGCGTACGTCTGGGCCGTAAAGGTCAAACTGCGAAGGGACACTGCGCATGCTCTCCCACGGTCTTGGTAAAAATTTTCCCGTGACAAAAAATCCAAATGCGGACAGCAGTAAAATTTAGCCATTTTTCATTTTACCATAGTCTCGGTAAAACCTCCCAAAAAACAAGTCCAATGCGGACACGGCAAAAAAACAAATCACCTAAAAATAAGAACAAAAACCTATTAAAAAAAAAAAACATTAATGAACAATTGAATGATGACTTTTCGTTTTGAAAATAGTATACTCATGGTCTATGGTAATGCATCAAAAAAAAATTTAAAGCCCAAAACAGGATAAAAAGGGGAACCTGTATTTATTAGTGAAACTGTAAAAACAACCTTTGGCTCTAAACATATTATCCGAACAAACGAGTGAATGGGCAAACGTGGAAAGGAGCAAGCAACAAGCAAGCGAATAAGTGCGCAAACGAGTGCGCAAACGAGTGTGCAAACAAGTGCAAATGAGCGCACAATCAAGTAAAAATGAGCGCACAAAGGAGCAAAAATGAGCCCATTATCAAAAAAGTACTCTTGGTGGATTACCTCACTTTCGAGGTCTCAATTTTGGTCTCAGATTTACCGATCTCAGTTACACAACCCAGAAAGATAACACAGCATATTATTTAAACATTTTCAAAGTCTTTGCAGTTTTACAGCTTGCATGATCGGAAGCAAACCTACTAAATAGACTGATACAAACTTCAATTTCAGCACTCAACTGGCCCCATATGTCATTTTTCACTGCTCATCCACCTCAAGTACCAACAAGGTGTCTGCTAAGAGCCGCTCTCAGCATCTGAAATGAGCCACTTTATACGCTAGGCCATTACTACTTACAACAGCATTACCAGGGATATGTTTTATTTTGTCCATTGTACGGCGAGCTACTAACAGATGCTCAGGCTCCCATGGTGTGTGTAATGAGTTTGTAATAGCGCTTTAACTCTTTGTGGCGTCAATGGTGGCATTTCTGCGTGTAATATACTAGTGGGAGTTTGGGACATGTCTCCTTACTTATTGATTATTATGTGTCGAAAGTAACCATAATTACCTACAGTGTATGAAACATCATATTGAATGCAGAAGATTTATGAGTGTTAGAGTTAAAGGCACAGGCTTGCAGCAATGCCCGAGCGCCAAATTCGTGCCACGAAATATGCAGCTCCATGCCTTTGCTATGGAGCTGCGTATTTCGGGCCACGAATTTGGCGCGCGGGCATTGCTGACGAGCCTGTGCCCTTAAGCCCATTGTATAATTTGGAATGAACAAAGCATGTTATTTCATGGGTGGACAACAAAAATCTAATTCAAAATGGTGATAGTAGTTGTAACAAATGCCATACAAAAATTCTGTTTAAATGAATTGTACTTTCTGTAGGAAATATAACGATTAATTTAAATTTGGTTTTTTAATGAGCATGCAAACTCGTTTTTTGGCACTCACTTTGCACAGAGTCGAACATTGCAATTTCCAAATTGGTGACCTGTGGTAGACTTAACTGACCGAACCGGCGCCAGTTCCGCAACACCCAACAGCCCATGCATGCGCTGTAGTCACAATTAGCGGTGACTTTTGCGGTTTGTAAAGGCGTGTTGAAGACGAATCGAGGTGTAGTATAAATGCGGCAAATGTTCAGTTTTGTGGTCGCAATAAAAATGTCGGGTCTGTATCCACCTTTGCCGTTTCGAGTGTAAACAAGATGTTAAAAGGACACATGGAAGTAATGTTTCACAATCTTTGTTTGATTAAAAAAAAAAATTAAAAATCAAAGGGAAAAAATCTTCCCATGTTTGCACTGCTCGTCTAAGTAATTGATGCCCGGAAATAATTGAATATCACTTTAGGTAAAAGTGGAAAAAAATATAAGGAATGTTGATTGGTAATTCTAATCCGCAATATGAAGATGCATGCCTCCATAATATCGTGAGTCATTCAGTGCACCAAGTTATGGAAAGATATAACACTGGCCTTCTTTGGCGGAAAAACGTCAGAGATGCAGTGTTGATGGGTATAGATTCGCACTGGGCTATTTCACAGATTAAAAAAAAGTGCATATGTGCATTTGTAAACCTGGTTCCTATTTTTAAAAAACGCACATTTTCTCAATTTTTTGATTGAAAAAAGCATTCCATCCGTGAGTGGGAATTTTCAACACACTAAAGCCGTGTCCACATTGGACTTGTTTTTCGGGAGGTTATTTTACCGAGACGATGGTAAAATGAAAAATGGCTAAATTTTACTGCTGTCCACATTTGGACTTTTTGACACAGGAAACTTTTACCGAGACCGCGGGAGAGCATGCGCAGTGTCACTTTGCAGTATGACCTTCATGGCCCGGACGTACGCTTCTAGAGCGCTTTTACCGCCTTAATGTGTGTGCATTGGACTTATCGTCTCGGGAAAAGTTACCTGGTCAATTTTCCTGGGCAGCCAGGAAAAGTCACCGCTGGACTCGGAAAAAGTTACTGAGAGGAAAACTTTCTAGATGTGATACCAAATTTTAAAGTCACTAAGATTTCATAGACCAATAACAGGAAAGCTAACACCTATGGTTAGGTCATCAAGTTGTTATTGAATCCATATGGGTCCCATGGAACACCAGGAGGGCTAATAAGTAAACTTGACCTCGCCCAACTTTGTGAATTTGTAAATTATGCCCAACTTACAAGACATTTCATGAAACATGATATGAATGCAACAGATAGTTATTGCTGAGCAGCTTGTTATACAGGGCATGAATTTGAAAATTCAGATTTTGAAACACCACAAAGAGCAGACTAATGAGAAACAAATACATTACAAACAAAATCTTCTGAAGTTAAAGGCAGTATACATGAAAATCAGAAATGTTCACAGATTTACGCCTAACTTACACAATATAAACATGATGATCGTAGAAAACTTCCCCTGAAATGGTTTTGTCTAAAGTGCTATAGTCTTTCAGAAATGAGTAAAACAATTATTTTTCGTCTCATGAGACAAAAATTCAATTTGCCCCAAAACCATTTCGCCCAAGTGCAATTTCGCCCTAAAACCATTTCGCCCAAGTGCAATTTCGCCCCCAAACCACTTCGTCCAAACACTACATCGCCCAAATGCTACTTCGCCCCAAAACCACTTCGTGCACAGGCCGTGGTTCAGGGCGAAATGTTTCAGGGCGAAGTGGTTTGGAGCGAAATGACAGCAAACCCTTTTTTGACTGTTTTCTCAAAAGTTAGACGAAGTACGGAGCTGGTTTTTGCTCAGGTTGGTTTTAATCATGCATATCTTCAATCACACAGGGGGATAACATTATTTGTAACAGTTTACCAATCATGTATACTAAATGAAAAGCGTAACACACAAGAAAATAATTGCTGAGTTTGCGTAACAATCATCCAACAAGCACAAACAACAATTAACAAATAATGCCTGCAAAAAATTGCATTCAGCAATAGCCAAACCTTTGTATGACAATGTTCACTGCATTACAAGAAGAGACATCCATATAAACCACTGACTTTAATAATCCACAGGCTCCTTTTTCTTCTAAACAGAGAAATCAATCTTGCCGCAAGTCAAAACATCCATGACAAATAGCTTTCACCATCTTCAAAATTATGTGCAAATTTCGCAAATATATCCACGAGTATGTGATAATTCCACGTGTTGACAAACACTGCTTCAAACCTCCACAATGAGTTCTGATTTAACTGTAGGCACTCCACAGAATGAGGCAGTAAAACCAGACGAGAAATGGTAAAACCACCAACAACTTCAGGCAAATTAGACGAAGAAGCCAAAATAATCCAACACACGTCCAGCCGATTTTTGCCAAATCCAATTTTCTGGCTCAGCCCTGGATCATGATCCTTGCAGGATTACAAAGTTCACAAATTAGGAGCGACGAGGAAGGTTGTGCTGAAACAAGAGCGGTTTGAGATTGCATCAGGAAAGCTGTGTATGAGATGGTTAAAGTGTGTTTTGGCCAACATGCGGAGTTGCAGAATGTGTGCACAGAGCTGGTGCTTATGGACTGTGCCACTTGCAGGCAGGGATGCCGTGAGCAGCTATTGTGTTCGCTGTACAGTACTACTGAGAAATGTAAATGGGCCATATTCCATCAGGTTGGGGCACAAAATACAGTGGTGTTCACGTAGCATCATTTATTTTAAAGCCCCAGTACAGCATTTGAAGTGAGCCAAAACTACATGAAAGAAGCGTGTTTAGAATTTTAGAGGAAAATGATTTCGCTTTAACCTAACAATCATATAAAATACCTCCCCAAAATACTATCTATGGGAGGAAAACAGAAAATTTGCAATCTTCAATTTAGATGTGGAAGCAAAAAGGTCTGTGTAATTAATGTAAATTAGTTTACAAGAGATCAGTGTTTTTTTTAAATGATATCCTTGAAAATATACATGTATGGATTGAGAACATCAAATTTTAGAATGGAAATGAGAATGACAAATTACATGGTTTCAGAATCTCAATACCCACGGGAAAAATGTGGGAGAGGGGAGAGGGGGTAGAGAGTGGGGAGTCAAAAATGTGATATGGAGACGCTCCTTTAAAAGGCCCTACGTGTATGTATCATTTGCAAGATAAAACTTTTTACAGATTCATGGAATACAAGTGTAACATATCTAAGTAAGAATGTTGGTAAACTAGCCTGAAGAAATTTCAGCTACTTGGATGCATGAATGCTTTAGAAAACATTGAAAATCTATATATCGATTTTGTGTACAAGTGAATGGTAAATTTTAGAAAACCATCTTCGGTTGTCAATTTCCAGCATGAAATAAAATTTTGGATGGAAATAAATTCATGTGGTGTTTGTTACCATTGCTATCGACACTTTGAGTAATTGCAAATGATACAATGGGCCTTTAAAGTGTTGATGGCAACAGTAACAAACACAACTCAAGATTACTTCTGTTCAAGATGGTACTTTTTGTAAGAAAACAACTGATGTTTTTTTAAGAATGTGTTTTCCCCATTCACTTAATACAAAAACCATGCATGGATTTTCAAGGTTTTCTGAAACATTGCTGCATTTAATATGCAGATGAAATTTCTACAGGCTAGTTTACCAACATTCTTGTTTAAATATGTTCTGCTCTTATTCCAGAAATCCGTAAAAACAAGTTTTATCTTGCAGAAAAAAGCAAAAAAGTCACTGACCTTACAAGACGGTGCACTTCATTATTTAAAAAAAATATCACTGCCCGTGCAAGACACTGTACTTTATTACATAGAACAAAAATCCAATCGGTTTTAATATTGATTCATGCCCGACAAGAAAAGGGGAAGTACCTTTTTAATTAATTACCTTCTTGTGTCGTGCATTGTTAGAAAGCAATTCCGTTATGCTGGGGTAGTGTATTAAAAAAATGACAAAAGATTCTGTGATACGAATATTGTTTAACCTTGCTGAAGTAACAGAGCACAAGCCAAATTTAATATCCACTAGACGGCACATGAGACCTAATGTCTGCGACATAAAAATCATATTTGAAATAAAGTCTAGATTTTAAAAACCAACAAAATAAATTTAATGAAAGTTAATTTTTTTGTTATGGCGCACACTATACAGTGTGCATGTAATTACTGCCAAGACTCAACGTACTAGAGAGATGATGCCAGTAGGGGTTTGCTCTATTTTAGTTTATGTTTTAGCCGTTTCTGTTTTGTTGTTTTTCCCCTGTCTTTTTTAACCCCACTGACTAACAACATCACAACAAAACTGTAAACTACTGTAGTGCTATAATTGCCAAGCTGTATGTACCAACAGCTGTGCCTTCACGCAATGTACAAATTGGTTAGCTTCGGACTAATTTTATTAGTGGAAACTGCGTGTATTTGGACGGAAAGAGATAACAGCTCATTTATGGTGCCTGTTGTCGGCACTTAGCCGAAAAAAGGTTACTTATTTCTCTAAAATATTGCCAGCAGAATGTTCATTATAAACTTAATTTTTTAAGCTGTATCCTTTCTGATTATTTGATAAACCACTTTTAATTAGTGTCTAAATACATTTTATGCAAGTCGCCATGTTTTGCAATTGGGCGCTCGGACTTGAAAGGGCGTGAGTTAGGTCACAGGAAGCTTTTCATACTTCACAGCGTGTTAGAGTCGGGAAACATGCATTCAATCCTGATGTCATTTATGCAACTGTTGCATGGTTGACGTCATTTTCCCTTTCAACATTTTAAATATGGCACAACGCATAGCCGCATTGGCTTCGAAGTTTAGGCCGATCATCAAAATTTATCATGTTGCCTATTATCAAAATTGAAAACAAGTGCCCGGATTCCTATGAATGTTTATGCATTGGGCAATACACTGTAGTATTTGTTATTAAATATGACGATAAATCCAAAGTGTTTTCGCTCTCTTTATATTCTACAGGCAGGTGTACTCGCATGCTAAAATCCATACACAGTCCTTCCTGTATATTGGCCTGTAAGCACATGGGCAGGATGTATATCTGTAGGGTCCTTATTGTGGACACACCTGCTCTTCCTGCACTACGCATATTTCAATTTCCATGGTAGCGGTAAACAATGGATTGGGGGAAAGGCATTGCATGGCAGTTGCCTGGAGGCAAGGAATGCATTTTTTTTTAAGACGTAAATGCCATGCGAATTTAACTAATGTAGGAAAATGCATGTAAATAGTTTTATATTTGGTACTTTCTGTAGTAATTATATAATTAGGGCAAGCTGAGCAGGGGTTTGGGTCAGATCTTAAGTGATCTCTGGGAGATCACTGAAGGGTTTATCTCTCTGTAGGGCTTGCTATAAGCTCACGTGATAGCCAATTCTAATCACTGAAGAATACCGTGTTACAAAACCACCAGTCTGCACGTTAAGCAGAGTGGTCTGTGGTTCTAATCCCAGTAGAGCCAAGTTGTTTTTCACTGCATCCAAATTTCCAAAGGTCATGGATGTATTTCATGTGTCCACATTTGCATAGTAATATTGGTTAGCTTTGAGGGTGATATGAGAATACACTGCACGAGTCATAAAACTTAGTTTCTTTGATTTTTAAGATTTCTGTTTTCTGCAATAAAGGCAAATTAGCCTCAAATTCTTAACTTTCAAATGGAGGTGCACTTTAGAAAGTCACATACTATGCTGTTGTTGCTATGTGGTGCACGCTATTGCCCAGCAATCAACAGTCTGGTTGCTTTATGCCATTCTCTCCCAAGGAGAACACGGTATTGATTCTGTACTTCACACATGTGCACCACATAGCAACAAAATTTAGCTAAGTGGATACAAAGTGTGCATGTAAAAGGAAGTACACAATTGTACTCATGTGAAACATACAAACAAAATAATTACTCTTTGCTTTAGAAATGGTTTTATTACAGGCTCTCTTTACTTTACAAGGCCAGGTAAAAATAAAATTTCACAGTTGCAAAATGTTTGACCTTTGCTTAATAAATCTTTACGACCCAAATGAATCTTTAAAATGCTACTTAAATTCCCTCTGGGAGACAACCATCACAGGTCCAATGAAGTGTGTCCAGATTGGAGTAGACTTACATGTATTAATATTTATTGAGAATAAACAATTCTTCACTTACCCGATTTAGATTGTACAGCTCCTCCAAATTGGTCTGCATTTCTTCACATCGTTTGACTTTCTGAAAATAGAGTGGAAACTGCACTCAATTGTCTTACCTCAAAGTAAAATTATTCAAAAATGATCTGTATAAGTTTAGCAATTTGCTGGCTTTTTTAACAAAACTTGAAAAATGCATTTAGACTATTTTTTTGTGGAATTTTATTGAAACGCTGGAAAAAAATAAGATATTAATTTGGGGCGGTTTAGATGCACACATTATGTCAGCGTGAATGCAACGACAGATTTGAAAATGTTGCTTGTTAATTATGTGGGCATTTAAATGCTCAACTGAAAGTTTAAACAATGTATTTTTGCAGTTTGCATACAGTGTGTCCTCTTCAATCTGCTTCCTCACAAGTAATTCGTTAAAAGTGAAGCAACTTATCCACGTTTGGTAATTCTTACCTCTAGCCTTTTATACTATTGATTGCTTTCCGTGACGTAAAACATCCGGGAATGTTTGGTGGTCAACGGTGACGCGCATACACGCGTGCACAATTAGACGCAAATGAACACGCGTAAAAAATACTCACCAGTGTACTTTTATTCGAAGATGCCGCACACGCGCGTTGCGATACATTTAAATGATTGAGCATGCACTCAGCTTGTAAAAACAAGTGTTTTTACTTTAGATTTTTAGCCTGAAGAAAGACATTTTTATCTTTATTGATACAACAGCCATGACGCAACAACATAAAGCAAGGTTAAGTAACAGATCTGTGCAAACAAATGCACTTTTCTTGTTTTTTTTTGGCCGGTAATAACTCGATACACGTGCGTCAAGAAAAATGGAAACCAAAATGGTGGATGGAAGGCGTTACGTCACCGGAAAGCAATCAATTAAAAATAGTGCATAATGCTTTGATAAGTGCAAGTTTAAAAGTGTTTTAGCATTTCTTTGTGGTTACTCAATTCCGTTTTGGGGGAAAAAATATATTAAAAACAAAAACTGTTGTAGGCTTACCTCTGCCAGCTCAGTGTTTTTGACTTCAAGATGAGCCTCTGTCGCTTCATTTTGGTGCTAAAAAGAAAATATTAAGACAAATTCTCATAACTTATTCTTTAAAAACATGAATTAAAATGTTTATATAAAATTAATTTCAAAAGCGAAAAATGCCAGTGTCAAATGTTGAGTGCATTCCAAGTATCCATAGTATATAGAATTCATACTTCTTCAATTTATTACCCTGCCTTAGAAAAAAAAAAACGGACTAAATTTGCAGTGAAAACCAAAGGAGTTTTCAAAACATACTCCACAATCTTAGCCAGTTTGCTGAACACAAATAGAAATTGAGAAGGGGTGGGCAAATTGGGGTTTTCATGAATTATATATTCGGAATCAACTTTTAAAAATGAATGTCAGCAATATCGGTAATGTAAAACCATTATCGGTAATATAAAACATGACAGCAATGAGAAATAACACATGTATTTCAATCAAAAGAACAGACCAATGTACAGTGTATAATAATGGCAACATGCTGGCAAAACTATAATGTACACATTTGTTAGTAGAATCTGTGGTTAGTGGGATGTAAATGTTAATCTGGCTTAGTCTGAAATACCTGCATAAAAGGATGGGAGAAAACTACATACATGAGTCGATGAACAAATGAAAACATTCAATATCAAATACCCAAATCGATTAAAAATAAGTCAAAGAGGAATACGAAAATGAACAAGCAAGGAACACAGCAAATGACAGTTTGAGAGATTGGCAAATACATGTATAAAGGCATTTGATTTACCATTTTCAAACAATTTTCAAATCATTTTTCAACAAGGATGTTAAATCCCACATACAGATTTGCAATGGGACAAATACATAAAAACTAGCAATTGCTTTTTCTAGGCTTTTACTTAACATTCTACTACATAAAAATAAGCAAATACTCACAAACAAAAGCTTCTACTTTGAAGCAAAAGCAAGATCTAATTTCCTCCAAGCAAAAGCTTCCTAGATTAGCAATAAAACAAGCTTTTGCCACTTAGCAATTGCTTTACAAAGCCGTCACATAACACGCGTGCCTCTTGATAAATGTTCAAAACCCCAATCAATTGCTAAGGAAGCTTAAAGGGACAAACCGGCTTTGTTGGGCTCGAAATAGACCCATGCATTTTTCTGAAAGTCTTTCGGAACAAAACTTAAGAGAACCTGAAAATAAACCACCAAATTTGGCCGGTTTTGTTGCTATGTTTTCCGTGCAGTATAGCTAGGGAACCAGCCTAAATAGGACGGTGGCTTTGCACAATTTCTTGAAAGTATGAACACAGTTTTTCTTTGTTTTCTCGGAAAGTGAATGAGGTCCCGAGCTGACTATTACACACATCCTCAATCACACATGGAGATATTTGTAACATTTTTTTCAATCCTGTAATCGATCTTTAAAGCAAGAGCAACATGCAAAGAATTAGAAACACATTGGATTATTTATCACCTTATGTTCTTGCAGCAGCGTCTGCATTCTACGATGCTCCTCCTGCATAGACTCGGCCTCAGCAAGGGAGATGCTTAGCTGAACACAAAAATACAAAATTTACAAAAATAAAACATTAATTTAACAAATTTAATTATGTACAGCATCACACGGGAGCGCGTGTGGTCTACAGGGTATGAAGCAGGACTTGCAATCGGAGAGTTGTGGGTTCAAGTCCCACTATGACCAACGTGTCTGTGTCTCTGGGCAAGTCACTTAAAGGCCCTGTTTAAAGATGATCTGTTTTTGAGCGATTCTGCGAATAAAACCATTATAAATCAAAAGAAAGACATCAACAAACTCATCCGAAGAAATTTCAGCTTTGTCAAATGTACCACATTTAAAAAAACAATGAAAATCCATATGCGTTTTCCTTGTCTTGGCGGGGTGTTTCAAATATTCGTTCTCAGTTGATCGGGTACTATGTGGCTTACGTCATGCACTCTGTGGCGCATACATGCGTGTGCGCGCGATCCATAAAAATGCATCGCGTTGGAACACGCACACGGAGTACACAGCGCCCATGCATTTTGGACCGCGTAGATGCGAACCAAAAATAAGTAAATCGTTTGCAAACGATCTAAATAATTTCATCTTTACGGATTATTTTCTGGTAAAATTATATCATTTTGAGCGAAAACCTTTCATTGGATAGTTGCTATTAATTCAATCTTTACTTTCAGAACTTTTCCCCTGTAAACTCGTCGATTACTTTTTGGGGTCATTGCAAATGATCCACTGGCCTTTAATCGCGATTGCCTCGTCTACCCAAGCGATATTTGGGGAGCTGTTAGGGGGAATGCCACAATCTAAGTGCTGATAGGGTCGGCGCCACTGGCCAAGTATCAACCTAGTTGAAACAAAATGGTTCTGGTGATTTCAGCGATAATGGCTTCGCCGCCTTTGAATAACGGTGTTAGATACTGTGCGCCTTATAAATGCTCTGCTATTATTATGATCACATACATACCAAAAAAATCTTACTTCCATCAGGTGATGAACATTACATTTGATAAGAGCTGTATGCTTAACTCACTGGGAAACAAAAATGCACAGTAACGTACTTTGTTTAGTTGTTTACTTTGTCGTCCATTTAGTTTGATAACAGAGCTGCTTTTTGTATCAGATATCCTCAATCATTACATCATTACCTTCTCTTGAACAGCTTGCAGTTTGGTGTCAAGGGCCTGTTTCATATCAGTCTGAAAAAAATAATAAAATAAAATAACATTTAATATTCCTCGACATAAAACATCAGTGAGGTTTTAGTCGCACACAATAAGCCAATACAACAATTTTTACTGTCTACTGCATCATTGGTATGTGCATACTTGCAGCAGTTATTCCATTTAAACATTGGTAAAAATAACTCCAGGATTTTTGGAAAATGCCAAGTCTAAGACCATAACCGTATTAAGACAAAGACTGACATTTTGTTAAAGTAGGCTTTATTCAATATTTTTGTCTAACTTATAATAACAAATATATATATTTTACCTCTGCCTGTAGATTGGCCAATCTCTCATCAAGAATACGCTTGTCTTTTTCCTGAATGGAAGAGATAAACACGCTACACATTATTACTTCTGTTTGGTACTGAAACCAAGGATTTCTCAAAAGTGCCCATTGCACCGACGCTCGCAAGCGTGATGAAACTCGTTAGGAGAAGATGATGAATTAGAAACTGCCAGAGTCACCGAGAAATCACCTTGCTCTTCACAAAAGAATGCTCTGGGATCTTTAAAGTGTGTTACCAAACACACTGGACCAACGGCTTTACATCCCTTCCGAAGGATGGAGCAAGTGTGTTTAAGTGCCTTGATCAAGGGCACAGGTACCCCAGCCGGGTATCGAAATGCACGTGGCTGCTAGCAGAAAAGCATGTGGCTCTATTGTTCTCTCCCGATCTGGAGGACAAGCAATAGTGACCCGTAACCTTTTGACAACCTGTGAAAGCGCCATACAATGCATATTTACATGTTTCATTAACATGTTCCTTAACAGGACAATGAAGCCATCATTTATACTAATTGACTTTTAACAAGGCATATACATTTCGTCCTCGAGATATTATAGGAGCTGTTCAGATTTTTCCAAAAAATGGATTTCCTTCTAACCTGACAATCACATAAAATACTTCCCCAAAATCCATTATAAGAAAATTTGCAGTGTAATCACTGCACTGCTTTATGGAATGGATAAATTACATGTAGTTAGCAAAACATCAGTTTATTTTTTGGACGATATCCTTGAAAATATACTGATTGAGAGCACAAAATTTCATGATGATACGGTTACAAAATCTCAACACCTATGGGAAAAATGGGGGCTCAAATGTCATCTGGACACGCTCCTTTAAAGTGTTATTTCTGGGACATATTAAAACAGGTGCATGCATGCATATTTTGCAAATTTGCCAGGCAGGCAGGCACCACGGCAAGTAAACAATCGTAATTGAATATAACACCATGTTTACACTTGAATCGGCAAAGGTGGATACAGATCCAGCATTTTTATTGGGACCACAAAACTGAACATTTGCCGCATTTACACTACACCCCAAATCGCTTCAACTCACTCTTTAGAAACCGCAAAAGTCACCACTAAATGTAACTGCAGCGCATGCGTGAGCTGTTAGACCGTGTTTACACTGGTCCCGAGCTCGGGATCAAGATTGACCCCCTGATAAGAATGTGTTGAGGTTAACCGCAATGGCCTCGAGTGCCGCGTTTATATCTGTTGTTGATCCCGAGCGCGGAGCCAGAAGTTGCAGTCAAAGGTCAAGCTAATGCAGCAGAATTCCGAGATATGTTCCGTCCAGTTTAGCCATTATTTCTGCGCTGGCCCAAATGTCCAAAAACTTCGCCAGTTTGTCGTTGTTCCACGAGCGCCCGCGAACTTCGTTTGCCAAGTTTTCCCACGAAGACAACTTGACTCGACTACTTCGTCTTCGTCAACTTCTCTTCACGACGAAATAATGTCAACTTATGCTATGTCGGAAATCGTTGAATGACATTCCGAAATCCTTGATATAACAACTAAAAACTAAGCTGTATGATAATGACAAAGTGTCGCTAGATAGTTGCAGAAAGTAGAGAAGTTGCAGAAAGTAGAGGAAATACAGAAACACTTTTTCTCAACGTGTGAAGTTTGTATCGGACACGCAAAAGAGATTGCTGAATGCAGGATACCAATTACGTTTGTAGTACGTTGTGTTTTCGTAACGGACACCAGCGATCGAGATTCTCAGCGTTGCATCACATGAGACGCGTCGGGGTATCATGCATTTTGTCTAGGCATATATGCCTGCACACAATGCATGGAACCAGTACCTGTGTGCGTGTATATATACATGTACTACGTGTACACGTGTACATAATACGAGCGCGGGCTCTCCTGGAATTTTCGCGCGCTTTAGCCCGCAACAGGATGCGGGGAAGATTTATTGCCCAGCTAACCGCAAACTGATCCCGAGCTCGGGATCGAACCCTCCGCCATCGCGAGACCAAAATCTCGGGGTCTGATCCGGGGGCCAGTTTGGTTCCGAGAGCGTTTACACCTATTTGTGATCCGGGGCTGATCCCGAGCTCGGTGTTCGATCCCGAGCTCGGGATCAAGTGTAAACACGGTCTTAGGTGTTGCTGCACTAGTGCCAGATTGGTCAATTAAATCTACTACACTGTGGGCACCGCCCCAAGGACACTCAAATCACCAAAACTGTATTCGGGTAGCGTTTACATTACAAGCGACCTTGACGATTGCAGGGTTCAACCCCGCAATTGCGGGGTTCAACCCTACCCCAAAGGTGACTTGAAAAAGGCGAATCAGACCCGGGTCTGATCCGCCTTTTCAATTAACCTTTTGCATTTACACTTAGTGCCTACCCAGCTTCAACTCCCATTTTTGGAAATTGCAAAGTTCGATTCGGCAAAGGCGAATCGAGTGTAAACGGGCTAAATCTGTTTTCATTACTGGAGAGACTTTTTCACCAGGATCATATCTCTGTGCAATGCCAGTTTTCTTCTCTCAAAACAAAAGAAATATCTTAAGACAGATCTAAGAAGATAACTTAAGCAACAAATAGTGCAACAACCTTTCTAAAAAGCCCGTGTACAAATTTCCTATTTAACGTATGTAACATACATGTTGGACACATACTTTGTGACATTTTTTGGTGTCCTTGTTATACATACGATGAATGACAATGTACAGAGATATAATCCTGGAGGAAAAGGTCTCTCCACTCTCCAGTATTGAAAACAGACATATATACATGTAAACAGGTTTTACCGGATTTAAGTTCTGCCTCACTAGATTTCTAAATGTCAGAACCCATATTCATGATTACTCATGTGCTCTGATTTCTATAGAATATATCAGTTGACTATTCCTTTGCCCTTTCACGACACGTGAACTTGACTAGATCCTGTACATTTGGGTATTCCCCACAGGCTTGGTATTGCATTTAACCTTTTCGCTTGATCAAATAAATTTGCCTCTTGTCAATTTAACAGGTGTGTAACTCCTGAGTCTGATGACTTCAAATTTAATCAACTGGAACATGGGAGTTGGGATAGATCTCGGGCAGAAATTAATCTATGGTAGTTAAATGTATCTGTGCTGATATTTGCTAGGGGGGAGATTTCACGTTGAGAAATAAATTCATGAATAAAATATGTTTGGCATTTGTTGGCCTTTCCCCAGTTTAGAGCTGATTTTAGCATTTGAGATAATATTTTTCTGCAAATGCTTCTATCTTCTCTCAAAATACGAAAATAAGTTTAACTTGTTAGAATAAGATAATTTAACTCTTTTGCTACGGACATTTTTCAAGATCTGTAACGTAATTATTTGAAGGCCACCGTTTGTTTATGTGTAAAGGCACTGTCTCATCCCATGTTTAGTTGCTGCTTAAAACAAGTTATTTTTTAGATAAAATAAAAACATTTGTAGGAAAATATGGGTATTTCTATACGTGAATTTCCTGATAAATGCACTAAAAACTTGTACCATGCTCGGGTAGGACTTATTCAAATCCATGACTCCAGAATACATGTAACTGCTGCAAGATTGGCTCTTGTTCCGTAACATCAGTAACAAATGGCCAAAGGAGTCTATTAAACTAGGAGCCGTTCTTCTAGATGCAATGTAACCCAATTTTATGATTTTTATTTTTAGTCTTTTTAGTTTTGTTTTTTTGCCAAAAAAGTTCAATTGGAAAACTCAAACTACAAAGATATATTTTGTCAGTGGACTTACCAGCTCTGTATGTTTTTGCTGCCATTGCTTATTGGCCGCTTTGAGTTCTTCATTTTCATCCCTTATTGTATGGCTCCTGTGCCAAGCTTGCTGCAGACTGGGGGAATTAACATACACAGTACACTCAAAACAACTTGTAATTTGTACTCTGTCAAATGATTGATAAATGCACTTGGCCTAATTCCATAAAATGTGTTACGCTTTTAAAGGAACACACCGGCTTTGTTGGGCTATTTTGGGCTCGAAATAGACCCATACATTATTCTAAAGCGCTTTCCAGAGTAAATTAGATATATCCTGAAAAGACGCCGTCAAATTTTGCCGTTTTTTAGCAATTTTAAAAAATTCAAGGTCACGTGACTTTTCGTAACCAGATTTTGGTTCCGAAAAGTCAGATGGTCTTGCGAGATAGTTTTGTGTCCATCCGCATGAAAGTTTCTTCCTGCAGAACTGCACCAAATTCAACTCTGATTTTCCCCCAATATTTAAAAGTAATTGACAAAAGAGAGACTATTCATATAGGTATGAAACAAAGTTAAACATATGTATGAAAATTTGAACATAAATGTTTGTTTCGAGAGTCCGGAGAACGGGAGCGAGCGCGTGCTACGGCAGGCTACCGTGGAGTGTAGGATATTTGCCCCGCGCAGCACAACAAATAGCCCGAGTGCACACACAGCCGGGTGCGTTGCTTCGGTGTACGTTTGTGAAGAAAAAACATGATGCCAACTCTTCAAAAGAAAACGGAAATTCCTATTCGGTCGTCCGGGCGGTCCAGTGAAATCGTGAGCAGAAAATTGGAGATATCCTGAGGAGTAGGAGAAGAGCAATCGTTTGTGACAAAGTCGTGAGGCTCGCGCGTAGTTGCAACGGCTGGTAAAGCGAATAACCCGTCTTTTCACCGTTTTTGTTAATTTTGCACTTCTTTAGTAAATTACGGGATATTTTGATGATCTTTTTTCACAACGACCATCAAAAAAGTATTGTCAATGCTGCTACATCACTAAATCATGTAAACAGTAGGCCGGTGTGTACCTTTAAACGGATACTTTGGATTAAGCACAGCGTAAACAATCGCTCAAGCAAGAGCATATACCGGGTATGGTGTTCTAAGCAAGAAATTGCGTGCACAACGCTGTCACTCATTTTGTTCATGCAAGTTTATCGTCGGCTTTGCTTTTGTCAACGTCAAAGTGTTTAAATACCATCATTGGTAATGTATCCATTTTGGAATGATTATCACTACCACAGGAAACTCTTGGCCGTCACTGACCGAGATATTTTAACAAGACCTGGCAACTCGGTCCGACACCAACAACAAGATCTACAAAATAGAGACAGACATGATAGCAAACCTAGATTGTACATCATTTTCCTGAATGCAATTTTCAAAAAAGTGGCAATTTACAGACAGACATAAAAGTGACAGAGATGCTTACTTTTTTAGCTCGCCCTTGAGCGTGTCTATTTGTGCTAACAGTTGTTCATTGGTGTCATCTGTAGTCTCAATCTGGACCTGCAGTTTCATGTTATGTTCACTCAGCTTGCGTATCTGAAACTGCAGGTCCTCAATGTGATTCTGCAGGTCCGCCATGTCCCTGCATAATATAACAACAATGATAGTTTAGTCTTCTGGGTCTTTCAATAAAAACAGGATGCATTTGTAATTTTTTTAAGGGACTTTCAAAATAACATGAAATATCTATCAACCAGAGTGTCAACATTTCAGGTGATCTGAAATAACCATATCTCTCAGATTTTGAGAAATGAACAACAGCACTATACATGTGGGTCTGTCTACAGTAATGGGGTACATTTGAAAAATAAGTCGATAATTCCTTTCAGATGTCTTTAGTTTATCTCAGAATTAAAGAAATGTCCTTGTTTTGTTCTCAGGAGATAAATTTTGCCCAAAAAGGTAAGAAATTGCTGCCACAACATACATTTTTGAAAAGCTTGTGTACAAATTGTCCTATTACGTATGTAACGTGGACAGACCATTTTGTGACTTTTTCCCCGTCTTTGTTACATGCATAATAGGAAAATTTGTGCACAGGGTTTTCACAAATGTATGTTGTAGGACGATTTTTCGTACTCAGTTTAGCTTGATAATTTAAAGATAAAATTACGACATTTAAAGTGAACTGGAACCTAAGATCTTGAATGTTACAGAAATGTACCCCCATTACTGTGGAAAGACCCATATCTACGGTAAACTAGCTTGCAACAATTTCAGCTTCATAGACACAGTAATATTTTGTTTACATGTGCTTCATTTTCCTGTACAATTTCCTTCCCAGGTCACTCCATTGTAGGCCTACATGTATGCTGTGACGAATTTCCTTAGTACATTGTACCACTGTGAGCTTGTGAGTATGAGTAAGTGTATGTTAGGCACAGGAAGTAAAATCATTTTTTGTCATTGTTAAATATACTTTTAAAGGCAAGTCTTGTCTGAATATATGTAATATTTCATAAAGCTGTTTTAATCACAGAAATTTGCTTAGAACAGGGGGCAGCGTAAGAACAAATAATTAATATCAGTTACGGGGGCAGATTGTATTATTTTAGACTTATTTCAAGTCTGAGATCGCGCATACTTCACAAATTTATGAGAAGTATACCTTAATTACATAATTGGTGATACGCACTATCAGACTTCAAATAAGTCTAAAATGGCACTACACCTCCCCCCGCCCCCCCCACCTCACATACCTGATATCAAGAATTCTTTCTTACCTGCCCCCTGCTTATATAGAATAACATTTATTTGTTTTGCTAAAATGGGTTATCAGCCAAAATCGTATGTTACATGTACATGTATTTCTGTTAATCTTGCTAAGAACGAACGCAGTTTTCTTGCTATGAACAACAGTTGGCATACAATTTTAGCTGTAACCCAGTTTTGCAATGCAAATACATTTTGTGCTAAGCAAATTTCTATGCTTAACGGCTTCATAAAATTGACTCTTAAAAATTCTCTGAACAAATATTGGATATTCTCTCCCCCGCCCCGCCCCGCCCCACCCCACCCCACCCCACCCCACCCCACCCCACCCCACCCCACCCCACCCCACAAGTTACAACCCTCGCATACTGTACCAATTTACTCCTGGCTGTTGAGAGCTTACTTACAGCACAGTGCCTCACATGTATGTACTTCACTTTCTTATCGTAATTTGTGTTCTACGAGACTTGATCAGTAGGCTACATTGCCTTATTCCAAAAATCACTAAAAAATACATGTAGTTCCACACATGACTCCCTTCCAAACATGTGTGCGTAACAGTTGTACTCCAACCACACATATGTGGACTAAACATATATACCAAGGCAATGGATTGACTATGAAAAATCAGTGGAAAATGTACCATGCATGTACATGTACCAGTAGAAATAGTGTATCATCACATGCACATCATCAACCATTTCTGTCAATCAACTGTCTCCGAGTACCCGCAGAAAACCGAAACTGTGTTTTACGATTTGGTTTTCTGGAATTCTTACACTGCTTGAACATTTTTTTTAAAAGAGCTTTTATTTAAGGGCAGACTTTTGAGACGCAGCAAACAAACCTTTCCTTTTCTATTGTCTATATATCATATTGATTTTAATTTTATTAAAAGTAATAATCAAAAATCTTTCAGACAATAATATGTTTGATGATCCCCAAGTTTAAGAAAACTGACATTTCTGTGTATATACATGTATTTATAAATAAAGTAAATTCCTCCTAAATATGAAAATAAATGTTGAATAAATAAAAAACAATTTTGAAAACCACACAGGGTTACACTTGCTGGGTTTTCAATCATTCAAATTTGACTCAAAGTGGCCCGAATCAAACTGTTAGTGGAAACTGTAGTTTAATTCACAGCCAGTCCACCTTTAATTTTGGTAATAATCACATGTGAGTGAATAACCAAGGAAAATAGCTTGCATGCCAACTTGGTACGTATGCATAAAGAGTCCTTTATTTCAAGACAATGACTCAACAGTGCATCCCGGTTCATTAAATATATGAAAAAGAGTGGAAACGACAGGTCACAAGGAATACACATTTGCCCAGAAAAACTGGGGGAAAATTAGGCAAAACAACAGGCAATGAAGTATACCACTGTGTCTCATAGCTCAGCTGGTAGAGCATCAGCTCGGTCAAGCAGAGGTGTCGGGTTCGAATCCCGATGAGACCCATGTGATTTTTCTCTTATCCTATGTTTGTTCTTTTTTTTTTTTTAGTTAACATTTTGTACAGAAACAAAAGGCCGTGTTGTTTTTACCATTGCTATCAACACTTTTAGTATAGTATTTCCTTGTAAAATTCCAGGTCACCGCAAATGATACAGTTGGCGTTTAATGAACCTGGATATGTCACTTGTTATACACATCCCATTTACAGTCATTGCCAGTTGACAAAACACTATAAGACCAACTAAATTATATACAACCTTTAATACATAGTGAGCCTAAATTAATTGCTTGTAACTCAATTTATTTGCCTCCTGCACAAATACTCAGGACTGTCAAACTACATTTGTAAAAATTTAAGGGAAATGGTTGCACACATTTACTGGATCAATGTCGGTCTGTGTCTATAATATGCCTCTACATGTACAGTATATGTTAGACGGTGGACCTAAATTGATTACTGTGTTCCTGTGCTATACATATGCCTCATTAGATCCAAGTGATTGTCAACGTGAGTTTTTAGAAATTTAGACAAACCCCTAAACAAGTTTGGAAATTGATTTTCAATCACCCATATCTAGGTTATTTGTGGCCTGTTCATATCATGTTTGCATTTCAATGGAAAGCTCATTCATTGCCTTTTACAACGACACCGCATTTGTAACAGTCACTTGTTTTATACCATGAGCCAAGGTCAAAAATTTCGGGAAAAAAAAAAAAAGGTACCACTCGGCGGGACTAATTCCTATATGATTTTTTAAAATTGAAAAACATAAAAAGTCCGAAAAAATGTGATAGACCATGTGAAACGATAGCTAAGAATTTTATATTATCTGCCTTTGATGGGACATCACTGTAAGGAAAATGGACAGACTTTCAACTGATATACATGTAACATACATGTACACAATACTATTAATACATGCAGTAACAACAAAGAGTTTATTTGCGTGTACTTACTGAGTGGATTCGCCGCCCTGTGCTTCCAGACTACCATAGCTAGCCGATAAATCCAGTGAGGAATCCAACAGACCTGTGTTTTAGCAACAGTGAAAGTGATAGACTATGCTAGGCCATGAATAAAGTCACGTCCCTTGATTATGACAGGAAATTGAGACTTCCCCTTGTAGCAGACTGCACAGGAACAAATCTGTGCGTGGCATTTTCAAAAGACAGACTTTAACACGTGCAAACAAAGTAGGCCAAGTGTATAGTGAAAGTGGGCGTTATAACCTTGTTTTCACAGAAGGTGTGGTTCTAGACATTTCTTTGGGGTTTGATTGTGGTCATCATAACACCATCCATACCACATATTCTTATAGAGCCCCTGAAATGCTAAATATCTGTATGTACAGTCTTTGCTACATGTACATATGAAGGAGTTTAAAGATATACCCTAGTTGAGACAGTTAACCGTGAACTTACTTCTGTCTCCAATTGGTTTCGGGTCAATAAACTTTCATTAAATTTAAGCAAAACTAGATATATGCTATTCAGCAACTCTATAAGTGAATTACCAGGTGAAATTTCAATTAATAATATTAACATAGATAAAACGGACTGTATTAAGTTTCTTGGGTTAGTGATTGATTCTAGGTTAACCTGGAACAATCATGTTGATTATTTATGTACAATTATTAGTAGGAATATTGGTCTGATTTATAAAATTAGAGATTTTGTTCCATCATATATCCTATTTTCCCTATATAATACCTTAGTGGTGTCGTATATAAATTATGGAATACTTGCTTGGGGTAATTCTGCATCCAGTAACATTAATAGGTTGTTTCGTCTACAGAAACGTGCATTACGTACAATTAATTTTTCTGAATTTAATTCTCATACTGATCCATTATTTTACCAACATAAAACATTGAAAATTAAGGATATTTATTATCATCAGCTTGGGTCCCTTATGTATCAGTCTATTTTAAAAACATTACCTTCATCCATCAATTCAATGTTCATTCGGAATTTTAATGTACATAATTATCCTACTCGACAGGCTCTTCACTTCCATCTTCCGTTGACTCGTACCTCCTTTGCACATAAAAATTTGAGATATGAGGGGCCCAAGTTATGGAACTCACTTAGTGATTTATTGAAAAAATGTACAAACCTTGCAATATTTAAGCGCACTTATAAATCCACTTTACTTTCTAATTATCATTAATTTATAATTTACATGTATTACTGGTACTTATCTCAAGATTCCCATGCTGGTTTTAGGCATAAGTTTTGTTTGTTCTTGTATTGTGTAGTAAATTAAGGTATTGCAACTTATTTATTTGTATGGAGAGCCAAAGTGTAATGTCAACAGTGGATCTTTATCCCTTCAATAGTACATGTATGTATGTGTAGTAAACACTTTTATAAGTTTGGTGTGGAGCCACTGTCACATGTATAGAGCGAAATATATAGTTATGACGTATTAACTTTGGTTCCCCATTAGGGACCCATAATTAACAAGCTAGGCTTCTTTGGGTTCCTCTGCACTTTCACTTTTCCTTTATATAATAAGCGAATGTAATGTTCTGACTGGTTATTTATTTTGTGAAAAGTGTGGAAATAAAACGAAATTGAATTGAATTGAATATACAGTCCGTGCGTTTTGGGTGTGGCACCTCGAAAAATAGTTTTTTTCGAATTGATATTTTTCCAGCTAAGTTACATGTATTTTCTTTCAAATGAGACATCAATGAAAAAATAAATAAAATTAAAACAAATCGACCAACGTTTAGTTATCGAACAATTACTGTCAATATTTCAAGGCGTAGACTTGCTCAAGTCTGACCTCCCGTGCTCGGTCTGCAACGCGCAGTGCGCCCTGTCCAATCTCTTTTCTTTTGTTCCCTCAATCTCAGAACGTCTTCCAAGACCAAAGAAATTTGTTGGGCCACCAGTCCAGAGGGTGTGCTGCACACACCGCACCCAGACCAAACACAGGAAGTCAGATCTGGGCAAGTCTAGGCAAGCCGAAAAAAATTGTCGTATAAAAACAGCGTTTTTCGCAGGGATGTCGATGTCTAAAATACAGTAAATGTTTTAAAAATTCGTTCAGACAAGAAAATTGCTTAGAACCACAGACTGCATATCTTTAATAATGTAAGACATTAGCACTGTTCATTTTGATGTAAAACAAACAAAAGATAGCATTTGTCAACTTTCAATTTCTTCACAGAAACTCACAGAAAGAGGGCGCTGTTTGGGGCATGTCACTTCAGAAACACACAAAGGAAAATTGAAAACATAAAAAATCAAACAGTTTTTTTCATGGTCTGTGTTGCCAAAATGCCCCCTTTACTGTGGAAAGACCCATGAGCATAAAACAAAAACCTTAATTTTTAACCCCCAAAACTTCCAAATGGGTTTTTTAATGATTGTAACTGAATTGAGTAGTTGGACATCATACATTTAGATCGCATTGATAATTTCTGTTCATTCTCTGCAGAGATATTTTACAGATTTACTTAAAATTATGTTTTAAAAGACACCCAGACACACGTCTGGTTAAAAAGATGATTCTTACCACTAAACAGATGTGACGGTTCTGAATTTCTCGTTCTCCACTGCGGTCTGATTTCGCTGAGGGGAGTGGAAACTACAAATTAGATGAACAAAATAATGTAACTAAGTTGACCACTATTTTATGAATACAGCATTTAATTTAATATTTTTTCTGGTTTAAAAGGAAATGCATGGTGATTATGACAAATTTGGAGTTTCTGAAAGATATTCTCAAATGAAAATATTGGCATACTGCATAAAATGGAGTATGGCCTATATAGTGCACCAAACGTATTAGTTTCTATGCCAGATATGTTACTGTAATACCAGCATTCCCGAGTTGATCCTAAGCTCGATGTTCGGCCCTGAGCTCGAGATCAAGTGTAAATGTGGTATTATTATTATTATTTCTTTCTGGTACTGAAACCAAGGATTCCTCAAAAGCACCCATTGCACTGTCTCTTGCAAGCGTGAGGAAACCAATGATGAATTAGAAACGGCCAGAGACACCAGGAATCCCCTTGCTCTTCACGACAGAATGCTCTGGGATCTTTAAAGTGCGTTACCGATACCTAACACACTGGACTGATGGCTTTACATCCTTTCTGAAGGATGGAGCAAGTGTGATTAAGTGCCTTGCTCAAGGGCACAGATACCCCAACTGAGGCGAGTTTCAAACCCGCAACCCCAAGTTTTCACCTGTGATTGCGAGTCAGTGACCCAAGTTACTCAGCCACGGTACCTATATGGGTCTTTCTATAAATTAGGGGTCCAAAAGTGTGACATTTGGTGTCCCCCGTTACACCTGAAATTTTTCGTACAAAAATCATTAAAATGGCTTTTAAACCATTTTGTATGAATTGTACTTTATGTACTCACTCTTTGAGATGGAAAGTATTTAAAGAATGTGTACTGAATTTACAAAAACAAGATGTAAAATGTAACGGGGGACACCAACATTGGACCCCTAATTTATAGAAAGACCCATAAGAGATAACCCAGTAAAGGGTTAAAGTTTGTTGTGTGAAAAGAACCTAGGGTTACATTTACCATGGATAAGACCCATTTGTAGCTAAAATAATAGTGTGAAAGGTACTTCCGAGTGGTGGGCTTTAGATAATTCCATTTGGACAATGAAGTATTACTTACCATTGCGAGGAGGGCCAGCCCCAATGTCGAGACTTCTTGACTTCCAGTGTGGGGCTGAGTCATTTGTGCCTATAGACGCTATGGTCATGTTGCTTGAGTTCGGTCTCTCTTCCATGGCTCCGCTCACTTCAAGTCTTCTGCAGAGCACAACATTCAAAGATGTAACATGCGGCTTGAGCCATTATCAGCATCCAGGCCCCTAGCGTGACCAAATCACATTTTTCCCATGGGTGTTGAGATTTTGGTACCACATCATGTGTCATATTTTCTCATCACCATTCTGAAATTTCGCACCCTCAATCCGTATATAAGTCCGTTTTCAATACTGGAGAGACTTTTTCACCAGGATCATAACTCTGTGCAATGCCAGTTATCTTCTCTCAAAACAAAAGAAATATCTTAAGACAGATCTAAGAAGATAACTTAAGCAACAAATAGTGCAACTACATACCTTTCTGAAAACCCCGTGTACAAAATTCCTATTTAACGTATGTAACATAGGACACATACTTTGTGACATTTGTTTGTGTCCTTGTTACATACGGTATATTGGACATTTGCACACAGGGCTTTCAGGAAGGTATATTGTGGTACAATTCGTTGCAGTTCTTTAGCTGGAGTTATATACTTAGAGATCTATCTTAAGATATTTCTTTTGTTTTGAGAGAAGATGAATGACATTGTAAAGAGTTATAATACTGGAGGACAAAGTCTCTCCAGTATTAAAAACAGACTCATATTTCCATGGATATCATTAAAAATCCACCGAAGTTTAGTAAACTAATTTATCCGGTTACATAAAGCATTACACCAACCTTTTTGCTGGTACATCGAAATTGGGGATTGCAAATTTCCTGTTTTTTCCCATGGATAATATTTTAGGTGAGGTATTTTATATGATTATTAGGTTAGAACAAAATCTATTTTAAAAAAGAAAAATCTGGTCACACTCTTTTAAGACCGCCCAAACCCACTTTTTTCCCCCTAATTTAATTTTATAATTTGTAGAAACAGCATGTGAAGATTATATTTCAACATGAACTATAACCATTCCATCTTTTTTAATTTACATTTCATTAATGATGTAAATGTTATTTACATTCATTTTATGGCCCCCGGGAATAGATTTCAATTTGATTAGGGTCCTGGATTAGCAATTGATATCACACAATTACACAGGACTCAATTATTGGAATCAACCAATCGGTCGCTTCTACCAGGCTAATTCCCAAAACTTGCTAGTAGTTGATGATGTACAGTACATGATAAAGAAAAATGCTAACTATAAAAATAACCAAAACAATTTAATACTAGCCTTGGTCAGGCGGTCATCGATAGTCTGGGGCATACTATACTGGCTCCACAGCTAACACGCCTGTTGTCCGTTGCGCGACGCTTCTCCAGCGTAAACAGCGATCTCATGTGGCCACCGTGTTTATGCTAATCACCTCTACTTGTATGACCGTCTTGTTTTAAGCGCAACATGTTTGTCTTTATTTTTGCGTACGATTTCCAGCGCACACCCTGTATGCACGTATAGGTGTACAACCAATCACAGCACCGCGCACGCATGGTTACACAAAAGCGCGGCCCAATTTTGAATGAGCTATATAGGCTATATGCACCTGTAAAAAAGATAGCAATGACATGACAGTAAACAACCTATAGAATGAGAGAGAAAGTGCTTCAAAATTCATATTTGTGTCTTTCCACAGTAAAGGGGCATTTTGGCAACACAGACCATATTTTTGAGGAAATACCTTTGTCTGGTCTCAAAATAAAAGAAATAAGTTCAAGTTGTTCTGAAGAGATAACTCCAAAAGGGTGGTTACAAATAGTGTGACAACAATGAACATGCCTTTCTAAAAACCCTGTGTACAAATTTCCAATACACGCTTGTAGCCGGGACAGACACTCGTGTTACATTTTAGGCCGTCCCAGTTACGAGCGTATATTGGAAATTTGTACACAGGGTTTTTAGAAAGGCATGTTGTCACACTTTTTGTAACCCTTTTTGGGCCTAAGTTATCTCTTCGGAACAATTAACTGAAATTTATCTTTTTTTTATTTTGAGACTTTATGGTCTGCCAAAATGCCCCCTTTTAATACCGTGGAAAGACTCATTTGCAGACCGTTTTTCTTTAATGTTCTACCATCATACTGAGCGATACGTTGGGTAAGGGGCATGATGGAATGTGGAAAATTTGTATGTTATCGCATCAATTGGACCTTAATGCCATGAAATAGTTAATATGCAGTAGCTATATGCCACAATCAACCAATGAAATGACCTACACAGGTCAACTGGACTGTTTAGCACAATGAGCACCGCAAGGTGATCGTCACGCTTGACACAAGGCGTTCATATCGCAAAAGGTGATTAGCATAAACACGTGGCCATGCGAGGTCGCTGGAGAAGCGCCGCGCCACGGACAACAGGTGTGTTAGCTGTGGTCAGCCAGTACATTACGCCCTAGACTATATCAATGAACGCCTGACCATGCAAGGCTAATTTAATACTTGCCTTTTACTTTGTACATTTTTGATCCATTGTGCTATTCCATTCTGGTATGTCTGCAAGTCTATCTCTAGATCCAGCCCGCTGGGGTCCAACTGCAATGCAAGCTCATCAAAGTCTGTGGACTGCAAAGGAAGGTTCAAATTCAACCTTACATTAATTGTGCAAGTACAGCATAACCAGTTCTCCTATCTGCCAGTGATTTCATGTCCTACTCTTATAACAATAGGATGCGATTCTTGGCTTTAATACAGAATGTGGCCGTGTTCAAATTTATTGGAAGCATCTTGAAATTACACACAAGTCTATGGAAAGTGATCAAGCCAGCTTCCAAAGAAGTGTGTATATCTTTCAAGCCACAGCCTACCTTGAAATACTGTAACTAAAGTATGAATACTTTGTTGATCCTGAACATACTGTTTAAGAAACATGATAGCTTGTCTTCTGCTAGATTACCAGTGTGCAATTTAATACTTCTATTCATGTAGACTTACATACATGTACATTGTATTGTAGCAATGCTAAATTTGATTTCTAATAGAACCCGAAGTGACCTTTAGTCATCCAAGAAAAACATGAAAAATCTTATCAACTGTGGTTGACAAATTGCTGTTCAAATGATTAGCTGTATCATGACAAACAATAAATTTAATATCAAAGTACAGGTTTTGGATTGAGCAACATGTATACATGTATGATTCCTATAGTCTTAACTAGATTTTAACATTTTTGACTAAACGGATTAAACTTGAGGTCCTGCGAACGTTTGGAGTTGCGGTTTCAACTTAGTATTCAAGATAATCAAACATATATTAATCAATTGTCAATTACGGCGTTGAAATTTAGAGTTGTACCGGTATACTTCAATTTCAAATGATTCTCTGCATGCATCTCCCGCCCGCAACCGCACGTGTGTGCGTCAAGTTTGTTTGAAGACAAATTTGTTATCCTACTTGTGCTTGTGGAAAACTTAAGCTGACGTCACACTTTACACAGTACAACACCTAACTGCACATTTGCCCAGACAAACCTGTCATTTGCATGCATACTACAGACGAAGGGAAGAGATTACCGGTAGCCAATTTAATACCTTTCGTGACCAATGGTACATGTGTAAACACGGTAATCTGTCAAGTTTATATAATTTTGTGAAAAAATGACTGAAAATTACAGAAAACCTCTTAACTCACCCACACCACTACATTGTAAACACTTCCAGTCACTCATAGTGTTGCTCAGTGGCAGACACCTTTTGAATTCCAACAATTGGTACACCACACTGTGTGTACTACATGTACAATGAGCTATCAATTCCCTTTTCATGTAGTTTTAAGTGTCAATTAAATTCCAATAACAATCAATACTGGGCTATTAAGATGACTAATGACCCATGATTAATAGATTATTGGATTATGGCACCTTTGCAGGGCCAGCCTTTTCAATGCAACAAAAGATGAATTTCAGGTGGAATTTCTCTGGTTTAAAACTTTAGCCTGTGACTGAGCCAGCCACTCCAGGTAATGTGCTATATGTAACAAGTAACAAGTGAAGGAATTGGATTTTATTATCAGGTTTTGCCCCAAATATTTGGCAGATACCAGTATGACCATTCAACAAGATTGTACAATGTAGCTAGAGAATTGGGATTGATGAGCACCAAACGAAAAGGCATTAAAGGGCCATTATATCATTTGCAATGAACCAAAATTTTACTTCATGAGTTAACAAGAAATGGTAACAAACATGGATTTCTTTCCAAGAAAAAAATTAAAGGTGTTTTTTTAAAATGCGTACCATCACTTATTAAGACAAAAAGTATTGCCGCATCTATGTACCGGTAGATAAAATTTCTGCACGCTTTTTTATGCTGTTATTTTGTCAATAATAATAATAATAACGAACATTTATACTGCGCCGGTATCCGTCATAAATGACGCTCATGGCGCATAACAATGAAACAGAATACTTAGACTAACAAAAGAAGGTTAAACATGTGTGTTTTGAGTGCATTCTTAAAATCAGAGAGATTTTGAATAAAACAAGCTAATTTAAAGGCCTACATGTATGAATCATTCGCAAGATACAACTTTTTGAAGTTAATTCGTGTACAGACAAATTGGTTTACAGAACTAATTATAAGTTTGTTTTCATCTACATGTACCGGTAGATCAGTATGTCGAGTTCTCACAACGGGTATGGGCTTTGATAAAAACTAAAATAAACAAATGTTAACGTCATTGTGCTTCATTTGCATGCTATGCGCTCCAATTCGTTGTACTACGTCTTTTTTTAGATCAATTGTCAGAATAATTTTAACAGGTGTTGCAGCTGTGTGAGTTCTCATTCGTTATCACATGGTATATCAAAGCATTGTTGTCCCATGCATAATTATGGTTGCATTCTCAAAGTGCAAGTCTAGTCTTGATTCTACATGTCTGACGGTCGAATTAAAAGTACATTACAATGAATGTACATATTTATGTAACTAGCACCGAGTTGTTGGTTTATGTATTTTACATCACAAGTATAAGAGGCATGCACCTTGTGTGAAACAATGTCTATTTTAGATACCACCATATTGGCACACCTTAGGCATTTATTCATACATGTACATGTATATGCAGTAAAAGGCTACCGGTAATTATATAATATTGGATGGCTTTGAGGGTGATATGAGAATATACCGCACGAGTCATGAAAATGCTGAACGAGCCGAAGGCGAGTTCGGTATTTTCATGACGAGTGCGATATATGCTCATATCACCCGAAAAGACATCCAATATTATTATTGTTATATAAAATGAAGCTTCTATCTTCTTTGTTTTGTAAGATTTCCGCAAGATTTTTGTCTGTTTTGTGTTGAAAACTTCAGTTCTTTTCATGGTTTACAAATGCATGCACTTTGTTACTGTTGTACAGTATTTTTTGTTACTTGACTCTGGCACGCGTTGCACACGCACGCAATCCATTCCCTCGATCCATGACGCGCGTGTACGCGTGTGTTCGTGATGCGCCCAGCGTGCACGCACATCAAATCTTGGCTCTGTGCTGCACAGTAACAGAAATGCACGGTGTCCGCAAAAGCTTCATTTTATATAATAGTATTTTCTGAACTGATAAATGTTTCATGCAATTTGGTCAGCAGGGTCTGTCCATGGTAAAAAGGTACACATCTGGCAACTAAGAACATACTTTCAAGGAAATAAAAGAAATCAATTTTTCTTTTACTTAAAATGCCCCAAAGAGTAAAACACTGACCTACATGTACTTTACAATGGACTGGATGAGAGACTCCCTAAAGATCTCGTGACAGTTTTTACTTGTTATATTAGACCAGTGTTGGAGTATGCCAGTCAAGTTTGGCATGAATGATATTGAGAGAATTCAGAAAAGAGCCTGTCGCATCATTCTTGGGTATAATTATAATGGGTATGTTGACGCCTGAAATGCATTAAACTTAACTAGTCTTGAAACAAGGCGCCAAAATCAGTTGCAGAAGTTTGGTCAGAAACTGTTGACCTCGGTCTATGCTTCCACCCGAAAAAAACTAGTACCAAGAATTTAAGATCTAATGTCAAAACAGTTTTAGAAATTCCTAGGTGCCGCACACAAAGATATCAAGACTCAACAATACCGACATTGGCAAGACTATTAGGGTGTTTGTTTGATGTGATTTAGTGTTTTATGAGTACATGTGCATGTATTTGTTGTGTAATTAGTGCAATGTACATATATTTGTTGTGTAATTAGTGTAATCTACACGTATTTTTGTAAATCTGAGCAGCATTTGGCCTGTGGGCCACAATGTTTTGTTGAAATAAACCATAATAATAATAATATCACTTAATGCCGCAAAGGGACGACACGCCGGAAAGACTTTGCCAGACGACCACCGAAATTTCGGCTAAAAGACATCGATTGGACACCAAAATTCTGTTACCCAGAGGTTCCAAAAATGGTTCCAGACCTAAGAGAGATGCTTCTAGACCTAATAAAAATGGTTCTCGATTTGAAAAAGATGGATTTTGACCTTAAAAAAAATTGATTTTGACTTCCAAAATATTGGGGCTACGCCAAATTGTCGCCCTAACCAAGCGCGTCGCCCTAATAGGGCTCTCTACACAAAAAGTGTCGCCCCATTGGATAAAATAGCGAAATAATAATAAGCGTACGCATGGCATCTTATTCCAGAATAGACAATGCCTTGCCCAGTCTGGTTACACTATTTTCTTTAGAGTACTGTAAGTGAAATGCAAGGGCCTTATCGGGATTCGAACCCAAGACCTCTGACTCACCGGACTGACCAGATGTTGTGTTCGTTACTTTACTCGGTTGCACTACCTTGCAACACCGAGAGAAAAATATAGCTCAGCTGGTAGAGCGTCTGCCCGGTGAGTCAGTGGTCTCGAGTTCGAATCCCGATAAGGGCCATACGATTTTTTCTCTCATTCCAAGTTTGGTTGCTTGGAGTTAGAAGGCTGCGGCATTGCTTCAATTTAGCTTTTTGCCTAAACTGCACCTCCATTTGAAAGTAAAGAAATCAGGGCGCCGACCGTAGTGCAAAGATTAAACGCTAATGGCTACATGCTTCAATTCTTGCGTACCCATCTACTGTTGTACAGCCCATTCCTAGAGGTCAGTGGACACTCCTGCATGATGTTAATCTTAGTTTCAGGCATGCTTACCTCATTTGTATCTACAATCATCTGTATATGCTGGACGACCCTAGACACTGCAACTCGTCCTTTTCCTTCCGCATCACACGATATGAATATAGTATCTAGTAGGTCCTCCTTGTCAATTACACTCGAACCCAGGTCTTCCAAATCGCCAATCGTAGTGCTCTGGCTAGAATTCCTTCGCTGGCCCGCAAGATGGCTTGGACTGGGTATAAGCGGGGAGCCCCACCATCCCGCATTTTGACGTTTCGGGGGAAACCGTTGCGTTGCCGAGACACCCTGGCCTTCGTAGTTTGTCTCCTCAAACGGGGGCGATTGTCGCGGTGGATCGCCGGTCTGGTTTCTCATCTTCTCAGAGTGGGGTGTGGCTGCAACTGGTGGTTGGCAGCATCCGATAGTAAGTGGGCGCTCCGACAGAGCCATGGCGCCCGACCTTTTGGGGCTGATGGGTTTGTCTCCAGTGGGAACATTCTTTTTCTTCTTCTTGGGTGAAAACATCAGATCATCTCAGGAACTTGGAACCTGAAATAAGAAGGAAAACTACTTTATAACCTTATTGTAAATATGCACCATTAACGGCCCACTATATCATTTGCAATGACCCAACATTTTACTTCAAGAGTTGACGAGAAAAACGTCACCCAAAGTGTTGATAGCAACAATGACAAACATGACATGAGTTTATTTCTGTCCAAGAGGGTATTTTTGAAAGAAGTTTGCAAATGAAGGTTTTCTTTGTTTGTCTACATGTGTGATCACACATTTTTGTGGGGTACCGTGGCCGAGTGGTTTGGTTCGTTGACTCGCAATACCCGAGTTCGTTGGTTCGATACCCGGCCATGGTACCAGTGCCCTTGAGCAAGGCATCTAACCACAATTGCTCCATCCTTCGGCACTTATAAGATCCCAGAGGTACTCCTTCGTGAAGAGTAAAAGGGGATTCCCAGGTGTCTCTAGCTGTCGGCTGCCAATGGCGCCACCAACCTATGTAGCTCGATGTTTAGGTGGACGATACTTATAAGCTTCTGTAAACTCATAATAATGTACAGCGCATGAACATGCTCATATGGAATGTGCGCTATAGAGATGTAATAATCATAATAATCATAACCATTCACTTAACACGAAAACCATGCATGGTTTTTAAAGGTTTTCTGAAGCATTGATACATCTATAAAGCTGAAATATCTGCAGACTAGCTTACCAACATTCTTCTTCAGATGTATTATATACATGTACCATTTTTTCAGGAATCCATAAAAAAACGTTTTTGTCTTGATGCATACCGGTACGGCATCAAAATATAGCTTTCACACGTTCACAGTACATACCATTGCTAGTTGAGCAACTGTGCACAAACATAAATCCATGCCCAAGTAAAAAATATTCACATCCAGACGCGATACTCCTGTTGCTATTTGTTGAATACACAGTTCAAGTACTCCATACCCAACTAACATGTGTTGTTCAGCCTTAATGCATTATTAGTAAAGGCTTTTCTATAAACAGCACTGCAGTTTGCACTCCAGTCGTGGAGTTGCTGTTGTCACGCCCGAGTATTCGTGGCCTTTGAGCCTTTACAAAGTGAAACAGACCAGAATAGTAGATAAACTGGCTGTTTTTTTTTTTAATTCATACTCAAGTGGCGAGTACGCGCGGCTTGGTTTGTAATTAAAACAGCTGGCAATGAGACAATTCTGTTGATATATTTGGACCTTGTTACTATTTAACTTGCCTTTCAATTCGTCAAAGATACCGCGCCAGCATCACGCAATAGGGTTTGTCCCTTGTTTGTGCATTTTCTGAATTAATTTTTGACGCGTTTTAAAATAACATGAAATTTAAAATTCATGCCTTGTACCAGACTACTTTTTTTCATTTTTTTGTCTTTCTTTTTTTAAATATTGGGCATTACCAAGCTTTTGTGCACTCACAAACTGGAAAGAAAGTTTCAGAAATATATGTACCGGTACATGTGTCCCACGCCTAATGCATTTTCCGTCAACTGAGGAGTATACCTTGCGTAAGACCAATTTTGCCGATTTGTGACTTTGACAATAGGCCCTAAGCTGGTCTGCATTGGACTTGTTTTTCGGGAGGTTTTACCAAGATGATGGTAAAATGAAAAATTGCTAAATTTTAATACTGCTGTCTGCACTTGGACTTTTTGACACACTTGGACTTTTTGGTACAATGACTGGTTCAAAATCTGTAGAGATATGATTATGTCAGATCATCTGAAATTTTGAGAGATATTTCGTGTTATTTTTAAACGCCCCTTTTGTCAATAACCAAACTCCAAAAACTGGACTTTGTGGAATTTGTCACAAACAGAAATAGATTTATTCATTGCTTAGCATGGGATAAGGTGCTCAGAGTCCAGAATAAATGTGGTTTAGTTTTATATAAATGTATACAGATCCCAGCTTTCTGTTAGATTTTATCCAATGCTTGTAAACATTAAATGTCAAGGGAGTAAAGGAATAACGTACCCTTTTGCCTGCCAGGATGCACACTACAGGCCATCAAATCCAGTATTTGAGCAGTTCCCATAAAGGGGTTAAGGGTCTGAACAAATGTATCCAGCAAAACCCTTTCTGTTGTACATGTGTATTCTTTGACAGACATGCAACTCTGTCACAACACAACAAAAGGAGAGTAAATGTCAAACGGTGTCAGGCTTTTCATGGCTTTAGTCAACTTTCAGGGGCACTGATGAGGAACCATACCAATAAATCCAACTGATGATCAATTAAAACGTTCAGTGTCTAAGCAGCTCACTTATCAATGTGTGGGCGTTACGCCCACCAGAGACACACACAGCGCGCACGCACATCGCTTCCACAATGACTCAGCATTATTTGACTCCCAAAATGGCGTATTTGCACGTGTTTGAAGGGGGTCAATATACCAAATGTGTAGATTTTTTTTATCGGATTGTTAAAAGTAGACCTGAAAATTTGTAGTCCAAATTAAAATTTCGGAAGCTGGTCTACAGCAGAAAGGTTGGTAGCATATTTCACCTGGCACCGTTTTCACTGTTAGCCACTTCTATGATTTCCTTGAGGATATCAGCATTTACGAGTTTAAAACGACTTTGAGATTCCGTCATTACCGACCTGATGTAGAGTGAAATGTTTACATACACATGTAGCACGTAGCTGCACAGCTAGTGCATGCCGAGCGCATCTGGAACCAACTGAAACTGACTATGCCCGGGGGAAGTCAGAATTCTACAGGTACGGGATCTTGAGCCAATTCAATGCCTCCACTTTTAACCAATCAGATGACAGGAATCTACAGACGAGGTGCAATGTACCATATAATTCAAATCATACCCTTTAAATACATTTGAGGGGGTCTAGCGAGATTAATGTTCAGTGCCAACTTTGCCAGCAGGTGCAACAGTATAATTGATTGCGATCAGAAGTTCTGCAAATTGCTTACTTTGTGTAATACTAGTAGTACATGTAGTGTTATTTGATATGTGGCCTGACAGGTCCTTAGTTTGGCCTTTGGCAGAGTGATGGGGTTTATTTAGCTTACATAAAGCAAATAACAAGTGTTGGTCTGATACTCACTGACCCATTTACTGTACATGTATTACCCCTTTCCCACTACAAAATCTGAGTTAACTCGGGGGTAAGGGCGAGCATTCCCACTACTCTTTTTCCGCCCCGGGTTAAGACAAAACATTTCTGCTGTTACCCCGGGGTTTGTTTAACCCTGCCAGCGACCAGGGTTAAGGATGGCAATCTCGGGGTTAACGGCCGAACCCCGGGATTAGCATTGTAGTGGAAAACCAAGCAGGGTTAAGTGTTCACAGGCAATCTTGGGGTGAGCGCGCACTGCGCTGGCACACATAATTATACGTACGTACGTGCAAATTTTTGCTCTCCCAATTTATAAGACGTGGCTTCTCAAGCACTGTAGATCACAATTCATAATGAAAAGAAGAGGACAAAGGTGTGGAAAGAAGAAGAAATAAAGCTCCTCATCCAGGCCTGGTCGATAGACAAGTTCAGTAACAACTCGATGGGAGTACTCGAAAATCGGAATAAGATGTTTGCAGATTTCTGTTCCTCTAGTCCCTGTATACAGTACAGATATGCCACAATTTTGTCTGTCCAGCGTTACATACGTATATGGAAAATTTGTACACAAGCTTTTTAGAAATGTATGTTGTGGCAGCATTTTCTTACCTTTTGGGGCAAAAGTTATCTCCTGAGAACAGTACAAGGGAATTTCTTTAAGTTTGAGATAAACTGAAGACATCTGAAAGGAATTATTGACTGTTTTTCAAATAGGCCCATTAGTGTGGAAAGACCCACGTGCAAGTGGTCTTTATGGACCACCGTAGTATGGTTCTCAACATTTCAGCCAATCAGCGTCGAGTGCGCCACGATAGGGAACAGTCCAGGCGATTTCGGGAAAAAAGTGTTTATCGTTTTGTCCTGATTGGTTGTGTTATTTTGTACCCGTACTAATTATTGATGAGTCAAAATATTGAAGTAGGCCTATTATTACTTTTTGTTGGAGCCTATGAATTCTACTGCACAGTGTGTAAGTTTCAACTAAATCTGCTAGTAGGGGGTTTTGCTACAAGGTGAGCGGATTTCCAGTGAGTTGTTGAAGTGCGCCAAGTAATAGACTGCCGAAGTGAATACGTCACCTTTTGTTGGTTGCCTAGGCAATTGGATCTAAACTAAAAATCACTCAACCGTGTCTTAGTGCTTTTCCAATGGTACTTTTCCCGACGGCCATGATAGTTTAGATCCAATTGTCATGGCAACGCACGTCACACTTCGGCTGTAGACAACCGAAGTGTGACGTGCGAAAATCTGAAAATGAATGTTACTTATTGCTACGTTAATTTTGATCAATTTCCTTGTCCGAAGTGTGACGTGCGTTGCCATGACAATTGGATCTAAACTATCATGGCCGTCGGGAAAAGTACCATTGGAAAAGCACTGGGACACGGTTGAGTGATTTTTAGTTTATATCCAATTGCCTAGGCAACCAACAAAAGGTGACGTATTCACTTCGGCAGTCTATAGGGACATCACTATAACCTACCTGCGGTCAAAGGTCAAGCCGAACTCGGGACCCAGGCTGCCTAGGCTATGTGGCGCGGCGTGCTGTTGATTTTCCGAAAATCTGAAAATGAATGTTACTTATTGCTACGTTAATTTTGATGAATTTCCTTGTCCGAATTGCATACATGCGTTCCAAGCTCAAACCATCAACATTAGCCACCCTCCCGACTTCAGAAACGAGGCAATAGGCAGCATATTTCTGATGTTTTCGTTCACATTTTTCCGAGAAGCATGCACCAACTTCTGCAGTCTTCCACGGGCAGACGTGAAAATCAGCTATGGCGCCCTCTGCCGTCCCCAAAACTTGTTAACCAATCAAATTGCGCGTTTTTCGCTTTGCGATGTCGGCTGACAAAGAAAGGAGTTTATTTTGTGTAATATATGCAGCACGATATGTGGCAAACGGACTCACCCCTACCATTGTTCCCCTATTGTGTCTCAAACATCCAAGGAATTTCCAAGGAATTCCTTTCAGTTTTTAGGGGGGATTGGTGCGTTAACAAAAGGGAAGAGTGTGTTGATACATGTAACAACATGAACATTTTACGTTTTTATTTGTGAGAATTGTGATTCTCAACAACGAACAAGTGCAGGGAGTGATTTTTACGTATTTATTTTTTTAAATAATTACTAATAACTTCCGTAAGATGAATTTGCATCTAATTTTCGGTTTTTAATGCGGTTGTTCCCGAAAAATCGATCTTTGCGACAAATATCTGTGATCTAGAAGTAGTTGAGCATTCTTCGTTTTATTTAAAGTAGAGTAGGCCTACATCATTTGCAGTGACCCCATTTTTTTCATGAGTTGACATAAAAAAACTTACTAAAAGTGTTGATATAGCACTGGTAAATAACACCACATGATTTTATTTTAGTCCAAAAAATGTATTTTGTGTGATAAATTAACAACTGAAGGTCACGTGGTTTTCTAAGAAAACGTCTTTTGCAAAAAAAAACATTTTTACCATTCAACTCAACACAAAAACCATGCACGGATTTTTCAGGTTTTCAGAAGTATTATACTGCACCTATGTGGCTGAAATTTGCACACGGCAGTTTTATCAACATGGGCTCCTTATCAGGAGTGGAAATAACGCCCCTTTTAACAGTTTGCCGATCATAAGTCGCGCACCGGGCGCGATATTTTTTTCCGTACCGCTGTTTAGCGAACATTGCTTCTGATTGGTTTAACCCCTATGCATATGTTGCATACTGATGTGTTTTGTCGATAACTACCTCAACATAACCCCACACCATACCACACTCTTTCCTCAATTAATAGTTAAAAAAAATTAATACGAGATTTGAACCTGCAATCTCTCGATTGATAGCACTACGTCTTAACCACTAGACTACCAAACGACTCGACAAACTCTTCAAATATGAATATTCATTTACAATGCACCAATCGATGAAGCTCCATAGCGAATATGTGGTACGGAAAAAAATATCGCGCACCGGGCTGGTCTGTTAGTGCTGCAAGAGGGCGCACTACTTCAGGAATGGCCAACGCGTACACAAACCAATATCGACTACAACAGTCTTGGGCCAAGACTATAAAGTCCTTGCGTTATTCAAGAAATTGTTTTCTCTATGACGGGCGCATGGATGAGCGCCCTCTGTTGATTTACAAAACCATACACGAGTCACAGAAAGGGGGAGAACGACAGCGAAATCCTGGAAAAACATAAACTACATCTTAAAGTCACTTTATTTCAAAGGTCTATTACATCATTTGCAGTGATCAAACATTTTACTTCATGAGCCGACAAGAAAAAAACCTACTAAAATTAAGTGTTTATAGTGTACATGATTTTTGTGAGAGAAATTAGCAACTGAAGATGGTTTATTTAAAAAAGTGTCCGCAAATAGTGTTAATCTGCCTTTAAAGCCCACATAGATGCAATAGCCTACTACACTGATGACGTCACCCTTCGTGTGATGCCAAGGTTACTGGGTCTATCTACACTAAAACCATAGAACTGTTTCCCTGCGCTTTACCAATGGGCGTTTCAGATTACCAGCGATACGATTAGACCCAATTTCCATGATGTGTCTTAACGGTAAGCACTTTTGTCGAACCACCAAAATGACATCGCACTTGATATGCATGATCAATTCCATGACGTCATGTGAATTTGCATAACCGACTGGCGGTACAGTTTTTCCGTTTTTTCCACAATGTCTGCACGTGTTGTGTATAATTAATTTTAATTATGTACATGATCCATAGAGTTATATAAGCCGTAATTATACAACTCTATGACATGATCCCATCGATCTCCGTGCGAGACGCGTACAAAAATTCTCTTCTTTGGATCTTGAACGAGTTTTCTTATTAGTTATCTAATCACGAAATTATGACATAATATATATTTTTGCTATTCTGACTGCACGAAAAGTGCGAACGTTGCGCAGCTATTATCGACCTCGTGACAGTGGGTGCGCGCGCATGCCGAACCCTCTAAATATTTACTGTTGAATATTCATGTGTGACGATGTCATTTTGGTGGTTCGACATCAGTGCCAACCGTGTCGGACCCTCCGCCCCCAAATGTCAAATAAATACACTGCACACAAAAGGTTGGACTAACTAAACTCCTCAAGAAAAGTTCGGAAAGTCAAGTTTGACTGAATATTTCTCTCTTGTTGCAAAATAATTTTCCTTGAATTTTATATCATTGGAAAGCCCTGTTATTCCTCTTTACGATGATGTGTCATTTGTTATAATTAAGCAATTGGGGGATGTGCAGCACAGCTGAATACGGGGGCGGGTGTAAAGTGAAATGTCACAAAATGCATTGCTATCGTCAAAAAGTGCATTGACACATTCCCATCCTCCAAGCAAAATGGGGAATGCACTGCATGACAATAGCAGTGAATTTTGTGACATTTCACTTTCCACCCACCCCTGTATTCCGCTATACTGCACATCCCTCAATTGATTAATCATAACAAATGACACATCACTTTAAAGAGGAATAACAGGGCTTTCCAATGATACTAAATTCAAGGGAAATGATTTAGTAACAAGAGAGAAATCGTCAGTCAAACTTGACTTTCCGAACTTTTTTTATGAGTCTATATACATTCTCCCAAAATTTGCATTTTTCCCCTTTTGTCGTAGGGCCTATATAAAAACGATATGACATATACAATGCATATGAGTGATAAGGCATGAGTGACAACATAAACCTCATAAGATACGACATTATTATATCAATTACGTTGTATACACAGAAAAATTCTTGGCCGAAAAACCGGAAATTTTTGGAACATTTCGTTAGAACGGTTTAACGAGGCCTCCTAGTAACTTCTGTGAAATACAAAATGGCCGATTCGAAAGGTGCTAGTCACGTATGCGTTACAAGTCTCGCTCTGAACACGGATGCATAAACTGTTTGACACGTTTTTAATCAGCTACGCCTATACAACTCAGGAGGCATGATTGAACCATTCTAATGCGTTTACATTTTCAGTTTGGCGATCGTGAACTTTGTGTGCGAAGCGTCGTTGCATCATTTATGGCGGGACTCAATTGTGATATGAGGTCACTAAAAAGCTTCGAGTCAACAACCACCCATTATATGCTGCAAGATATGAGACCGACTGACTCTCTCCCCCACCCCCTGACCCTACCGCCCCTATACCTCAACACACTCTTCCATTTTGTTAACGTACGACTCCCCTAAAACCTGAGAGGAAATTCCTTGGATGTTTTACACACAATATAACAATGGAAGGGGAGTCACTCGGTCCCATATCTTGCGCCAAATGCCACCCATAGTGCAACACCAAATGATACCTCACAGAGAAATGGATTCCAAGTTAATTTATTAAAATTATAACAATATTTAAATTATAACAAAATTATGTATTTATTCAAATTATAACAGTTCAAAAAGGAACAAAAAATAGCATACTGAAGCAGTTAGGTAAGAAAAGAAATTTAAAAAATTCCTTTAAATCTTGAAAATTAACTCATGTAAGAAAATAGCAATTGGAACTCCTTAAGCAAATTTAAAGGCACAGGCTCGTCAGCAATATGCGCGCGTCAAATTCGTGCCACGAAATACGCAGCTCCGTGTAGCAAAGGCATGGAGTTGCGTATTTCGTGGGACTAATTGGGCGTGCGCGCATTGCTGACGAGCCTGTGCCTTTAAAGCACACTGATTTCGTTTTGTATAACAAAAAAGCTTTCAGTCACGACCAAAATAAAACAGAAAATAGGCAAAATCCAACTTAACAGAACGGTCTAAAATCTGGTACATTACTCTTTAAAATCAACTCAAAACTACACATCAGATATACCTTTACTTCAATTATGGGACTACAAAATCCACACTGTTTTGTTTATACACATGCGGGCTAAAATCCCGGAACACAAAAAGTGGATCCAAAACAATAAATATACATGTACACCAAAAAGCATTATTATAGTTTACTCACACAATGTGACCGTTACCGATGTTTTGAATGAAATACACATTGGTTTCTCAAAATAGGGTGTAGGGTAGCTATATCTGTTATGAATGGATTTTAAAGGTTTTCTAAAGTATTGATGCACCTACGTCTTGCTGAAATGTCTGCAGGCTAGTTTAGACATTCTTCTTTAGACATGTAATGCCCTTATTCCAGAAATCGGTAAAAAGTTTCATCTCATGGTTCTCAGACTACTTAAAGGAGCGTGACCAAATCACATTTTTGACGCCCCCATTTTTCCCATGGGTGTTGAGATTTTGATACGGTATTATGTGTCATTTTTCACATGACATTTCGTGCCCTCAATCCGTATATTTTCAGGGATATCGTCAAAAATCCACCGAAATTTAGTAAACTATTCAAAAATAACTAGACAATAAGGGTCAGCTGGGTGCAACTGAAAATCAGTCAGTTTGACTAGATTTTCTAATCAGGATGACTAAAAACCTTTGTAACGTCAAACAGATATCTAGTTAAAACAACTACCAGGCGGAGTCAGATTCACTATTGTAACTATATTTCTAGTCATTTATCAGTAACTAGGTTTTCAGGGTCCGCTGGGTGCAATGGTTTGACTGATTTCCAGTCAAATTTGACTATATATAAGTATTTTTACAGTGTAATTGCAGTAATTACACCAACCTTTTTGTTGCCACATCGAAATTTAGGATTGCAAATTTCCCGTTTTCTTCCCATGGATAGTATTCTGGAGAGGTATTTTACATGATTGTTAGGTTAAAACGAAATCCATTCTCTGGAAAAAATCTGGTCACGCTCCTGTAAGTGTGACATCGTAAAACTGAAAACATTTGGTCAAATTGCCAATCATCGTGGGAATGTACAGGTTCTCTTTTTACATTTTTTTTGGATTAATATGAAAATGCCTTTGGCCACTTTTTAAAACTTGGCAACGAACTTCGGCAGGAGCCTGTTTTCGCGACCAGAAACATGTTTCTGACGTAATTACAGATTCGACCAATGGTAGGTTTTGGTTGTTGGTTCCGAAGCTTTAAACAAGTTGATGCCGGCTACGTGTCGCGCGAAATATAAAACACGAGTCAATGGTGGGCATTCACAAGGCTCTGTTTTGAACAAATACAGCCGATCAAAGTGTAGATTTAAGGGTTCAAACGCAATTGCTTTAGGTTTTAAAAGTTCGCTGAGCGATCATGACGACGCGTTGCGTGCAATGCGACCATTGCATCATTTTCACCCGTACAGAATCCATCTTGCATCATTTTCAATCGTACAAAATCCAAGTTCGTTTCTTTTTGTGTCCTAACGTAGAAGAAGGCCGTCGCGTGCGAAAATTAACCCGATAATCAATCTTAATCTCACTTAATTGTGCGCAAAAACAAATACCGCGTGAAACTGCATTTTTTTCTTCAAGGCGCGGAGTACGCGGCGGGCCAGGAGACGTTCACTAAGCAGCAAAATGACATACGCGGGGTTATAATGTAAATGTGTTGTACAACTACAACGTGCACGCTACAACGAGGAAACGTGGCTGCACAAGGCCATCGTAGAATAAAACGCACCCACGTGCCGCCGGCGATATTTTTTTCCGTACCACTGTTTAGCGAACATTGCTTCTGATTGGTTTAACCCCTATGCATATGTTGCATACTGATGTGTTTTGTCGATAACTACCTCAACATAACCCCACACCATACCACACTCTTTCCTCAATTAATAGTAAAAGAAATTTAATACGACACTGAGGAGATTCGATCCTGCCATCTCTCGATTTCTAGCACTACGTCTTAACCACTCGACAAACTCCTGAATTTTCTTTCTTATATCCTTTTATTTAATAACTCTTGGAGGCGCTATATAGAAAATATGAATATTCATTTACAATGCACCATTCGATGAAGCCCCATAGCGAATATGTGGTACGGGAAAAAAAATCGCGTGCCGCCGCTGTCGCCCCCAGATCAATCAATTTCGTACATTAACACGACGCGCCTACATTGTACCATGGAGCTATAATAAAAGGATGATTGTACCAGAGTACCAACACGCATAGCGCATGTAAACAATAGAAATGCAGTATGCATTGTGTAATCAAGCTTGTCTGTATAAAAACCCACACGCCGTACCTTTGTTTAACGCTAAGCCTACTTCCTCCATCATTCAACTGCAGCAACCAGGAAGTTCAAGACGGGCTTTCTCATGTAGGCAGCTGGCAGCCGGTGTATGTACGTGTATGAGCAGTGCAAAAGAGACACTAGTCAAACCTGAAAGCCGCAAGCGGTAAGAATGTTTAGCTACTCTGTACTGTTGAGTATCATGATCATGGCATGTGGTTGGTGTTCAAATAAATAATACACGTACACGGTGCACGATATGAGACCATGATACTGATGATGAACACCCGCTCCTCCATTGTCATGATTGTTCTCCCATGCATTCTCATGATTCTGTGTGAAATATCTAAGGAATTTTCTTTCATGTTTAGGGGTAGTCGTGCGTTAACAAAAACGAAAAGTGTGTTGGTGGGGTACAGTCTGGGGAAGGGGTCTGGGGGAAGAGGTCTGGGGGAGGGGGATGGGCGGGGGTCTGGGGGAGGGGGATGGGCGGAAGTGGGGTGGAGGTGCGGGTTCACTCGGTCTCATATTGTGCAAGCGTATATAGACTAATCCGACGAATCCAAACTGCGGTGTATCTCCAGGGTGCATGTTTACATGACGTCACAATAGAAATACACCGCAGTAACAATGGAATAACCACAAGAGGGCGGGCTCACTAAATGTTGCTCGGATTACACCATAACACGGTATGGTATGGGTGGTGGTGGTAGTACACATACACGTACGTAAATTGTGATCTAATTTGTGTGTGCAGGCATAGTATTTAATAATTGTAATGCGCAGTTGTTTCCCCCACCCTTCCCCCAGTATGTGTCTAAAATCCTACCCTAGGGCATGTGACATAATCCCCATGGGGCAGTGTGGGGGAAGGGTAAACTGGTTTCCGTCTATACATTCCATGTATACGACGAATGAATATGAGGACCGGAAGGGTGTTTCATTTGATCTGTGATTGGTTGCTATTTGCGCGTGCACATTGTATGCTCTACACATCATGACATGTACATTATGTATTTGTAGTAGGCCTATTACTTAGGGCAGCCTTTGGGCAATGTTTATGTATATACAGACGTATGGGATGTGTACCGTACAGGCTGACCAGTAATGACGCGACCGGTTGTAACCATGTGACCACGTAACCACATGGTCACGTATAGGGTAGCCATGGCGGGCAGAAACCTGCCTGCCTGTTCATGGCTACCCTATACCGATCCTTGTTTTTTCGCAATAAGCGGGAACCAATCTACATGTAGGGGGGAAGGGAAAACATTTAACAGGTGCATTATTTTCATCCACTGCACCGGGGGAAGGGGGATGTTAAGGGGATAAATGGGGAGGGGGAGGGGTTGAGAAGGATCGAGGGGGAAGGGAGAGGGGGTCAAGGAGGATAGATGGGTGTCGAGTGGGAGGTTGAGGAGAATCGAGTGGGGGAGGTTGAGGAGAATCGAGGGGGGCGGTTGACGAGAATCGAGGGGGGCGGTTGACGAGAATCGAGGGGGTGTTGAGGAGAATCGAGGGGGGGTGTTGAGGAGAATCGAGGGGGGTGTTGATGAGAATCGAGGGGGGGTTGAGGAGAATCGAGGGGGGGGGCGTTGAGGAGAATCGAGGGGGTGTTGAGGAGAATCGAGGGGGTGTTGAGGAGAATCGAGGGGGTGTTGAGGAGAATCGAGGGGGAGGAGGTTGAGGAAAACCGAGGGGGGTTGAGGAGGATCAAGGGGGTTGAGGAGGGTCGGGGTGGAGGGGGTCGAGGAGGATGGAGGCGGTTGAGGGGGATAGAAGGGGTCAATGGGGATGGAAGGGGTCGAGGGGGATGGAAGGGGCCGAGGGGGGTTGAGGGGGGGTCAAGGCGGATGGAGGTAGATAGAGGGGGTGGATGGAGAATTAAAGGGGATCGAGGGGGTTGAGGGGCATCAAGGGGGTTGAGGGGGATAAGAAGAGTTTCTAGGTGTTGATATGGACGACAGAATCTCTCAGATTTTCGCGTCATTGCGGCGATAATGAAATAATATCAGAAGAAAAAACAGTACTATTGCGGACGTTGAAGAAACCAACTACATGTAGTTGCGTTCGAGCTGCTTCCTCAAGGATCATGCAAGGAGTAATGAGTCAGGAAAAACAAGGAAACGAGGTTAAACACGTGTCAACCCGTATCAAACACCACCTTTTAATATTTACAAACACATGATACATAATACAGCGCTGAGCAGCTGGTAAAGCGTATACACATATAGTCTGACAACATTTGGTCTTTTTTGTTAATTTTAAACATTTCTAGTTAATTACGTGACATTTTGATGTTTTCTTTTTTTCACAACAACCATCGAAAAATTATTGCCAAGGATGCTAGATCGCTACATTATGTAAACAGTAAGCCGGTGTGTTCCTTTAAAAATGAATAGGTATACACTCATTAAAAAACATGCATACCGATGGGTTTTGGTAAACTGGAGGGATGGATAGAAACAAAAGTTAGCCGTTAAGCCACTTCATGGCAGCTAAGCATTTTCCAATTTATTCCCCTGGAGTGGGAGATTGCACTACCAGTTTTGGTTATGCAGTAGTATGTATGTCTCTGGGGCTGGAGACTTGATGACTAGTTTTTATTTCAAGTCGTAAATCAATCTTATTTCCCAAGTCCAGTCACAAGTCATTTTCTCCAGAGTCAAGTCACAGGTCAAAAACCAAAAACTGACTTCACCCTAAGCCAACAAGATAATAGACCAGCTCTGCCCTGGTCTAAATCATGGGCTAATTCTGTATAACCGCCCCCAAGACACTCGCACTCAGAACTGCATATATGCAGTTCCCTGTCACATGTGGTTAAAAATGACAGCTTATGGTTAAAATAATAATTCACTATAATTGTGGTGTTTTGCCCTTTGGTATTTTGTTAGTTCTGTACTGTACAGACCTACTGGCTTTAATTTACATGGACGGAAGCTTGAACTTTGGAAGTAAAAATATTGACTTGGTTCTGATAAGCAGTGACTGGAAAGAACTGACTGTATACTGGACAGTCCACCTGCATTAAAAAGCATGGAGGCAAATAAATTACCACCTGACATGTGACTGAAAAATCACATGATCGTATTGATCACATGACTGAACTGAGAGGGAGGAGGTATATCAGGAAGTTTTGGTAGAAGTATTTAACATGTACGATTATAATAAGGCCAATCAAAAAGGTCCGTTTCCTTTTGAATTCAAATAAAAATAAACAATTAACATCTTCATGTGGTGTCTAATCACCATTGAAATGAAACAACCAAACTTGAGATAAGGGCAAACATCCTATGGGCCTTATTGGTTTTGAACCTGGGACCTCTGACTCACTGGGCAGATGCTCTACCATCTGAGCTACCGGTACATGTTTAAGGCACAGTGGTATACTTACTGAGGTTTTTCTTTAAGGAAGCGACAACACTTGTTTGAAGTTAACGACAAATTTAATCAAAAATATTACCGGTGTATTGCCCGGTGCATAAACCTTTCAACGTCGGCAACCAAATTATTTTTGATGATAAACTCTGCAACTACATGTAATGCAACTATGTGCTGCGCTTTCATGAATGCAACGATTGCATGAATGACATCAAGATTGATACCTTGTTTCCCGACTCCCATACGCCGTGAAGTATGTAAAAATATGTTGTGTCCTGACTCACGCCCTCTCAAGTCCGAGCGCCGAACTACAAAAGATGGCGACTTACATGAAGCGTAACAGAGTTAGGCAACCGTGTGCAAGTGTTGTCCCTTGCTTTAAGTATGAACCCAATTATTCTCTTAGTGTTGCGAGGGAGCATATTTGGTATGGTGCCTAACCACCATTGAAATGAAACAACCAAACTTGGAATGAGAAAAAATGATAGTATCACAATCTTGCATATTATATTGCAAAGAATGAGCCCAATTGATTGACCACTTCAAGGATCTTTAATATTGTGCATCCCAACAGCATAGTCCATACTTTGGAGGAGTGCAAGACGGCATGAAGTCTGAGAACATGAAGCCTATCCAAGACAAAGTTGGGTTGGTAGAGAACGAGGTGCATGTGGACGGTCACTCAAGCGACGAGGTAGAAATCCAGTTTTTGCTGAACATTTTATTCCCATCACCTTTCCCTTACACTCAAACCTGTTTTATTGCATGTACCGGTACATACAGTCTTGTACCCACCTTCACAGCGGATGTCCCATTGTTCCTCTTTTGTTTGGACTTATTTTTTTGTTGGCGACTGCTCTAATTTGTTTTGTACATGATTCCAAACCGTGGACGTCCTTGGCAATCACGGACCCAATTGTTCCTATTGTTAAATGTCCCCCATTTGAATACAGAAACCCACACACACACGTGTATGACACAAGATAGTAAAGGGGGGTCAGTAAGTTTCATATTGTGACATTCAGACTTTTTGTTACCTAATTGAAGTTACTTCTACTTTTAGAGAATATATAAACATTCGAAAGATTATCTCGACCAAATTATAGTTATCTTCATAAATAAAATAAAAAATTATGGGAAATGCAAGTAACATTTTTATTCAATGTTTTGGTGTAGGAGTGTCTAAATATCCCATAAAAAAACCTTTTAAATCACATTTGAGTGATAGTGCACTAGCTTATAAATCCATTCCATACATGTACACATTGTTTTAGAGGGTTCAAATATGACGCCTGGAGTACTATGGACATCAACAAAGTAATCATAAAGTGACAGGATTCTACTGGCCCCTTTGCCATGTTCTGTGTCATATTTGTTGCAACCACAGTTTTGTATACAAAAATGCATTCCTTCCATTTGTTGTCCAGATTTTTTTTTGGGGGGGGGGGGGGAAATCCCTTCAGCAACAACATATTTGTTCGTGTTTATACCTCTTAGAATTCTGGGGTGAGTAGGAGAGGGCTGACCATTCTCACGGCAGCCGTATTCATCGTGGGTGAGATGGCTGGTGGTGGAATTCTGTCTTTACCCAACTCTATCCTTCAAGCAGGTATGTTTGCTGTAAATCTGTGTACACAGATGGTAGACAAGCAAAGAAACGTTATTTTGAAAACGGTTCTAATCAAGTAGATGGTACGGGTTCAAAACCAAGACTGTGACTGGCAGTCCGAGACCGAGACCGAGACTGGCAGTCCGAGACCGAGACCGAGACTGGCAGTCCGAGACCGAGACCGAGACTGGCAGTCCGAGACCGAGACCGAGGCTGGCAGTCCGAGACCGAGACAGAGACTGGCAGTCCGAGTCCGAGACTGGCAGTCCGAGACCGAGACCGAGACTGGCAGTCTAAGACCGAGACCGGCAGTCTGAAACCGAGATCGAGACTGGCAGTCCGAGACCGAGATCGAGACTGGCAGTCCCAAGACCAAGATCGAGACTGGCAGTCTGAGACCAAGACCGAGACTGGCAGTCCGAGACCGAGACCGAGACTGGCAGTCCGAGACCGAGACCGAGACTGGCAGTCCGAGACCGAGACCGAGGCTGGCAGTCTGAAACCGAGATCGAGACTGGCAGTCCGAGACCAAGATCGAGACTGGCAGTCCCAAGACCAAGATCGAGACTGGCAGTCTGAGACCAAGACCGAGACTGGCAGTCCGAGACCGACACCGAGACTGGCCGTCCGAGACCGACACCGAGACTGGCCGTCCGAGACCAACACCGAGACTGGCCATCCGAGACCAACACCGAGACAAGAGAGAGAATGGCAAGAAATTTATCTTGTTTAAATCATAGATACTCTAAGGTCACCCATACATAGAACAAAGGTTTTGGCACTGTCACACTAATAATATTTGACTTTATGCCATAGAAAAAGTTTACATTATGGTATTTTTTATTTACCTCTTTATACTATGTTTTGTGTTCTTACTCTGGTCACATTTTGTATTTTCAGGATGGAGTGGGATAGCTTTAATCCTGGTCTGTGCTTTACTATCATCCTACACTGGCATCATCCTGGGTTACTCTTGGCAAATACTCAAAGACAGATTTCCCATGTACCGAGAACACATCCGCTATCCTTATCCTGCTATCGGCTATGAGGCCGCAGGCAAAATCGGCAGGTAATTTGCTTCACATTTTGTCCAATCTAAGTTTGGCACATTCTTATTATTTGATTACTTGTATATTATTTTCTTGAAAGCATGGATACAGTTTTTCATCGTTTTCTCGAAAGTACCGTATATCGATGAAGTACTGAGCTGACTTACACACAGGTTGGTTTTTATCATGCATATCTTCAATCACACATAGATATAATGCAGATTGCAACAGACTTCCAATCATGCAATCTAACTTTAAAGTATACATGTACGAAAATGCAACATGCGTAATTAGTCAACTAACCTTGTTTGTCATCCTGAAATAGATACGCTGTGACGTTTTGCGTAAATTTCACCCTGTTCGGCGTGACCACCGTGTTCCTACTAGTATCATCCAAAATTTTCACGGGGCTCTTGGGGTGGCCAAGTTCCTTCTGCTTCATGATTCCCATTTTCGCTGGATTCCTTTGCCCCTTTACCTGGCTGGGAACCCCAAAAGATTTTTGGTGAGTTGTGTGACTAATTATGGGACGTTTAACCAGTTAACCGTTTAACCGGAAAAAAATAAATGAAAAACCCGTTTTGCTGAAAGTTTAAACGATACCCAATTTCAAAGAATTTACAATAGTTTTCCGAGGGTTATTTGTTGACTTCATGAGATACATTTTCATGAAATTAATTTGTATGAGGTCGTAGTACAAATTTGACCAAATAAAGGTTCAACGATCATTTTGGGGGCCTAGGGGTATTGTGTACATTACACATGCATCTTAGTTTTTACTATAAACACTCTTTAGTGTCGGCCAAACGGTTAACCGGTTAACTGACACTTGGAAGAATTGCAAACTGGTTTCTGAATTAACCGTAAATTCCCATACCTAATACAAATATACATGTAATATTGCTTATTTTGCGTGGACAGTTGACATAAGCTCCAGAGACGAAACCACCCGAAATAAACCACGTCATATTTGTTTTACCGTACTTCAAAGATATTCTGAGCGCAGGAAAACGATGAGTACAATTTTTCTTGTGCAGCCATCCTTTTATTCAGCACGGTGCTGTCGTGTATTCTGAGCCCTGTGCGCGCTATACACCAATCCGGTAATAAGGTTTTCTTCCCTGTACATCCGCCATAGCTGGGGGGCTTCCACTGAATAAACTGTATGTTTTTGTTGTTGCTGAAGCTGCATTTGTTTACTTCGAACAAGTTGCGCGTCTTTGTAGGGTTGTGTGCGCACGAAGGCGGGCGCGTCGCGTGTACGCAAAGGCGGGCGCGTCGCGTATACGCAAAGGAGGCTCGTTCGTGCATGTAATGGATGAGCGCTTTTCGTTCTAACAGCAACACAAAACGCACAGCCCATGCACTGGACACCCCCCAGCTATGGCGGATATGCAGGGAGGAGATCTTAGTTACCGGATTGGTGTATACCTGGCTTCTTCGTAAAGTGCGTGCGTAGTCAACTATTCCCGGGTAACCGAGAAAGAGTTACTTCGTAAAGTGTGTGCGTAGTAAGCTGTTTCCCGGGTAACTGGAGAATAGTTTACTACGCTTGCGCGTTTGCGATGCGAGTGGAGCGATACGAGCGTTCATACGCTGGTCAAACCAAAATAACCACTGGCACATAATGGTGAATGGGCCAATGAGAATGGGACTTTCATTTATGAATATATATGAGGTATGGTAATATAGCTTCAGAGGAGAGTTTTTTTGCTTTTTCAGGCCCATTGCTGCTGGTGCGGCTTTATCTACCGGAGTTGCATGCATTTTGATCTTCATACACGAGATGACCGTTATTGAAGAACCTGGTCATGTTGTGAATTTTCCCACCCCGACGTTTCAGTCCTTTTTCATCGCATTCGGGGCCATTCTATTTGCCTTTGGTGGCCATGCCATTTTCCCAACAGTACAACACGACATGAAGGACACGAGGAAATTTCCCTGGACTGTTATAGTTTCTTATACAGGTAGGTTATTCTGTAAAATTTATCTATGTTGTTTTTATTTTATATGTACACAGTGAAGGGTAGGGTAGGTATGGGGCATTTTGCAGTATGTATTGCCATTTTGGGAGTCAAAATTAAAGGGACACACCGGCTTACTGTTTACATAATGTAGCAATCTAGCATCCTTGACAATAATATTTCGATGGTCGTTGTGAAAAAAAATTCTCAAAATGTCACATAATTAACTAGAAATGTTTAAAATAAACAAAAGAGACAAATGTTGGGCTATACGCTTTACCAGCGAAAGGAAGTACATCAGTACATGTACACCAGACACTATTTGTATGAAACACACAAAAGGCTGATTTTTGAAACTTTATTCAGCTAAAAGGTGGTAACTTTATTTAAATCTTCAACTCCATCAGTTCTCTGTGACTTGGTGTTGCTACATTCCAGACATCTTCACCATGCTTAATAAATACAATGTTAAAGCCCAAATACATAATTTGCAGTTACCAACAATTTTACTTTACAAGTTGACAATAAAGAACAAAAATAAATAAAACTGTCGATAGCAACAGCAACAAACAAATGGTACCTTTGTGGAAATAAATGCCAAGTGCCAATAACTGCCAACTGATGCCAATAAATGCATACTGGTGCACCAGAAATAGGAATTAAAGGAGTGTGACCAGATCACTTTTTTTTACCCATAACTCCCCGGGACTTACCTTATGGGTCATGAGATTTTTATATCATAACATCCGTTATATTTTTCTGATTACGAAACTGAAACTCCCGCGCTTCTATGCCGCATATTTCCGAGGATATCGTCGAAAATCCACCGATTATTTGTAAACTAAATTTCCAGTATCAACGTTTATACGCTGAAAGCCGACTCGATAGTTTTGTTCAATTTTTTACTGGAAATTGCGAATGTTTTCGGGTTTTTGGGACATGGGAGGTGTGTATGGGAGTTACTTGATAATATTGGTAAGTTACATCGAAAACTATTTTCCAGAAACTCTGGTCACGCTCCTTTAAGCTCAACGTATGAAACAATTTGGAGCGACTTGGTTTGCCAAAATTCGAAATATCGACTCTTCCAGTCGGTCAAAATGACTGGAGAGCGACTTGGTTTCAAATATTAATCGGAGCAACTTGAGTAGCTCTTAATGCAATTAGTTCGGCGCGACTCTAGTGCGCCTGTATGAAACAGGTGTTAGTCATGTAATGCTGCTGTTCCTGTTTTTAAATGTTTTTCAGTCTTTAAAGGCAGTATACATCATTGGTAATCTCGAAAATCAGAAATGTTCACAGATTTACGCCTAACTTACACAATATAAACATGACCGCAGAGAACTTCCCCTGAAATGGTTTTGTCTGAAGTGCTATAGTCTTTGAGAAATGAGTAAAACAATTTGTTTTCGTCTCATGAGACGAAAATTCAATTCGCCCCAAAACCATTTCGCCCAAGTGCCATTTCGCCCCAAACCACTTCGCCCGTGTGCCATTTCGCCCAAAATTACTTAGTCCAAACACTACATCGCCCAAATGCCACTTCGCCCCAAAACCACTTCGTGCACAGGCCGTGGTTCAGGGCGAAGTGGTTCAGGGGCGAAATGACTGCAAACCTTTTTCTCAAAAGTTAGACGAAGTACGGAGCTGGTTTTTGCTCAGGTTGGTTTTAATCATGCATATCTTCAATCACACGGGGATAAAACTATTTGTAACAGTTTACCAATCATGTATACTATCTTTAAAACAAACTTTATTGTCCATCAACAAATTTGCAGTTGTGGTGGTCTACTACCTACCAGTGTCCATTGGAGGATATGTGGCTTATGGCGATGGTCTAAAGGACAACATCCTGGAGAACTTAGGAGATTCAGGACTAGCGAAGGCCGTAAACGTCATGATCATGCTGCACCTCATGATGGGTGTGGTCATCGTCATCAACCCGTTCTGTCAGGAATTTGAGGAGCTATTGAAGTTTCCACTCAGTGAGTACTTGATTACCCATTCATAAATACCTTAGACAGTTAGCGCATCCCTATTGGCTGAAAGGACATCAAGACGGGCAGTTTTAAACAAGCGATAAAGGCACAGTCATGTGTTCAACACTTTTGAGCCTGGCTAGCGGCTGCACCCGCGCTCTGGTCGGCGCGTATGGAACACGCACATGCACACAGAAACTGCACGCTCCCGAAAGCAAATTGTGCACTGTGACAAGTACCCAGTCGTGTGCATGCGTGCGTGTACAACATGCTTGCATTACGCGTAACGCGCACGATTGAACAAAAACATATCGACGCACAGCTACCAGTTGTACGAATGCAGTGTTGACAATGTGGGTGTAGAAAGTGAAGGCAAAACATCGAGCTAATTTTGGTGAGTTTTACCGATTTACGCAAAAAGGTATTTATGCATGGATTAGCGCTTTGTGAAATCGGCCCCTGGACCACCAATCGAGAATATACTGACACCATTATCTCAATTTTTTTAATATGCCGTTTATTGCGTTTTGCGATGAAACTCTTCAATTTTAAATTCAATGGTAGACAATTGAAATGAGATGGGCCACTGACCTTTTTATTTAGATTGGAGCACATTGCCATAAACAGTCCGTCACAGATTTTTTTCTGAATTTAATTTCCCCTTGACAGAATTCGGCTTTCGTCGTATCGCCCTCCGAACCTTTGTCATGTTTCTTGTTCTCTTCTTTGCTGAGACGATACCACAGTTCGGTGTTATTCTGAATTTGGTTGGAAGCACTACAGTAAACCTGTTGACGTTTGTCTTCCCTTCGTTGTTTTACATACTTCTCCGGAGAAAACCGACTGACGATGAATTCCCGACTAACGAGTGAGTTCTGCAGCCGATTTCACGAATCTTACGCAGTTGCGTAATCCCACTTGCGCAACATCTTATTGCATAAGTTGCGCAACAATTTAGTGATGCTAACACGCAATGGGGCTTGCACCATTTTTCAAAAGTTGCGCAAGCTGCGCACTCTTTCATGAAATCGGCTGCTGCCTAGTTTTCCTTAAGCAGTACATGTATATATTTTTTTCACAGTAGCAAATTTATTATTCCACTAATAAATGTACAAACATACACTTGGTTTTCTATTGATCACTCCCAAATGACGTCACTTCCTACAGATTGCCACGTGCATCAGGATCTTGAGCGTAAATTTGCATTTAGCATGGGGATTGGTGCCAAATAATCTTGAGTGTCACTGCCTCATGCAACTTGTGCACGAACTCTTATTGATTGCCTTCTACTGACGTCACGCCTTCCATCCATTTTGAGTGTCATTTTTCATGACCACGTGGCTTGAGTGATTACCGGCCAAAAAAGCAAGAAAATTGCATTAGTTGCACTTACCTTTGTGGCTGTTGTATCGATAAAGATAAAATGTATTTCTTCAGGCTAAAAATCGCGATCAAGAAAAACACTTTCGTTTTTACAAGCTCACTACATGCTCAATAATTTAAACGTATCGCAACGCGCGCGTGCGGCATTTTTGAATGAAAATACTCTGTTGAGTATTTTTTACGCGTGTTCATGTGCGTCTATTGGCACGCGCGTGACCGGTGACTGGATGTTCTACGTCACGGAAAGCAATATACAAGTAACTCGTAGACAACTCGTATCAGTCTGCTACAAGTTGCAATAGTTTTTTACAAAATGTGGGGCACTGCTACTCCTGAATTAATGTGTTTTCTTTTTTATTATTTTTTTCTTCAGGAATATTGCGATATGGGAATACTTTGTCCACGGTTTTATCATAATGGTCGGAGTGCTCGGAGGCATCACATCAACATACAGCGAGATTAATAAATTGGTGGAAACAACAGGAAACAACACCTTATCATTTATACCATGCTATGTTGATGTGAATTAGAAGTAATATCATTAATTAATTTGCGTAGATTGCAGAAGTAATGATACTGCGTATGAGTCTTTCATTAAAATGGAACATGTCATCTTTAGGCAAATTGGAATCCATAATCCTTAATATTATATGAAATGAAGCTTTTACGGATACCGTGTATTTCTGATACTAGAGAACCCTCATTCGATGTTTGTCCACCTGGGTTCAAAACACGTGTGCTTAATGCATCAAATGAGTGCATTGTGCGTGTCATTGTATAAAAAAATACTGTACAACAGTAACATGCAGCTTCGTGAATATTATATGAAATAAAGCTTTTATGAATACTGTGTATTTCTGATACTAGAGAGCCCCCATTTGATGTTTGTCCAAACTGGGTCCACATGTGCATGTTTCTGTATTCAAATGGGGGACGTTTAACAATAGACCTTTATCACAGTGCATCCATCTTTGTCTTGTTCCTCACAGTACGTGTCGGGCATGATCAACGCGTCTGCGATATCGAGCGATATAGTGTGTGTAATCTACCGTTAAGCATTACCGTGTGCGCTCTCTTGATAGCGGAACGCTATTTTTTTCTGCAAACCTTGCTTTGGTTACGTTAATTTTAATAAGGGAGGATGGCCGCACCGTACCGTGATAAAGGTCTATAGGGTTCGCGATTGCCAAGGACGTCGGCGATTTGAAATATAAGTTCTGCAAGCCAAAAGAGAAAAAAAGGGTAGTTTATGAAGAGAAAGTATTTTGGAGGGGGGGGGGTGGTTACGGTAGGGGTATAGAGCCCCCACTAATAGCGGTGTAATCCCGGTGGTCTCTTTTTACTACATATCCTGAGCATCAAAACGGACGCAACATTCAAACCAAAACAACATTTCAAAAGAATCAAACAAAACAAAAATTTCAACTGTTTTTTTTGGGCTGTAATTGGTTTATGAGATAAAATGTGTATTTTATGAGTGGTACAATAAACTCATTATATATGACTTCAATTACTGTAGACAAAAAAAAAAAAAAATTAAGACGGAAACCTTTTAACATTTTGGTAATTTTTTTGTTTAAGCCGTATTTTTATGAACAGTGTATATTAGTGCAAATAATTGTTAATTTCAGAAATATAAATCGTTTTTGAGCATTTATAGTTTTACATGTCTTCAAATGAAATGGAGGTGGAGGAAGAAAAAAAATCAACTCATTTAACAATAACATACAAAGTAATTAACTCAATTTAACTGCCTAAACTTTGTAATCAATGTTGACATCAAATCATTTTTATTAGAAATTTACAAAAGAGAGGCTTTTTAACCTTTTAGTTAAATGTTTTAGAAAATAAAACTAAAGACATTTATAAGCAGTAAATCTTGCCTAATAAATATGAGCAGAGTACATCATTTGCAGTGACCCCATTTTTTTGTTCATGAGTTGACAACAAAACCTTACTAAAAGAATTAATTTATTATACCACATGAATTTATTTCTGTACAAAATGGTATTTTAACAACTTAAAGATGGTATACATGATTGGTAAACTGTTACAAATAGTTTTATCCCCCTGTGTGATTGAAGATATGCATGATTAAAACCAACCTGAGCAAAAACCAGCTCTGTACTTCGTCTAACCTTTGAGAAAACGGTCAAAAAAGGGTTTGCAGTCATTTCGCCCTGAACCACGGCCTGTGCACGAAGTGGTTTTAGGGCGAAGTAGCGTTTGGGCAGTGATTTGGGGCAAATTGAATTTTCGTCTTATGAGACGAAAACTATTTCTTTTGCTCATTTCTCAAAGACTATAGCACTTCAGACAAAACAATTTCAGGGGAAGTTTTCTACGGTCATCATGTTTATATTGTGTAAGTTAGAAGTAAATCTGTGAACATTTCTGATTTTCAAGATTACCAATGATGTATACTGCCTTTAAAGACTGAAAAACATTTAAAAACAGGAACAGCAGCATTACATGACTAACACCTGTTTCATACAGGCGCACTAGAGTCGCGCCAAACTAATTGCATCAAGAGCTACTCAAGTCGCTCCGAAACACTTTTTAAAAACGTTTTCTGAAGTATTACTACCTAATACCTAATATCTGGCTGAAATTTCTACAAGGCAGTTTTATCAACATGGGCTTTTTATCACGAGTGGAAATAATGACTTTTGTAACAGTTTACCAATCATGTACTCTACCTTTAAATTTCAGAGACAAATTCCAAATCCTGCTTTTTATTAGACTACAATCTTGACTGCAACGCACAGCATTACCCATGTAATACCATATTTCATGGTTTCCATGTATCTGCCTTATTTACATTTTTGTATGTTTTGGATATTCTAATTCAAAATGGCTTAATAATGACGTACTCAGAAATAAAACCAACCAAAGACGATGAAATATTATTTCTAGCAAACTTGTCTGGGCCCAATTTCTTGCTTCTTTAAAGCATCAGATGTCAAGGCATGCCTACCATAGCAAACGAGTTGTGATCAGGGCTACTGGTGCATTATTATCTTAAGCATTATGTGGTTCTGCAATGGGAACTTGAAATGCGTGGTGGCAGCAAACAAACTGGTCCTTTTCCAATGTTTACGTCATGTTTGAGAAAAAGTGCGCATGCTCAATATGACACACTCAGGCAATGGAAAAGGACCGGTTTGTTTGCTGCCACCTCACCAGGCGTCCCAAAAGTCTCCCATTAAGGCATGTTTTTAATTGATTAGTGTTTAACAATTTTATGAAAACCCTTTAACCCTCGGAGATGCACCGCCCAAATAATTGCACGGAGGCTCCAAGGGAAAACCCCAGAAGGCACTTTGTATTGACCACTCTCACAGATGCCATCTTTGTAGGGAAAATGCTACTGCGTAATAAATGCCATCAAGTACGCGTACGCACATCTTGCTCATGTTACTCGAAATTTGTTTGAAATACGCTCAAGATCCCAATGCAAAATCCCCAAACCGAGGGTTAAGTTGTAAAGGAGCACAACAACAATTAGACCAAGCAGTTATTTATAAACTGAAATTAACCAAATTAATGTGCAGCCAAATAATAAAATACCACAGCCGAGGAGTTTGACACATTGAACTCAAGACTGTGCCTAAATCAGGGGTGTCATCAAATGGCAAATCGTCATGATGATTAGGCTTTGACGAGCCGGCGGATTCTTCAGGAAGAGTTGGCATACGAGTACCGACTTCATTTTCTACCGGAGTGTTGTCGTTAGGCAGAATTTGCCTCTATTTCTTGAGGTGCGTGAATCTCTCCACATAGCCTGAATATCCAAATTTGGAGCCTCGCCGATTCTGAGAGGCTGCCTGTTTTGCCATTACCTCTTGATTTCCAACACTTAAATCGCTAGAAACATTCTCAAGAGGTCGCCAGTCGGAAAGATTCTCTTCTGAAGGAGACAAGACAGCATTATCATTCGTTGGTGTTGATGTTCGTATCATGTCTATCTCTGTACCATCGAATTCTTGTAGAGGCTGCCAGTTCTCAGAAACAGCAGATTCTTGATCAAAGTCATCTTTATTAATATTAGCCGCATCAGTGCTACTGAAGTGTGCCATCGCCGTGTGATAGGATGAGATACCGGTAACATGCTGCAGCTTTGCTTCAGAGGCAGATTTGGATAGAGAGTCTTGGGCACTGATCGACAGTGCCTGAGCAGACATAACTTTGACTATCTCTTTGGCAATTAGCATTGCATTCTGTGAGCTAGGAGATGCAGGGGAGAGACTGCTTTTCGTGGACATAATTCTTTGCACATTAACTTGCTTTTTATGGTCAGTAGGCAGATGCTCTTGAACTTCCTTGTTCACTGGTGAGTCAACAGGCATCGTTTGGTTTTTAATGGCACGAAGGTTTCCTGAAGACGATTTTACAACCAGCGGGCCATTAAGGACACCATGAGTTGGCTCATCTTTGTTTTCCTGGTACGCTGTCTCTGTAGGAGCAAACAATGATCTCTTGGCTTTTGGAGTGGACGATCTTGAAGGTACTGAAACTCCTGATATGAAGCTGCCGGACCGAGATCTGCCATCTTCAAGGAATGATTGTTGTTTCTCCGTTGTGGGTGGAGTTGTTGGGATATGACCCGATGAGGTGGAAACATTCGCCGATCGTGGCTTGCTCTCCTGATATTCAACAAGTGACAAAACGTCCTCCAGATTGGATTGACCGTGGTCCGAGAGAGCCATGTGGGACGATCTCTGTTGATCAACCTCCTCGATTGCCGGGGACGGGGAGGGTGGAAGAGACAAAGATGCTGCAGATGTCTTCTTGGTTGGGGTTTTCACACCTAAAGAAGTGCTCTTTATGCTGGATATTCCTTCTGAAATATCCGACAGTGCACCCCTGTCACTGACCACAAAAATCTGTCCTCGGCCTCGGTGCCTGTTTTGTGGATTTCCTTGATATCTAGGACCGCTTGTGGCTCGCGCTTCTCACTTTTGCCTTTGAACATACTGTAGGAATTGGACGTCTTGAAGTTCTTAAACTCTTCTCTTGAAATCTCTCTGAACAGATCGATTTCTGCATCGGTGAGCAAAGACTCGTTCGGGGAGAGCTTGTCCATCTCTAAAACTGTTTTTGGGGTGCTGCCAGAATGTGCCTTTTCCGTCTTTTCCCGGCGAAAAATGAGATCCCCGCTGTTTATTCAAAAAACAAATCGCTCGTGCTAATTTTTATATTGAAGTCTTGGAAATGAGATTTTATGAAAGGAACATGAAATGCAACTGTACATTTTTGGCAAGGCCAGACTTTGAATTGTCATCATTATTGAACACTAAAAGGTTCCAAAATCCTCTCGGATCATGAAGACAAAATGAAAAAAGAGACCATCCGAAACAAAATGTTTGTAAAATTTGATTGGTACCCTTAATTTTCCCACACCAAACAACTTGTGACGTGCGAAGCAATGTGCAGAAGGTGAAATCAAAAACCAAAACTACAAGTGTCTATACTCACAGTTTGTCTCTCTTTATGATGCCGACAACACATAATGCGATGGCGCCGACGAACAATAAGACAAGCAGTACTATCGCTGCAGCAGCATTACCAGCGGCTGCAGACAAAAGCATATACATGTAGCCATAAAGTTAGGTCACACTTGTCAGCAAGCTTCTTGTGAACAAACTTTACAATGCAGTTTAGTTTGGGGGTAATTAGGGTGACCTAATGGACTAGTATCTGCAGTATCCGTGCCTTTACGGTTCCCCCACATGCACAATCCCCTGCGTGCAGACGGCACGCAGTGCATGATGGAACGGAATTCTAGTACATAAAGCATGTACACCCCACACGAGCGCCAAGTTTGATCGTAGTTATATTCCGCTTCAAACTCATAAAATGTGCTGAATTTGTTACCTGGTAAGATAGAGCTCAGATACAGATTCAACCTACTGCATATCTGTTTTGAGATTATGTCTGCATCTTGGGGTGAAATACTGACTTGATTGTCATGAGTTCCAGTGCCCCCAAGTGCGTGCAGTCTTGTTGGTTTAGCCTGCGCGGCATGCACGCCCATCGTGCTGCGCCTACAATCCCCTTTTGATCCCCAATCCCTCCCCTCCCCCCCAAAAAAAATTTGTTTCACAGGACAAATTTTTGGTCTGCTAGTGGAAACTAGCTGAAAACAATTCTTCTTAGATTTTTGTATGACACTTATACTGTTCATGAAAAGAATGTATCAAATCAGGTGATTTGTTGAAATTTAACAAAAAGCGAAAATGTCAATGAGTTTGAGTTTTCACTTACCAAGTTTTTCACACGTGTGTCCTTCATATTCTACGGGGCAACTACACTTAAACAGCTGTCCATTCCCCTTGTCGTATTCAACGCATTTACCACCATGTATACATGGGTTGGGTTCGCATGTCACGACTTCTGATTCAAAAACACAGAAAATTCAGTGTCACAACATATGGGTTGCATTCACATCTCATATACTGGGTACTTCTGATTATATGAACAGATTTGTCGTTGGTCACATTGGCATATGGCCAGGTTTTCATCTTGCGATGAACCCGTATGCCGGTATATGAACCCGTGTGCGTTCCAAATTGTGTGGGTTAGGGGCGTTTTTTTTTGCCTTCATAAGCGGGACCAGCAAAATGGCCCCTTCAGAATGCATGTCCCCGCTATTGGCCCACTCTCGTTTTCCTTTCTAAATAAAGAGCCATACTTTAAATATTGCGGTGAATGAGACTAGCTCTATGCACCATGTTGGGAATCGGAAATACTGTATGTGACGATATTCTTTGATTAGTTACCCCATACCGTTTATACGTTCAAATTTTGCAGGTTAGGGGGTATTTTGTGCCTTCAAAAGCGGGCACTCGGACCTGCAATAGCGGGTGGGGATATTTTATGTCTGTTCGCAATAGGGGGCCTATTTTATGAGTGAGAATGCACATGGGTTCATACCATCATACAGAGTGACCTCTGGGGCTCCTGACCCACACTCCCTAGCTCCACCATGCGCATGGCTGTGTACAAACTATGCAGATAGCTCTTGTGCACGGCAGCTAGGCTTTAGTCAGTCTGTTGTTTGAGAGCCAGTAATTATAAGCCACTGATCTACAGTTTTTGCAGCTGAAGCGGTCACTAAACCTACCAAGCTCTGCATCTGCCGTCTCACTGCTGCCATCTTCCATAGTCACCACACAGCGGTACGTGCCCTCATCATCCTGCTGTACACCACGCACAATCAGCTTGTTCCCTACTATCATGTATCTAAAATAAAATCGGGAACAAGAGAAAGTGCTGAGAATGAATCCCCACAAAAAAATTATATCATTTGCAGGATAAAACTGTTTATGGATTCTTAGAATAAGAACACATATCTAAAGAAGAATGTCGGAAAACTAGTGTGCAGAAATTTCAACTATGTACCGGTACATGCAATGCTTCAGAAAACCTTCAAAATGTATATTCTTTTTTGTGGAGTGAATGGTAAAAATATGTGCGCACTTTTAAAAAAAAGCCTTTAATTGTTCATTTCTTACAAAATATACAATATTGGATGGAATTATTATTATCATCATCATTATTAATTCTTTCTGGTATTGAAACCAAGGATTCCTCAAAAGTGCCCGAGGCACTGTAGCTTGTAAGCCTGAGGAAACCTGTAAAGAGAAGACTATGAAAAGAATACTCAGTTTTAAAGATGGGAGGAAAACCCCTACACAATTCTGTATCTATGGGGGAAACCCACGAAATCAAGCAGGGACTGAGGACCCAATCCACATACTTACTGACCCGGACAGAATGTGATCAAGCCGGCTTCCAAAGAAGTGTGTATATCTTTCAGATGTGACGGTTCTGAATTTCTCGTTCTCCACAGAACTTCCTGACTCCAACCACACATATGTGGACTAAACATATATACCAAGGCAATGGATTGACTATGAAAAATCAGTGGAAAATGTACCATGCCTGTACATGTACCAGTAGAAATAGTGTATCATTACATGCACATCATCAACCATTTCTGTCAATCAACTGTCACTGAGTACCCGCAAAAAAGTAAAAAACCGAAACTGTGTTTTACGATTTGGTTTTCTGGAATTCTTACACTGCTTGAAATTTTTTTTTTAAAAGAGCTTTTAGTTAAGGGGAGACTTCTGAGACGCAGCAAACAAACCTGTCATTTTCTATTGTCTGCATCATATTGATTTTAATTTTATAAAAAGTAATAATCAAGAATCTTTAAGACAAACATATGTTTGATGATCCCCAAGTTTAAGAAAACTGACTGCAAAAACAAACATTTCTGTGTATATACATGTATTTATAAATAAAGTAAATTCCTCCTAAATATGAAAATAAATGTTGAATAAATAAAAAACAAATTTGGAAACCACACAGGGTTACACTTGCTGGGTTTTCAATCATTCAAATTTGACTCAAAGTGGCCCGAATCAAATTGTTAGTGGAAACTGTAGTTTAATTCACAGCCAGTCCACCTTTAATTTTGGTAATGAATCACATGTGAGTGAATAACCAAGGAAAATTGCTTTCATGCCAACTTGGTACGTATGCATAAAGAGTCCTTTATTTCAAGACAATGACTCAACAGTGCATCCCGGTTCATTAAATATACGAAAAAGAGTGGAAACTACAGGTCACAAGGAATATATCCCTGAACACACATTTGCCCAGGAAAACTGGGGGAAAATTAGCCAAAACAACAGGCAATGAAGTATACCACTGTGTCTCATAGCTCAGCTGGTAGAGCATCAGCTCGGTCAAGCAGAGGTGTCGGGTTCGAATCCCGATGAGGCCCATGTGATTTTTCTCTTATCCTATGTTTGTTCTTTTTTTTATTTTTTAGTTAACATTTTGTACAGAAACAAAAGGCCGTGTTGTTTTTATCATTGCTATCTTTTAGTAAAGTATTTCCTTGTAAAATTCCGGGTCACCGCAAATGATACAGTTGGCGTTTAATGAACCTGGATATGTCACTTGTTATACACATCCCATTTACAGTCATTGCCAGTTGACAAAACACTAGACCAACTAAATTATATACAACCTTTAATACATAGTGAGCCTAAATTAATTGCTTGTAACTTAATTTATTTGCCTCCTGCACAAATACTCAGAACTGTCAAACTACATTTGTAAAAATTTAAGGAAAATGGTTGCGCACATTTACTGGGTCAATGTCGGTCTGTGTCTATAATATGCCTCTACATGTACAGTATATATGTTAGACGGTGGACTTAAATTGATTACTGTGTTCCTGTGCTATACATATGCTTCATTAGATCCAAGTGATTGTCAACGTGAGTTTTTAGAAATTTAGACAAACCCCTAAACAAGTTTGGAAATTGATTTTCAATCACCCATATCTAGGTTATTTGTGGCCTGTTCATATCATGTTTGCATTTCAATGGAAAGCTCATTCATTGCCTTTTACAACGACACCGCATTTGTAACAGTCACTTGTTTTATACCATGAGCCAAGGTCAAAAATTTCGGGGAAAAAAAAAAAAAGGTACCACTCGGCGGGACTAATTCCTATATGATTTTTTAAAATTGAAAAACATAAAAAGTCCGAAAAAATGTGATAGACCATGTGAAACGATAGCTAAGAATTTTATATTATCTGCCTTTGATGGGACATCACTGTAAGGAAAATGGACAGACTTTCAACTGATATACATGTAACATACATGTACACAATACTATTAATACATGCAGTAACAACAAAGAGTTTATTTGCGTGTACTTACTGAGTGGATTCGCCGCCCTGTGCTTCCAGACTACCATAGCTAGCCGATAAATCCAGTGAGGAATCCAACAGACCTGTGTTTTAGCAACAGTGAAAGTGATAGACTATGCTAGGCCATGAATAAAGTCACGTCCCTTGATTATGACAGGAAATTGAGACTTCCCCTTGTAGCAGACTGCACAGGAACAAATCTGTGCGTGGCATTTTCAAAAGACAGACTATAACACGTGCAAACAAAGTAGGCCAAGTGTATAGTGAAAGTGGGCGTTATAACCTTGTTTTCACAGAAGGTGTGGTTCTAGACATTTCTTTGGGGTTTGATTGTGGTCATCATCACACAATTCATACTACATATTCTTAAAGGGCCCCTGAAATGCTAAATAACTTTATGTAGTCTTTGCTACATATGAAGGAGTTTAATACAGTCAGTGCATTTTTGGTGTGGCACATAAAAAGTATTCACTTTCAAAATGAGACATCAATGAAAAAAAAAAAGGAAAATCGACCAACATTTAGTTTTCAAACAATTACTGTCAATATTTCAAGGCATAAACTTGCCCAAGTCTGACCTCCCGTGCTAGGTCTGCAACGCGTAGTGGACTGTCCAATCACTTTTCTTCTGTTTCCTCTGTCTCAGAACGTCTTCCAAGACCAAAGAAAAGAAATTTGTTGGGCCACCAGTCCAGAGGGCGCGCTGCACACACCGCACCCAGACCAAACACAGAAAATTACCATTGTCTGGTCTCAAAATAAAAGAAATAAGTTTCAGTTGTTCTTATAAAGAGATAACTTAGGCCCAAAAAGGGTTACAAAAAGTGTCACAACATGCCTTCCTAAAAACCCTGTGTACACGATCTGCGACGGACACTTGCGTTACATTTTAGGCCGTCCCGGTTACGAGCGTATATTAGAAATTTGTACACAGGGTTTTTAGAAAGGCATGTTGTCACACTATTTGTAACCCTTTTTGGGCCTAAGTTATCTCTTCAGAACAACAAACTTAATTCTTTTATTTTGAGACCAGACAAAGGTATTTTCTGGAAAATACGGTCTGTGTTGCCAAAATGCCCCCTTTACTATGGAAAGACCCACGAACATAAAAACTAAAAACCTTAATTTTTAACTCCAAAACTTCCAAATAGGGTTTTTAATGATTGTAACTGAATTGAGTAGTTGGACATCATACGTTTAGATCGCATTGATAATTTCTGTTCATTCTCTGCAGAGATATTTTACAGATTTACTTAAAATTATGTTTTAAAAGACACCCAGACACCCGTCTGGTTAAAAAGATGATTCTTACCACTAAACAGATGTGACGGTTCTGAATTTCTCGTTCTCCACTGCGGTCTAATTTCGCTGAGGGGAGTGGAAACTACAAATGAGATGAACAAAATAATGTAACTAAGTTGACCACTATTTTATGAATACAGCATTTAATTTAATATTTTTTTCTGGTTTAAAAGGAAATGCATGGTGATTATGACAAATTTGGAGTTTCTGAAAGATATTCTCAAATGCAAATATTGGCATACTGCATACTGCATAAAATGGAGTATGTCATATATAGTGCACCAAACTTATTAGTTCCTATGCCAGATATGTTACTGTAATACCAGCATTCCCGAGTTGATCCTAAGCTCGATGTTCGGCCCTGAGCTCGAGATCAAGTGTAAATGTGGTATTATTATTATTATTTCTTTCTGGTACTGAAACCAAGGATTCCTCAAAAGCACCCATTGCACTGTCGCTCGCAAGCACGAGGAAACAAATGATGAATTAGAAACGGCCAGAGACACCAGGAATCCCCTTGCTCTTCACGACAGAATGCTCTGGGATCTTTAAAGTGCGTTACCGATACCTAACACACTGGACCAACGACTTTACATCCCTTCCGAAGGATGGAGGAAGTGTGGTTGAGTGCCTTACTTAAGGGCACAGGTAGCCAAGACAAGGCGAGTTTCGAACCCACAACCCCAAGTTTTCACCTATATGGGTGTTTCTATAAATTAGGGGTCCAAAAGTGTGACATTTGGTGTCCCCCGTTACACCTGAAATTTTTTGTACAAAAATCATTAAAATGGCTTTTAAACCATTTTGTATGAATTGTACTTTATGTACTCACTCTTTGAGATGAAAAGTATTTAAAGAATGTGTCCTGAATTTACAAAAACAAGATGTAAAATGTAACGGGGGACACCAACACTGGACCCCTAATTTATAGAAGGACCCATAAGAGATAACCCAGTAAAGGGTTAAAGTTTGTTGTGTGAAAAGAACCTAGGGTTACATTTAACATGAATAAGACCCATTTGTAGCTAAAATAATAGTGTGAAAAGTACTTCCGAGTGGTGGGCTATAGATAATTCCATTTGGACAATGAAGTATTACTTACCATTGCGAGGAGGGCCAGCCCCAATGTCGAGACTTCTTGACTTCCAGTGTGGGGCTGAGTCATTTGTGCCTATAGACGCTATGGTCATGTTGCTTGAGTTCGGTCTCTCTTCCATGGCTCCGCTCACTTCAAGTCTTCTGCAGAGCACAACATTCAAAGATGTAACATGCGGCTTGAGCCATTATCAGCATCCAGGCCCCTAGCGTGACCAAATCACATTTTTCCCATGGGTGTTGAGATTTTGGTACCACATCATGTGTCATATTTTCTCATCACCATTCTGAAATTTCGCACCCTCAATCCATATATAAGTCTGTTTTCAATACTGGAGAGACTTTTTCACCAGGATCATAACTCTATGCAATGCCAGTTATCTTCTCTCAAAACAAAAGAAATATCTTAAGACAGATCTAAGAAGATAACTTAAGCAACAAATAGTGCAACTACATACCTTTCTGAAAACCCCGTGTACAAAATTCCTATTTAACGTATGTAACATAGGACACATACTTTGTGACATTTGTTTGTGTCCTTGTTACATACGGTATATTGGACATTTGCACACAGGGCTTTCAGGAAGGTATATTGTGGTACAATTCGTTGCAGTTCTTTAGCTGAAGTTATATACTTAGAGATCTATCTTAAGATATTTCTTTTGTTTTGAGAGAAGATGAATGACATTGTAAAGAGTTATAATCCTGGAGGACAAAGTCTCTCCAGTATTGAAAACAGACTCATATTTCCATGGATATCATTAAAAATTCACCGAAGTTTAGTAAACTAATTTATCCGGTTACATAAAGCATTACACCAACCTTTTTGCTGGTACATCGAAATTGGGGATTGCAAATTTCCTGTTTTCTTCCCATGGATAATATTTTAGGGGAGGTGTTTTATATGATTGTTGGGTTAGAACAAAGTCTATTTTAAAAAAGAAAAATCTGGTCACGCTCTTTTAAGACCGGCCAAACCCACTTTTTTCCCCCCAATTTAATTTTATAATTTGTAGAAACAGCATGTGAAGATTATATTTCAACATGAACTATAACCATTCCATCTTTTTTAATTTACATTTCATTAATGATGTAAATGTTATTTACATTCATTTTATGGCCCCCGGGAATAGATTTCAATTTGATTAGGGTCCTGGATTAGCAATTGATATCACACAATTACACAGGACTCAATTATTGGGATCAACCAATCGGTCGCTTCTACCAGGCTAATTGCCAAAACTTGCTAGTAGTTGATGATGTACAGTACATTATAAAGAAAAATGCTAACTATAAAAATAACCAAAACAATTTAATACTAGCCTTTGTCAGCGGTCATCGATAGTCTGGGGCATACTATACTGGCTCCACAGCTAACATGCCTGTTGTCCATCGCGCGACGCTTCTCTAGCGTAAACAGCGACCTCATGTGGCCACAAGTTTATGCTAATCACCTCTATTTGTATGACCGACTTGTTTTAAGCACAACAAAAACCTTATGTTTTTCTTTATTTCTGCGTAAGATTTCCAGCGCACACCCCGTATGCACGTATAGGTGTACAACCAATCACAGCACCGCACACGCATGGTTACACACAAGCGCGGCCTGATTTTGAATGAGCTATATAGGCTATATGCACATAAACAAGACAGGAACAACCTATAGTATGAGAGAGAAAGTGCTTCAAAATTCATATTTGGGTCTTTCCACAGTAAAGGGGCATTTTGGCAACACAGACCATATTTTCGAGGAAATACCTTTGTCTGGTCTCAAAATAAAAGAAATAAGTTTAAGTTGTTCTGTAGATGTAAGTTAGGCCCAAAAAGGGTTACAAATAGTGTGAAAACAAATTTCCAATATACGCTCGTAACCGGGACGGACACTCGAGTTACATTTTAGGCTGTCCAGGTTACGAGCGTATATTGGAAATATGTACACAGGGTTTTTAGAAAGGCATGTTGTCACACTATTTGTAACTCTTTTTGGGACCTAAGTTATCTCTTTGAAACAACTGAAACTTATATTTTTTATTTTGAGACCAGACAAAGGTATTTTCTGGAAAATATGGTCTGTGTTGCCAAAATTCCCCCTTTACCTTGGAAAGACTCATTTGCAGATGGTTTTTCTTTAATGTGCTACCATCATCTTACTCCGGGATGACTATACTGAGCGATATACGTTGGGTAAGTTGTGTTAGGGGCATGATGGAATGTGGAAAATTTGTATGTTATCGCATTGGACCTTAATGCCATGAAATAGTTTAATATGCAGTAGCTACATGTATATGCCACTATCAACCAATGAAATGACCTACACATTTCAACTGGCCTGTTTAGCACAATGAGCACCGCTTCTCAAAGGTGATCGTCACGCTTGACACAAGGCGTTCATATCGCAAAAGTTGATTAGCATAAACACGTGACCATGTGAGGTCGCTGGAGAAGCGCCGCGCCACGGACAACAGGTGTGTTAGCTGTGGTCCGCCAGTACATTACGCCCTAGACTATATCAATGAACGCCAGACTAAGGCTAATTTAATACTTGCCTTTTACTTTGTACATTTTTGATCCACTGTGCTATTCCATTCTGGTATGTCTGCAAGTCTATCTCTAGATCCAGCCCGCTGGGGTCCAACTGCAATGCAAGCTCATCAATGTCTGTGGACTGCAAAGGAAGGTTAAAATTCAACCTTACATTAATTGTGCAAGTACAGCATAACCAGTTCTCCTATCTGCCAGTGATTTCATGTCCTATTCTTAAAACAATAGGATGCGATTCTTGGCTTTTATACAAAATGTGGCCGGGTTCAGATTTATTAGAAGCATCTTGAAATTACACACAAGTCTATGGAAAGTGATACAGCCGGCTTCCAAAGGAGTGTGTATATCTTTTAAGCCACAGCCTACCTTGAAATACTGTAACTAAGTATGAATACATTGTTGATCCTGAACATACTGTTTAGGAAACATGATAGCTTGTCTTCTGCTAGATTACCAGTGTGCAATTTAATACTTCTATTCATGTAGATTGTACATTGTATTGTAGCAATGCTAAATTTGATTTCTAATAGAACCCGAAGTGACCTTTAGTCATCCAAGAAAAAAATGAAAAATCTTATCAACTGTGGTTGACAAATTGCTGTTCAAATGATTAGCCGTATCATGACTGAAACAATAAATTTAATATCAAAGTACAGGTTTTGGATTGAGCAACATATATACATGTATGATTCCTATAGTCTTAACTAGATTTTAACATTTTTGACTAAACGGATTAAACTTGAGGTCCTGCGAACGTTTGGAGTTGCGGTTTCAACTTAGTATTCAAGATAATCAAACATATATTAATCAAATGTCAATTACGGCGTTGAAATTTAGAGTTGTATACTGCAATTTCAAATGATTCTCTGCATGCACCTCCCACCCGCAACCGCACGTGTGTGCGTCAAGTTTGTTTGAAGACAAATTTGTTATCCTACTTGTGCTTGTGGGAAAACTTAAGCTTGTGTAAATATCCATTTTTAAATATTGTAAATATTGAAGGAAATTTATAAAAATATTATCATGTACTGAAGTGAAAATGCCACCAAGGGTATTGGGTCTACACTAAAACCAGTGTTTTCTAAAGCCGGCCGTACACCTTGCGTTTCGTCCGTGATCCGATCACGATAGCGCATGTTGTGCAGTCGCATCACAAGGTGTACGGGTTTTGCGATGCGTTCCGATGGCGATGTGATCAATCGCATGTCTGTGCAATCGCACACGGAGTCAGAACGCAAGGTGTACGGCCAGCTTAAGTTGCTTTAGCAAGGGTCTTTGTAGATTACCAACTTTAGAATGCTTTAGACTCAGTTACCCTGGTACATGTACTTTACACAGTACAACACCTAGTACACATTTGCCCAGACAAACTCCTGTCATTTCCATGCATACTACAGACGAAGGGAAGAGATTACCGGCAGCCAATTTAATACCTTTCATGACCAATGGTACATGTGTAAACATAAATGAAAACATAAATGACTGAAAATTACGAAAAAACCTCTTAACTCAACCACACCACTACATTGTAAACACTTCCAGTCACTCATAGTTATGCTCAGTGGCATACAATTGGTACACCACTGTGCATACTACAATGAGTTATCAGAAATCCCTTTTCATGTAGTTTTAAGTGTCAATTAAATTGCAATAACAATCAATACTGGGCTATCAAGATGACTAATGACCCATGAATAATAGATTATTGGATTAAGGCACCTTTGCAGGGCCAGCCTTTTTAATGCAACAAAAGATGAATTTCAGGTGGAATTTCTCTGGTTTAAAACATGACAATGTGGTCATGATTGGCAGTTGGAACCAAATTTCAGCCTGTGACTGAGCTAGCCACTCCAAGTAATGTGTAACACACAAGTGAAGGAATTGTATTTTATTATCGGATTTTGCCCCAAATATTTGGCAGATATGACCATTTAACAAGACTGTAGCTAGAAAAGTTTCGAGTGATGGCTGAATTGGGATTGATGAGCACCAGCAAACAAGAAGGCATTAAAGGGCTATTATATCATTTGCAATGAACCAAAATTTTACTTATGAGTATTGAGTTGACAAGAAAACCTTACTCAAAGTATGATAGCAATGAACAAACATGGATTTCTTTCCAAGAAAGAAATTAAAGGTGTTTTTTTTAATGCGTACCATCACTTATTAAGACAAAAAGTATTGCTGCATCTATGTAGATAACATTTCTGCACGCTTTTTTATGCCGTTATTTTGTCAATGAATAAAACAAGCTAATTTAAAGGCCTACACATGTACATGTATGAATCATTCGCAAGATACCACTTTTTTGCAAATTCATGGAATTAGAGTAACATATATAAGGAAGAATGTTGGTAAACTAGCCTGAAGAAATTTCAGCTGCATAGATGCATCATTGCTTCAGAAAACTTTGAAAATCTATATGGATTTTGTGTACACGTTCAGACCCCTAGCCGGTTTAAATTGTATGTTTAAGACTGGCCAAACCCACTTTTATTCCATAAGTTAATTCGTGTACAGACAAATTGGTTTACAGAACTAATTATAAGTTTGTTTTCATCTACCGGTAGATCAGTATGTCGAGTTCTCACAACGGGTATGGGCTTTGATAAAAACTAAAATAAACAAATGTTAACGTCATTGTGCTTCATTTGCATGCTATGCGCTCCAATTCATTGTACTGCGTCTTTTTTTAGATCAATTGTCAGAATAATTTTAACAGGTGTTGCAGCTGTGTGAGTTCTCATTCGTTATCACATGGTATATCAAAGCATTGTTGTCCATGCATAATTATGGTTGCATTCTCAAAGTGCAAGTCTAGTCTTGATTCTACATGTCCGACAGTCGAATTAAAAGTACATCAGAATGAATGTACATATTTATGTAACTAGCACCGAGTTGTTGGTTTATGTATTTTACATCACGTATAAGAGGCATGCACCTTGTGTGAAACAATGTCTATTTTAGATACCACCATATTGGCATACCTTAGGCATTTATTCATGTACATGTATATGCAGTAAAAGGCTACCGGTAATTATATAATATTGGATGGCTTTGAGGGTGATATGAGAATATACCGCACGACACATGAAAATACAGAACGAGCCGAAGGCGAGTTCGGTATTTTTATGACCAGTGCGGTATATTCTCATATCACCCGAAAAGACATCCAATATTATTATTGTTATATAAAATGAAGCTTCTATCTTCTTTGTTTTGTAAGATTTCCGCAAGATTTGTCTGTTTTGTGTTGAAAACTTCAGTTCTTTTTATGGTTTACAAATGCATGCGCTTTTGTTACTGTTGTACAGTTTTTTTGTTTACGGTACTCTAGCGCGCGTTACAAAACAAACTAGTACCAAGAATTCAAGATCTAATGTCAAAACAGTTTTACGAATTCCTAGGTGCCGCACACAAAGATATCAACAATACCGGCAAGACTTTTGTTTGATGTGATTTGTTAGTGTTTTATGAGTACATATGCATGTATTTGTTGTGTAATTAATGCATTGACACGTATTTTTGTAAATCTGAGCAGCATTTGGCCTGTGGGCCACAATGTTTTGGATATGTTTTGTTGAAATAAACCATAATAATAATAATATCACTTAATGCTGCAAAGGGACGACACGCCGGAAAGACTTTACCAAACTACCACCGAAATTTCGGCTAAAAGACATGGATTGGACACCAAATTTCTGTAAACCAGAGGTTCCAAAAATGGTTCCAGACCTAAGAGAGATGCTTCTAGACCTAATAAAAATGGTTCTCGATTTGAAAAAGATGGATTTTGACCTAAACAAAAATAGATTTTGACTTCCAAAATATTGTCGCCCTAACCAAGCGCGTCGCCCTGATAGGGCTCTCTACACAAAAAGTGTCACCCCATTGGATAAAATAGAGAAATAATGAAGCAAGCGTACGCATGGCATCTTATTCCAGAATAGACAATGCCTTGCCCAGTCTGGTTACACTATTTTCTTTAGAGTACTGTAAGTGAAATGCAAGGGCCTTATCGGGATTAGAACCTAAGACCTCTGACTCACCGTGCTGACCAGATGTTGTGTTCGTTACTTTACTCGGTTGCACTACCTTGCAACACCGAGAGAAAAATATAGCTCAGCTGGTAGAGCGTCTGCCCAGTGAGTCAGTGGTCTCGAGTTCGAATCCCGATAAGGGCCATACGATTTTTTCTCTCATTCCAAGTTTGGTTGCTTGGAGTTAGAAGGCTGCGGCATTGCTTCAATTTAGCTTTTTGCCTAAACTGCACCTCCATTTGAAAGTAAAGAAATCAGGCGACGACCGTAGTGCAAAGATTAAACGCAAATGGCTACATGCTTCAATTCTTGCGTACCCATCTACTGTTGTACAGCCCATTCCTAGAGGTCAGTGGACACTCCCGCATGATGTTAATCTTAGTTTCAGGCATGCTTACCTCATTTGTATCTACAATCATCTGTATATGCTGGACGACCCTTGACACCGCAACCCGTCCTTTTCCTTCCGCATCACACGAGATGAATATAGTATCTAGTAGGTCCTCCTTGTCAATCACACTCGAACCCATGTCTTCCAAATCGCCAATCGTAGTGCTCTGGCTAGAATTCCTTCGCTGGCCCGCAAGATGGCTTGGACTGGGTATAAGCGGGGAGCCCCACCATCCCGCATTTTGACGTTTCGGGGGAAACCGTTGCGTTGCCGAGACACCCTGGCCTTCGTAGTTTGTCTCCTCAAACGAGGGCGATTGTCGCGGTGGATCGCCGGTCTGGTTTCTCATCTTCTCAGAGTGGGGTGTGGCTGCAACTGGTGGTTGGCAGCATCCGATAGTAAGTGGGCGCTCCGACAGAGCCATGGCGCCCGACTTTTTGGGGCTGATGGGTTTGTCTCCAGTGGGAACATTCTTTTTCTTCTTCTTGGGTGAAAACATCAGATCATCTCAGGAACTTGGAACCTGAAATAAGAAGGAAAACAACTTTATAACCTTATCGTAAATATGCACCATTAAAGGCCCACTATAACATTTGCAATGACCCAAAATTTTACTTCAAGAGTTGACGAGAAAAAGGTCACCTAAAGTGTTGATAGCAACAGTGACAAACATGACATGAGTTTATTTCTGTCCAAAAGGTACTTTTGAAAGAAATTATATAGGCTTTCTTTGTTTGTCTACATGTGTGTGATCACACATTTTTGTGGGGTACCGTGGCCGAGTGGTTTGGGTCATTGACTCGCAATACCCGGGTGAATACTTGGGGTTGCGGGTTCGCTACCCGGCCATGGTACCTGTGCCCTTGAGCAAGGCATCTAGCTACAATTGCTCCATCCTTCGGATGGGATGTAAAGCCATTGGTCCAGTGTGTTGAGTAACGCACTTATAAGATCCTAGAGGTACTCCTTCGTGAAGAGTAAAAGGAGATTCCCCGGTGTCTCTAGCTGTCGGCTGGCAATGGCACCACCCACCTACGTACGGTATAGCTCGATGTTTAGGTGGAAGATACTTGTAAGCTTCTGTAAACTCATAATAATGTACAGCGCATGTGAACATGCTCATATGGAATGTGCGCTACATGTATAGAAATGTAATAATCATAATTCACTTAACACGAAAACCATGCATGGATTTTAAAGGTTTTTTGAAGCATTGACACATAAAGCTGAAATATCTGCAGACTAGCTTACCAACATTCTTCTTCAGATGTATTATATAAAAATACCATTATTTCAGGAATCCATAAAAAAACGTTTTTGTCTTGATGCATACTGCATCAAAATATAGCTTTCACACGTTCACAGTACATACCATTGCTAGTTGAGCAACTGTGCACAAACATAAATCCATGCCTAAGTAAAACATATTCACATCCAGGCGCGATACTCCTGTTGCTATTTGTTGAATACACAATTCAAGTACTCCGTACCCAACTAACATGTGTTGTTCAACCTTAATGCATTATTAGTAAAGGCTTTTCTATAAAAAGCACTGCAGTTTGCACTCCAGTCGTGGAGTTACTGTTGTCACGCCCGAGTATTCGTGGCCTTTGAGCCTTTACAAAGTGAAACAGACCAGAATAGTAGATAAACAGGCTGGTTTTTTTTTTAAAATTCATACTCAAGTGGCGAGTACGCGCGGCTTGGTTCGTAATTAAAACAGCTGGCAATGAGACAATTCTGTTGATATATTTGGACCTTGTTACTATTTAACTTGCCTTTCATTTCGTCAAAGATACCGTGCCAGCATCACGCAATAGGGCTGGTCCCTTGTTTGTGCATTTTCTGAATTAATTTTTGACGCGTTTCAAAATAACATGAAATTTAAAATTCATGCCTTGGCAATAACTATCAGTTATTTTTCAAGAATATTGGACATTACTAAGCTTTTGTGCACTCACAAACTGGAAAGATAGTTTTAGAAATATATGTACCGGTACATGTGTCCCACGCGTAATGCATTTTGCCTCAACTGAGGAGTATACCGTGCTTAACACCAATTTTGCCGATTTGTGACTTTGACAATAGGCCCTAAGCCGTGTCTGCATTGGACTCGTTTTTCGGAAGGTTTTACCAAGACGTTGGTAAAATGAAAAATTGCTAAATTTTACTGCTGTCTGCACTTGGACTTTTTGACACATTTGGACTTTTTGGTACAATGACTGGTTCAAAATCTGTAGAGATATGATTATGTCAGATCAATTGAAATTTTAAGAGATATTTCGTGTTATTTTTAAATGCCCCTTTTGTCAATAACCAAACTCCAAAAACTGGACTTTGTGGAATTTGTCACAAACAGAAATAGATTTATTCATTGCTTAGCATGGGGTAAGGTGCTCAGAGTCCAGAATGAATGTGGTTTAGTGTTATATATACAGTTCCCAGCTTTCTGTTAGATCCAATTCTTGTAAACATTAAATGTCAAGGGAGTAAAGGAATAACGTACCCTTTTGCCTCCCAGGATGCACACTACAGGCCATAAAATCCAGTATGTGAGCAGTTCCCATAAAGGGTCTGAACAAATGTATCCAGCAAAAACCTTTTTTTTCTGTTGTACATGTGTTTTCTTTGACAGACATGCAACTCTGTCACAACACAACAAAAGGAGAGTAAATGTCAAACGGTGTCAGGCTTTTCATGGCTTTAGTCAACTTTCAGGGGCACTGATGAGGAACCATACCAATGAATCCAACTGATGATCAATTAAAACGTTCAGTGCCTAAATGTGTGGGCGTTACACCCACCAGAGACACACACAGCGCGCACGCACATCGCTTCCACAATGACTCAACATTATTTGACTCCCAAAATGGCGTATTTGCACGTGTTCGAAGGGGGTCAATATACCAAATGTGTAGACTTTCGTTATCTGATTGGTTAAAAGTAGACCTGAAAATTTGTAGTCCAAGTTGTAATTTCGGAAGCTGGTCTACAGCAGAAAGGTTGGTAGCATATTTCACCTGACACTTTAGTAGCATATTTTTCACTGTTAGCCACTTCTATGATTTCCTTGAGGACATCAGCATTTACGAGTTTAAAACGACTTTGAGATTCCGTCATTACCAACCTGATGTAGAAATGTTTACATGTACATGTAGCACGTAGCTGCACAGCTAGTGCACGCCGAGCGCATCTGGAACCAACTGAAACTGACTATGCCCGGGGGAAGTCAGAATTCTACAGGTACGGGATCTTGAGCCAATTCAATGCCTCCACTTTTAACCAATCAGATGACAGGAATCTACAGACGAGGTGCAATGTACCATATAATTCAAATCATACCCTTTAAATACATTTGAGGGGGTCTAGCGAGATTAATGTTCAGTGCCAACTTTGCCAGCAGGTGCAACAGTATAATTGATTGCGATCAGAAGTTCTGCAAATTGCTTACTTTGTGTAACACTAGTACATGTAGTGTTATTTGATATGTGGCCTGACAGGTCCTTAGTTTGGCCTTTGGCAGAGTGATGGGGTTTATTTAGCTTACATAAAGCAAATAACAAGTGTTGGTCTGATACTCACTGACCCATTTACTGTACATGTATTACCCCTTTCCCACGACAAAATCTCTGGGTCAACTCGGGGGTTAACAGCGAGCATTCCCACTTCTCGTTTTCCGCCCCGGGTTAAGACAAAAACATTTGGCCGTTACCCCGGAGTTCATTAACCCTGCCAGCGACCAGGGTTAAGGATGCCAATTTCGGCATTAACGGCCGAACCCCGGGATTAGCATTGTAGTGGGAAACCAAGCAGGGTTAAGTGTTCACAGGCAATCTCGGGGTTAGCGCGCACTGCGCTGGCACACATAATTATGCAAACATGTACGTACGTGCACATTTTTGCTCCCCCAATTTATAAGACATGGCTTCTCAAGCACCGTATATCACAATTCATAATGAAAAGAAGAGGACAAAGGTGTGGAAAAAAGAAGAAATAAAGCTCCTCATCCAGGCCTGGTCGATAGACAAGTTCAGTAACAACTCGAAAAAGTGTTTATCGTTTTGTCCTGATTGATTGTGTTCTACCCGTACTAATTATTGATGAGTCAAAATATTGTAGTTTCAAGTAGGCCCTCTAGACCATTACTTTTTGTTGGAGCCTATGAATTCTACTGCACAGTCACAGTGTGTAAGTTTCAACTAAATCTGCTAGGGGGTTTTGCTACAAGGTGAGCGGATTTCCAGTGAGTTGTTTAAGTGCGCCAAGTAATAGCATGGGACATCACTATGTCTATGACTATAGACAGCCGAAGTGTGACGTGCGTTGCCATGGCAATTGGATCCAAACTATCATGGCCGTCGGGAAAAGTACCATTGGAAAAGCACTGGGACACAGTTGAGTGATTTTTAGTTTAGATCCAATTGCCTAGGCAACCAACAAAAGGTGACGTATTCACTTCGGCAGTATAGTCATGTCCCCTAACTTGGCGCACTTCGACAACTCACTGGAAATCCGCTCACCTTATAGCAAAACCCCCTAGCAGAATTAGTTGAAACTTACACACCTTGTAGTATAATTCATAGGCTCCAAGAAAAAGTAATACTTTAATATTTTGACTCATCAACAAGTACAAAATAACACGAACAATCGGGACAAAACGATGAACACTTTTTTCCCGAAATCGCCCGGACTTTCCCGTAACGTGGAGTGGGTCGCTGATTGGCTGAAACGGTTTGATGCCTTACTACGATGGCCCACAAAGACCACTTGCACGCGCACACTGTGACACTGTACACAACGCCAGTATGCCTGGTTTTATTCACGTGAAATGCCGATTACGGGCTTCCGTGTATGGTGTCATGACAACCTGAAGCGAACGGCGATTCCTTCACATTCCGGTGAATTTCTAGTAACTGAATGATTCTTCTCCGTATTTTAGTTTTGGAATTTATGAAGGTACTTGAGAACTTTATTTCCATTTAATGCCAAGTGCAACAGATTGTTTATTGCGCCAAGAGAGAACGGAAAGTAAAACCCGCCACGTTAGGGGCCGCGCCACGATGGGGGACATCAACAATATAACCTACCTGCGGTCAAAGGTCAAGCCGAACTCGGGACCCAGGCTGCCTAGGCTGTGGCGCGGCGTGCTGTTGATTTTCCGAAAATCTGAAAATGAATGTTACTTATAATTTGCTACGTTAATTTTGATCAATTTCCTTGTCCGAATTGCATACATGCGTTCCAAGCTCAAACCATCAACATTAGCCACCCTCCCGATTTCAAAAACGAGGCAATAGGCAGCATATTTCTGATGTTTTCGTTCACATTTTTCCGAGAAGCATGCACCAACTTCTGCAGTCTTCCACGGGCAGACGTGAAAATCAGCTATGGCGCCCTCTGCCGTCCCCAAAACTTGTTAACCAATCAAATTGCGCGTTTTTCGCTTTGCGATGTCGGCTGACAAAAGAAAGGAGTTTATTTTGTTCGACCGTATAGTAACCATATATGCAGCACGATATGTGGCAAACGGACTCACCCCTACCATTGTTCCCCTATTGTGTCTCAAACATCCAAGGAATTTCCAAGGAATTCCTTTCAGTTTTTAGGGGGGATTGGTGCGTTAACAAAAGGGAAGAGTGTGTTGATACATGTAACAACATGAACATTTTACGTTTTTATTTGTGAGAATTGTGATTCTCAACAACGAACAAGTGCAGGGAGTGATTTTTACGTATTTATTTTTTTAAATAATTACTAATAACTTCCGTAAGATGAATTTGCATCTAATTTTCGGTTTTTAATGCGGTTGTTCCCGAAAAATCGATCTTTGCGACAAATATCTGTGATCTAGAAGTAGTTGAGCATTCTCCGTTTTATTTAAAGGTAGAGTAGGCCTACATCATTTGCAGTGACCCCATTTTTGTCACGAGTTGACATAACAAAAACTTACTAAAAGTGTTGATATAGCACTGGTAAATAACACCACATGATTTAATTTTAGTCCAAAAAAATGTATTTTGTGTGATAAATTAACAACTGAAGGTCACGTGGTTTTCTAAGAAAACGTCTTTTGCAAAAAAAAACATTTTTACCATTCAACTCAACACAAAAACCATGCACGGATTTTTCAGGTTTTCAGAAGTATTACTGCACCTATGTGGCTGAAATTTGCACACGGCAGTTTTATCAACATGGGCTCCTTATCACGAGTGGAAATAACGCCCCTTTTAACAGTTTGCCAATCATAAGTCGCGCACCGGGCTGGGGCCAATTTCATAAAGCAATTTAGCAGAAAAATTTGCTTAATCAAAAATTTGTTAGCTTTATAAAAATGAGTCAATAGTCGAAATTGCATGTCAACTTGTGTTTTTCACAAGAATATCTGCTTTTCTTGCTAAAAACACAAGTTGACGTAAAATTTAGATTATTAACCCATTTTTATAAAGCAAACAAATTTTTGATTATAAAGCAAATTGTTCTGCTAAACTGCTTTATGAAATTGGCCCCCGGTCTGTTAGTGCTGCAAGAGGGCGCACTACTTCAGGAATGGCCAACGCGTACACAAATCAATATCGACTACAACAGTCTTGGGCCAAGACTATAAAGCCCTTGCGTTATTCAAGAAATTGTTTTCTCTATGACGGGCGCATGGATGAGCGCCCTCTGTTGATTTACAAAACCATACACGAGTCACAGAAAGGGGAGAACGACAGCGAAATCCTGGAAAAACATAAACTACATCTTAAAGTCACTTTATTTCAAAGGTCTATTACATCATTTGCAGTGATCGAACATTTTTCTTCATGAGCCGACAAAAAAAGAAAACCTACTAAAATTAAGTGTTTATAGTGTATATGGTTTTTGTGAGAGAAATTAGCAACTGAAGATGGTTTATTTAAAAAAGTGGCCGCAAATATTGTTTTTGCCATTCACTCGAATGCAGTTCTTCAAGGAATTTGTAAAAAGTTTAATCTGCCTTTAAAGCCACATAGATGCAATAGCCTACTACACTGATGACGTCACCCTTCGTGTGATGCCAAGGTTACTGGGTCTATCTACACTAAAACCAGTGAACTGTTTCCCTGCGCTTTACCAATGGGCGTTTCAGATTACCAGCGATACGATTAGACCCAATTTCCATGGTGTGTCTTAACGTTAAGCACTTTTGTCGAACCACCAAAATGACATCGCACTTGATATGCATGATCAATTCCATGTAGTCATGTGAATTTGCATAACCGACGGGCGGTACAGTTTTTCCGTTTTGTTCACAATGTCTGCACGTGTTGTGTATAATTAATTTTAATTATGTACATGATCCCATCGATCTTCGTGCGAGACGCGTACGAAAATTCTCTTCTTTGGATCTTGAACGAGTTTTCTTATTAGTTATATCACGAAATTATGACATAATATATATTTTTGCTATTCTGACTGCACGAAAGGGCGAACGTTGCGCAGCTATTATGGACCTCGTGACAGTGGGTGCGCGCGCATGCCGAACCCTCTAAATATTTACTGTTGAATATTCATGTTATGACGATGTTATTTTGGTGGTTCGACATCAGTGCGTGTCGGACCCTCCGCCCCCAAATTTCAAATAAATACACTGCACACAAAAGGCTGGACTAACTAAACTCCTCAAAAAAAGTTCGGAAAGTCAAGTTTGACTGACGATTTCTCTCTTGTTGCAAAATAATTTTCCTTGAATTTTATATCATTGGAAAGCCCTGTTATTCCTCTTTACGACGATGTGTCATTTGTTATGATTAAGCAATTGGGGGATGTGCAGCACAGCTGAATACGGGGGCGGGTGTAAAGTGAAATGTCACAAAATGCATTGCTATCGTCAAAAAGTGCATTAACACATTCCCATCCTCCAAGCAAAATGGGGAATGCACTGCATGACAATAGCAGTGAATTTTGTGACATTTCACTTTCCACCCACCCCTGTATTCCGCTATACTGCACATCCCTCAATTGATTAATCATAACAAATGACACATCACTTTAAAGAGGAATAACAGGGCTTTCCAATGATACTAAATTCAAGAGAAATGATTTAGTAACAAGAGAGAAATCGTCAGTCAAACTTGACTTTCCGAACTTTTTTTAAGAGTCTATATACATTCTCCCAAAATTTGCATTTTTTCCCGGCCTTCCTGAAAGGATTCCTGAAACGATATGACATATACAATGCATATGAGTGATAAGGCATGAGTGACAACATAAACCTCATAAGATACGACATTATTATATCAATTACGTTGTATATATTAGGCTATATACACAGGACAAATTCTTGGCCGAAAAACCGGAAATTTGTGGAACATTTCGTTAGAACGGTTCAACGAGGCCTCCTAGTAACTTCTGTGAAATACAAAATGGCCGATTCGAAAGGTGCACAGTTACGTATGCGTTACAAGTCTCGCTCTTTGACAGTTTGGCACGTTTTCAATCAGCTATACGCCTATACAACTCAGGAGGCATGATTGAACCATTCTAATGCGTGAATATGGGTTTAAATTTTCAGTTTGGCGATCGTGAACTTTGTGTGCGAAGCGATCGTTGCATCATTTATGGCGGGACTCAAATAATTTATTGTGATATGAGGTCACTAAAAACCTTCGAGTCAACAACCACCCATTATATGCTGCAAGATATGAGACCGACTGACTCTCCCCCTCACTCGGTCCCATATCTTGCGCCAAATGCCACCCATAGTGCAACACCAAATGATACCTCACAGAGAAATGGATTCCAAGTTAATTTATTAAAATTATAACAATATTTAAATTATAACAAAATTATGTATTTATTCAAAATATAACAGTTCAAAAGGGAACACAAAATAGTATACTGAAGCAGTTAGGTAAGAAAATTAACTCATGTAAGAAAATAGCAAGAAACAAAACATTTCAACTAAACGAATTGGAACTCCTAATATTATGTAATCTTTAGCAAATTTAAAGGCATAGGCTCGTCAGCAATGCGCGCGCCAAATTCGTGCCACGAAATACGCAGCTCCGTGTAGCAAAGGCATGGAGTTGCGTATTTTAATTCGTGGTACGAATTTGGCGCGCGCGCATTGCTGACGAGCCTGTGCCTTTAAAGTACACTCAATTCGTTTTGTATAACAAAAAAGCTTTCAGTCACGACCAAAATAAAACAGAAAATAGGCAAAATCCAACTTAACAGAACGGTCTAAAATCTGGTACGTTACTCTTTAAAATCAACTCAAAACTATACATCAGATACACCTTTACTTCAATTAATGACTTGTAAGGGACTACAAAAATCCACACTGTTTTGTTAAGTACACATGCGGGCTAAAATCCCGGAACACAAAAAGTGGATCTAAAACAATAAATATACACCAAAATCATTATTATAGTTTACTCACACAATGTGACCGTTACAGATGTTTTGAAATACACATTGGTTTCTCAAAAAAGGGTGTAGGGTATAGCTATATCTGTTAAAAATGGATTTTAAAGGTTTTCTAAAGTAATGATGCACCTACGTCTTGCTGACATTTCTGCAGGCTATAGTTTAGACATTCTTCTTTAGACATGTAATGCCCTTATTCCAGAAATCGGTAAAAAGTTTCATCTCATGGTTCTCAGACTACTTAAAGGAGCGTGACCAAATCACATTTTTGACGCCCCCATTTTTCCCATGGGTGTTGAGATTTTGATACGGTATTATGTGTCATTTTTCACATGACATTTCGTGCCCTCAATCCGTATATTTTCAGGGATATCGTCAAAAATCCACCGAAATTTAGTAAACTACACTCTAAAAACAACTTAGTCAAAAATAACTCTTCAATTAAATTAAAGGGCAGCTGGGTGCAACTGAAAATCAGTCAGTTTTCCTACCTCCATGGTTTGACTAGATTTTCTAATCAGGATGACTAAAACCTTTGTAACGTCGAACAGATATCTAGTTAAAACAACTACCAGGCGGAGTCAGATTCACTATTGTAACTATATTTCTAGTCATTTATCAGTAACTAGGTTTTCAGGGTCCGCTGGGTGCAATCAATGGTTTGACTGATTTCCAGTCAAATTTGACTATATAAGTGTTTTTACAGTGTAGGCCTAATTGCAGTGATTACACCAACCTTTTTGTTGCCACATCGAAATTTAGGATTGCAAATTTCCCGTTTTCTTCCCATGGATAGTATTCTGGAGAGGTATTTTACATGATTGTTAGGTTAAAACGAAATCCATTTTCTGGAAAAAATCTGGTCACGCTCCTTTAAGTGTGACATCGTAAAACTGAAAACATTTTGCCAAATTTTGCCAAATTTTGCCAATTATGGGAATGTACAGGTTCTCTTTTAAAACTTATTTTTGATTAATATGAAAATGCCTTTGGCCACTTTTTTTAACTTGGCAACGAACTTCGGTAGTAGCCTGTTTTCGCGACCAGATCAATGTTTCTGACGTAATTACAGATTCGACCAATGGTAGGTTTTGGTTGTTGGTTCCGAAGCTTTAAACAAGTTGATGCCGGCTACGTGTCGCGCGAAATATAAAACACGAGTCAATGGTAGGCCTATCCATGACATTCACAGGGCTCTGTTTTGAACAAATACAGCCGATCAAAGTGTAAAGATTTAAGGGTTCAAACGCAATTGCTTTAGGTTTTAAAAGTTCGCTGAGCGATCATGACGACGCGTTGCGTGCAATGCGACCATTGCATCATTTTCACCCGTACAGAATCCATCTTGCATCATTTTCACCCGTACTGAATCCATCTTGCATCATTTTCAATCGTACAAAATCCAAGTTCGTTTCTTTTTGTGTCCTAACGTAGAAGAAGGCCGTCGCGTGCGAAAATTAACCCGATAATCAATCTTAATCTCACTTAATTGTGCGCAAAAACAAATACCGCGTGAAACTGCATTTTTTTTTCAATGTGCACTGAGCAGCAAAATGACATACGCGGGGTTATAATGTACATGTGTTGTAAAATTTGCTCGTATCTTACAACGTGCACGCTACAACGAGGAAACGTGGCTGCACAAGGCCATCGTAGAATAAAACGCACCCACGTGCCGCCGCTGTCGCCCCCAGATCAATCAATTTCGTACATTAACACGACGCGCCTACATTGTACCATGGAGCTATAATAAAAGGATGATTGTACCAGCTCCATGATTGTACCAGTACCAACACGCATAGCGCATGTAAACAATAGAAATGCAGTATGCATTGTGTAATCAAGCTTGTCTGTATAAAAACCCACACGCCGTACCTTTGTTTAACGCTAAGCCTACTTCCTCCATCATTCAACTGCAGCAACCAGGAAGTTCAAGACGGGCTTTCTCATATGTAGGCAGCTGGCAGCCGGTGTATGTGTATGAGCAGTGCAAAAGAGACACTAGTAAAACCTGAAAGCCGCAAGCGGTAAGAATGTTTAGCTACTCTGTACTGTTGAGCATCATGATCATGGCACTTGGTTGGTGTTCAAATAAATAATACACGGTGCACGATTTAATAGTGACGATATTGGGGGGTGTGGGTGTGGGGTCTGGCGGAGGGGGTGCGGGTTCACTCGGTCTCATATTGTGCAAGCGTATAGACTAATCCGACGAATGAAAACTGCGGTGTTTACATGACGTCACAATAGAAATACACCGCAGTAACAATGGAATAACCACAAGAGGACGGGCTCACTTAATGTTGCTCGGATTACACCATAACACGGTATGGTATGGGTGGTGGTAGTATTAGTTATCCCACGAGCGCGAGTGGAATACGGCATCATGTAGTGCGTTTGCGTCCCATATACCACGAGGCCGAAGGGATATGGGACGCAGACGCACTACATCATGCCGTATTTCACGAGTGTGCACTAATAATGCGCACACTCTGCAGTCGTGCAATACACGCGTGGGACGCAGTGCAGAGAATCGCGCGCATAACAAGCCACATCAGATAGCTAGATTGAAGTGTGCAGCTCCGTGTATGTAGGGGACGCATGCATTTGGAATACCAGGGCGCATCACGCAGAGTGCGAAATAAAATCGAAGACGGGACATAGGATATTGTCACACTGTTCCCATGGATCCACTAATCAGAACCACGGATTCAAGTTTGCTTGAAGATAAATTATACACGTACGTAAATTGTGATCTAATTTGTGCAGGCATAGTATTTAATAATTGTAATGCGCAGTTGTTTTCCCCACCCTTCCCAAGGGTGACCCGTACCCCAGTATGTGTCTAAAATCCTACCCTAGGGCATGTGACATAATCCCCATGGGGCAGTGTGGGGGAAGGATAAACTGGTTTCCGTCTATATATTCCACGTAGGCCTGTACGACGAATGAATATGAGGACCGGAAGGGTGTTTCATTTTGATCTGTGATTGGTTGCTACCATGTATTTGCGCGTGCACATTGTATGCTCTACACATGTACATGTATTTGTAGTAGGCCTATTACTTAGGGCAGCCTTTGGGCAATGTATATACAGACGTACGGGATGTGTACAGGCCGACAGGAGATATCAGTAATGATGCGACCGGTTGTAACCATGTGACCACGTAACCACATGGTCACGTATAGGGTAGCCATGGCGGGCAGAAACCTGCCTGCCTGTTCATGGCTACCCTATACCGATCCTTGTTTTTTTGCAATAAGCGATAGGATCGGGAACCAATCTAGGGGGGGGGGAAGGGAAAACATTTAACAGGTGCATTATTTTCATCCACTGCACCGGGGAAGGGGGATGTTGAGGGGGATAAATGGGGAGGGGGAGGGGTTGAGAAGGATTGAGGGGAGGGGGTCGAGGAGGTCGAGGAGGATAGAGGGGGATAGAGGGGGATCGAGGAGGATAGGGGGGTGTCGAGGGGGTGAGGTTGAGGAGAATCGACGGGGTGGGGGGGTGTTGAGGAGAAATCGAGGGGGAGGTTGAGGAGAATTGAGGGGGTGCTGGGGTTGAGGAGAATCGAGGGGGGTCTTGAGGAGAATCGAGGGAGTTGTGGAAGATCTAGGGGGGGTTGAGGAGGATCAAGGGGGTTGAGGATCGGGGGAGGGGGTCGAGGAGGATGGAGGGAGTCGAGGAGGATGGAGGGGGCCAACCAGTACCATGCTCCGTGCACAACCAAACTCTCTGTGTGGGTGTGCAGTAAGGCAGAAATTCCACAGAGTAACCAAATACGTGGTTACTGTGTGGATTGTGCAATTTACACCGCTCACTATGTGGAACGCGCTCACTATGTGGATCGTTCTGTGTGGATCGCCAGTTGGGGAGCCCTCTTGTCAATAATTTTCGAAATTTCAGAGGGTTAGGGAGTTCTGTTTTGTGTCGAAATAGGAAAAAAAGAGGCACAATAAAAGGAACTCCACACCCAGTAATAAAAGGGTTCGAACCCATTGGTGGCAGTTTCGCCCCAAAATCCACATAGTAACCAAGAAATCCCTGAAGGGGGTTGAGGGGGATGGAAGGGGTCGAGGGGGATGGAAGGGGTCGAGGGGGATGGAAGGGGTCGAGGGGATGGAAGGGGGTTGAGGGGGATCCAGGGGGTTGAGGGGGATCAAGGGGGTTGAGGGGGGTCAAGGCGGATGGAGGCAGATGGAGGGGGTGGGTGGGGAATTAAAGGGGACCGAGGGGGTTGAGGGGCATTGAGGGGGATAAGAAGAGTTTCTGGGTGTTGAATTGGACGACAGAATCTCTCAGATTTTCGCGTCATTGAGGCGATAACAAAATAATATCCGAAGAAAAAAACAGTACTATTGCGGACGTTGAAGAAACCAACTACATGAAGTTGCGTTCGAGCTGCTTCCTCAAGGATCATGAAGGTGTAATGAGTCAGGAAAAGCAAGGAAACGAGGTTTGTTGTCAACCCGTATCAAACACCACCTTTATTTACAAACACATGATACATAACACAGCGCCGAGAGGCTGGTAAATTGTATACATACATGTACATGTAGTCTGACAACATTTGGTCTCTTTTGTTAATTTTAAACATTTCTAGTTAATTACGTGACATTTTGATGATTTTTTTTTCACAACGACCATCGAAAAATTATTGTCAAGGATGCTAGATCGCTACATTATAGAAACAGTAAGCCGGTGTGTTCCTTTAAAAATGAATAGGTATACACTCATTAAAAACATGCATGCCGATGGGTTTTGGTAAACTGGAGGGGTGGATAGAAACAAAAGTTAGCTGTTAAGCCATGGGCTAGTTATAAGCATTTTCCAATTTATTCCCCTAGAGTGGGAGATTGCACTAGCAGTTTTGGTTATACAGTATACATGTATGTCTCTGGGGCTGGAAATTTGATGACTAGTTTTTATTTCAAGTCGTAAATCAATCTTATTTCCCAAGTCCAGTCACAAGTCATTTTCTCCAGAGTCAAGTGACAGGTCAAAAACCAAAAACTGACTTGACCCCAAGCCAACAAGATAAGAGACCAGCTCTGCCATGGTCTAATTCATGGGCTAATTCTGTATAACTGCCCCCAAGACACTCGCACTTAGAACTGCATATGCAGTTCCCTGTCGCGAAGTGGTTAAAAAATGACAGCTTATGTTTAAAATAATAATTCACTATTATTGTGGAGTTTTGCCCTTTGGTATTTCGCCAGTCCTGTACTGTACAGACTTGTACCTACTGGCTTTAATTTACATGGACGGAAGCTTGAACTTTGGAAGTAAAAATATTGACTTGGTTACAAACTGATAAGCAGTGCGTGGAAAGAACCGACTGTATGTACAGTCCACCTGCAATAAAAAGCATGGAGGCAAATAAATTACCACCTGACATGTGACTGAAAAATCACATGATCGTATGATCACATGACCGAACTGAGAGGGAGGAAGTATAACAGGAAGTTTTGGCAAAAGTATTTACGATTATAATAAGGCCAACCAAAAAAGTTTGTTTCTTATTAAATCCAAAACATGCTACAATAATTAGCCAAAAATAGTGTGGTGACTTCTCAAGTTGCATTTTAGCAACATTTTAGACTGATAAGGTAATATTTTATTTCATAATTATCGAGTCATAATTATGAAATAATTACAGAGTCTAATATCACTCTTTATTCTGCCTACGTTCGAAACGTAAAAAGAGACAGCTTTCTTTTTATTTCAAACACAATTAACACTCAACATCTTCATACGAATGCAATAATTCATGTGGTGTCTAATCACCATTGAAATGAAACAACCAAACTTGGGATAAGGCAAAAATCCTATGGGCTTTATATTTTGGTTTTGAACCTGACCTCTGACTCACTTGGCAGGTGCTCTACCATCTGAGCTACCGGTACAAGTACATGTATGTATAAATTAAGTACATGTATGTATAAATTAAGCACAGTGGTATACTTACTGAGGTTTTTCTTTAGGGAAGAACCAACAACTGTTTGAAGTTATCGACAAATTTAATCAAAAATATTATCGGTGTATTGCCTGGTGAATAAACCTTTATAAGAATCAGAAAATCCTGTTTTCAACATCGGCAACCCATTTATTTTTGATGATAAACTCTGCAACTACATGTAACGCAACTATGTGCTGCGGCATATTTGAAATTTTGAAAGGGATGATGACGTCAACCATGCAACGATTGCATGGATGACGTCAAGATTGATGCCTTGTTTCCCGACTCCCATACGCCGTGAAGTATGTAAAAATCTGTTATGTCCTGACGCACGCCCTCTCAAGTCCGAGCGCCGAACTACAAAAGAAAAAAATGATAGTATCACAATCTTGCATATTATATTGCAAAGAATGAGCCCAATTGATTGACCACTTCAAAGATCTTTAATATTGTGCATTCAAACAGCATAGTCCATACTTCAGAGGAGTGCAAGACAACATGAAGTCTGACAACATGAAGCCTATCCAAGACAAAGTTGGGTTGGTAGCGAACGAGGTGCCTGTGGACGGTCACAGCGACGACCCAGTTAACCTGCAGGTAGAAATCCAGTTTTTGCTGAACATTTTATTCCCATCACCTTTCCCTTACACTCAAACCTGTTTTAGTGCATGTACATACAGTCTTGTACCCACCTTCACCGCGGACGTCCCATTGTTCCTCTTTTGTTTGGACTTAGTTTTTTTTTGGCGACTGCACTCTAATTGGTTTTGTACATGATTCCAAATCGTGGGCGTCCTTGGCAATCGCGGACCCAATTCATAGTTCCGAGTTTGCCTAGTTAGCCCCGCCCCCGTGGATATTGTTGCTATGGCTTACACGCTATCGTCAAAATGGCGGCACACAACGCACAAAGCAATGGGACTTTCAATGGAAAGCACAGATTCATTGGAGAAAACTGAGAGGCATTCGTGTTTCAGGGTCGACAGTTATCTTAGAACACACCGAGTAAAGGGCCAGTAATACAGGGATGTCATATCATGACATACGTGCTTTCGTACCTTTGAACAACGAAACGACTGGCCTTGAAACCAAAAATTCACCCGGATCATCGCATACAACACTGTACAAATTGTATGGGGCCGGCAGAACATATCGCGTGATCATGTTGTTGTTTGACAGTGCACTTTGACTTATGTCGGTGATATCTGCTAGCTCTGTTGTGATTGGTCGGCGGGTTCGGTTGATTGACAGGTCGGAACTATGCATTATTCCTATTGTTAAATGTCCAGGGGTAGAAATTCCCTCCAAAAATTACTTGCGCCTTGCGCAAGTTGGCATTGGAATTTACTTGCGCTTGCAAAAAACTTACTTGCGTTAAGATGACAAGTTGTCAGAACAGACCGCCCGAATTCGACCCGAAGCTCACATGTGCACAATATCTAGTTTCCAACACATGCAGATGTGTGCAAACTGTATCGGTGCATCGCGTCTGCACCATACTACATTGTACGTATGTACATGTGCCAATGTTATGATCACACTGATATGAGCACGCACCGACATGAATACATAAAACACGGACTGGCGTAAATGACCGAGACAACACGGAAGACAAGAAAGGAACTTCAAGTAAACTTGTTTTTATTCAATCAAATCAAGTAAATTTTAATCAGCAAAGTAATGTTGAGGTGCAATAAAGTTGAAACTGTACTTATTATGCCAACTTGCGCAAAGTGCAAGCTTGTGCTTTGGGTTACTTGCGTTTGTTAATTTTTACTTGCGTTGCGCAATCACTTCAATGTGAATTTCGAGCCCTGATGTCCCCCATTTGAATACAGAAACCCACACACACACACACGTGTATGACACAAGATAGTAAAGGGGGGTCAGTAAGTTTAATATTGTGACATTCAGACTTTTTGTTACTCTTCGAGGGCTTAAACCTAATAGACCGATCCAGTAAGCTCCGCCCATTTAGAAATTGCCTAGCAACATGCTACACATGTGAAGCACGTGTGCCGTAGAGTCGCGTGGCCGCGCCGTGCGTCAGCATCCGCGCCCTGGTCAGCGCCTATTAAAACACGCACACGCACACAGAAACTGCACGCTTGAAAGCAAAATGTGCACTTAAGTATCCGGTCGTGTGCGTGCAAGTACAACACGCCTGCATTACGCGTAACGCGAGCGATCAAACAAAAACATCTTGACACACATCTAGAACGCAGTGAATGCAAAACATAGCAAAACGACAAGCTAATTTTGGTGAGTTTTTCCAAACATTCAGCACATTGATGAAGGGATTAAAAGTAGGTTTGGATAGTCTTATACAATCCGTTTATGGTGTTTTTGCGTCACTCGTGCTGCATTTGCCGTAGCTCTGTGCACAAAATTTTGAGGACTCAGGTAACCAAACATTTTGGTTACCTGAACCTGAGGCTGTGATTGGTCAATTCCAAAATGGGCGGAGCTTACTGGATCGGTCTATTGTAGTTACTTCTACTTTTAGAGAATATATAAACATTCAAAAGATTATCTCGACCAAATTATAGTTATCTTCATAAATAAAAAAAAAAACTACGGGAAAAGTTTTATTCAATGTTTTGGTGTAGGAGTGTCTAAATATCCCATAAAAAAAGCTTTTTAATCACATTTGAGTGATAGCGCACTAGCTTATCCATTCCATACATGTACAAATTGTTTTAAAGAGTTCAAATATGACGCCTGGAGTACTATGGACATCAACAAAGTAATCCTAAAGTGACTGGATTTTACTGGCCCCTTTGCCACGTTCTGTGTCATATTTGTTGCAACCACAGTTTTGTATACGAAAATGCAGTCCTTCCATTTGTTGTCCAGATTTTTAGGGGGGAAAATCCCTTCAGCAACAGCATATTTGTTCGTGTTTATACCTCTTAGAATTCTGGGGTGAATAGGAGAGGGCTGACCATTCTCACGGCAGCCGTATTCATCGTGGGTGAGATGGCTGGTGGTGGAATTCTGTCTTTACCCAACTCTATCCTTCAAGCAGGTATGTTTGCTGTAAATCTGTGTACACAGATGGTAAACAAGCAAATAAACGTAAAATTGAAAACGGTTCTAATCAAGTAGATGTTACGGGTTCAAAACCAAGACCGAGACTGGCAGTCCGAGACCGAGACTGGCAGTCCGAGACCGAGACCGAGACTGGCAGTCCGAGACCGAGACTGGCAGTCCGAGACCGAGACCGAGACTGGCAGTCCGAGACCGAGACCGAGACTGGCAGTCCGAGACCAAGATCGAGACTGGCAGTCCCAAGATTGAGACTGGCATTCCGAGACCAAGACCGAGACTGGCATTCCGAGACCAAGACTGGCAGTCCGAGACCAAGACCGGCAGTCCGAGACCGAGACCGAGACTGGCAGTCCGAGACCGAGACCGAGACTGGCAGTCCGAGACCGAGACCAAGACTGGCAGTCCGAGACCAAGACCGAGACTGGCAGTCCGAGACCAACACTGAGACTGGCCATCCAAGACCAAGAGAGAGAAAAGGCAAGAAATTTATCTTGTTTAAATCATAGATACTTACTATAAGGTCACCCATACATAGAACAAAGGTTTTGGCACTGTCACACTGATAATATTTGACTTTATACAATAAAAAGGTTATTATGGTATTTTTTATGGACCTCTTTATACTATGTTTTGTGTTCTTACTCTGGTCACATTTTGTATTTTCAGGATGGAGTGGGATAGCTTTGATCCTGGTCTGTGCTTTACTATCATCCTACACTGGCATCATCCTGGGTTACTCTTGGCAAATACTCAAAGACAGATTCCCCATGTACCGAGAACACATCCGCTATCCTTATCCTGCTATCGGCTATGAGGCCGCAGGCAAAATCGGCAGGTAATTTGCTTCACACTTTGTCCAATCTAAGTTTGGCACATTCTTATTGATTACATGATTACATGTATATTATTTTCTTGAAAGCATGGATACAGTTTTTCATCGTTTTCTCGAAAGTACCGTATATAGAGGACTTACACACAGGTTGGTTTTTATCATGCATACCTTCAATCACACAAAGATATAATGCAGATTGCAACAGACTTTCAATCATGCAATCTAACTTTAATGTACGAAAATGCAACCTTGTTTGTCATCGTGAAATAGATATGCTGTGACGTTTTGCGTGAATTTCACCTTGTTCGGCGTGACCACCGTGTTCCTACTAGTATCATCCAAAATTTTCACGGGGCTCTTAGGGTGGCCAAGTTCCTTCTGCTTCATGATTCCTATTTTCGCTGGATTCCTTTGCCCCTTCACCTGGCTGGGAACCCCAAAAGATTTTTGGTAAGTTGTGCATGTCACACGGGATATGATACATGTGAATAATAGTTTATTTTGGCATTTTTTCAAAACATAAAGGGAACAAAAATGACACCCTGTAAAGTAGTATACAAATTATAGGACGTTTAACCAGTTAACCGTTTAACCGGAAAAAAAAAGAAAAGAAAAACCGGTTTTGCCGAACGTTTAAACATACCCAATTTCAAAGAATTTACAATAGTTTTCAGAGGGTTATTTGTTGACTTCATGAGATACATTTTCATGAAATAAATTTGTATGAGGTCGTAGTACAATTTTGACCAGATAAAGGTTCAACGATTATTTTTGGGGCCTAGGGGGCCTATAGTTTTTACTATAAACACCAGCAACACTCTTTAGTGTCGGCCAAACGGTTAACCGCCACTTGGAAGAATTGCAAACTGGTTTCTGAATTAACCGTAAATTCCCATACCTAATACAAATATACATGTAACATTGCTTATTTTGCGTGGACAGTTGACATCAGCTCCAGAGGCGAAACCACCCGAAATAAACCACGTCATATTTGTTTTACCGTACTTCAAAGATATTCTGAGCGCAGGAAAACGATGAGTACAATTTTTCTTGTGCAGCCATCTTTTTATTCAGCACGGTGCTGTCGTGTATTCTGAGCCCTGTGCGCGCTATACCTGGCTTCTTCGTAAAGTGCGTGCGTAGTCAACTATTCCTGGGTAACCGAGAAAGAGTTACTTCGTAAAGTGTGTGCGTAGTAAGCAGTTTCCTGGGTTTACTACGCTTGCGCGTTTGCGATGCGAGTGGAGCGATACGAGCATTCATATGCTGGTCAATAAACCAAAATAACCACTGGCACATAATGGTGAATGGGCCAATGAGAATGGAACTTTCATTTATGAATATGTATGAGGTATGGTAATATGGATTCAGAGGATTTTTGTTTTGCTTTTTCAGGCCCATTGCTGCTGGTGCGGCTTTATCTACTGGAGTTGCATGCATTTTGATCTTCATACACGAGATGATGGTTATTGAAGAACCTGGTCATGTTGTGAATTTTCCTGCCCCGACGTTTCAGTCCTTTTTCATCGCATTCGGGGCCATTCTATTTGCCTTTGGTGGCCATGCCATTTTCCCCACAGTACAACACGACATGAAGGATACAAGGAAATTTCCCTGGACTGTTATTGTTTCTTATACAGGTAGGGTATTCTGTAAGATATCTGTGGTGTTTTTCACTTTATATGTACACAGTGAAGGGTAGGGGAGGTATGGGGCATTTTGCAGTATGTATTGCCATTTTGGGAGTCAAAATTAAGGCATCTCATTGGTGTTTTGCTGTGAAACACGCGCTTAAAGATGCAGGTTGGTCAATACACCACAAACAAATTTGTGCCACGAATTTCACGGCGCTCCACACCTTGCCCGAGTAGGGCAAAAAAAAGATAAAAAAGATAAAACTATCCCGTTTTGGGCTTAATTTACCTTTTAGTAACTAGCTTTTGAACAAGATATAACAAGTGCAATTAGCCTTTTGCGTGTAGTCCTTTTACTATGACCGCTGGCGCCCCAACTTCTTCACTTTCAAATAAGGTGCAGTTTAGAAAGTCCACATACTACGTGGTGTGCACGCCAATGCCTAGCAATTACCAACAGTCTGGTTGCTTTATGACATTCTCTCTTACAGTGAACACTGTATTGATTCTGTACCACACATCTTCCGCATGCACCCGGTCATATTACATAACAACAACAACAAAACAGTCTGGTCCTCTGGATACTAAGTGTGCATGTGAAAGGAAGTACATCAGTACACCAGACACTATTTGTATGAAACACGCAAAAGGCTGATTTTTGAAACTTTATTCAGCTTACCTTAAGGTGGTAACTTTATTTAAATCTTCAACTCCATCAGTTCTCTGTGACTTGGTGTTGCTACATTCCAGACATCTTCACCATGCTTAATAAATAAAATGTTAAAGCCCAAATACATAATTTGCAGTTACCAACAATTTTACTTCACAAGTTGACAAGAAAAAAAAAACAACTAAAAGTGTTGATAGCAATGGCAACAAACAAATGGTACCTTTGCCAATAACTGCCAACTGATGCCAATAAATGCATATTATATAACGCCCAAGTAGATCCTAGTGATCTGATTGGACGATAGCAGGTCACGTGTCGTTCAATATTTAATCCATTCAATGCTACGTCACTATACCGTGCAATGTTGTTTCATATGTTTTTCCATTGCACGGTGCGCCCGCGCCCACTGTGCGCATGTGCAGTATTGTATGTGATGTGCGTGTCGAATGTTTGACGCGACCAGTGAACGCGACCGACCCCTGACACAAAAACGTTTTTACTACAACTCACAAGCGACATGGCGGGTTTTGTACTTTATGACGGACGATGAAATTAATTCGAAGGGTAAGCCTGAATAATTTGTAAAAAAAAGTAGGATGACAAGGATCTACTGGGGTGTTATATAAAACAAATAATGAATGTTTTAATTCGAGCAATGGGAGGAATATTTTTATTCGGCGAAAGATGAAAATTGGAATGTATTCCATTCAACTCGGCTTCTCCTCGTTGAATGGAACATTCCATCTTTCACCTCATGAAAATATTCCTCCCATTGCACGAATTAAAACATTCATTATTTGTATACTAGTGCACCAGAATTTTGAATTAAGTTCAATGTATGAAACAATTTGGAGCGACTTGGTTCGCCAAAAGTCAAAAGATCGACTCTTCCAGTCGGTCAAAACGACTGGAGAGCAACTTGGTTTCAGACGCCGATCTTTAGTGTGTGCACGGCTCGCATTGTCTAAAACCAAATATTAATCGGAGCGACTCGAGTAGCTCTTAATTTTTGTATGAAACGGGTGTTAGTCATGTAATGCTGGTGTTCCTGTTTTTAAATGTTTTTCAGTCTTTAAACAAGACTTTGTTGTCCATTCAAAAATTTGCAGTTGTGGTGGTCTACTACCTACCAGTGTCCATTGGAGGATATGTGGCTTATGGCGATGGTCTAAAGGACAACATCCTGGAGAACTTAGGAGATTCAGGACTAGCGAAGGCCGTAAACGTCATGATCATGCTGCACCTCATGATGGGTGTGGTCATCGTCATCAACCCGTTCTGTCAGGAATTTGAGGAGCTATTGAAGTTTCCACTCAGTGAGTACTTGATTACCCATTCATAAATACCTTAGACAGTTTACGCATCCCTATTGGCTGAAAGCACATCACGTGGGCAGTTATAAACAAGCGATAGAGGCACGGTCATGTGTTCAACACTTTTGAGCCTGGCTAGCGGCCGCACCCGCGCTCTGGTCGGCGCCTATGGAACACGCACATGCACACAGAAACTGCACGCTCCCGAAAGCAAATTGTACCTAGTCGTGTGCGTGCGTGTACAACATGCTTGCATTACGCCTAACACGCTCGATCGAACAAAAACATATCAACCGAGCTACCAGTTGTACGAACGCGGTGTTGACACTGTGAAGGCAAAACGACGAGCTAATTTTGGTGAGTTTTACCGATTTACGCAAAAAGGTATTTATGAATGGATTAAAAGTAGGTTTGGTCAGTTTTAAACTGATAATGGCCTGCGCCTTCGGCTTGAGCCATTATCAGTGCCCAGGACCCTATCTGGTTTTAACGTATGTTTAAAACTGGCCAAACCTACTTTTAATCCCTAATTTAGGGCAGGGTTGTAGTCGAGTCCACCACAGGTCCCTGGGTCTTAATTCAAGTCACAAGCTATTCAAATGAACTCCAACAAAGTCATTCTTTTAAATTTGTGCGTGTTCATCCTTTGCTCCTTGTTACATGTACTGGACTTGTGACGGACTTGTGATTTTATCGGCTCTGGACTTGTGATGGACTCGACACAAGAACACATGAGAATATGAGAAAATACCAAACTTGCCTTTGGCTCGTTCAGTATTTTTATGACCTCTGCGGTATATTCTCCTGTCACCCTCAAAGCCATCCAATATTATATTACAATGTATTCTGAACGGCAAGTTTTTGAAATGTAGTGACACAAGTTCAAAATGTAAAATGAAGAGTTTCATCGCAAAATGCTACATATATATAATAATAATATCCTTGGCATTTTGAGAAAACTGCCATTTTGTATTATAACTAAGTAAAACAGTTTTTTTGCCAATAATATATTTGACAAATGAACAGGGGTCGATTTCACAAATGTTAAGAAGAGTTCAGTGTGTCCTAATTCCCATACCATCGTCCCAAGATAAGAAGAGTGACCCTTCCTAAGACGCGTCTTAGCGCTTTGTGAAATCGGCCCCTGGACCACCAATCGAGAATGTACTGACACCATTATCTCAATTTTTTTAATATGCCGTTTATTGCGTTTTGCGATGAAACTCTTCAATTTTAAATTTAATGATAGACAATTGAAATGAGATGGGCCACTGACCTTTTTATTTAGATTGGAGCACATTGCCATAAACAGTCCGTCACAGATTTGTTCTTAATTTAATTTCCCCTTGACAGAATTCGGCTTTCGTCGTATCGCCCTCCGAACCTTTGTCATGTTTCTTGTTCTCTTCTTTGCTGAGACGATACCACAGTTCGGTGTTATTCTGAATTTGGTTGGAAGCACCACAGTAAACCTGTTGACGTTTGTCTTCCCTTCGTTGTTTTACATACTTCTCCGGAGAAAACCGACTGACGATGAATTCATGACTAACGAGTGAGTTCTGCCTAGTTTTCCTTAAGCAGTAAATTTATTATTCCACTAATAAATGTACAAACATACACTCAGTTCTCTATTGATCACTCTCAAATGACGTCACTTCCTACAGATTGCCACGTGCATCAGGATCTTAAGCGTAAATTTTTGTGACGCGCATCGGCTGTGCATATTTCGAACAAATTTTCCAGGGTGTGCATGCGCGTACTTGATTACGTTTAATATGCAGTAGCATTTTCAAATGAAAATACTCTGTTGAGTATTTTTTACGCGTGTTCATGTGCGTCTATTGGCACGCGCGTGACCGGTGATACCCAAACATTCCCGGATGTTCTACGTCACGGAAAGCAATCAATACAAGTAACTCGTAGACAACTCGTATCAATCCCAATACCAAAATTGTGTCATATGAGTTTACTACAAGTTGCAATAGTTTGTTACAAAATGTGCGGCACTACTACTCTTGAATTAATGTGTTTTCTTTTTGATTTTTTTTTTCTTCAGGAAAGTTGCGATATGGGAGTACTTCGTCCACGGTTTTATCATAATGGTCGGAGTGCTCGGAGGCATCACATCAACATACAGCGAGATTAATAAAATGGTGGAAACAACAGGAAACAACACCTTATCATTTCTACCATGCTATGTTGATGTGGATTAGAAGTAATTACATTAATTAATTTGCGTAGATTGCAGAAGTAATGATACTGTGTATGAGTCTTTCATTAAAATGGAACATGTCATCTTTAGGCAAATTGGAATCCATAATCCTTAATATTATATAAAATGAAGCTTTTACGGATACCGTGTATTTCTGATACTAGAGAACCCCCATTTGATGTTTGTCCACCTGGGTTCACATAAACACATGCATACGTGTGCTTTATGCATCAGATGAGTGCATTGTGCGCAATGTGAGTGAGAGTAGAGTATAAAAGAATACTGTACAACAGTAACAAAAGCGCATGCAGTTGTAAACTTTAGGCAAATTGGAATCCATAATCCTGAATATTATATGAAATAAAGCTTTTATGAATACTGTGTATTCCCGATACTAGAGAGCCCCCCCATTTGATGTTTGTCCAAACTGGGTCCACAAACACATGTGCGTGTTTCTGTATTCAAATGGGGGACGATTAACAATAGACCTTTATCACAGTGCATCCATCTTTGTCTCTCACAGTACATGTCGGGCATGATCAACGCGTCTGCGATACCGAGCGATATAGTGCGTGTAATCTACCGTTAAGCATCACTGTCCGCGCTGTGCACTCTCTTGATCGCGCAACGCTTGTGCCATTGTGATGCACACAATAAAGTATAAACAATTTCAAAACGGGACCAAACTATTTTTTTTCTGCAAACCTCGCTTTGGTTATGTTAATTTTAATAGGAGAAAAGGGTGGATGGCCGCACCGTACCGTGATAAAGGTCTATAGGGTTCACGATTGCCAAGGACGCGGGCGATTTGAAATATCAGTTCTGCATGCAGTTCTAAAAGCCAAAAGAGAAAAAAAAGGGTAGTTTAAGAAGAGAAAGTATTTTGAGGGGGGGGGGGTGGTTACGGTAGGGGTATAGAGCCCCCACTAATAGCGGTGTAATCCCGGTGGTCTCTTTTTACTACATATACTGAGCATCAAAACAGATGCAACATTCAAACCAAGACAACATTTCAAAAGAATCAAACAAAACCAAAATTTCAATTTTTTTTTTTGGCTGTAAATTTTTTATGAGATAAAATATGTATTTTATGAGTGATACAATAAACTCATTATATATGACTTCAATTACTGTAGAAAAAAAATATAAAAATTAAGACGGAAACCTTTTAACATTTTGGTAATTTTTGTTTAAGCCATATTTTTATGAACAGTGTATATACATGCAGAACAGTGCAAATAATTGTTAATTTCAGAAATATAATTCGTTTTTGGGTCTTTCTATAAATTAGGGGTCCAAAAGTGTGACATTTGGTGTCCCCCGTTACACCTGATATGTGTTATTTTTCGTACAAAAATCATTAAAATGGCTTTTAAACCATTTTGTACACACTCTTTAAGATGGAAAGTATTTAAAGAATGTGTCATGAATTTACCAAAACAAGATGTAACGGGGGGGACACCAAAGCTGGACCCCTAATTTATAGAAAGACCCTTTTGAGCATTTAAAGTTTTACATGTCTTCAAATGAAACGGAGGTGGAGGGAGAAAAAAATCAACTCATTTAGTCATGTAACAATAACATACAAAGTAATTAACTCAATTTAACTGCCTAAACTTTGTAATCAATGTTGACATCAAATAATTTTTATTAGAAATTTACAAAAGAGAGGCTTTTAACCTTTTAGTTAAATGTTTTAAAAAATAAAACTAAGACATTTATAAGCAGTAAATCTTTCCTAATAAATATGAGGCAGAGTACATCATTTGCAGTGACCCCATTTGTTTTTTCATGAGTTGACAAGAAAAACCTTACTAAAAGAATTTATTATACCACATGAATTTATTTCTGTCCAAAATGGTATTTTAACAACTTAAAGATGGTATACATGATTGTTAAACTGTTACAAATAGTTTTATCCCCCTGTGTGATTGGAGATATGCATGATTAAAACCAACCTGAGCAAAAACCAGCTCCGTACTTAGTCTAACTTTTGAGAAAACGGTCAAAAAAGGGTTTGCAGTCATTTCGCCCTGAACCACGGCCTGTGCACGAAGTAGCAGTTGGGCGATGTAGTGTTTGGACGAAGTGGTTTGGGGGCGAATTGAATTTTCGTCTCATGAGATGAAAACTATTTCTTTTGCTCATTTCTCAAAGACTATAGCACTTCAGAAAAAACTATTTCAGGGAAGTTTTCAGCGGTCATCATGTTTATATTGTGTAAGTTAGGCGTAAATCTGTAAACATTTCTGATTTTCGAGATAACAATCAGATTTTCTGAAAAAGTTTTTTGCGAAACACGTTTTCTGAAGTATTAGGCCTACTATCTCTGTCTGGCTGAAATTTCTACTAGGCAGTTTTATCAACATGGGCTTTTTATCACGAGTGGAAATAATGCCTTTTGTAACAGTTTACCAATCATGTACTCTACCTTTAAATTTCAGAGACAAATTCCAAATCCTGCTTTTTATTAGATTAAAATATTGACTGCAACGCACTGTAATACCATATTTCATGGTTTCCATGTATCTGCCTTATTTACATTTTTGTATGTTTTGGATATTCTAATTCAAAATGGCTTAATAATGACGTACTCGGAAATAAAACCAACCAAAGACGATGAAATATTATTTCTAGCAAACTTGTCTGGGCCCAATTTCTTGCTTCTTTAAAGCATCAGATGTCAAGGCATGCCTACCATAGCAAACGGGTTGTGATCAGGGCTACTGGTGCATTATTATCTTAAGCATTATGTGGTTCTGCAATGGGAACTTGAAATGCGTGGTGGCAGCAAACAAACTGGTCCTTTTCCAATGTTTACGTCATGTTTGAGAAAAAGTGCGCATGCTCAATATGACACACTCAGGCAATGGAAAAGGACCGGTTTGTTTGCTGCCACCTCACCAGGCGTCCCAAAAGTCTCCCATTAAGGCATGTTTTTAATTGATTAGTGTTTAACAATTTTATGAAAACCCTTTAACCCTCGCAGATACACCGCCCAAACAATTGCACGGAGGCTCCAAGTGAAAACCCCAGAAGGCACTTTGTATTGACCACTCTCACAGATGCCATCTTTGTAGGAAAAATGCTACTGCATAATAAATACCATCAAGTACGCGTATGCACATCTTGCTCATGTTACTCGAAATTTCTTCGAAATACGCTCAAGATCCCAATGCAAAATCCCAAAACCGAGGGTTAAGTTGTAAAGGAGCACAACAACAATTAGACCAAGCAGTTATTATATACTGAAATTAACCAAATTAATGTGCAGCCAAAAAATAAAATACCACAGACTGTGCCTAAATCAAGGGTGTCATCAAATGGCAAATCGTCATGATGATTAGGCTTTGACGAGCCGGCAAATTCTTCAGGAAGAGTTGGCATACGAGTACCAACTTCATTTTCTACCTGAGTGTTGTCGTTGGGCAGAATTTGCCTCTATTTCTTGAGGTGCGTGAATCTCTCCACATAGCCTGAATATCCAAATTTGGAGCCTCGCCGATTCTGAGAGGCTGCCTGTTTTGCCATTACCTCCCGATTTCCAACACTTAAATCGCTCGAAACATTCTCAAGAGGTCGCCAGTCGGAAAGATTCTCTTCTGAAGGAGACAAGACAGCATTAGCATTCGTCGGTGTTGATGTTTGTATCATGTCTATCTCTGTACCATCGAATTCTTGTAGAGGCTGCCAGTTCTCAGAAACAGCAGATTCTTGATCAAAGTCATCTTTATTAGCCGCATCAGTGCTACTGAAGTGTGCCATCGCCGTGTGATAGGATGAGATACCGGTAACATGCTGCAGCTTTGCTTCAGAGGCAGATTTGGATAGAGAGTCTTGGGCACTGATCGACAGTGCCTGAGCAGACATAACTTTGACTATCTCTTTGGCAATTAGCATTGCATTCTGTGAGCTAGGAGATGCAGGGGAGAGACTGCTTTTCGTGGACATAATTCTTTGCACATTAACTTGCTTTTTATGGTCAGTAGGCAGATGCTCTTGAACTTCCTTGTTCACTGGCAAGTCAACAGGCATCGTTTGGTTTTTGATGGCACGAAGGTTTCCTGAAGACGATTTGACAACCAGCGGGCCATTAAGGACACCATGAGTTGGCTCATCTTTGTTTTCCTGGTGGAAAGTAGGCAAATGCTCTTGAACTTCCTTGTTCACTGGCGAGTCAACAGGCATCGTTTGGTTTTTGATGGCACGAAGGCTTCCTGAAGACGATTTGACAACCAGCGGGCCATTAAGGACATGATGAGTTGGCTCATCTTTGTTTTCCTGGTGGGCAGTAGGCAAATGCTCTTGAACTTCCTTGTTCACTGGCGAGTCAACAGGCATCGTTTGGTTTTTGATGGCACATAGGTTTCCTGAAGACGATTTGACAATCAGCGGGCCATTAAGGACACCATGAGTTGGCTCATCTTTGTTTTCCTGGTACGCTGTCTCTGTAGGAGCAAACAATGATCTCTTGGCTTTTGGAGTGGACGATCTTGAAGGTACTGAAGCTTCTGATATGAAGCTGCCGGACCGAGATCTGCCATCTTCAAGGAATGATTGTTGTTTTTCCGTTGTGGGTGGAGTTGTTGGGATATGACCCGATGAGGTGGAAACGTTCGCCGACCGTGGCTTGCTCTCCTGATATTCAACAAGTGACAAAATGTCCTCCAGATTGGATTGACCGTGGTCCGAGAGAGCCACGTGGGATGATCTCTGTTGATCAACCTTCTCGATTGCCGGGGACGGGGAGGGTGGAAGAGACAAAGATGCTGCAGATGTCTTCTTGGTTGGGGTTTTCACACCTAAAGAAGTGCTCTTTATGCTGGATATTCCTTCTGAAATATCCGACAGTGCACCCCTGTCACTGACCACAAAAAATCTGTCCTCGGCCTCAGTGCCTGTTTTGTAGATTTCCTCGATATCTAGGACCGCTTGTGGCTCGCGCTTCTCACTCTTGCCTTTGAACATACTGTAGGAATTGGACGTCTTGAAGTTCTTAAACTCTTCTCTTGAAATCTCTCTGAACAGATCGATTTCTGCATCGGTGAGCAAAGACTCGTTCGGGGAGAGCTTGTCCATCTCTAAAACTGTTTTTGGGGTGCTGCCAGAATGTGCCTTTTCCGTCTTTTCCCGGCGAAAAATGAGATCCCCGCTGTTTATTCAAAAAACAAATCGCTCGTGCTAATTTTTATATTGAAGTCTTGGAAATTAGATTTTATGAAAGAAACATAAAATGAAACTGTACATTTTTGACAACGCCAGACTTTGAATTGTCATCATTATTTAACACTAAAAGGTTCCAAAATCCTCTCGGATCATGAAGACAAAATTAAAAAAGAGACCGTCAAAAACAAAATGTTTGTAAAATTTGATTGGTACCCTTAATTTTCCCACACCAAACGACTTGTGACGTGCAAAGCAATGTGCAGAAAGTGAAATCAAAAACCAAAACCAAAATTGTCTATTGACCCCTTTCGAACACGTGCGAATATGCCATTTTGGGAGTCAAATAATGCTAAGTCATTGTGAAAGCGATGTGCGTGCGCGTTGTGTGTCTCTCTGGTGGGCGCAACGCGATTTAGTTCACCAATGGGAGCCTCAGCATAGCGCGCTACGCACGATATGGACACACACAACGCGCACGCACATTGCTTCCACAACGACGCGGCATTGTTTTACTCCCAAAATGACGTCATTGGCACGAGCTCAATACTCACAGTTTGTCTCTCTTTATGATGTAGACAACACATAATGCGATGGCGCCGATGAACAATATGACAAGCAGTACTATCACTGCAGCAGCATTACCAGCGGCTGTAGACAAAAGCATATACATGTAGCCATAAAGTTAGGTCACACTTGTCAGCAAGCTTCTTGTAAACAAACTTTACAATGCAGTTTGGTTTGGGGGTAATTAGGGTGACCTAATGGACTAGTATCTGCAGTATCCCTGCCTTTACGGTTCCCCCACAATTCCCTGCGTGCAGACGGCGCGCAGTGCGTGATGGAACAGAATTCTAGTACATAAAGCATGTACACCCCACACGAGCGCCAAGTTTGATCGTAGTTATATTCCGCTTCAAACTCATAAAATGTGCTGAATTTGTTACCTGGTAAGATAGAGCTCAGATACAGATTCAACCTACTGCATATCTGTTTTGAGATTATGTCTGCATCTTGGGGTGAAATACTGACTTGATTGTCATGAGTTCCAGTGCCCCCAAGTGCGTGCAGTCTTGTTGGTTTAGCCTGCGCGGCATGCACGCCCATCGTGCTGCGCCTACAATCCCCTTTTGATCCCCAATCCCTCCCCTCCCCCCCAAAAAAAATTTGTTTCACAGGACAAATTTTTGGTCTGCTAGTGGAAACTAGCTGAAAACAATTCTTCTTAGATTTTTGTATGACACTTATACTGTTCATGAAAAGAATGTATCAAATCAGGTGATTTGTTGAAATTTAACAAAAAGCGAAAATGTCAATGAGTTTGAGTTTTCACTTACCAAGTTTTTCACACGTGTGTCCTTCATATTCTACGGGGCAACTACACTTAAACAGCTGTCCATTCCCCTTGTCGTATTCAATGCATTTACCACCATGTAGACATGGGTTGGGTTCGCATGTCACGACTTCTGATTCAAAAACACAGAAAATTCAGTGTCACAACATATGGGTTGCATTCACATCTCATATACTGGGTACTTCTGATTATATGAACAGATTTGTCGTTGGTCACATTGGCATATGGCCAGGTTTTCATCTTGCGATGAACCCGTATGCCGGTATGAACCCGTGTGCGTTCCAAATTGTGTGGGTTAGGGGCGTTTTTTTTTGCCTTCATAAGCGGGACCAGCAAAATGGCCCCTTCAGAATGCATGTCCCCGCTATTGGCCCACTCTCGTTTTCCTTTCTAAATAAAGAGCCATACTTTAAATATTGCGGTGAATGAGACTAGCTCTATGCACCATGTTGGGAATCGGAAATACTGTATGTGACGATATTCTTTGATTAGTTACCCCATACCGTTTATACGTTCAAATTTTGCAGGTTAGGGGGTATTTTGTGCCTTCAAAAGCGGGCACTCGGACCTGCAATAGCGGGTGGGGATATTTTATGTCTGTTCGCAATAGGGGGCCTATTTTATGAGTGAGAATGCACATGGGTTCATACCATCATACAGAGTGACCTCTGGGGCTCCTGACCCACACTCCCTAGCTCCACCATGCGCATGGCTGTGTACAAACTATGCAGATAGCTCTTGTGCACGGCAGCTAGGCTTTAGTCAGTCTGTTGTTTGAGAGCCAGTAATTATAAGCCACTGATCTACAGTTTTTGCAGCTGAAGCGGTCACTAAACCTACCAAGCTCTGCATCTGCCGTCTCACTGCTGCCATCTTCCATAGTCACCACACAGCGGTACGTGCCCTCATCATCCTGCTGTACACCACGCACAATCAGCTTGTTCCCTACTATCATGTATCTAAAATAAAATCGGGAACAAGAGAAAGTGCTGAGAATGAATCCCCACAAAAAATTATATCATTTGCAGGATAAAACTGTTTATGGATTCTTAGAATAAGAACACATATCTAAAGAAGAATGTCGGAAAACTAGTGTGCAGAAATTTCAACTATGTACCGGTACATGCAATGCTTCAGAAAACCTTCAAAATGTATATTCTTTTTTGTGGAGTGAATGGTAAAAATATGTGCGCACTTTTAAAAAAAAGCCTTTAATTGTTCATTTCTTACAAAATATACAATATTGGATGGAATTATTATTATCATCATCATTATTAATTCTTTCTGGTATTGAAACCAAGGATTCCTCAAAAGTGCCCGAGGCACTGTAGCTTGTAAGCCTGAGGAAACCTGTAAAGAGAAGACTATGAAAAGAATACTCAGTTTTAAAGATGGGAGGAAAACCCCTACACAATTCTGTATCTATGGGGGAAACCCACGAAATCAAGCAGGGACTGAGGACCCAATCCACATACTTACTGACCCGGACAGGATTTGAACCAGGGCCACAGAGGTGGAAGGAGACAAAGTACCACTATGCAATCCTGATGAATTATTTCATAAATAAACTCATGTCGTGTTTGTTACTGTTGTTATCAACACGGTCACTGAAAATGATGTAATGAACCTTTTAAGTAAAAGCTTTGGCATTAGTTTTGGTGCTTACTTGTTACTGGATGCAGTGCTTTCAGTTGTTATCTTATCTCCTTCTGGGGTCAACCAATGAATTTCATTTAGTGTCTTGGTCTTGTCGTATTTGCACTCCACCTCCGTACTGTGCCCCTCCTCCTTCACAACCTTGTCTGCTTCCTCTTCTGTGGAATTATCCATTGAATTGTTCAACAATAAGTTCTCAGATAAAAACACTTTGATCAATTCTTTGGTAATACCGTAAGCTTTTTCATTTATTTATTATTTACAAAAAGAAGAATGGCTAACGAAAATTGAATAAAGTTAGCTGTGGGACGCCACGATGGCCTGGCTGCACATGTGTGTCTAAGACAAGCGTCATGCCTCGCGTGTCAGGCGTTTCGTGTCGGACACTGTGTGGTTATCCAGACGCTTGACGTGTGCCAGACACTTTACGCCGAAGGCAGTATCATCCGAGTCGATTTCACAAAAGTTAAGATACGTCCTAATTGCTATACCAACATCCCAAGATAGGAAAAGTCTTAGAGACACTTCTTAGCGCTTTGTGAAATCGGCTCCAGGTCTGCCAAATCTTTTTGTCAAACAAATAAAGGGATTGTACATTTTACAAATTGGCTTTGTCAAATGAATTAAGTTATCTCTTCTTTTTTTCATTGAATTAAGAGATTTTAACGTTCGTCGATGGATATATCTCCTTTAAATTGTTGTCGAATCAAGCAATTTCCTTATTGAATGGTGATACATAAAAAACCTGTATGATGCAGGTCGATGCACACGGCTGACTAACCTTCTAAGCAAGCCTCCATGACACACTCTTTCTCTTCTTCATCACTGCCATCGCAGGGCTGCTTTGTGTCCTCTGGCAGACAATCTCTCTTACGAACGAGTTCCCCCTTGCCGCAGGAGACTGAGCAGGTACTCCATGCACCCCATTCTGACCATGCTGGCGATGCATAGTCTTCATCGGATGCAGTGCCCTTAATTGCCTGGATTTTTTCTCTTTGGATTGACTTTTCAGCATCTTTGTCAACATCAGCATTTCGACGAGCACGGCTATTTCTGTCATGTTCTCGCTGATTTGGTATAAGTTCAACTTCATATTGGTATGATCCACTATCATTGGGTCCATCCCCAGCTCCATCTTCAATCTCAGCCTCATCGTATTCACTACTCCATGATGCCATTCCGTCATTATCATTGTCATCCTCCGAGTTTGGACTTTTGTTATTGTACCTTGACCTGAGATCTGTAGTGTGTGAGTCGTCAATGTGATGTATCCCACTGCCGCCACCATTTTCCTTGCTTGTGGCTGCTTCATTGTGACCGCTTAAATGGTATCCATCCACATCAATTATATGAATGTGTATTTCATTTTTTCCAATGCGTCCATCTGAAACTTTTCCTGGCCAGTAATGATACTTCAACAGCTTTTCAAGGAAACTTGACCCATCTTCACTGATATTCATTGACGGCCTGCCTGGGCTCGCTTGTGAATTGTGGTCATAATGAATACTATAGGCTTCTTGATTAATGATGACCACGTTGTTTCCCTTTTTGTCTCCGAGGAGTGGTAAAGAAATCTCTCCATCTTGAAGAAGATCCAGTATCTCGGACAAAAACTTGAAGTTACTTGCTTTAATCAGTCCGTTGATAGATACGTTCACCATTTCAGAATCCGACTTTATGACAGCTATTGGAGAAGAATTGAGGTGTTGGGAATCTGGGATGATGTGCAATTCAACGTAACCATCATTTGGCTTATTTGTGGGCATTTCAATGCCTTTGTTGGAGATCACAGTTGAAGTTGTGGTTTGAGAAGGTGCCTGTCGATTCGGGAATGGGTTCTCATAAATATGAAAGGGAAGTTTATCACGAATGTCAGTCTTATCAGTTACTGATGTGGTAGATGGAATTTCATCTGGGTTCAATTCAAGTCGGTGATACACATGGTCTATCCCTGATGTTACGGTGGTTGCATTTGGTAAGATGTTCTGCTTCAAATTCTGCTTCAAACCATCATTTGGCTTATTTGTGGGCATTTCAATGCCTTTGTTGGAGATCACAGTTGAAGTTGTGGTTTGAGAAGGTGCCTGTCGATTCGGGAATGGATTCTCATAAATATGAAAGGGCAGTTTATCACGAATGTCAGTCTTATCAGTTACTGATGTGGTAGATGGAATTTCATCTGGGTTCAATTCAAGTCGATGATACACACGGTCTATCCCTGATGTTACAGTGGTTGCATTTGGCAAGGTGTTCTGCTTCATATTGTTTATTTCTAAATCATCGGACTGCACGGTAGTGGTGCTGTAGTCAAGTACATCAGTGTTGTCTTCTTCAACTTCAAATCCAAAATTTTGATTCTGCGCAAATGGAGATTGAGTGCTATGCTCCACGCGGATTCGATTGGGATGAAATATGCCTTCTCGAGTTGACTGAGCCATCAAATTTTCATCGAAAACATCAGTATCATCTTCTTCGCTTTCATAATCATCACTATGGCGCAGTGGAGGATAGGTAGTTTGTTCAAAGACAGACTCTGTCGGGTTTGAGGTACTGGTGACTGACAGGGAGAAACTTTCGGTTGAGACATCGCTATCATTTAGTGGGGCAGTTTGTGAAAGAACTCCTGGTGACTGTGAATAAGTCCGAGTATTTGTCTCGTCGTGCTCAGGAAAAGGTTGAAGATGTAATTGAAAGGGCTGATTCTGTGGAAGCCCCTTAAGGTCCGGACTTGATGTTGGCAAACCTTTCAGGCCAAGTGAAGGTCCGAGTGTTGTATTGGGTCTATCATCTTCTTTGGCCTTTCCATTCACTTCTAAATCACGACCTTCATCAAGTGTGGAAGAGGTGGGCTCAAGAGCTGGGGTGGGTGCCATCAGAACAAAGTCTTGCCTAACAAGAACATCCGGTTCTGGGGTCACTATAATCTTGGTTTGAAAGTCTTTACCTTCGATATGTTTCAGAATCCCGTGGGATTCTAAATGCTCACGATTCTTTCCAAAATACGTCTGGTATTTATCATTTTTGTCCCTGCTTGTATCGTAGTCATCTCCATCATCATTTCTCAGGCCAAGTTTCTGCCACATCTGACGAAAGTGTTTCTCAACGGCTGGGCTTGGCGAGTGACCTGGAGGGCGCTTTTTGGTATGTTTCCTCAATGATCTTGAGTCGTGGCTGGTGATGTGTCTTTTAACCCTCTTTCTCTCATCTGTGCCTCCGGAATCATCCTGTGCATTTATGGGAGCATCCTCCATGGGAATTGGCAGGGAATTCAACATTTCCTGGATATCTTCATAATTCTTGGCCATCTGATTGAGTGTGTTCAATAGTGTACCATTCACTTTTCTCTGGGACGCTGCATTACCTTTGCCCTGTGACGAGGTGTTCGGATTTTGGTGCTTTCCTTGTTTGGAAATGGCACCTGTACCAATTTCATGCTTTGCGTCTCCACTGTGAAGCTGATCAGGAGACTGCCTCTCACTGTCAGACAATATCTTCAGAATGTTTGACACATTTTTCTGCATGCTATCCAGACCCTCGGACAGAATCTGGAGATCATGTTGGTCTACTGTCGTTTGAGTCGTTGGCTTGGGGTATTCGAGCATCTCACTGAATGAGTTGATGGCATTTAGTATCCTGTCTGCATTTTCATCTTCCATGGCAATATCCGAGTCAGAGGGTGCTTCATCAATAAATCGGGGTGGCAATGTGCGCCAGAAGCGGTGACTCTTTAGAGACTTTTTACGACTTCCTGTCAATGGAAAATTCAGTCGATAGTTTGTGATCTGTCGAGGCTTACTTGGGGGAAACTGTTTTGCTGAGTAGGTGTCCAAAGATTTGCCTTCCAGAGAAACATCGTTGACCGGCGATGATTCAAGGCGGCTGTCTTGAACATTCCCCGGGATAGTCTGTGGACCAAGATTCGTTTTGCTTCTCGACAAGCCAACCAAGGGTCTATTGCCATTTCTGAAACCAATGTCTGGTTTATCTTGGCCGTAGTCGTGTGTCTGGTCGATGGCCGAATTCCAAGTGGGTCGTTGTGGGTCGTCAGGATATTCAGGAAAGTTACTGCTCTGATCTGTAGGCTGCAAGTTCCTCCCGAGAGCTGGCAAGACCGTTTTTTCATCTTTAATAAACGGATTCTGCTTTGACTCACTGGGCAAGTTGGGAGCAAAGCCTGGATTGAGTTGGAGTAAACAGAAAGTAGACAGAAAATTGAGGGAGAATATACATTGAGGTAGTACGTACAGGTACTGAAAACAAGAGGTTGCAATTAAAAGGACAGAAAAGGAATTTCACAGACACCATGTGGCAAGAAGGCCACACCCTCCGGTCTATCTACCGTAGGGTTTGATACATTTTTTTGTCTTGTCCAATATTAAACAACAAAAGGGTCCGGGTATGCCTAACACTTTAACTCTATGCTTTATAACATGGGAGAAGACTTTTAAAGCTGGGTCGAGGAGAAATGGAAACCATGAACTTCTGTGGAATTATTTACCTGAAGAGATACACCTTGTATGTCAATCTCACAAAATTGCTTAGAATGCAATTGCTTAAAGTACAAATTTTAACAGAAAACAAATTATACCTAGATGACCTTTTTCGGAACTCTTGGGTGCCACGTCAAGAATGATGTCTTGTGAGGCCGTTTCATTTTTTCCTTGGTAATGAACAGACACATGGTAGATAAACTGCGTCTGTTCCTCGTCTAGTTGAGGAATCCATACATTGCAGATTGGATAGTTTCTGAAAAATATATCACAAAGATTGTATTTTTCAGTATACGTATAGGCCTGTACGTGAAAGAAATAATGAAAATACAGCTGCATGGCCAGTTTGGGTGGATTCACACTGCATGAGCCTTTTTGCGTGTAAATTTGACGCGAGTCGCTTTGAAAAAAAGTGGAGTGGAGGGAATTTGGAGTGAAACGACGAACTGAAAATTACAGAATCACAAAAACACTTTCCGTCCAACAAGGTACAAGTTGATTTTGTGCTTTTCAGTGTACATCGTTTCATTCTAAGAAATACAGCAGTGAAAAAAATTCAAGTTTTCTTTGAAAAACATTTTGTCATGCTCCATAGACATAATGCATGGATCATATGGAATTTTTTCCCATTCTTTTTTAAATTCTCTATTTAAATGGAAAGGGGTAAAAATTACTTACCGACATGTCTTAATGTCAAAATATTTGCCTCCAAGAACTCGAAACCACTCAATTTCCACTTGGGTCATTTGCCTCTCACTTTCCTGAGCAATAACATCAATTTCAAACTGGAAGTGATTCTGGGATGGTGATACTACAGCATATCCCTCCGTGGGATGGATGACTTTAAGACATGGTGATGGATCAGTTAATTTCACTGGCGGTGAAAAAATGAGCATAAAATAAGATTATAATGCTGATACGAATACATGTAATGATGTATGTTCTTTGTCTGCCCAATTTTACAAATGGGATAGAGTTCTGCCGGAAATTATCTGCTGAATGTCAAGATTACTATGCACGGACACCCTCTGAGACCCCATGCGCTAAACTTATGGGACAGCTCTCAAAAATTATAAATAAGTTTTTCCTTAGTAAATTCATGACACTTTTCCCTCCTAATTTTGCATTTTTATCATCGACATTAAACCAACATTTTTACATGGTCCATACTGTACACTAGTTCTTCTTAATATGACATAATATAAATGCCCAAGAAAGTGTAAATTTGGTTAGGAAACATGATTTTAGCAATGATAATTTATCAAGTTTTTCTTTGAAAAAAATTGGGATTTTTATGTCATGCTCCATAATAGTAATACTAATAGTATACAGGGAGTATCAACTGGCGAACGTGTATATACATGGTATATGGTGGTCGTTTTTCTGTTTATAGGCCTATGTCCTAACATGGGTCCTAACAAGGAAAATCCTCTGTGTCCATGCATTTATAGTCATAGTAATGAATCTAATTTCAGAATGGTAATTGAGCGACTTTTTCCCATGACCTTCAAATTTCCCGTAGTGCCCATTACCTTATTTTGGTAGGCTAGTTCAGAGTTGTCGCTGGAAAAAATACCATACACGTACCCTCGCCAGTTGAGACTCCATGCACTATAACTAAGTATAACCATGGACTCTATGGAGCATGACATAACAATTATAAGTGTTTTCAAAAGAAAACTTGGCCATGATAAAGTGCCAACACATGCAAAATAGGGCATATGCCTCTGGCGGCATTCCTGAACCAATTGTTAAAAATTCTCGAGGATGTTTATGGCGGAGGACTTCCCATCAAGCACAAGATTTTCCAGAATGGCCTAGGCGCTATACTATAGGCCTACTGCTTGAGCTTGCGGCACAGACGGCATCCACCATGTCCATTCATCAGAGACATTGACTGATTCAGCTTATTTACCGTTGTATCTCACGTCAACGGAGTGGCAATGCCAACCAGACGCGGTAAATGCGCCTGAAGATTCATCCGAATTTCCTCCATGTCGTCCTGCTACGAGTGCAGCCAATGTTACCAACAACGTTAACAGGCCTTCCAACAAGAAACGCATTATTATAGCCATTTTCGTCGGGCGGAATTGCACATTCAGAAACAGTGACATCTTTTCGAATTTCCCGACGGTCACAGTTTACGGTGAACGTTTTCTTCAAGAGTGTTGCGACGCAGCGCGACATTTCGAATGAAAGATATGCATGCTCGCGTACGTTTTTCGTTCGACGCTGACGCGCGCGCGATCGACGCGTTCAGCGCTCGACTGCATAGCGCGTTTCCTGCGCGTTCATTCATCGCGCCTTCCCTGCAGAAGAAATAAATAACTCCGTGGCACCGATGTTTTAGATATCGGTCAAAATAAAAGTGTCTATGGGGCCATCGCAATTTCGCGTGTCCATAGGATTTCCTATGTATTTTAATTTTTGAGCTACAACAACGCGTATTTTGGCCTGACCAACTGTAAAGGGGCGTTCACACTATCGCGGAAAAATCACACTTTTGCGCTGCGCTCACCGCATTGCATGAGCTTCCAATCGCCGATTATTCCAGAATATAAAATTCTACTCTGGTAACTTGGGGCTTCTCTGATACCTCATTGGCTGCGCGTTGGAAAGGTCAGCGCACCGCGGTCAAAGTTCAACAGATTTGAACTTTGACCCAGCTCGAAACTTTTGCGCATCGCGATAGGCCGCGCACAAGCGGCAAACCAGTTTGTGTACAAACCAATGGAACAGTGTGATTTTTTCGCGATAGTGTGAACGCCCCTTAAAATCACACTGTGCCATTGGTTTGTACACAAACTGGTTTGCCGCTTGTGCGCGGCCGGCCTATCGCGACGCGCAAAAGTTGAGCTGGGTCAAAGTTCAAATTTGTTGAACTTTGACCGCGGTTCGCTGACCTTTCTAACGCGCAGCCAATGTATCAGAGAAGCCTCAAGTTATCGGAGTGGAATGTTCTATTTTTAGTAACCCCAAATTAAACATATTTTTAGCCAAAAATTTTAAAGAAGCTGATTTCAACTGATTTTGGTAGGTGTGGGTGTGAACATTTACCAAAAAAAAGTGAGCTGGGATTGGGGGTGGGGAAATTGCGTTTTCGGGGGTCAAAGGTCATTGACCCCAAATTTTGCTCAAAGTATATCGTGTTTGGTCTCAAATTAAAGGAAATTTAATTTCAAACACTGGAAGTGATATTAATTTTACCATTTAATACTTCTGTAAAATGTTAAGCGTGATTGAAGATGTGGGCCTAGTGTGGACTTCGGCTCTATTTGAGAAGCACTGGTAGTCAGGGAATATTGCCGAAATCTGGGAACTAAATCCTTACCAAATTATTTCTTCACCAAATTGTTGTACCAAAGAGTTCTACACAGTGGTACATGAGTTATGTCTTTTAATTTAGTAAGTAGGTCAACAGAGGTCAAAAGGTCAATTTTAAAGGGAGTTTCGCTAAATTTGATGATCCTCGCCATCAAACAAAACTGTACGTGTAAATTAATAAAGTTTTACTATAACATGATATTATTCTGTCTCAACGTATTTTATTCGCCATATAAATACAGGTTAATTTGATTATATTAGTAGAAAGGCTTTCTGCCACAACGTGGGAAATATGTGGGTCAATATAGCACCAAATACTCCAACATAAAAAAAACCCTTACAGGCATGGAATTGAAGGGAATGACTTCTCTAATATAACTGCTGATGTCAGATATAGCTAATTTTATTATTCATTAATGTGTATAACTGTGGCAAGACTGGCTGCACCAGTCACCATATGAGCCGCTAAGGCAGGGTGGGCCACTCTGCCAGAATTGCCTCCCTGACAACCTGCACTTCTAGGGCTGTTTTTGAGACATGGGGTTCAAAAAGTCTGGTCAGGCCCATGCATGTTTAATCAGGATAAAAAACCTAACAAACTTGGCCATCTCGGTTCAGCCCGAAGCCATCTAAGCCAAGCTCAATGCCCAAACCCCAAAACCCCAGCCCGAAGCCATCCCGGCCCACCCCGAAGTCATCCGGCCAGCCCCAGCCCAATGCCCTCCCAGCAAAAACCTGAAGTCCAAAAGCCCAGCCTAAAGCCCAAAAGCCCAGCCTGAAGCCACCCCAGCCCAGCACGAAGCAACCCCGGCCCAGCCCAAAGCTACCCCGGCTCAGCCCAAAGCCCTCAGGCCAAGTCTGAAGGCCACCCTAGTCCAGCCTGAAGCTGTGGGATGACTTCGGGCTGGGCCAGGATGGCTTTGGGCTGAACTTAACTGGGATGGCTTCGGGCAGAGCTGAGAATTAAGGCTTTGGACAAGGTTGAGAGGGTTCCGGGCTGCACTGGGAAGTCTTTACGTTGGGTCAGGGTGCAGTGGCTTCGGGCTGGGCCTGGGGTGGCTTTAGGCTGGGCCGGAATGGCTTCGGGCTGGGCTCGGGGTATCTTCGGTTTTGGCTGGGATTGATTTGGGCTGGGCCGGGATGGCTTCGGGCTGGGCTGGGATGGCATATGGCTGGGGTTTTGGGGTTTGGGCTGAGCTGGGAGGGCATTAGACTTGGCTGAGATGGCTTCGGGCTTGGCTGGAATGGCTTCAGGTTGGGCCGGGATGGCTTTAGACTGGGCCGGGATGGCTTCGGGCTGGGGTTTTGTGGTTTTTGGCTGAGCTGGGAGGGCATTGGGCTTGGCTAAGATGGCTTCAGGTTGGGCCGGGATGGCTTATTCAGACTGGGCCGGGATGGCTTCAGACTGTAATCTGTATTTCTTAGTGCATATTTGTACTTTACGTGCACTGAACTGTTCGACAGCAGCCTCAGAATAATGTGGTATATCTTCAAAGATACATATTCATGTGTCATGATAGAGTTCAAAGGTTTCCTAAATTGTGAATAGCGGGAAATACCCTGTTAACCAGCGCCACATCTTCAATCACGCTTAACTTTTTACAGACGTATTAAATGATGAAATGAATATCACTTTCAGTGTTTAAAATTAAATTTCCTTTCATTTGAGACCAAACACGATATACTTTGAGCAAAATTTGGGGTCAATGACCTTTGACCCCCGAAAACGCAATTTCCCCACCCCCTATCCCAGCTCACTTTTTTTTGGTAAATATTGACACCCACACCTACCAAAATCAGTTGAAATCAGCTTCTTTAAAAAATTTTCACAGATGAACCTTACTTTAGGGATACTATTTGGAAAGATCAGCGATTGGGAGCTCATGCAACGCGCGGTGACGTGAGCGCAGCGCGGCAGTGTGATTTTTCGTGCGCATTTTATACATGCTTGTGCGTGGTACGAGGAACGCGCTTTAACGCACTTGCGATGGGGTCTCTGAAGAAAACGGAACTTTGTGCACGTGCTTTCCCGAGTTCGTCTGACAACGCAACGCAATGACAAACTCTTCCATGAACATGTCAACATTGCAAGGACCGTACCGGGGATAGAGATCAGTATATGGAGGTCAATTGTTTGTGGACACGTTATTATAGCAGAGCTGCCAACCCTTCCTGTTTTCGGAGAAGAAACCCGGAAAATAGGTTGAGCTCCCGACTTTAGATGCACCTAAAAATCTCTGAGGTTGTTAACTGAAAACCCAGGAGGGTTGGGTTGTTAGAATTTTCCAGGAAATATTGTTCAAAATCAGGAAAGGTTAATTGGCAGCTCTGTTATAGCAACAATTAAGTCATGTTTTGGTCTGTGTGCTCACAAAAACCGGGTGGGGGTCCATGTTGGAGCCTGTTTATGGGGAGGTCGGTGAAGCTAGCTGACTAGGATGAAGGATGAGATGCCGAATGACATAAAGTCTGTGTTTGTCACATTACGGGCGTTATCTATGGTTGCAAACTTTTAGTGAGGTGCTTATATTGTAGTCCGGTGAGGCAACAATGGGACGTAGGTGAATGTTGGGTTTGTGGATCTTGGGTTGACCAAAGAACCTAGGGGAATGTGGAGCTTGAGGATCTGAACTGTCTCTACAGCTGGTAGGGAATGGCCTCTGATCGTTGGAGAGCCAGTAGTTGGCTGGTAATCTTGCGTTCAATTCAGTGGCTGGTGTGGGGTCCTTCTGGAGGGGATGGCAGGTGGGGTGGATATAGGGTGGCAGTAATCTTATGTTTTCAGCTTTGTATATGTATGAGTACTGTTGTATTTCCTTTGTCTGCGGGCAAAATGCGTATGGACTGTTTTGGCTTAGGTCTTGAAGTGCTGACTGCTGATAGTTCTTGTCTTGAGAAGTTGAGTCTGGTTGGCTTGGCTTGCTTCAGAACTTGGTGGATTTGGATGCAGACATCATCTGAAGCCATCTTGCTGAGGTGTTGCAAGGCCGGCCCCGTGGACTGAATTATGTCTTCGACCGGTATCATCTTGGGCTGGATGGTAAGGTTCATGCCCAAAGATATGGTTTCCGTCCGTGGGTAAGAGCAATCGCTTGCTAAGGTTGATCGCAGTTTGGCTGATAAAGGCTTACAGGGACCTGTGTAGATGTGAGGATGTACATGTAGATCCTTTTGTTCGACTTTGGTTGGAGGGGCGGGTATGATAGAGCTGGTGGAATTTTCTTATCTGCTTGCGGTGCGCGAGTTGTCTTGTAGGCATGGGTGATTAATGACTCGGTGAGGGCTTATATCATGGAAAAGTCCTTGGGAAGGACCGCACTGCAGATAGTCTGCCATGCATGTGTCTAGTGCAGCTATAGGTGTGACTGGGTACTTGAGATCCGCAGTTATAGGAAGGCTAAGCTAGAATATCGCAAGATATGGTCTGACGTGCGGTTTCGAATGGGATCCCGTAGTCGCAGGCCATTCGGGATGATGTTCGAGTCTCGATAATCGTTTGAGGAAAGCCAAGTTGTTGACTAGCTTTGAACGTCGGATGGAGGTTCATTCAAAGTTCTTCACTTGTTTTGTGATAAGCTCCCCTCAGAGATGAATAAGTAAGACTGGTGGCTATGCACGGTTAAAATCAAATATTTGCAGTTGCATCATGTGAACTATCTCTTTTAAAGAACCAGCGTTTACTCAAAGTTTCAAGCAGTGTGGTGTTCGTCTTCATGATAAGTGCTGGGCTCGTGAGGATACAGTACCTAACTACTGGATGGAAGGAATTGCTGTAATAAAGAGTGCACTGAAGCGGAATGGTTAGACAATGAATCATAATCCTGTTGTTGGCTGTTGATGTGCTCACTGATGCATGTCATTGTTGTAGTGACTGTCGTACCGACAGGACCTAAGGTATAGAGGACCCTTTGGTCTGGTAGTGCCAGATGTTGCTGACGTTGACGCCAATGTCTTGCGGTACAGTGTTGTGTTTGTGGATTTCGATGGCTTCCCTGATGCGTCTTTGCCCGAGTGCCACCTATTGACAGGAGCTATGAGTTGTTGCTTCCTAATTGCAGTGCGAGTGTTCGACTATGCTGATTTGTCATAGTCTCCTCTGCAACCATGGGAGAAGTGTTCTTTGAGTCTGGTGGGTATAGGTCCCTACCAGTATCGCCAATATACACCTTCCTACAATCGCAGGGGATCTTGTACACCCCGTCCTTCATCTTGCTTTATGGTGGGTTTCCTGGTTGATGAGCAATATACCTTAGTGTTGGCTTGGTTGAGAATGCATTGAATCTTGTCGGAGGCTTTCCCTGTGTAAAAGAGGGAGACTGTGGCCTTAAAGAGATAGGCCGATATTGAGTACAGGGGACCCGACATTCAGAGATCTTGGGTCTTGACTTGTCGTTTCTGGTATACATTGAGCTATAGAGCGCCATAGATACGTGGTCAAGTTCTTCCTGAAGGTGTTCTGGGCCGGCACAGATGTATTGCCTGTTGTACTAGGACGATGTTGACCAAGAACTTAATGCCAGGATGATGGAATGAGCTGTGGATATACAGTTCTTTGCGAGTTGGCTTGTGGTAGAGGGCATGCCCAAAGGTGCCATCTTGACGTCTGGAAATATTGGCTTCCGGGAAGGAAGGTATTCCCATGTTTTAGTTCCATCGTGAAATTGATGCTGGGCTGCAATTAAGTTGTTCAGATCGATGGCCTGGGAACAACTGAGGGCTCAGAGGTCTATGTGGCCAGATGATCGTGTCATCGACGTAGCGAAGCCAGGTACCCGAGTAGTGATCTGCTGTGATGAGTACAGTGGTTTCAAGCTCCTCTATGAACATGACAGCCTGGACCGGGGATAGACAAGATCCCATGGAGGTCCCAGTTGTTTGTTGAAAGAATCTCTCTCTCCATCTGAACTTGGATGATGAGTGACAAGTTGGCAATAGGTCATGGTATTTGGTCAGGGGTGTTGTGCACTCACAGGGGGTGCATGGGGTCATGTTCGAGAGCAAGCATCATCTGTCAACATGACCTATATGATTTTTCTCTCATTCCAGTTCGTTGTGTCATTTCAATGGTGCCTAATATTGCGTTTGTTACTTGCTCATTTGCACTCACATGCAACACCTAATCTCATGCAATGCCTAACCATGCCACCCAGCATCCAAACCCAAGCCATTCCACTTTAGTGCACTTTTCTTCCAGCAACCCTCCTATCCAGTACAGTACTCGAGCCCTGTACCATCACGAGTCTGGTACACTGGTCAAAACACTCACTCGTTCTCCTCAAAAGCATGCAATTTGGCAGTCTCGTATCCTGTTGGACAAGCATTCCAATCCGGTCTTGGCACGAGATTGGCAACTTAGCTAACAAAATAATAATACAAAAAAACATGTTTATGGGTTTAATGAAACCGAGTCCCAAGACATCTTTTAAGATGTCTGCCATATACACACATGCCTGTAGGGTGCTACATGAAATGTCAACAACTGGTGTTAACTTCTACGAAGAATAACAAGGAAACTAACATACATATTTTGTAAACCAAGCAGAGGATAAGTTTATTCAAGAAAAGAAAACTGCGGTTTCAATCATTCTGTAAATAATTTTACTTTCCACGCAGCAGAATGTTGGAAAGAACACTACACACACAAAACAAAAAAATGATCATTTAAACATTCAACAATAATAACTCCCATCATTCTGGCCTGATATTTAACTTGCAGTGATGGTCTACATACAAAATAGGAAATATTAAACTTCTTAAATGCTATTTACTCCCCCACGAATGGAAAACAAAATTGCAAGCTAAAGTTATTTATAAGAGAAAAATAGATGTTTTACAGACTGATGGCTCTCTACCAACATCACAATACAAAACAAATTCCCAAATAAGGTTTCACCTTTCACTGAAACCACTCTTTCTTACACAATCACAATAAACAAACTTCCATTTTATGTACAATTTACAGTATGTGATGTGAAACACAAGCGGTATCATTCTCTTCAGATATTACATGTATAGTGTTACTTTTGGAGTCCATACATAAGATTAAATCGCGTTTTTGTGTATGAAGCACCACAGATTTTGTTGCAGATCAAACCCAATTTCATGTAACTTGGGAGACTGTTGAAGCTTAGCCAATAATAAGCTAAGCCTGACACGACTCCTAAGCAAATGTTAAGCCATAAAATGGCAGAAACCAGTCACATGGAATACAGATGACATGGAATTTTAGCTGGTAACCCATTTTGCCCAATATAATTTATTTCTGTGCCGTGGCTAGCTTTCAGCAAATTTCCAATTTCTGACGTCTTGTTCACTGCTGGTCTTCTTTCAAGACGCAATCTTAAATGGCCTAGGTTTTAATGAAGTAACATTTATGTATCCGGTAAAATCGGACAATTTGTGGTATGTGACCACTCAAAAAGAGGAAGTTTAGAAATTGAAGGTAGCAAAATTGTAATTTCTGGAAAAAAGTCACTACGCGTATTTAGTAGCATACACCTGTCACACGGCATGCTAATAATTTAACTATACACTATATAAAAACATAATACATAACAGTCCTGAGTGTTTTGCTCCGTTTTAAATTACAAAGTACTGTGGACAACTTTTTTGCCAAATGTATATGATTCATTTGATTTTGATTATAATTTTACTTATGGCTGTAAAAACGGGCAGAATTAGGTTGTTACAGCCAAATGTTTCAAGGGGTTTTATTTATTTCAAAATATTTTGAGACTTCGGTTTGATACAAAAACTGCAAACATCTCAAATAATCTACATCTTTGGAACTTGAAGAAAAAAAATTGGAAATGGCTAATTAGCTTTTAATATTTGATTATCATGCTTAAATAATTTTCATTGCATTTTAGTAAACTGTGTTAACAAAAACTACTTACATAATGCCCTGACACTTTGGGTTTGCTCGCTTCACAATATATGCAACAACTTTGGGCCAAAAACAACATAGGATGCTTAGCAAGATCGCATGGACTAAATTTCGCTTTGCACTATTTAAATCATAGTCCCCTAAATCGGACCACATATTGGGCCCATTCGATTAGCTTCCTCAAGCCAGCCCCGACTTTGTGATAATTGTGCAAGATGTGATCAGTCAGGAAGACCAGGGTAAAATGATTAAATTTGTGTTTATTCATAGAAACTAATCGAACAAACCCATAATGAGGTGTTGGTGGCTTTGACCGCCTTATTGTTGTTCACACTTGCCACCAAATTTGGCTTCAAGTCACCTTTTCAAAAATGCTGAATCAGACCTGGATCTGATCCAGCAAAGTTGAATCAGAGTGTGAATGGGCTATACCAACCTTATTCATGAAGAATGTTCGTTCGATCTTGTCCTCAAACAGTTCTGTAAAATGCACACTGTTGACTTGACAGGTATATGTATCAGACTACATGTACATGTGAGACTACATGTACATGTAAGACTACATGTACATGTAAGACTACATGTACATGTAAGACTACATGTACATGTAAGACTACATGTACATGTGGGCCAACATGTTGTTGCAAATATAAGGCTAAAGACCCATCTACACGAGTCAACATTCTTTGGCCAACAAGGTCCAACACGTGTCTGACGAAATTCGGACGACCAAAAGTTGGATGGTGTGGACGTCACTCCAGACAGTGTCCAACAACATCTAATTAGTCGGAACATGTATGAACACATACTCCTATCGCCCGACTTTGTTGGAGAAATGGGCCAATAGTAGATTAGAGCGCCTGTGGCGTTATAGGCAGCAACCAATTGCAGTCGAGATATGCTGGAACATGTTGGTTCGCATGGTCGAGCGCATCCATGTTCCGCCCAACAAGTTCCAACTTCATGTTGGTCCTTGTTTGCTAACAAATGTTGGCTCGTGTAGACGGGCCTTTAGAACGCATAGTCTAGTACCTTCCCAATCGGCAGGCTACATCATACAGAACTGATTCGGGAGACATGATGACTATTTCTTACAAGTGAATGACGTATTTGAATTTTCAGACATGTTTTGTTTAAGGTAGATAAAATATTGAGAATGTCACATTTCAGCAAACAGAAAACATAATAAATAATAAATAATAGGGATGAAAAATATTGGTCAGGTGACTGCATGTTTAAAGATGCAAAATTAAGGTGATTTGGGCAGTGAAACTCGGTTCTTTATGAGTTTGCAAGTTTAAAGAAAAATCTATTCCAATCTTATATTATACATATTGACAAAATGGGGTACGAACGACACCCTATTTACAAATGAGACAAATCCCTCCTTATGTTGCTATAGAAATGGTTATGGTAACCTTCTGAGGCAAATAATTGCAGTTTGAAGGACTTTGGTCCAGAAAAGGCCACATTAAGGATATTGGGCATAGAGACAGGAAAACTAATTAACATGTAGTTTCAACACAAAATAAGAGAACATAAAACAGTAGACTGCATAATGACTTTATGACCAAAAGCCCCCAAAAAAAAACCCAAACAAACAAAAACGACAAACAAACAAATGGCTGGATCAAAAGACTTGGATCATGTCCAAGTACTAGTAACGAGTTAAAAGTACCCTCACCCCACCCTAAAAAAAAGTAGCCTGTACATTGTCATGCAAATAAAGTCTTGTAATATGGAAGCCGCCATTTTTTTCCAAAAAAAGCCCTCGGTTTTGAGGTAAAGATTACGATTTTGTGGACGAGCATGAATTCCTTTGTGTAATCTTACCCTGTGTTCCCATGGGATTTTTTTTCTATCCTCGCCCATGTGAATAGTTACTGCGACTATGTTGTAAATTCTGCACAAGCCCATTGTTATACTGCAGTGTTGTGTGTTTTACTGGACTAAAATTCAGCCCTGTAAAACTACCATGGCTTTAATAGTGGAAAGTTTCCACAGCCTCAGAGCCTGTTAGTTTTACATTGTGGCCATGGTAAAATTGACAGAGATGTTAGTTTTATGTATGTTCCTGCTAAACTTCCGTAATTCTATCACATTACCACAGTAGGTGCAATAGGAATATAGCCTTGTTATAAAATCCAGTGAACTCTGAGGTATTATGTGGTATTATATAACGCCCAAGTAGATCCTTGTCATCCGATCCTCGTCTCGTGTCGTTCAATATTTTCGGTGAAAGATGGAATTATGTTCCATTCAACTCGGCTTCGCCTCGTTGCATCTTTCACCTCATGAAAATATTCCTCTCACTGCACTCATATAAACATTCATTATTTGTATATTGTGGAACTTTGAGGTATTTTTGAGGTACGGCCAAGTGTATACTGTAAGAGATCAAGTAGCATTCTGCTATGGTAAATTCTGTGAAATGCGAGATGTGTTTAATAGAAGGCTGTCTCTTCTGTCTTTAAGTATATCTAAAGACCAAGTCTACACAAAAGTGCAGGGGAAATGTTGTGATTCCAAAACATTCAAAACATGGTTTAGAACACCTGAAAGAAATATGTGACCTGTCACGACAAAATGAGCGTAAAGTCACACTCCGCTATTTCCTATAACGATGGTTCAAAGTCAAAAAATGAAGGGCAGGTCAATTTAAGGGTTTTTTAATATTTGGAAAGAGTAACTCTTAAGCCCAATTCATACTCGCTCGGCCCCTACATGCGGAACGGAAATTTGGTTCGCCGCAGGGTCAAACAAGTTCAATAGTGCGCGATCTGTTCGCTTCTAAGCGGACGGGTCGTTTCCACCCGTTTCTATGCGGCGCTCTGAATTAAAACGCGCATACAAAGTGCGCCGCAGAGCCCGTTTATACCTCGGCGACTACTATGGGCAAAGCGGATTTGTATGATGGCGTGAAAACTCTGCGGCGACTACACTTGGCGAGTGTGCGGCGAGTGAGTTCGGCGGAGAAGTATGAACCTAGCTTTACTCGATTTGATTCAAAATTGTTAGCGTCATCCAACAATTAAAAACATCATTTTAGACCAACTTTGACGATATCTTTCTTTTTGCCTCGTAAGAAAATGTTTAAAGATTTGTACGATTTTTTTTAACACTACTACTTAATTCTCCAAGCTGTGTTGCGTTGGGGGAATAGTTTTACCCTATGTGTTATATACCATTGGAAAGCTCTTTTTCTGCTAAATTTAAAAATACCAATATCCAATTTTTAAAATTCCAACTTTCAGCTGATATTGTGGTGACAGGTCACATATTTGTAACATGTTTTAACTGACGGTACCGTTGAAAAGTTAGACTACCAAATAGGCAATCACAACTTTGCAAGGGGTTCTGCTCAAATACTGTAGAGCGTCGCTTTGCGGTTCTGCCAACAACTTCCGACGTGTACACATTTTGTGAATTGCAACTATAAATCGACTTGTGTGATGGGTTCGAGCACTTACATGTCGCAAGTCTTTGTGAAATTGACGCCTGATAAAGCTACTTTTAGTGCGAGTTTGCATAGGTTTTGCATTGATTTCAAATACCTTGGAATGAGTGGCATTTATTTTGTATTCAAGCATATGGGAGCCTGCCAGACAGTCTAGGTTTGCCTTGGAAAATCTGGGGCAACTTTTATTAGGGCTTAAAGGTGCACTCGCCATGATTTCATTGGCTCTGTGTGAAAAGAAAACTTGTGAATTTGTTTATATCAAAACAGTATGTTATTTTTATCTCTTATGTTCCGGTGACCCTTTGCAGAAAGACCCCACCTCCATTTTTTCAGCCTCTTATTCGTATGGACATTTCATCAAAAGATGGTGACATGTACAATGGTGTATACATGTACAATGCCATATGCAAGAACAATGTTTCAGTAGTGTGTTGGCAATACCTTGCTCAGGAGTACACCTGTTGGAGCCTGCCAGACAGTCTGAATTTGCCCTGGAAAGCCTAGGTCAAGCTTGCATTGGCGTGTAAAGGTGCACTAACCATGTTTTTGGGGTCTGTATGAAAGGGAACTTTTGCCCAGGAGTACACTAGGCCTGCTCGACTTCAGTATTCATAAATTGAGTTGCCAGCAAAAGGATATTTGAAAGATTGGGAATTTGAGGGAAGGGTCTACATGTAGGTATTGAGTTTCACGAGGAATCGCATTCGTCATCCGAGTCGCATTCAAGGTGCCTGGGATCGTTGAGTTCCCCGATACATTTAGCCAGTGTTGAGGAGGCTTCCAGGTTGCTGATGGCCAGTCTGGCAAGGTGGATTTCGTGTTTACGCAGTGAGCTGCAGAGGAAAGAAATAACAAATTAGCCACTGATTAAAAATGTAAATATTAGTGTTGTGACTTAAAGCCATATGAGTATTTGGTTTTGCAATTCGGTTTTACATTTGGAAACTGAATATTCAAAACAAACTGTAAAATGTGGAAGTAAAATGTGGAAGAAAAAACAAATCCTTAATTTTCAATGGACCTGAAATACAACGTCACATTTTGTTTACATGTTGCAAATCTATGGGGGATTTTCAGGGTACCAGATGACATAGGGCTATAGGAAAACATGTATGTATACTATTCATTTCCCGCGTTACGCAGAATAGCGGGAAATATTTGTCTTATAGTTATGCGAGTAAGCATGAGGTATTTACAGCTGGTATTGCATAACTAGTAAAGTACGAAGTGTATATAAAGGGTATGATTTGACAATAGAGTCAGTTCTAGCAAGCACTCTCCATGTGAGCGGACACACACATGCTTTTATGTTACTTATTACAATAACAATTATTGGTTCTGATTGTTTTACAAGTTTAGGGTGAAGTCCAGCGCCCTCACTGAGGAGAATTTTTAAAGTTACTGGGCACAGGTTTTCAGAGCAGTTGCAAAATATCTCTGTTTTTTCCTGGACGTCAACATTCTCCAATGAGGTGAATTTACAAATGTATAGGGTTTTATGTTGTCGCCCTTTGTGTAAACTTGTCGATGTGTAACAAAATTGTACATAATCATTACATTAATGGAATAAAGTGGCTGGCACACACCGCTCATGTGCTTGGCTATGCCACAATATAAAAGCATGGCTGGGTGTGATAATTCATGTGTGAGCAAGGATAAGACAAACCATTTTCAAGTGAATCGTGTAATCTGTCTTTAAAGGCACAGGCTCGTCAGCAATGCGCGCGCGCCAAATTCGTGCCACGAAATACGCAGCTCCACGGCTTTGCTATGGAGCCGCGTATTTCGTGGCACGAATTTGGCGTGCATTGCTGACGAGCCTGTGCCTTTAAGGTCAACTTGGGTGAGCCAAATGGGTACATCTGAAACAGTTCAGTCATAAAATATATGATTCTAAGCAAACACCCAAAACATTGCAAGTAGAGTGCCAAGTTACCTCCTAGCTTCAGCCGAATGTGCAGCGAGATTCTTCAGCACCAGGGCAGCGGTAATGCGGATGCTCTTGGTCACTGGACCTTCACTTTCACCCTGTAGAGAAGGACAGATGAAACTGCTTTAACGATGAGCCATAAGCATAAGCGGAATTAATTTGTTTTGTTTAAGTACATGTATGGTGGAAAATCTATTTGTTTCATCAATTTTTACAATGTTTTTACTACATGGCATGTTGCTCATGTGTATAAAATTCGGGAATTATTTCCCCCCTGTACAGGGGGGAAAAAGTTGTAGAAGTGCATCAATAATGTATCATTGCCAATAATTGTACATGTGCAGATACGTTTTGAGTGGACAAAGTTTTTGCACTGCATGCATGATAAATCTTAAATTTAATTTAATTACGCATGTTTTCTTTGATAAAATAATGTCCACTATTGAGGCTTTCGGTGACGTAGAACATCCAGGAATGTTTGGGTGTCACCGATCACGGCGTACACATGCGCGCTAATAGACGCACATGAACACGCGCAAAAAAATACCCACCAGCGTATTTTCATTTGGAAAAAGGCCACAATATAATAACACACAAAATATCATGTAACACATGTAACAAAAATTTCAATAAAAATGTTATGCAACAGAAATACAATACAATAAAAATAGCACACCTTTCTTATATACAACACCACAATTGTAGATTTTGCCAACCAGTGAAATGTTAATGTATGGTTAGCATAACTACATGAACACAAGAACATCTTGCACAATTTTATCAATGTACATAAAAACACTACCAATGTAATATGGTTAATAACAGTTAACATTACAAATTTATCAAGCAATGTAAATCAGACAAGATAGCAACATTTGTTTGTTATGTACAATTGATATACTGAAAGGGGAGGGGGAGAGATCCAATTCCACTCAGAAATCGGAATTGGTATCCAATGGTCCATTGTATCCAATTTGATACCATTTTCAAAACAAAGGTTGTACTAAAATTGGAAAAGTATCCCGTAAACTTGATATAAAACGTTGCCAAATTCATTGAATTTTTTTGTAAATTTCTGTATCCATTAACAATAAGTATTGCCAGGAATTGATTCCTCCAAAAGAGGAAATCGCGATTTAATTTACAGCTTGGAAACAATTCTAATCCGACCCCAGAAAGGATTCATCCAAGCCTGGGCCTTTTTCCAAATCTCGACTTGGGCTCAGGCTCAGCCTCCGGCTCCATGTAAACCACATGGAGCCGGAGCTTGAGCCTGAGCCCAAGTCGAGATTTGGAAAAAGGCCCTGGACTCGACTAAATCACCGATTCAATCATTTCATACGTACCAGGAGATCCTTCAGTGTAGGATTATTTAGACTCCGGCGGATGGCGTGATACGCCGTGTGTGCATTGTACAGAATGGGGTTTAGAAGTGGCTCTGATACCGCCGTGTTTGCCGATGGCGTGGGTGCCTGTTGTCGCTGCTTAGCCACTGCCCGCAGCGCCTGTTCTGAGCAGTGCTTCTCCTGTTAGTGCATCAGAAAGACTTGTTACAAACTCAATTAGGATGTTCAAAATAACATGGAATATCTATCAACCAGTTTTTCAAAATTTCAAATGACCTGAAATAACCATATCTCTACAATTCTGAATCAGTGACAGTGTATATCGTAAATGTAGAGAAATGTTAGAAAGAACTTTTCAGCAGGGTCATAATTATGTCAGTTAACAGATATCAAAGTGACAAATCAGCAAAATTGGTGTTACGCATGTGCTTTTTTTTTTTTTTTTTTACCACTGGAACCTTTAACAACATGCATCAGAACAATTTGGCAAAATACATAATTATTACACTTATATGGCACACATTTCATATAAGGGTAATCCCCAAAATAAGGGGTCCAAAAGTGTGACGTGCTTTTAAAGATTTTCAAGTGTGTTTAGTGGTTTTCCAGTAAAAAATATTAATTATTTTCATAAATGCCACTTAAATTAATCGTTTGTGTGTGGATAGGCACCAAGGTTAATGCAAACTAATTCTACAGCTAATTTTCATTGGTGTAGGTAACCCGTGACACCAAATTCCTATTCAATATATATAATGGAACAAATTATGAGCCTTTATAGTCTTTTGTTTCAAATATTTGTCAGTAATCACATAAAATGTTAAAGAAATTGGTGCTGCCCCTTATAATCACAGACCACAGTCTGAGAATCTGTGATCATGAGTGGCGATTTTTGATGCACAAGGTGTCGTACATAACTGGGACACCAAACATTTTTGACACCTAATTTTGGGAACTACCCATAAATATCATGTGCACTGCACATTATAAAGGGCTTATGTAACTTTTTTCGAAGCCTGTAGGCTGAGTTGCATGAAGCTTACAAGTGTCTTCCACCTAAAGATTGAGATACATAGGTGGATGGCGCCATTGGCAGCCGACGGCCAGAGACACTGGGGAATCCCCTTACTCTTTATGAAAGAGTGCTCTAGGATCTTTTAAAGTGCATTACGGTTACACAACAAACTGGACCAACGGCTTGGAGCACTTGTGGTTAAGTGTCTTACCCAAGGGCACAGGTACTACCCCCGTCACACCGGAGGCGCGGTGCCACTACGGTTTTTGGTCAAAACCGCCATCAACGTAGTGACACCGCCAGTAGTTTTTCATAGTTTTCCCCTACCCGTCACACATGTGTTTTTCTTCGCGGTGCTACTGCCGATCTGAACTGTTTGAAGACTTTTAGAACACTGAAATTGAAGCAGAAAACCGAAGCTTTTATACTACAAAATATGCCCGCAGTAGCACCGTGCAAGCACCTCCGTGGAAACGCCATTGCCGTACAAGCGCCTCAATAACACCGCTGGCACCGCCGTAGGAACGCAGTGGCACCGCAGTAAGATCGCCAAATTTTCTAAAATTCCTTCCTGGCTCCGCAGTGGCACCCCCATACCCGCAGTGCTACCGTGGTAACACCGCCATAACCACAGAAGAACCGCCACGGGATCGCCGTAGGGTCGCCAGCTAGTCTACTTTTTCGGCGATTGCACGGCGGTTGTATTGCGGAGGCACGGCGGTGATGGAGGTGCTACTGCGGTCCTTGTAAAGTCCCACGGCGGTCATGGCGGTGCCGCGGCGATCCCACTGCGGATTGGCCCAACCCGCGTAGCACTGCGGAAGTTTTGAACATGTTTAAAGTTTCCGCCGTGCCACCGCGAAGGTCCGCGGTTTTGACAGTTTTCCGCGGTGCTACGGCGATCAATGGCGGAACCACGGCGATCATGGCGGTGCCACTGCGGAACCACGGCGATGCCACTGCGGTTTATGCCGTACAAGCACCGCAGTGGCACCGCGCCTCCGGTGTGACGGGGGTATACCACGGCCGGGTGTCGAACCTGCAAGACCAAGTTTTCACCAGAGTGCTGCAAGGCAACGACCTGAACCACTTGTCCACTGTACTGTACCTCACACACATTGAGAGGGTTAAAGGCACAGGCTCGTCAGCAATGCACGCGCGCAAATTTCGTGCCACGAAATACGCAGCTCCATAGCAAAGGCATGGAGCTGCGTATTTCGTGGCACGAATTTGGTCTCATGCGTGCATTGACGAGCCTGTGCCTTTAAGCAGATATCAAGAAAATCCCAAACTTCATCTTACCATCACATGACTAACACAGGACCACCTCTGCCTCTGAATGTTGTCACAGTTTGCCCATTCACACAAGCCCCTGTACGTGGACACCAGGATGTGTGCAATGGAGGTGTGTACATGCAGGGCTTTCCTCGTTTTAAAGTTCCTGCGAGAAATTGCATAAACAAAATGAAGTACGTTTACAAGGATAAAGCTGGTGTGGCCGATATCCTACAAAGGACATGAAGAATGACTAACATATATACTTGTTTCTATATTGTCATTTGCACAGTATGCCAGTCTTTTTTATACAAATTGCTTTTTACGAATTTTTTAAACGGCATTTTGTATTTCAAGCTAGGTTCGAACATTCATGATTTTTTAGCAGAATCACCACGAATAACAATTCTTGAGTAAATCAGAGAATGGTTTTTGGCTCCCTCAGGATGTTTCAGTTAGTTCTGTGAAAAATCATTTTTGACATTTTTTTTTTATTTTTCAAAGTTTTCAACATTGTTGTGGGGGATTATGGAACAAATTTCAATTCTTGGTTTATTAACTAATTCTGTATATTTTTTGAACCATTTCTAACAAGTTTCGTGGAGTTATTCTTGCTGTCAACAGTCCAGAATCATGCCGAGTCATTACAAATGTATCCAGCAACGCACCATTATTGTAAGATTAACTTACGAATACACAAAGATTTTGTTCAGAATAAATGAGAATAATTTAGGATTATAGCAAGATTGAATCAGAAAATAATGCTGATTTATCCAGATTTTCCAAAATAATTTATGAATAATCAAGAATCTAGTAGAATTAAATGGTCGAGTTCGGATGGACTGTTCTTGACAGGGGTAACTTGTTCTCGATGGATAGGTGGTGTGTGATCCTGTTCCGAGTGCTGTTCTCAGGTCGTGTTCCCTTCGTTCGGGTACGATAACGAGTTAACCCGTAAGAACAGACCGCCCGAAGAGTCGGGATTTAACCCAAGCAAACCAGAACTGTTCAGGAATTGAATTGACTGAATAAATTTAACTGACTGTCTAATCTTGACAGACCAAGATTGAAAATTGATCTGACCACTACAACGCTGCAGAGAAGAGGAAGGGAAAAAAAACAACAAAAAAACTGACCTTTTGCAACCTCTCCAGTCACACAGGGAGATTTCGGCTTCAGATGGTACGTGTTGCTGTTTTTGTCGTACTGCCTGCTGTGACTGCGACTGATGGTGATGATGATGGCGATGATGTTTGGACTTATCGCTGGACGACGACGACTTCCGGTGGTGAGAGCCGCTCGAGGACGACCGTCGCCGCTTTTTGCTCGAACTCGATTCCGAACTGTGTCGCGACCGCTTCCCCGATGACTTCTTGGAGCTAGACTTGGAACTGGAACTCTTTTCCGATTTTGGTGTGGTTTCGTGCGACTTTGTGGTAGACGTTTGTGAGTTTGAACTGGGCACGCTTGTTGGTTCCGATGTGGGCATTTGTGGCTGTTTTTGCACTTGTTCATTTGATGTTTGAATACAAGGGTCCGATGTGGCATTTTCAGAGCTTGCAACTGCACTTGTTACAGAGTCAGCGTTTACAGAAAGGGAAGATTGCAAACTTGTGCCAGTTACAAGCGATTCTTGGCTAGTCTTTGGTATACTGGCACTAACTATACTTTTTTTGCAGTCCTCCGAAGGACAATTTTCTGCATCTTCTTTGCTACTGGAGCTATCTAGGAGCCGAGGATTGTTATTGTGTAAATTGCCTTCTGGATTTGGTGCCCCGAGAACAGAAGTGGGAGTGTCCGTGGGGAGATTCTCTCGAATGTCACGGCAGAAGGCAATGGGGCTACGTGGTATGTTGGGATCTGGAATTACAGGTGAAGGAATTAACACACCACTAACATCGTGCATGTACCCTGTCCTTTCGTTTAGGAGGATATCACTAGGTGATTTAGAGTTTGATTTGGCTGGTTCACTTTGATCCATTGGTTCCTCTTTGTCCATTGTTGCGACTGATACAGTTTTGGTGTCTTCGCATTCTGTTGATGAGTTAACGTCAGCCTTGATTTTATGTCTGTTAGACTCTCCATCAGAGTTGGACTTTTCGTCAGCATTGATTGCGGTGCCATTTTTCTCCTCATTTTCGGGTTTGGTTTCACATTCCATCTGGATATCACCATTGACGATGTGATTTGTGCATTGTTTTTCCACACTGGAATCCCTCTCTGCATCCGGATCTATGCTTAATCTGCAAGTTCTATCATTTAGCCCAAATTCCTCACTTTTCCGGCGATGCCTTGGGCTTTTTAGGACTTTCTCCAGGTCCTTTTCCGAGCTCTCCAACATGAGTTCTGCTCGATGGATCAGGGCATCACGATGTTTGAGTTCGTCTCCGTTTCCGTATCCGTTTAGCAGAGATTGCTTCAACGATGCCTCTTCCAATTTAGATTTCAATTTTTTTATGTCATTAGTTTCTGTAATTTGTTCATTTTGTTTAGTCGCTGAGCCATTGCATGTTGGTTTAGGCGTTTCTGGTTGGTCGCCGCTTTCTCCTATTCTGTTCACTGTCTGCTCAGTTTTTTGTTGAGAAGCTATTTCCGAATTATTGCCAGTGCCTTGGTTTAACGAAGAATCACCCAATTCTTCTTGACTGGAGCCGACCTTAATGCAGGGACTGTTCTTAAGCAAATGGATACTTTCTTCCTTCTCCGTCTCTTTCAAAATATCCTTCCCACATGCAGCCTTTGAACAGATGACCGGACTCCTCCTGCAGCTCGATTTCGACTTTTTCTTTTTAGACGATTTCTTGGATTTATGCGATTTCGATTTGGACTTCTTCTCTGACTTGTGTTGAGGCGTCGGGGATGGGGAGAAGGGAAACGATTTTGAGATTGAGCTGGGACTCGAGGACGAGCTGTAACTTAGGACTGGACTTTGGACTGGGCTTGGGCTTAAGCACAATGGTGGAATGAAGTGCACTGCTGGTTGTTGGTTGGTAAGGTGACATCCCTGGTTCAAAGCCGGATTCACTGCATAGGCTTGCGGTATACCCTGTTGTGTAAGGGATCCTGGAATATTGAATATCCCATGAATGGAATTCTCGAGGCCCGGCACAACCCCTACGTTTGGGTTCTGCGGAACGACCCACTGAACTGTCCCTTGCGCATTTGGATTCATGACCTGTTGCTGTGACATAGAATTAGTATTTGGAGAGTGCACGGGCGAAGCCGACTGAAGCAGCTGTTTTATGAGCGGCGAGTCGATGTGTGTTGATGCTAGTTGCTGTCCTTGCGCTTGCATGCGATTGACAGTCACCGTGCCGAGGGTCTGATTTTGGGAGCAGACTTGGACTGTGGATTGTGGAGTTGGAGTGGAAGCAATTGACGCTCCGACACCGAGAGTTAATGTTTGTTGTTGTTGCTGCTGTTGTGTGTTTGAAATGGTCGTGACGGCAAATGACTGCTGAGGCAATGTTGGGTGTATGCTGGTGAGGATAAACTGCTGTTGGGTGTGTTGCAACTGCTGTTGTTGTTGAACCAATTGTGGCTGTTGTTGTACACTCTGGACAACAGCATTATGTTGTTGTTGCTGCACTTGTGCAGGCAACTTTGGCTGAATCGGGACATATGTACCAGCCGTACTCGACACAGGCTGTGTACCCTGTGCTATCTGACCTGTAACTTGCCCCAGCACTGTTGGCACACTGCGTTGAACATTCTGAACCACGGCATACGCTGAATACATCTGACTCGCGCTGTTTGCCGAGCCACCGCTGCCACTGACGATTATCTGCTGTGCTTGGGTTGTCTTGGGTAAAATCTGAGACACAGCTTTCCCGTCGGGCTGCTTGATTTGGAAGTTCGTTTGTATGGGTTGAGAGCTGGACTGTACAGGAATGGTACTGATTTGAATTGCTTGTGCGTTGGACAGCGCGCCTTGTGGTATGATTTGCAATTTGGGTTGAGTGTTAAGACCACCGCTTGTTGCAACACCTTTCCCATCGACGTTCAGGATTGCCTGTCCGCTGAGTTGGCCTCCCTGCGGTTGTATCCACTGTTGGACATTAACTGGAGCTGCTGATATCTGCATTTGGATGTTCTGAGGCATTTGCTGTTCTGGGTTTGTGATACTGCCCCGTGTTTGACCCACTCCTTGCAAGCCAGTCGGAACTCCCTGTGCATTCATCGGAACAGGATTTTGGAGCTGTTGTTTCGAGACAGTAACCACCGCCACAGCACCTGTTTGAGTTGCATTAGCTTCCATGGAAGCCTCTTGTGAAATGTCCTCCAATGAAGTCTGATTTACATCAGATGTTTGTGCAGTGGAAACCGAGATTGTCTTTGTTTGCAGCAGTGGAATCGAATTCGCTGGAAAGTTTTCCGCTCCCTCTTGTGGGAATGTGACGGGCACTTGGTTTGTGTCTAACGGCAGCTGTGCATGAATGTTTGGTATTTTTTCAATTCTTACTTCCCCCTCCTGCAGAACTTCATTGTCTAATTCTTTCGATTTGGGTAATTGTGTAGAGGAGAGGATTGATGGTGAAGCAGGGACAATAGGAGGAACGCATGTTGACGGTATGGTTGGTTTAGTTCCGCTGCCAGCGGGGCTACGGGGTCGATATGGTGGAGGCGCTCGACCGGGGGACGCGGGGCTTCTACCGGGGCTTTTGCTGGGGTCGTTATTTGCTATAGCCTGGGTGTGCTGAGGAAGGGGATTCTGCAGGAAAGCACTGGGTATACCAGCGTGATTGACGAGACTTCCTTGCGGTGACAATAAATCAGAGTCTTCGGTTGGATTCAGTTTTTGTTGTGTACCTTGTGCAGCACTTCTAGGAGAACTAGAAGGTACTGATTTTGGAGGATGAGTTTGGTGCTGTGGGATAATGCTCGAAGCTTGGGCAGCTTGCGCATTAGCAGGGCTGGTAGGAGGCACTCCTGATGCAACTTGATTAACGGGATTCCCCTTTCCGCCGGGGCTCTGCTGTCGTAATCCGTGCCCCAGAATTAACTGCTGTAGCTGCGGAGAGCTTGTTGCATTTGTTCCAGACACACCAGACATCATTCCAGGCCGATACACGATCCCACCTCCCGGGCTAGTCATCCCCGGCGGGAACAACCGTTGCTGGATCATGTTGGATGACGCGCTACCAGACGGCGACAATCGTTGCGCCATTCGTTGCATGATACAAGATGCCAAGTTGGACTGAGCTCCTCCCAGCTGAGGCTGTTGATAGTTGGTCGAAGACTTGGACAGACTCTGGTAAAGTTGCCAATTGAATGGAAGTGGGAGGACACGCTTGCGGATGCCAGTGATGCAAACCTGGGGGCCGTTCTCCGTATCTACGCGCTGAGAGCCGGCTCCTGCAAACACCATTCTAGCAAGGAAACAACAAATATCTTCATTACTATTAATCAAGGTATGATTACATGTACTTGACCATCATCAAATGGTACAAAACAATGAAAAATATAACGCAGAAAAACAGCTTTTACTTAAGTAGGCTTTTTTTGTCACACTATTTTGACATTAAATCTTCATACACAAATTGCAAATTAATGAACTGGCAACCTATAATGAAGACCAACTCCAAAAATACCATGTTAACAGGGCACTAATTTTTGTTAAAATATACTACATGTAAACCACAGGTCTAGTGACTAAAACATGTTATTAGACCAAAGATATTCTGGCTATACCACAGCAGGAAAAACAGGCCTACATGTATACATTTTGATGACTGACAAAATTGCCGGACCACTGGTCTAGTGCAAAATAGAAAGTACTTGACCACTGTTTGAATTACTGGCATCGGTCCAGTGATCTTGTGAGCATTTTGAGCTTTGAAAAACAACATATCACAGGAACCAAAGTGAAAGATTCACAAATATATGCAAATCCCTTCTGAAAAGAAACTTCATCTGAAGAAAAATGTGAAATACACATATTTTCCATATATACATTTTTCAGAATAGCAATTTACATGTAATTTTTAAATATTTACAGTGCACAATGTTCAATATGTGATGACAAATATTCAATACGCAATGATCAGCTGACCATTGAACAAGTTGAAATAAAGGGAAGAGGCAACAAACTAACAACCAACAAAACCAAAGTCATAGTTAGCAAATTCACACGTCGGACAACAACCAAAAAAACAGTTCTGGTAAAAACCTTCAAAATTAAACAGTACATTGCGATTAGAATGGCTTTGTTAAAACATCCAAATATGGAATGAGCGAAACATTGTATGGTCCTCATCAGGATTTGAACGCAAGACTTCCGACTCACTGGCCAGATGCTCTACCAGCTGACCTATAAGGGACAGTGCCAGTGGTATACTCCCTCAGGTTTCCCATAAAAACCCCTCAAAGAACTCAGAACTTGCTAATTCAAAATTAAAATAGGACTACTTGATTAGACTTACTTGATGCAAGCAGCAAAATTTGTAGAGGTGACCATATTGACTCTTGAGGCCTTACTGCAGGCCGCTAAGTAGTCGCTGTATAGTTCAAGTCTGGACACAGAACCTTCGATATCAGCCTCATAGAATGAATGCAGCCTGTAACATACAGAACAGCATTTGAGGGTTTTTTTCTTGAAAAATTGTCTTTAGGGTTTGCATTGTCAAAACTCCATTTTGACCTTCATTTTGAACTTGTTTTTGAATAATAAAATGTTGAATATAATGGCAAAATGCTATATCAACTTTGGGTGGCATTTGTTTGGTTGCGTTTATGGATAACTTGTGAAATGACTACTTTTTTATCTGTATTTTTTTAGCACAGAACTCCATTAAAAACTAGAACGGAAACGGAGCCGGGACGCGCATAACCACGCCTTCTCATTAGCATAGTTTTGGGCACCATTTGCATATTTCTGGGCATCATTTGCATAATTTTGGGCACCTCATTTGCATGGTTTTGGGCACTTCCCCATTGAATTACATGTAAAACCTCCCGCATGCGCACTTTCTCAATGTTTGTGACGATCGCGCGTGTTATGTTCGAACACGCACGCGTTCCAAACCGCCTGAAACCGGTTACGGTGATGTGCCATTCAATAACACAGTCATTTCTTATCTAGCTGTTAATAGAAATCTGCTGTTTTGAGCCAGTTTTATTGCATGAATAGGACTCACCATTGGCAGGTAAATTTCTCATTCTCCAGGTCCCTGTTGACAGCTTGAGGAGGTGGAGGGGGTGTGGGTGTTGACTGCTGTTGCACAGGCCCTGGGTGGATTAACAAAATGCAATGTGTCACAAATTATCGCTCCAAAAGACTGAAAACAAGGGGGAAAATGGGCTATCAGAATTCCCCCGAATGGTTACTCGTGGACAGCCTGAAAAAACTGATACACCAATTTGAGTTAGATCAGGACGTTTACTTCAGAACGTAAATAAAGTTTTCATCAAAATCAGCAAAGGAATGTTTTGACATAACCATGATTCTCCACTGGTCGTGGTCTTGTCTGGGCATGCTGAACAGCACCCTCACGCAGCAAACAGAGACCAACCCATTGTTTACCAATTGAAGGCACTGCTCGAAACTGATGCATGTCTGTGGATGCATGCAACTTGAGTCATCAGTATGGTAAATATACGTCATAAGGGAACGATGATGATGATGCCAGCGGCCGGCAAATAATATTTGGTGATTTTACACCTAATTTTGGAATGACTCAATCTTTAAAAAGGCACAGGCTCGTCAGCAATGCACGCGCGCCAAATTCGTGCCACGAAATACGCAGCTTCATGCCTTTGTTATGGAGCTGTGTATTTCATGGCACCCACGCATTGCTGAGGGACCTGTGCCTTTAATACTTAATACTTAATTGTTTCCAGGGGGAAAAAGGATTATTTTAGCCTGGGCTCCCAATATTTTCGTTCGGGCGGCAATTTTTTTCTGGGTGCTAACGGTACCTCTGATGATTTTGACCGGTGGTGCGCATAGACAAAACAGCTAGTGCATAAATCTAAGCCACTTTCTCCACTTGTACAAAAACAACTACATGTAAGCTCAATGTCCGGGAATCAATATGCGGATCCATATTTGCCATAACTGCAGTGCTTCTAGTGCATAAAGTTGGGTCAAGAACTTACTTGGAGGGGGCGTGGCAGCGGCTGCAGCAGCAGGGGGTGGGGGAGTGGCTTGAGACAAAGGCTGGTTCCTGGCCACAGACACAATGGGGTGGTGGATGCCATCGGGGGCGTGGTCTACTATTTTGATGCCCACAAAGGCCTCCGCACCTAAAGACTGGGCGTCCAATGTCACCAGGCATACCAGAACATCTGGATTAGAAAAAAACAAAGAAATGTATGCAAAGTTCAAATCAGTAAAACATTAGCAGATCCAGGAGGTGCTTTGCAGTTACTGATGTAGCCAGTTTTTACACCAGATACTACCGGTAACTTTTGTTTTCCCAATTAGTATCGAGACTTAAAGATAGTATTCATGATTGGTAAACTGTTACAAATGGTCTTATCCCCCTGTGTGATTGAAGATATGCATGATTAAAACCAACCCGAGCAAAAACCAGCTCCGTACTTGGTCTAACTTTTGAGAAAACAGTCAAAAAAAGGTTTGCAGTCATTTCGCCCCAAAATCACTTTGCCTTGAACCATTTCGCCCTGAACAACGGCCTGTGCACGAAGTGGTTTTGGGGCGAAGTGGCGTTTGGGCGATGTAGTGTTTGGACGAAGTGATTTGGGGCGAAATGGCACTTGGGCGAAATGGTTTTTGGGGCGAATTGAATTTTCGTCTCATGAGACGAAAAATAATTGTTTTACTCATTTCTCAAAGTCTATAGCACTTCAGACAAAATCATTTCAGGGGAAGTTTTCTACGGTCATCATGTTTATATTGTGTAAGTTAGGCGTAAATCTGTGAACATTTCTGATTTTCGAGATACCAATCATATATATTGCCTTTAAAAACACATTTTGAATATTCGATTTTGAATTTACAATCCAGTTTCACATTTGGAAACAAAAAATTTGTTATCAATGAAAAAAAAAGAATAGATCATCCATTTTTAATTAGACACCCCAAAATGTAAAGTGCATGAATGAATTCAAGCAAAAAGACACATTTATCTAAATAATTAGTTTGCCAAAGCACAAGATGCAGCATCGCTGTCATCTAACAAAACGTAGAGGTGCCAAATTTCTGTGTTTGCTAGACTGGAAAAAGATCAAAGAGAAAAAGGAAAGATCAAAGATATAATACATCATTTGCGGGTAGACTCGCCAAGTGTCGGCGCATTGTTTGTGAAAAATCAGAGAACCGAATATTCGGTTTTTAAAAGTCCGAATATTCAGAATTTGAAATTTGCGGTTTCTCCCGACACTACAAATGATGCTAAATAAAATAATATTTTAAAAAGGTAAGACATTAAGTCCGAGAACATTTCAAGACACTAATGTGTTCTTAATATTGAAAGCCGACCATCCTTAATGCTGAATTCCATTTCCGTTTTGCTGTCGAACAAACCCTTAAAAGGAATAGTCTCACATGGTTTGACTCACCCACACAATTCTCCAAACAGGCTATCCTAGTGCAGAACACGTGACCCCGCTTAGAAAGAGCTAGAAGAACTTCAAGTGCTCCCAGGAGTAACTGCACGTCATGTACTGTCAGCAGGCGGATTATGGAGCGATACACGCGCTCCTCCATGCACTGACGAATGATGTCAATATTGCTGCCCACTTGGGATAGTCTCTCTACTACTTCCATTGCTGTGGGGGTAAAAAAGTATTATATAGTTATTTGTGGTACTGAAATCAAGGATTCCTCAAAAGTGCTCATAAGCCTGAAGTAAGCTGTACAGAAAAGATGAGGAAAGGCTCAGTTTTAGACGTGAGAGGAAAAACCTTGAACACATGTACTGTATTGGGGAAGACTTAAGGGGCCTGTGACATGCTAAACAACTTTGTGCCTAAGCTTTGCTTTATAATGACGGATTACTTGTTCACCGAGACATACTATTGTTCGTTTGGATGTAAAATCAATAAAAGGTGGCCTTTTTCAACTTTGAAGATTTCATTGCAATAAATCACAGACAGAGGGCGCTGTTTTGAGTGCATCACATAAGGAAGACGGAAGGGAAAAGTTAAGAAAAAACATAAGACTTCAAGTTGGACTTGTGGCAAATTGCTGCAGTTTCTACCCCCAGTTTTGTCATGGCTTACAGCAGGTAACATGTAAAAACGAACTCAAACAGCCATGGATTACAAAAGTTTCAGGAAAATTGAGAAAAAAGTGGAATCTTTTGTGCACAGTTGAATGTGATTTTGCTGTGTTTGCCTCTTGTGACATCGTGACCTTGGTCATGAATATGCATATTCGCATTAGCATAAAAACCTTTGTTTTAACCCCCAAAGCAAGCTCCAAATAGGATTTTTATGACTTTAACTGATTAGAGTGGTTTTAAAGCATATATTTCATTGATAAAAATCCTAAATAAGGGGCCCTTTAAAGAATCAAGCAGGGACCGATGACCCAATCTTTACCGATGACCACATATTTTTGCAAATGCCAATGTTTTGCAAAATAGCCACCATGGAGCAGCATACTTTCACACCATTCATTGGAAGCATTGTAAATTTTATCTGCACCAATTGTCTAGGCTTGTGACCTTGTTGGGTCTGCCCAAATTTCCAATATACGCTCATAACCGGGACGACCTAAAATGTAATACAAGTGTCCGTCCCGGTTACGAGCGTATATTGGAAATTTGTACACAGGGTTTTTAGAAAGGCATGTTGTCACACTATTAGTAACCATTTTTGGGCCCAAGTTATCTCTTCAGAACAAGTTAAACTTATTTCCTTTATTTTGAGACCAGACAAAGGTATTTCCTCGAAAATATGGTCCGTGTTGCCAAAATGCCCCCTTTACTGCGAAAAGACCCACATGCAAACATATTTGATATTAGCAGAACAGACCAGCAATGCATGCATGTATGGGAAAATCTCGGATACAGAAATGTACAAAATAATGGACATATACAATACCTCTCAATATGATGAATTTGTCCTGGTTCTTCATGGCCTTGTCGATGGTGTGAAACATCAGCTGTGTACTTCGGTAGTCAATGGGATCCAATATGAACTGAAATAAAACACAATACATGTATTTCTGATACCCATTCACCAAAGAAAGGTCTTCCAAGGGGAAAAAAATTAAAAATATAAAAATGAAAATACACAAAGAGTAATGCAAGAAGTTCCAATATATCCAAATAAAATTCAAGTAACAAACAAGAACTCAACCCATTCTAAACAAAACAAAAAAGTGATAAACAATTTGAACATGATAAAAATACAGCAAAAATTGTGTGATATTTCCACTAACATGATTTTAAAAAAAACCAGGCATTTTGCATGTTGCTCCCAGCCCGATATGATTAATGTGATGTGCATTGGTGCACATACATGTGTTACTTTTTACAGTTCCAAAGCCAATAATTTTCTGTTTCCATAAAAACAGACAAGGTCCTTTTTTACAATTTTTAAACAAAACCAATTTCCTGTGATTTTAAAATTAATTTATTTTAGAAAAAAAAACAGAAAATAATTGGCTCTAATGAGGAAGCATTTTTATTTGTAAAATTGGTGAAAAGATTACATGGAAGAATGTTATTGCAAGGTCACAGTAACTTTCTAGGAGGTAGCACAAGAGAAAGTCCAACATGAACATGCCTTATTTAACCCCTTCGCAGTGGCTAGGCACTTTCCAATTTATTTCCCTGGAGCGGGAGACTGCACTTGCAGTTTTGGTTATGCAGTATACCGGTACATGTCCGCTCTGGAGCTGGAGACTTGATGACTACATGTAGTTTTTATTTCAAGTCGTAAATCAATCTTATTTTCCAAGTCCAGTCACAAGTCATTTTCTCCAGAGTCAAGTCACAGGTCAAAAACCAATAATTGACTTGACCCCAAGCCAACAAGATAAGAGACCAGCTCTGTATTCTGTATAACCGCCACCAAGACACTCACTCTTAGAACTGCACATGCAGTTCTGCACATGCAGTTCTAAGTGGTTAATAGACGATGTGCCCTCCAGCGTTATGCACACCCATCATGTTTTACAAAAACACGGTTTAGGAATGAGGTCGCATGCCAGGTCGTCTTTGAATTTTGTGACTTTTGGCATCATTACCAAACCCAATTTATGCGAAACAGGATGCGTGCCCATAACGCTGACCAATTTTCAACAGAGGGCTCTTCAGATATAAACAAATAGCACATCGTCTATACAGGTGCAAAATGTAAACCATGAAACTTGCGTACCTCCTCGGCTATATTGCTTAATGTATCCATGCCAATTTGCCTGAGAGCTGAGCAGCTATTGTGTATGCAGAGTAGAAGAAATCTGTAGAAGGTTCTGTGGGCAGCCATAACTCGCTTATTGTGATCCTCAAAGGACAGATTCCGCAGGATGACTGCAACCTGTTTGGGGTGAAGAACACAAAATGTCAACTTACCAGAGGCACCAAAAGTGTGACATTTAAAAAATATGTTTCAGCTGATTTTTTTTAAATATATAACATTAATGCTATCAAAACGGCTATTAGCTTTTTGTGTGTATCCCATGAATATCGTCTGATGCACTTAGTTTCACATGCACACTTAGTATACAGATGACCAGACTAAATTTTTGTTGCTATGTAATCTGACTGGGTGCTTGCTGCATGCGTGAAGTACAGAATCAATACAGTGTTCACTGTAGGAGAGAGTGGCATAAAGCAACTATTGGTTGCTTGGCAATGGTGTGCACCATGTACGTGTGTACTTTCTGAACTGCACCTCCATTTGAAAGTGAAGAATTTGGGGTGCCAGTTAGAGTGCCAAGGGTACACACACAAGGTTAATTGTATATCAAATATTGCAATATATTTTTGACAATATATCATGGTCACAAAATCTGATATCGGCACAAGCTTACCGTAGTTGGTAATCTTATTTTAAGTTTAAGCAGCTGTGTAATATTAGCCACTGGTGCTCATAATTCTCAATGAACAACCAGGGCTGTCATTTTTCCAACTACGTGCATAACCCTAGAGACAGTGCATAGACCAGTATCTACATACATGTACATGCGTGTTTATGCAATCAAGCACAACTTGATGGTTTGGTCATATTACATGTTTAAAGGCCCAATATATCATTTGCCCAATATATCATTTTTTTGTTTACAGATCCCTAGATGTGGACATAACATATCTAAAGAAGAATGTGGGTGAACTACATGTAGCCTGCAGAAATTTTAGCTACATGTACATTGTTGCTTCATAAAACGTTTAAAATCCATGCATGGTTTTTGTGTTCTTTTTCTTCTTTCGTATGATCCCCTAATGGGATCTGATTGCTGAGATTAGCCGACTTAATTCGTTAACTTGTAGCCACCTAGGAGGTTCCTCTGCTTGGCCACGAAGTGCGAAAGGACAGGAAGAAATTATCAGTTTTAGAGGTGGGAGGAAAATCCCACACACCACCATGGGGGGAAACCCACGGAATCAGGTAGGGACTGAGAACCCAATCCACATACTGATCCGGATGGGAATCGAACCAGGGCCACAGTGGTGGAAGGCGAGGAAAGAACAGCTACGCCTTGTGTTGAGTGAATGTATTAAACAAATTAATGTGTGCAAACATCTTGTTCAAAACCAGTTGTTAATTTCTTACAGAAAGTACCATCTTGGACAGAAATAAACTCAAGTTGTTACCATTGCTATCAACACCGAGTTTTTTCTTCTCAAATCATTAAAGGGCCATGACATGCTAAACAACTTTTTGCCTAATCTTTGCTTCATATGATGGATTACTTGTTCAGCAAGACATGCTATTGTTCGTTTGGATGTAAAATCAATAAAAGGTAGCCTTTTTTAACTTTGAAAATTTCATTGCAATAAACCACAGACAGAGGGCACTGTTTGGAGTGCATCATGTAAGGAAGACAGAAGGGAAAAATTAAGAAAAAACATAAGACTTCAAGTTGGACTTGTGGCAAATTGCTGCAGTTTTCTCCCCCAGTTTGGCCATGGCTTACAACAGGAAACATGTAGAACAAACTCAAACAGTCATAGATTACAAAAAAGTTTCAGGACGTTTGAGAAAAAAGGTGGAATCTTTTGTGCACAGTTGAATGTGATTTTCCTGTGTTTGCCTCTTGTGACATCATGACCTTGGTCATGAATATGCATATTTTCATTAGCATAAAAACTAAAAACCTTCGTTTTAACCCCCAAAACTGAATATATTGGTTTTATAGCATATATTTCATTAATAAAAATCCCAAATAAGGGGCACTTTAAGTAAAATTTTGGGTCATTTCAAATGGGCCTTTAAGGGTTGAATACATAATGTCTATCATATGATATTCGGAATATACACAAGCATATGGGTCAAATGTCTGTTTTTTCATACTAACAAAAAAATAAATATTAAAAAAACCAAAAAAATATGTCTGCGGGGTCTAACATATGGCAGGTGGAAGTTGATTCCTTTACGAGATGTTGCATTTGATATTCGGCCTGATATCCGGTTATACATGTACACATGTATCTCAATCTTACAGTGTGATCTTGTCTGATCAACCACATGCAATCTGCATGTAACCCAAGTCCCTGGCCTGTGGCCAAGATCCGACTTGTGGAATAGGTTGTAAGAGGCAATTATATTCAGCACTGTGTTAAAGGAACATGTCCAGATTTTTGTTCAAACCCAACAATCATATAAAATACATTCCCAAAATACTATCCATAGAAAGACAATTTGCTAACCCCAATTTGGATGTGGAAGCAAAAAGGTTGGTGTAAATTACTTCACTGCTTTATGTAAGCAGATAAATTAGTTTACTAAACTTCGGTGGTTTTTTTGACGATATCCGGAAAATATACGGATTGAAAAATTTAAGAATGGTATTAAGAAAAATATGACATGGTATGATGATATGGTGTCAAAATCTCAACACTCATGAACAAAAATGTGATCTGGTCACGCTCCTTTAAAGGGTCATTGTATCATTTGCAGATGGAACTGTCTTTCACAAAATCCTGGAACATCTTGGTAAAAATCTTAAAGAAATGTCAATTCCATAAATGTGAAAATGTTTGAAAAAATCCATAGGATTCAAGATGTATTAAGTGAATGCTAAAAATGAGCATGATACATACACACACTCTTTTTGGAAACATGTTAAACAGAAAAAAAATAATGTGGTATTTGTTACATGCGTAATGTTTTCTTGTCAACTACATACTTCTAGAGTGCGAATTGGTCTGAACATTTGCTGGTAATCCAAAACGTCCATTGCTAAAGTACAGGGAAACAGTTCACAAATTTTAGTGGTCTCAGTAACCTTGGCAACACACAAAGGGTGACATTCTCATGAAGGAACAACACTAATCTAACCACCAGTAATGACAGCAGTACTGCTGCTTTTGTTAGCAGTGTCGCTATTATTTTTAGCAATATCCATTATTTTGAGTGGTAACGCCGTCATTACCAGCAGTTAGATTTGTGTCTTCCCTTATTTAGTTAGTACTCTATTGCAAATGATACAATGAGTACGGAAAGAAATATTGTGTCTTTACCTGAAGAATTCTCTGTCCTTCAACGTCATTCAGCCCAAACTTTCGTAAGGTAAACTGCTCAGCATCCTTCTGTTTACAATGATCTAGAAAACAGCATACAGTAACACAACATTAGATCCACACTCATGTACATGTATGTTGCATTCCATCATCTTAAAACCGGGCACAAAATGGTGATAATGTGTCCTCTGACATCAGGGCAAATCGAAACAAGCTCGAGCATTTTGCGTACACATCATATTTTGGCATAAGTTTGGTTTAGAAACGAGTTCAAATGTTGACTAGACCAAATTTATGCAAAACATGGTGTGTAGACTTAACACCACCCAATTTTCAACCAATTTTGTTTGACACATCGTCTATTGAGCTCGTGCCAATGACGTCATTTTGGGAGTAAAACAATGCCGTGTCGTTGTGGAAGCAATGTGCGTGCGCGTTGTGTGTGTCCATAGCGCGCGTAACGCGCTATGCTGAGGCTCCCATTGGTGAACTAAACCGTGTTACGCCCACCAGAGACACACACAGCGCGCACGCACATCGCTTCCACAATGACTCAGCATTATTTGACTCTCAAAATGGCATATTTGCACGTGTTCGAAGGGAGTCAATACTTGAAGAAAAACAGATAAGTACCTTTCACAATTTCTCATATGTACCTCAAGATTTTCTGTTGTGCCTTTAAGAAAATACCCAGCGAAATGCAGCTCTGAGGCATTCAATTAGTAGAAGTGACTTCATTTTACCAACTTAATACCTTTCTCTTATCTTTTGTTGGATATTTCCCGAAATGTGCAACAACAAATCACGAGGTACCGGTACATAGAAAATATTAAATAGCGATTATCTGTTTTTGCAAATGAAATCTTCACTTATACACCCATGATTCTGGCAGAAGTACCGTACAATATTTGTAAAAATCTGCATGTAAGCACAGAAGTAACTAGAATTTCAATATTGTAGCAAGACAAATTTTTGTACACAGTATATTTATATGGCCAAAATATTACCTTTTGTTCTAAGCGTGTCTGGACCAATTATCTCCCGAATGTCGTTATCCGTCACTGTGTCATACCAGAACGTCACAAAGTCACGTTTGGTTGTTGGTTTCCAATCCTCAGTGTATAGACACCGAAAGCCACCATGACCTACAAGTGCATGTGTACAAAGGAGAAAAATACACTCAGTATTTTAAGCCATTTTTCAAATTTGTTCATTCCATCCTGTGCCAACATTCATGTAAGACAGTTCATGCATAATATATTGGTCGAGAGCACTCCATGTGGGTGGTACGTAATGATGGACAGGCTAGTTTTAAACACTTTTTACCGTAGTCCAGTGAGAACGGTTTCCTGATGTAAAAGTAACATGACCATGTAATAAATAATAGATTTGCCCAGGGAAAGGTGTACAGCAGGATTGTGGTATTAAAGAACAGTGAATAAACATTTAATCTGTCACCACATAAAATTGTAAGTTCTATTGCACATATTTCAAACATTCGTTACTTATTTTATTGGCAACTTGTACATGGATGTGTAAAAATTCCATTTTACTGGTTTGATACAACATAATGCAAGTATGTGTTTGTTTCCTGTAGTGGGCGATTCCGGAAATTCAAATTTACACTTCAGAGACTTTGAGGGCTTGTAATGCTTCACGTATTCAAGTTGTTTGATTTTAAACACGTGTTCTTCAAGCATCATTGATAGAAGTGTAATTCCTTAAAAAAATGATTGCAATGCCATTCTTAGTAAGTGTGTCTGGTGCCCAAAACCCTCGGTTTCGGACGTACTCAATTTCAGACGTACTCAATGAGTACGTCCGAAACCAAGATATTTTTGGATGTACCACGCATATCGAGAATGGCATTACAATCAGTTTTTCAGGAATTACACTTCCATCAATGATGCTTGAAGAACATGTGTTAAAAATCAAACAACTTGAATACGTGAAGCATTACAAGCCCTCAAAGTCTCTGAAGTGTAAATTTGAATTTCCGGAATTGCCCAGTAGAACATGCTAGTCTGATTTTGTTCCCCCTGATTTTTCTCTCATCCCAAGTCTGGAAGTTTCATTTCAATGGTGATTAGGCACCGTACCAGATGTTAGGTTTGTTGAATTTTTTTATCTAAATTAAATACTTTAAGTGAAGTACATGTAGCTGGGGTGGAATGAAACAGTTTTTGAGATACCAGTATGCTATGTCACAAAACACGACCCATCTTCATGGACAAACCATCTGTACGTTTACGGCACAAAAACATTTACCGTATGTAGATATTGTCATCATCAATCATATAATCCAAAATCAAAATTAATGGTCATATCACGATGGTATGGATAGCCAGGATTTCACTGAAAAAAAATATCAACCAATCAATCAATTACATGTACAGTTTGGGACTCACCTTCATAAAACACACCACAATGAGCCAAGAGGAGATCGATCAACCGAATGGCACGCTCCAAGTGCAGTACATGCCTGCCCTCGTTGGATAGCAGCGTGCACACGTTGATGGCAAAGTCCACTTCATTGGGGAGCCCGCTCTGCAGTGATAACATGATCTTGTCATAGTCAGACAGACAAGGTTTCAGGGTCGACAGGCCTGCGCTCACGCGAAGTTGCTCTGAGGGAAAAATTTGGATAAAGTGTTATACACAAATCAGAATCAAACAGTGCATCTTCTACCGTAATTTATTTTCTCAAGCACATAAAAGATAGCAATGTTTTTTTTCCCAGCCATAACTTAAAAGATATTTCAGAGGCTTTACTCTAGAGCTAAGTGAATTAAAATGTACACAAATAGGTACATGTAATTTTGTTTTTTTACAAATGCATGGAACAATGGCAGCATATTTCAAGTGCCCATTACAAATTACATGTACATGTATGTTTGGCCAAAAAATATTTTGAGCATGTGAAATAAACATTTTTAGAATGAAATGTATTTCACCTCCATAAGCCCTTATAAGTTGCCAGAGATCATAGGCACGATCAATGACACTTGACTACTTATTGATTGAAACAATGACTCAGGACTCGGACTGCTGAGAACTTGGGTGTATGCAGGACTCTGACTCAGATTCGAACATCAAGGACTCTGACTCGGAATCAGAAAGTGTGGACTCGACGACAGCCCTGGGGCCAATTTCATAAAACCTGTTAATAGCACCAGTTTGATTAAGCAGTGCTCTCTCCATTTCATAAAACTCATTCTCTGCTTAAGCACCTAGCAAACCAAACTGCATGACACAATCCTTTTTCATTGCCACACACGTAAAATAGGAGACATATAACAGATACACAGCTTTCAGCTGTTGTTGAAATATCCCAGAAGGTGATAGTTTTCTGTGGTAGTGACACATCCCAAAATAGATACATTACCGATATGCTATTTGAAATGTTTGATGTTGACATAAGCAAAGCAGACAATGAACGTGTTCACAAAACAGGTGACACCGTTGTGCACTCAATCTCCTCGCGTGCTTAGAACAACAAGCTTTATGAAATACAGTCTTGCTTGAGCGAATTTTCGTGCTATGCTTAATCAAAAATTTTGGATTATTAAAGCGTAACATGTTTTATGAAACTGACCCCTGGTTTTTACCCAAACAGTACATTAATGGCTATGATTTACTGTATTTAAAAATACGGCCGTGCAATCTCTGACTGGGTTTTTGGTCACAAATAATAAACAGACTTTTGCGTCACTGGGTTTGGGGCAACTACCTGTACGGTAGTGTATACTCACCAGGGATCTCTAGACCCTTTCTGGTATCTATGTTTCTCTTCTGGGGTTGGGTGGAGGGCGTGGCCGGCCGGGCCCGCAACACTTCCTCTGCATCTTCTCCCTGGTGGTGTATCCGTTCGTACGACTCCAAGTACCTTGGAGAAAAAAGTAGAAAAAAAATAGACATTGTGTAAAGTGCATTTCAAACTATCAAGCTCTTGCCCGGATATTAAAAGGTACATGTACAGTTTAAGTCAGAAGTTTACATACATGTACACCACTACCATCATCACCCAAAATGGTAAACAGGACTACCCGAACCATTGCAAGGTGTGCAAGCTATGTTTTAAGTATTGCAAGCACGTGAGGAATTCCACAAAATCACGACTTTAGTAAAGACTGTTACAAAAATGGTGACAACGCAAGTTTAAGCAAACCAGTTTTAACACAGTTGTATGTAAAATTCTGACTACAACTGTACATGTACATTAGATAAGCCACATCTAACTCGCAGTTTACCTTTACACTACAAAATTTAACTTGAAGAATCACTTACATGTATATCCAGGGCATGTTTTACACAGGTACACAACAGCAACCCTTTCCCATTACACAACTTGGGTACTGACAATGTGCATGTAACTGTTTGCCAGTTGCCATTATTAAACCACAAGATTACTGGGCTAGCCCATCACCACCAGGCCTAAAGTTAACCAGGTTTAGAAGCATTTACCAGTTATGTACCCAGGGTAATTTGTAACCAATAGATTTGTGGTGTGAATGCAACTCTTAGCCTGGGTATTCTCAGAGTTTTTTAATTTTTTAATCTATGGGTTAAAATGTTCTTCTTGGGATAAATTACACGACCTTGCCAGTATTTTTAGTTATTCAACAAAACATGCCATTTTATTTTCCATTCCTGTCCAAATATCTCCTCAAACATGCACAATTTGTAAATGTAGCCACATTCCTTTTAAATGCCAGGTCAACATACCATACAGTACATACATGTACAGTATGTACAACACACATGAATAAAGCTGTAATGCACATACAGAATCTTTAATTCTATTCCATTGTTATTAGTGCATACACTAACAAAAAAGGGACTTCCCCAATGACGATTGCTGTACATGTAGACTGTCTATTGGGGATACATTTCTACACTAGCAGGCACCTATACATGTATGTCGAACTTCGTTAATAAGAGGTCCTTTATGTACAGTACCGGGGGTAGATGCAGCATATACTAGAATTCAGTAAATGTTGCCATTTATATACATGGCAAATATATGGATCTACATGTACATGTAGGTCCCAAAACAATATTGGCGCTTAAGTTTAGGGAGCTATCCAGATCAAATGTTTGACCCCCTCCCTATTTTTCCTATGGGTGTTGAGATTTTGATACCATATCATTTGTAATTTTTCTCATTACCATTCTGAAATTTCATGCTCTCAATCCGTATATTTTCAAGGATATTGTCATAACGTAAAACCATTTTTTTGGTAAACTAATTTATCCATTCAATAAAGCAGCGCAGTGATCACACCAACCTTTTTGCTTCCATATCCAAATTAGAGATTGCAAATTTTCTTCCCATTTTGGGGAGGTATTTTATATGATCGTTAGGTTAGAATAAAATTCATTTTCTGGAAAAATCTGAACAAGCTCCTTCAATGTACATAGGCCTACAAAAAATATGTACATATACCGGTAGGTAGCTGGTACAGTTAGAAGTGGAATAGACTCCTCAAAATATGTACAGTACGGTATAACAAAGAATAGCTCTGGTGTAGTTGCTGGAGTTGAAGTACTGGTATTCCTCATCCAGCACTCGTAACCCACTGACAATAGCTGCCCATCCTGTACAGCCTTGGGCAATAGAGTAAATGCTATGGGAACTCTGTCACACTGTGTAAAATACCCTATTATTATCCCCAGCTGCCCTTTATCAGTAGGCTGTGAAAGGACCCATGCATTAATAACAGGATATTTTATCCTGGTAGCAGTACATGCTGTAGGGTGTGTGTACATGTACATTAGTGTGGATTGCCTGGTGAAAGGTTTATGTGCAGACAGACAAAAGCATCATTATGTGGTGTACAGTACTGTAAGCATACATGGTTGATTTTTGAAATTTATGCATACTGTGTACATTTTTTATGACCTATCATCAGACATTAAAGTTTTACTTTAATTAAAAATAATTATAAATAATAAATGTTGAAGTGATCAGGAAAAATTGTTTTACAAATAAGGGATACATGTAGGAAAAAAAATGAAATTTTTCAGACAATTAATTACATAGAAACGCACTGAAGCAAAATGGCAACATTCAGTCCCAGGAGGATTATGCAAAGAAATAAATGAATAAAACAAATAATAAATAAAACTGATTTAGGATGCGATCTTTAGCTAATGAACTATTTAACACCTGCCCCCCACCCACCCCCCGCCCCCAAATTGAAATTTAAAAATAAAGTTTGCAAGTTTACTAAACGATTAAGCAAAACCCACTTATTAAAAATGACAACAAAATGAAAGTGCATTGTATCATTAACTAATTCTGGATTATGGGGAAGTTAGTGACTTTAAACACTTCCCTCGCACAGTAAACGATTTCCGATACTCAGAAACATTCCCTGTCCCACGCAAACATTTTCGAAAAGTTACAAAATATTGGAATCCCTTCATTATAAAATAAGGTACAAATATTGTTTTGGGGTCCAGGGTTGTGTGTACAAATGGTTTATTGGTACTTGAAAAAATTAAAACATTAAATTTTATTAAATTGTAAAATCTCAACCTTAACCAGATGTACATTGCTAGAATTACATACATGTTTGGCTGATGTTGCAGACATTTATTTATTTATTTATTTATTTATTCACCACATCCAACAGCAGAAGGACCGCCAATTACAGGAATAGGATCAATTAACATAGATATTCGAATAACTATCAACTTCTAAGTTGAATTAGAAACGGCCAGAGACACCGGGGCATCCCTCCCCTTGCTCTTTACGAAAGAATGCTCTGGGATCTTTAAAGTGCGTTACCTAACACACTGGACCAACGGCTTTACATCCCTTCCGAAGGATGGAACAAGTGTGATTAAGTGCCTTGCTCAAGAGCACAAGTGCCACAACCCGTCACGTCCCGGAATCGAACCCACATTCTACATGTAGTACTGGCACAGGAACTTAATTTTGACGCACTAGACCGCTCGGCCATAACACCCCACTGTCATTGGTCATTGCACACAATGAATAAATTAATGACCACCTTTTTTCATGTTGTAAATGATGGTTAGTTGTATGTATATGTATCTGATTAAATATTGGAAAATAATGGGAACCATCCCAAAGGGTATGGTCATGCTATTTGTTGCTACAGAGTACCAGTCCCACTGAGTTTGTCAGCATTTCAGCTGGAAACCATTGCCACATGTACCGGGTATTGTCTACGTAGACAATTGTGCATAACAGTAAAAATGCAGGCGCGTGACGAATTCCCAAATGAACCGACAATTAACTAAATAGGAGTGTGTTAGTGATGTGTTACTTTATTACATGTAGGCCTTCTGTGTTTACAAAATTGTCTACATTATCTATTTTGAGATTTTTTTACTGATAACATTTGGCTGTCCATACTTGCACCTTGAACACAATACATTGACCCTTCAGATACATGTACATATGTCTACCATACAATGTACATGTACATGTACATGTGCCAGTTTATGTATACAGTCCATGTACATGTACATGTACTGTGCATTTACATTGTACAGGTACACATACTGTACCTACACTTGTACAAGTTTGCGGTTTGTGTACTGTAAGTTAAGAAAAACCAAGGAATTCATGTCAACACTATTTTGCTTTTTAATTTGATTAAAAACAAGGAATGAAATAAAGAGTTCATTGTTCTTGTCTTGTCTTCTGTGTTTGTGAATTTATAAGATGTCAGAACACAGTGCAATGTACATGTACCTATAAATGCAACATCTGGTATGGTGCCTGATCACCATTAAAATGAAACAAACCAAACTTGGGATGAGAAAAAAATCGCAAGGGCCTTATAGGGATTCGAACCCGAGACCTCCGACTCACCGGACAGATGCTCTACCAGCTGAGCTATAATAAGGCACAGTTAGTATACTCCCTCAGGTTTTCCCTATGGACCCAATTTTTCTCTCGGTGTTGCATGGTAGTGCAACTAGGCAAAGTAACGAACGCAACATCTGGTATGGTGCCTGATCACCATTGAAATGAAACAACCAAACTTGGCTGTTTTTGCGCCTGGCCTAGACTTGCCAAGGTCTGACTTCCCATGTTTGGTCTGTGGTGCGGTGCATGCAACGTGACTGGTGGCATGTCAATAATGCTGTAACCGAACATATGAACCGAACAGGATTTTACCGAACTTGGCACTTCCGGACTAAACCGAACATTTCACTCAGTTCGGCTGTTCGGGAGTGTTTCACTTTGAATTTCACATCTGACGTATTTTAATTGTTAATGTGAAAGGCAGCTGGCTTCCTAAATGTCCAAAAACCCACTCGAAATTACTTGCTTGCAAAAGCGCTTTGTGTTCAACTGTCAAACTTCATATGCACTGTACAAAGCAATTCTTGTGCCAAATCAGATCCGACATTTTGAAACCGGCGCTGGCGCCCACTGTACCGACATGCATGACTCCGTACCGACATGACTTCACAATCAATATCTACACGGACGTCGCTCGATCGGTGCCGATCAAATATTGTATTGGCTCCATCGCCGCAACGTGCCAAAGCCATAGAGTTACCGCGCAGTATGCATCTGTACGATGTGCTGATAATAACTGTCGATTGATAGGAACGGTTTGATTGAAAACGCCCTCTAGCGGCGTGGCATACATTTGCATTGTGAAAATGGCGTATCGGGACAGAATTTTCGGGGACAGAATTTTTCGCACAACATTGTGAAAAGCATTTTGAGGGAAATCAATAAGCCCTCTTACAAAAACACAGCGATACTACAAACAATCGTCAGAAAATAAACACCAAAGGCTAGGAAAAAAATACATGTACATGTACCATCCCACGCAGTCTCACGATGGTTTGCACGTGGTACAAATCACAAAATGCATGCACACCGCAAGTTCCCGACAGCAGCACCGCGCTCCAGCCGCGGATTCCGTTCAGTTTTCCGGGTCAATTTCATCCCACCACAGCCGTTATCTTGTTCATTACGACAAATAAATCATGTAAAAGAGCAGGTTTGAAGAAGAAGAAAAAATACATACTGTAGGCCCTAATTTATAAAGAAAGCTAGCTGCACGTGCGTGATCACTTTCAACTGGAATCCACACCACCGACAATACTTGCCGAACCCGAACCGAACAAATGTTCGGGAAGAAATTACCGAACTCTTGCCGAACCGAACCGAACCCGAACTTGCGGACTTCGTTACAGCATTACATGTCAAATCTCCTTTCTTCTGTCTCGGAAGACTTTCTGAGACAGAGGAAAAAGGAGAAAACAGATTGGACGGGCCACCGACTTGGAGGGCGCACTATGCGCTGCGCGTTGCAGACCGAGAATGGGAGGTCAGACTTGGGAAAGTTTAGGCCTTGAATTATTGGCGGACCACCAATAATTTGAAATATTTACAGTAATTGTTCAATAACTAAATGTTGGTCAATTTAACTTCCGTTGATGTCTCATTTGAAAGTGAATAACTTTATAGAAAATTATCAATTTAAACAACTTTTTATTTTTTGAGGTGCCACACCTAAAACGCACGGATATCTTTAAGTTTTATCTGCAAATGATATACAACATGTACATGTACATATGGATCTTTCCACAGTAAAGGGGGCATTTTGGCAACAAAGACATATTTTCGAGGAAATACATGTACCTTTGTCTGGTCTCAAAATAAAAGAAATAAGTTTAAGTTGTTCTGAAGAGGTACATGTAACTTAGGCCCAAAAAGGGTTACAAATAGTGTGACAACATGCCTTTCTAAAAACCCTTTGTACAAATTTCCAAAATAACGCACGTACAAGTAACCGGGACGGACACTGTTACATTTTAGGCCTTCCCGATTATGAGCGTATACTGGAAATTTGTACACAGAGTTTTTAGAAAGGCATGTTGTCACACTATTTGTAACCCTTTTTAGAACAACTGAAACTTATTTCATTTATTTTGAGACCAGACAAAGGTATTTTCTGGAAAATATGGTCTGTGTTGCCAAAATGCCCCCTTTACCGCGGAAAGACTCACCTACATGTAGTGGGCTTTTAAGAAATGCAGAGATACTTACTTGACATAAAACTGGCGCAGGGCAAAAGCAGCATGACCACAGGTGGCTGGTATTCTAAAGTACTCTTGTAAGCTTTCCCATTTTCCTTGATCAGTCACCTGCATTGAAAATGGAAAAGTAAATGTATGTGATATTGTATTTCAAGGCAAACAATTCCATGTAGCCACAGACTATTGCAAGGCATGTTCCCATTAGACTTTCTTTTCCGCTCCTCGCGAAAAGTTACCCAAACCTAGCGGGAACATTCGTTTGCGTAATCTTTCCGTGCGTTCCCATTTGCCATTTGTACTTAGTGCCCAAGCGGAAAGTTACTGCAACCGCGCTGTAAACTTTTCCTGTGCAAGCCAATTATTTGTAAACGTACTGCAGAGTCATGTTCTTTTTACTCTGTAAAACTACCATGGCTGAGCAGAAAGTTTCTGCAGTCCCTCTCGGCCTGTAAATTATATGAATACCGGTATGCATTATGTACCGCCTTTCCGGCAATCGGGGGTTTATTGGAAGGTTGGGATAAAAAAAATTGTTTATTCCATTAAGGGGTATTCTGCCTTGCAGCACATCTTTTTGAAGACAAATTACAAGTTGTTTGTTTTACCGCTTGGGAACAAATTTTCTTCTTTCTTCCAGGATTAACCAATTCTTTTTTCCAAAAATTAACATTTACTGACGTGATATTTTTATTAAAGTTTCAAACCATGAAGATCGGCGGTGTAAAAAATAACAAATTAGGAATTTTTAAAATAATTATACAAACCAATACATTTTAATTAAACTAATACAGTTATAAAGCCTTATTTATCAATTAACTGTGGAGAAAATTTGATGACATTTGGACCAGTATGAGGGAAGTTATGGCTTTTCAAAGTATCACATGCAAACGCACATCGGCGATTACGGTTTTTTGCATAACCTATGGCAAAAAAGAGACGTCAATTTTCATGGTTCAACTGGCCATATCTTTTGTTTTAGGCAAAGTTGTAAAATGATCTTTACTCAGTCTTATTATTGACTCAAGACTGCACATTTGGGCACAAAAATAATTACATATTTAAAACTTAAATTTGTTTGTCACGTTCCTACGTATACATTTACACTATCCCTAAAAACATGTTTTCTTCTTCGGGCATTATCAGCGCCCAGGACCCTTAGCTGGTTTTAAACATACATGTATGTTTAAGATTGGCCAAACCTACTCTTAATCCCTAATTTATAAATCTCAGAAATGCAACATTTCCTACAGAAGTGCAAGTGGAAAGTATATATTACATTTCCTTAAAATCTTTGTTCAATGTATACGAAACCCTCACTGCCCCTCCAAGGGCCAACCCCCGAAACTTTCAATAAAGTACAGGTTCTATACAGTGGGTAAAGCCAGCAGCTACCTTTTCCAGAAAGGAACTGGTCAAAAGAGTTTAAATTTAATCGTAAGACTTTAATAATGCCTTACAATCCCCCCTTAAGTCGTGAAACAATTTTCTTGAATATTTTCAAGACTACATGTACGATACCAAGACATGTCTAACCGTGAACATGTGAACATTCGTAAAAAACTTCAAATAAAAATGTTCTCAACACCACAAATATGGCATCTGGTTCCGGTGGGAAGATGGTTGGTCATCAGACAGCAAAAATGATTTGAATCAAGTAAACATTTGATAAAATGTGAAAATAGCACATTTTTGGAACGTTCAACGACAGCGCTTAAGCAAACCAATGCAGATTGTTTACTTATCAGAACTAACGTTAGATACTATGTTCACAAAGTGACTGGTTATGTCAGGGAGGCAGCCTGTTCTGGGATGGAAATTTACCATCAATAATGTACTTTATGTAGGATGAAAATAATGCGCAACACCCCTCAAATCTGCATGCACAAACATATTACGCACCTTTCAGTTTGGCCATAAATGGTAGCACTAGCAGCCACGACATGTTTGTAATTTCTAAGCAATTAACTAACGTTAGATACTATGTTCACAAAGTGACTGGTTATGTCAGGGAGGCAGCCTGTTCTGGGATGGAAATTTACCATCAATAATGTACTTTATGTAGGATGAAAATAATGCGCAACACCCCTCAAATCTGCATGCACAAACATATTACGCACCTTTCAGTTTGGCCATAAATGGTAGCACTAGCAGCCACGACATGTTTGTAATTTCTAAGCAATTTACTTTTCCTAATTGTCAGTAACACAAACATAACCTGATAACCACTCCCCATTTTGCAGACTACACTGATGACACATACCCATCACTCCATTCATAACTCATTCATTTCTTTGTTGCCCTACCGTAGCCCCACTGTCCTCAAAGAGTGCACACATATGTACACACACAACTACTGTAAACATGATCAACAGTCATCAAGGGATTCCCCACTGTTTTCATGTATTTGGGGAAGACTAAACAAAACCACATTCAACGAACAGTCCTCCAAACACACACCACGCTATACTGCGCCATTGTTTTCCACACTTCCACATGAAACACAACCAGAAACACAACCCGAAACCATTTTATCCAACAAACACACGCCAGAAATCCCCCCGAAATACAAGATAATCACTCCCGAAACGGACCAACATTTCACCTGACAATCTCCGCGCACATCTGTAGATTCATACAGTCATAGAAATAATCCTCGGTTCCAGTCACCTTGTCCGTAAAATGCGAAAACTGGGAGAGGGATGTTACGGGAATTCCGATCGCAAAACATACCTTGGTCAATCCACCCAACGAAACGACTTTGTTGTACAGAAGATACACGTCAAATTCTCTGCCAGCAATTGTTGGTAAACGATAGAATGGAGACCTGTATGGATTTAAGAAAGAAAACAACAAAGGATGAATAAAGGCTGATGTTGTGGAGAACAATAGCACTGAAAAAGTTGGCCCCGAAACAGTGAAATGGGACCCAAATTGAAATCGGAGATTGAACATTTTGTTCATGATTTACCCTTTGGAAGCGTGAAACTGTCGAAGCCGGTTGACGAACGCTGAACGCTCCTGCTCGTAAATGAACGGATCTTTGTCCAGGAATTTCGCCATGATTTTGCCCCATGTACTCTCCAACTTTCAGCACCTTTTTGAGAAGGAGTTCTGTTAAGTCATTTGTTAATGAATTTCCTCTGTGGCAAGTGGCGCATCAGTTTAAATTTCCAGTGGCAATCTTGACCACAGGAGCTCCGTTCATTGACAAAAAATCCTCTCTATGCGACACACTGTTAATGTTTCTCCTTGTTGTAAAACCGACGGAATAGGCCACTTTCAACCCGCTATTTTTCCCCCTATTTGGTCGTTTCTCCCAAAAATTTGCCGCGGGCATCAAAGTACGATCCCTCTGCTCTCCGGCGAGCCGGTCAATTTCAAATTCAGAAGACACTTGGCGATGGAAAATAGCCCACGTAGAGTTCAACTGCGTGGAGGAAAAGCAGCCCAAGAAATCCGTAACAATAAAAGGGCATAATGAACGTGCCGAAAATAGCATTGGCGCTAATAGGGGGTAGTGCAATTGCAAGTGCGCACAGCCGGTCCCGCAAATATGGCGGCGCCCTGGTTATTCAAATTAGATACGGAGCGCCAAAAGTCACAATGGCAAAAATTCCACAGACCTCCATTCAAAATGTAAATCATTGTCAAATACTCAAATATTTATTCCCGTGTATTTCTTTACATTCCTTCCCAGTTTCAAAATGATATTTTATGTGTAAGACTTAATAAATGAAAGCAAAACAAAGACGGCGTGTTCTCTCTATTGGCATGTCTTTTCCCGGTGTCTTATATCCACCCGTCAAAAACGATACATAGATAGAGTAACCACCTTATGAGGCCTCTGAAAGCCGATTGGTTTAGTTTTAATCTGGTCAGTGGTTTATTTTGCTAATGGAACAGAACAGTTACATGTACTTTTCATCAAGAGAAATTGCCGATTTTGTTTAAAACTCCGTTGGCACTTAACACACACCAAAGTCATCTTCTGTTGTTATATTTTTCAGATTAACCCTAACTCCGTAGGGTGTATTATTATTATTATTATTTCTTTCTGGTATTCATACCAGGGATTCCTCAATAGTGCTCATTGCACTGTCACTCGCAAGCGTGAGGAAACCCATGAAGAATTATAATTAGAAATGGCACCGGGAATCCTCTTGCTCTTCAAGAAAGAATGCTCTGGGATCTTTAGAGTGCGTTACCATTACCTAACACACTGGACCGACGGCTTTACATCCCTTCCGAAGGATGGAGCAAGTGTGGTTGAGTGCCTTGCCCAAGGGCACAGGCACCGCAGCCGGATTCGAACCCGCAAACCAAGTTTTCACCCATGATTGCGAGTAAATGACCCAAACCACTCGGGTACCCCACATTGTAACATCGTATTGATTTTGGAGGATTGAGGAGTGTTAGGAGTAAACATAAATGTGCTGGGAAAAAATCCGAGTATAACAAATTGACAATTTAATAATGCTTATCATGTTTTTGGATTATCACTCAATCTAACAAGTGCTGTACCACACACGTACAGTGTACGCGAGCACTCATGCATATCCAATTATTATGCAAAGTAGAGCGCCATGTGCTAACAGCTGATTGTAAACAAACCTTGCTGATTCATTGAGCTGAGCGGACCAATGTGCACACACGTGGGATCTCCGTACTGGCTTGTGTGCACGTGCGAGGAGCTACGTGAATGTTTACATCGAGAGCTAGAGTGGTTGAAGCCCTGTATGTACTGTGTGGACTGTGGAGAGGAGATTTTGAAGGCATATGATTTGAAGTTGGCGCTAAAGGTACGGTATTCTGCAGGTTGTGTACGTCACAGAACCGTCACTCCGTCAGATACTCGCTGGGCGTGTGCACTTATGTGGTCACGGGATCGACCGTGTTGTTTCTCAGTGGATGACCGGGAGATAAACTTGCATTCTTCACTCGTGCACAGAATCTCTGATGCTCACACAGTTACCTTTACGACCACATATCTTAAGGTTCGACATCTGCCTTGGGTTAAACCAAATTTGGACTGCTTGTGATTTTCGAATTGTTTTAGAAGATAAACTATTCTACTCGTCTGATGCAACAATGTCTCGATCGTCCGTCTTCTATGTGGCCGTGTTGCTGTTTGCTCTAGCTTATCGAGGCGATGCATGGAGTTGGTTCTGGACTTGGAACTCGAGCGCTGCTCCCGATCCAGACGTGAAAAGGAACGCAGTAAGTATTCGTTCAGGTTTAGTAATATCTTTCGCAAATGCTCTTTTGAATTTTATGAAAGTTTCATTTGCCAAGTTTCATGTTGCATGAAAGTAATTCCCGTCCAAAAGTTTAGGCGGCGGTTTTTAAGCAAGATAGCTAAACTTTCCCTTTAATGGTATAAAATGCGCTCTCAAAGTTTCAGAAATTTTGCAATATGTTCTCATGAACTATTCTTTAACTATAACAATAATCCATCAAGAACATGTGTTTTGTTTTGCGGTGGCTTTTGGACGGGATTTAGATCGATTTCCTCCATATCGGGCGTGCGTGCGGGATCCACTTTTGTGATTTGGCAAGAGTTATCTGGCATTGAGGTGATATTCGAAACAGCATCAATTAGTTCATCAGAACTCCATATTTAAAAGATTCAATTTGTACAGCGTGAATCCAGTAAATTTGACCTTTTTGGGGGGGGTGGGGGAGGGGGGGGGGGGGGGGGGGGAGGTGGTGGAGAGCGAGAGATAGGGGAGAGCCGGGGTGGAATTGGGAGGCGGGAACCGAAGCATATAAGTGTTATACTTTGGCCGGTATCCCCAATATATATACATGTACTTCAACAGGATTGAATTGTGTCAAATTGTCCCAAATTAATGACCGATTCACTAAGATTACAAGACACTTCTAGAGTTTTAAACACCGTTTTCAAATCAGTTTGTCGTCAATCGTGTAATTAGAATCCCCACATTGCAAGATGTTTTTTTTTCTTTTTAGCTCAAGAAGTAAACGTTGTTTTGAATTCCAAAACAATCATTCACGTTTTAATTGTTGTATGCATCTTTTAATGTTTACATTATTTGGCAATATTCACTTCAAATTGGAAAAAAACAATGATTTTGACCAAGTACCAAACCTATCAACTTTCGAACATTTATGGAAGAATGCGTCTCTGTGAAGATCGCCCAAACATTTTGAAAGGCATATTTTCCCAGTTGGAGAGTATATATCCAGCTGTTAAAGTTCTTAACTATTGGCTGGCCACCTGTTGAAAGAATTTGTCCTGTTGATGTTCTACCCATGTCATCCTTGGAACATGGATATAGGTCAAGGAAAGTGTCCCACGCCTGTACAAATAGATAAAACAGTTGGCTCCCGAAACTCGATTTATAGTGCATTTATCAATCGGTAATGTAAACGAACACTTTCTCACGGTTTGATTTTAAAGATATGTTGTCAGTACTCTCTGCTCAGGGCTAATGTAAATGCGACACATTTTAAAAATTCAAGTAAGAAATGTATGTTTTCTTCGATCTGCAGAAATCTTACAGTATGTTGTTTTTTAAAAGTTTCACTTTATTTCAATCTTCCTTGGGAGAAATACCAACAAATTAAAATAAATTGAAGACAAATTATCGGAGTATCAACATTGTTAATTCAAAGTTGTTTTTCTTGTTAACTCATGATTTATTTTGTCAAATTAAAAACTTTCCTTCGAGTCCTCAAAAGCCTTCAAAAGTCCACTACAAGTCCCTGGGTCTTAAGTCACAAGCTATTCAAATGAACTCCAACAAAGGCATTCTTCTGTGCATGTTTGTTCATCCTTTGCTTTTTGTTACTGGACTTGTGAGGTACTTGTCACGGACTTGCGATCTGGCGATGCAAGCCTGCTGACTGTTCCACTATCCAGACTCAAATCGTTCGGCGACAGAAGGTTTTCAGTAGCAGCTCCACAACTTTGGAATCGGCTTCCTATCTCTTCCAGACAACAGCTAAATATTGCCATGTTCAAATCACATCCCAAAACATACCTCTTCAATCGAGCATTTTGCATGTAATCCTATGCTAATTATAGCATACTATTGTGATAGACTTGAGATGGACTCAACTACAACCCTGCTTTGAGGAAAGTTTAAATGTCTTTCAAGAATTTATCTTAAAGTTCTGTAACTTTTCTACATGTACTTTGAATTAGATTACATAAATTACTTTTTGTATTGAAACATTTCAAATTTCATCGTATACGTTGGATACTAAAATTACAACCAATATATACTGAGCATGCAGCAAAAGAAATGCATAAATTTTCTCCACGTTTTGATTTAAAGAGCAGTCAACCAGAGAGCGGGAATTTTTAGCACACAGAAGGTTTGTGCAGACATGCATAATGAAGCTTTTATGTGAACATTTTGATGTCAACTTAATTACAAAAGACATTTTCAGATTTTGAGTAAACTGAAAATTGTAATTTCTTTTGCTGCTCAGTATAGATCTATTGCACCAATCAAGAATTCACTACATTGCACAAAAAAATAAATACAAGGTAGCACTTTAAAGACTAACTGTATAGTAACAAATTATGCATGAGCTTATAGCAACACTACATTTCAAACTTCATTTAAGAATTCGTACAGTGGAACCTTGATAATACGGACACTATTAATACAACATTCTGCTTATAGCAAAGAAAGTAATAGATCCCAATTCTTTGTCCTCTATTGTTTTCATTCCTGATAATACAAGGTTTCCTATTATAACAAGGCAATCCGTAAAGTCACAAGGGCCACTTATGAAACGAGGTTCGACCGTACAACCATCACACAAGTATGTTTAATTTGTCAAACAATCAATGAATAAATACCTTTTGAAAAGCCCATTACCTTTTTGTAGGTTTACAGTGAAATCTCATAAGTCAAATTTAAAATCCTCATAAGCAAGAATACATTTCATGAATGAAGTGAACGTTTTCTTTACAACCGATTAATTTTATATTGTGCACATAACATGTATCTGCAGGATTTGACCGATAGACCATTTTTACAGCTCCATGACTTCAATGCTCTGTACCATTTTCTGTATGCAGTAGATACACCCACACTCCCACATAAACAACTTTTATGCAGTGAATTTTTGTGTGACTCCGTAGCAACAATAACAAACATCAGGACCCCACTCTGGGGATTCCTGTCCTTTGGGGTCCACTTTACCAAACAAATTGGTGGCAGGAATGTAGAATGCAGCATATACATTGTAGATATGGGTCAGTAACAACCAGTTGTAAATTCTGACAATAGTATACAAATACCCTTTCCCACTACAAAATCTCCGGGTTAACTCGGGGGTAACGGCAATCCTTAACCCCGAGATACCCCGGGGCAGCGAAATATCGCGCGAGCGTTCCCACTACTCTTTTGCTGGCCCGGGTTAAGACGAAAAAATCGGCCGTTAGCCCGGGGCTCGTTAACCCTGCCAGCGACCAGGGTTAAGGATGGCAATCTCGGGGTTAACGGCCAAACTCCGGGGTATTAAAGCATTGTAGTGGGAAACCAAGCAGGGTTAAGTGTTCTCCAAGCAATCTCGGGGTTAAGACGCATGAATCATTGCGCAATACGGTGTCTAAAGGTTAAACTCGTGGCGCGAAAATGCGTGTTCAGTGCGCTATAAATCCTGCTGGCGTATTGCCTCAAGCAACATCTACCTTCTTCCCCTTTTGAGAACGTTGGCGTTGACGTTTCCTTCGCAATATTTGTAAAATTACCATCAGGACCGCGACCGATATTGCTTCCGTGTCTGGCGCCATTTTGAGCGATGTACTAGCAGTACTTTTCCCCCAAACCACTTCGCCCTTGGCTGGACCACTTCTCCCTCGGCTGGACCACTTCTCCCAATCATGGAGGTAGGAATACATCGCCCAAATGCTACTTTACCCAAGGGGCACTCTGCAAACGTAACCTACGTACGTGCCCGCTCACGGCTGACAGACATGCAGCTACTTAGTTTTATGCCGTTTGATGAAATAATTTTTCAAAGAAGAATTAGGCCTGGCTGAGAAAACACCGTCTTAATACACCCCCATTTTAATGGTATAGGCCTACACGTGATGCGTCTTGCTTGCCACGTGGGTCATGATGGATGTTTGGACGAAATGTTATTTGCACGAGTGGTGTGTGGCCCAAGTGGTTTGGGGGCGAAGTGACTGTAAAGGGCAGTGCGGCGAAACGAACACATGTGTCGAATGGTACATGGTGGGATCATATTTACCGATGTCTTGTGGCGCGAAAAAGGACCCGTTGCTTGGCGACAAGCCAACTCGCGCACTCCGTCATTTCCAGTCCGCGTGTAGTGGGAAACCGCACCGCGTTAACCCGGGGCAAGCTCGCCCCGGGTTTGCCGAAACTCCGGGTTAACGAAACAAATGGGAACAGAACTCGGGGTTAACGAACCCCGGGGTAAGAAAAGCTTAACCCGGGGCGGCAAATCTCCGGGTTAAGCAGTTTGTAGTGGGAAAAGGGCGGATTAGTTGATCAGCTCCCAAAAGTATTGGAAGTCAACAATCTAGTTCCAGAGAGAAAGCCAAGTTTGTCAACTTTTAATTCCGAGTGGGAGCTTATATCGAAAATATATATAAACTGCTTGTCAGCACTTCAAGTGGCCCAGTTCAAATTTGTGGGCGTTTTTTGTTTTAATTTACAGGCAGTCCACTTTTAATGTTTGCAATAACCACAGGCGAGTGAATAAACAAGAACAATTTGGTAGTATATTTTCTCTGAAATTTTCTCGAAAAGGAGGGACTGTACGATAATACCCTACCTAATGCACATTTATTTAGCATGGCAAGACAACATAATGTGTGAGGTACAGCGTGGGTCTGTTTTATTTCAACTGGCCAGCCGGACCATTTGGGGAGGCTTTCCAACTGGCCCAAGACAATTTCAACTGTCATTTGGCCAATGGACTAGTCTTAATTCAAACAAAACTTTCCTAAACAAACTACCTAACTTACATAACAAGGACTGACACTTGTTGGATATCTTGGTCTGTCCTGTTACATATGTGTGATACATCGAAATTTGTACAGAAACGTTTTAGAAAGCCATGTTGCTATACTATTTGACCAGTTTAAAGGCCGTATCATTCTCAATGACCCAATTTTTTTTTAACGAGTTGACAAGAAAAACCTTACTCAAAGTAGTGACATCAATGCGAACAAACACCACATGAATTTATTTCCGTCCAAAATGGTATTTCATGCTGGAAATTGACAACCGAAGGTGGTTTTAAAAAAAAGGCCCGTGCATGGGACTTTTTTACAATTCACTTGTACACGAAATCCACATACAGATTTTCAAGGTTTTCTGAAGCATTGATGCATCTGAGTAGCTAAAATTTATTCAAGCTAATTTACCCACATTCTTCCTTAGATATGCTACATTTCTATTCCACGAATCAGTAAAAGGTTTTATAATTTGGAGCGTGTTCAGATTTTTCCAGAAAATTGATTTCTTTTAAATCTAACAATAATATAAAATACCTCCCCAGATTACTTCCATTAGAAGAAAACAGAAAATTTGCAATCTCCAATAATTGTGGAAGCAAAAAGGTTGGTGTAATTAATGCACTGCTTTATGGAACCAGATAAATTAATTTACAAAACATCGGCATTTTTTAAAAGATATCCTTGAAAATATACAGATTGAGAACGCGAAATTTCAGTATGGTAATGAGAAAAATATGACAAACGATATGGTATAAAAATCCCAACACCCTTGGGGGAAAAATGGGGGGTCAAAAAAATGATCTGGTCAGGCTCATTTAAGAGAAGATAAAAATATTTGCTGGAAAATTTGATCACCAAAATGGGCTCCAAAAGTGTTAGATATAATGGGACACAAAATTTGTTTTACTTATATATTCAGGAATCGACTATTTTGCACAATTTGACTAAATGTTTAAATTTGATTCAATTTTAAAATTTGACTCAATTTTTTTTAATCCACAGTCCGAGTTGATTACTAGTAAAGGATATCCATGTGAGGAGCATTACGCCACCACCGCCGACGGTTTCATCCTCGGCCTTCAGCGAATTCCTCACGGCCGCCATGAAAACATGACAAATGCGTCACCATCCACCAACGAAACGACAAACTCCACCACGACCACCAAGCGCCCCGTGGTGTTTCTGCAGCACGGTCTGCTGTGCTCCTCCACCAACTGGCTGACCAATCTGGCCAATCAGAGCTTTGCATACATTCTGGCCGATGCGGGTTTCGACGTGTGGCTGGGTAACATTCGGGGGAACACCTACTCCATGCAGCACACTTATTTGAGTACAGATTCTGAAGAGTTCTGGGATTGGAGGTAAACAGATAAAAAAAGAAGAAAAAAAGAAATGCAAATTAAACTCTGGTCAAAAGACTGAGGAGGCTGAGATATGTACATTATTTTATCAGTCAGTAATGTGTATGACCACCTCTTGTGTCTAGGCTGACTGCACTGGATTCAGTGAAGAGCCACTGAGGCAGGGTGCGCCACTCTGCTTTGAAAACAATTCAAAAGTGATTGGTCGATCAGCTGTCCACAAGTTAATTGTACTCAACCAACTTCTGTTCTGATTAAGAATTGACGTTTTCCAGAAAAGCTATGTTTCGTTTGATATAGCTTTGTGCCTAATCACCATTTGTCTCTCATCCTAAGTTTGGTTTCATTCCAATGGTGATTTAGGCACCATGTATGAGCTCCACTGTTTGTAGCACAGTGTCTTGTTTCTTGGAAACACTTCTCCTTCTCAGGCTCGTCAGCAATGCGCGCGCGCCAATTTCGTGCCACGAAATACCCAGCTCCATAGTGAAGGCATGGAGCTGCGTATTTCGCAACACGAATTTGGCATGCGTGCATTGCTGACGAGCCTGTGCCTTTAAGAAGAGATTAGGTTGGATGCAGAAGATAAAGATTTGAGGTAACTCCATTAACTCTACTGCAGCCGATTTCACGAAACCTTACACACTGCGTAAGTCCGCTTGCGCAACCTTTTCTTGCGTAGGCTGCGCAACATTCCTGTAAAAATTACACGCAAGCTATGGGGCTTGCGCCATTTTGCAAAAGTTGCGCAAGCTGCGCACTCTTTCGTGAAATCGGCTGCTGCTCAGTAAACTCATTATAGCTCTCTTCAAGGGACCAAACTAATATGAGCTTTATATCCAAAGACCACATTAACCAGTGAATACACAATGAAGAGGATAACGTCCAGGACTGAGAAAAAGGAGCTTTATATCAGAAAAAAAGCTTTATATGTGGGCATTATTGAGTTTACTGTATTTATCCTTGGACTATTTGAACAGTTGGGACCAAATGGCTGAATACGACCTGCCAGCCATGGTGGACTTGGCCTTGGAAGTGAGTGGGCAGGATCAGCTGTATTATGTGGGTCACTCCCAGGGATCATTGATGGCTTTTGCTGGATTGTCCAAGAACAAGGAATTGGAAAAGAAGGTCAGTTTCAGCAGAAGGCATTTGCCATAAAAGGGAAACTTGGGTTTGGAGATTTTGCTTGGTATGGAAATCTAAAGACCTTTCATTATTTCTGAAAACAGCAGTGGAAAATATGTTTCTTTGGAACTGATCCCATGCAGGTATTTGGATGAAGGTTTCAGTGCGAGTAATTATGTTACAGTTACATACAGAAACTTGCAGATGCAAAAATACAATCCTATTTCCAATTTTGGTGTGGAAGCATTGTAACATCATGGTGTCGTTTTTCCCGCTCAGCATGTAACATACTCTAAAACATTCTCTTTAATACTTGAAAAATTCCCGCTTACTTGTCATGGATAGAATTTTGGAAAGTAATTTAATTGATTGTTAATTTCACTAAATTGTTAAATCCTTTTTTCAGAAAAATATCCAAGTTAACAAAAGTATTTCAATATTTAGGAGACCATTATATCAGCCTAGTTTTAACTGTTACAAAATTCCTTCGATTATTGGAATGTGCAATTCATAAAATGTGAGATTTTTACAATGAAATTAAAAGTATCAATTTTTTTAATTTATTTATTTATTGTTTTTTCCCTGTAATACACTACAGATCAAGATGTTCTTTGCCCTTGGTCCAGTTGCCACTCTTGGCCACATAACCAGCCCACTGAGGTACTTATCAGACTTCGTCCCAGAGATTGAGGTAAATGAGCTATAGATTAAGGGAATAAAATAAGGTTGGGGCGGCCGGTCTTAAATTGTACGTTTAGGACTGCTGGCTAGCAACCTAGATGCTGATAATGGCCCGAGATAAATTACTTCACTGGTTACCTGTCCGGAACCGAATTATATTCAAGATTCTTCTTCTTGCGTTCCATATACTCAGTGGATCCGCACCTGCATACCTCGCTGAAGCTGTACCTTGGTATAAGCCAACTCGGAACCTTCGATCATCCCAGTCTAACTTGTTAGTGGTTCCCCGTGCTCATCGTTCATGGGGACCCCGCGCCATACAACATTCTGCGGCTTCACTTTGGAACCAATTACCGGCAAATGTCACTTTCAAAAAACTTATGAAAACTCACTTGTTTCCTCTGTAGTTCAATAAGTGACAGCCTGGGTCTTCAGAGTAAATGTCTCTGTCTCCTTTGTTAGTCCGTCTGTTGTGCGTTTGTTGCTTGCGTGTGTTTTTAGTTTTTTGTCTTTTTGTATGTCCCTCTGGGTGGTCGTCATATTTGTTTGTGTGTATGTCAAGTTTTCAAGTCTTTTTGAAGTCCTATTGTTCGTGTTAATGTTGTTCTTAGGGTGTGTTTTTGTCATGGCTGTCATGTGGTTTGTATTTATTGATGATTTATTTAAGTTTTCTTGCATACTTTTTAGATTTTAAATTATTGTGCATTTTTTGAATGTTCTTAAAATGTTAAATTGGTTTTAAATTATCTGTAATTTATGTAAAGCGCCTTGGGCGTCAAATTTTGACGGAGATTGCGCTATATAAATTACTATCAATGCTAGAATAGGGCGACAAATCGTGTGTAAAAAAGGTATATTAGGGCGACCTGCTCAATAGGGCGACATTTTGGTGTCGCCCTAAATTTCAGTTTAAAATTCATTTTTTTAGGTCAAAAACCATTTTTTTTTTAGGTCGAGAACCATTTTTATCGGGACTGGAGCTGTTTCTCTTCGGTCTGCAACCATTTTTGGAAGCTTTGGGTAAAAAAAAATAAGGTGTCATTTTGAGTCACTCTTGCCGAAATTTCGGTGGTCCCCGGGGAGAGTCTTCCCGAAATGTCGCCCTATTGCGGCATTCAGGGTTATTTAAAAATGCATTATTATTATTATTATTCATGAAATGGGTATGTGTATATGCATAGTCTCCTTCATTGAATTATTTTAACCACATACATGTACAAAGAAGAAAAAAAGTGTTTTAACTACTGGTACTGTATAATACTGTATAGTGCAGGGTTGTAATGACTCGGACTCGACACTCGAGTCGACTCGAGTCCCAATTTTCACTGACTTGACTTGACTTGAGACTTGAACTTCAAATGACTTGACTTGAGACTCGAGCCTCAAATGACTTTTTACTCGAGTCTGCCAAAATGAAATTGAACTTTTATGCATTTTATTTTGGCATTTTGAAATTAGCTTGAAAAAATTTACTGTCGTCATTACTTGACTTGAACCAACTTGGCCAACATGCCCGACTTGACTTGACTTGACTTGGGACTCGAAGGCAGTTTGACTTGACTTGAGACTCGAAGGCAGTTTGACTTGACTTGAGACTTAAGCAAAGGGAGACTCATTACAACCCTGGTATAGTGCATTCATATCCATTTTTTCTCTCATGAACCTTTGCTGCTTTTTTTGAAATTTTATTTATGGTTTGATTTATGTCCATAATTTTCAAAAGTTTACAGGGGTCATATTATGTTTTTGAATGCTTCTATTTCTTGCAAAGTTCTTTGGATAATGTAACAAATCAGAAAATTGTAAAAGCCACACTTAAAAGACCCATCATTTCAGGGAGAAAAACAGGGGTAGATTATTGAGCCTTTACCGTATAACAAATGACTTTTGGTGGGATATTTTGGGGTGCAAAAATTTAAATACATGCATTGTGTATATGGTTGGGTGCTCTCGTGGATAGTCATTAATTAGTCTTTTTGTGTGCAAGATGCTAATGGGAGCATTTACTCACATCACACATTCAAATCAATGTTCCAACATGTTTACAGGGCAACTGCAGCTGTCCTGACATCTGTGAAATAAATCAAAATTAAGTCGGATTTATTATTATTATTACATTTATATAGCGCATATTCCATATTGATAATGTTCACATGCACTTCACAATATAACGGTTTTTTTACGAAGCTGATACTCCACCAGTGTCTTCCACCTAAACATCGAGATACATAGGTGGGTGGCGCCATTGGCAGCCGACGGCCACTAGACACCGAGGAATACCCTTACTCTTCACAAAAGTGCCCTGGGATCTGTTAAGTGCGTTAGACAACACACTGGACCCGGCTTTACATCCCTATCGAAGGATGGATGGAGCAAGTGAATTTAAGTGCCTTGCTCAAGGGCACAGGTACCACGGTCGGGTATCGAACCCGCAACCACAAGTTTTCACCCGAGTGTTGCAAGTCAGTGGCCCAAACCACTTGGCCACATAAGTACCCCATTTATACATCCTCTTGCAACAGTGCCCCTTTAACGCACTCCCTAACTCCTGCGTACAGTGGCCCTGTTGAAAAAGGCCCCATTTGGCGGTGGGACTAGCGACAGAAATCCTGTCGCCTCTGCTGGACCAATCAGGACGCTTGCAGTGCATTGTAGCACGATTGCAAGCATTCAAATGTCACGCGCGCAGATTGTAAACACCGTGCATGCATGTGATACATGTACTCGGTAATGCTGGCCGTTGTCCGCGTCGGCGATTGGCTGCTATTTAAAGCATACTGGGGAATCCGTTCCATTACATTCGTCAGCATGCATCCCTGTTATTAATTTGAAAAACTGCGGAGTAAATAAGGTTCGCCGTTTGAAAGTTTGGTAGGAATGGGACAGTCATAAGGAACGGAACCCAATACAATTTCTGGAAAGTATAGAAATTGTTTTTTTTCGGCATAACATGACCGAATTGATTAAATTACATCAAAATGACTCGGGCGTGAGTTGGCTCAAGACAACAGCCGGCTCGCTCCACAGATTTGCGTGTATTTCCTCAGGGTATTGTCACGTCGCTTTGCAGAGTGGAAATTCCCTGAGATCTCAGGATGCATTTATATAGCTTTAAACTTTTAGTTGTGCTCAGCAAAAACGATTTACCAGCCAAAATCTCATGTAGATCTAAATTACTTTTTATTTAGTTCAGCACAAAATGTTGCTGAGTAATATTCCCCTGAACAAGGGAAAATAGTTTAGTGACTTTTAGTGACTTTAAAGGCACAGGCTCGTCAGCAAAGCGCGCGCGCCAAATTCGTGCAACGAAATACGCAGCTCCATATAGCAAAGGCATGGAGCTGCATATTTCGTGGCACGAATTTTTCACGCGCGCATTGCTGACGAGCCTGCGCCTTTAATGTGGAGTCATTGCATTGGCCATATAAGTACTAAAGTGAAAACGTCGCCCTTTGTGTGTTGCCAAGGTTACTGGCTCTACACTAAAACCAATGAACTGGTTTTAGTGTCGACGTTACAGATTACCAACAAATGTTTAGACCCAGTTACCCTGGCAACTGACGTCACACTTTAGTAATCTATTGACATTTGTTTTTGCTCTTTATTGTTCACGATTACAGATCTTCCTTAGAGTTTTGGGAGTAAAAGATTTTATGCCATCGTCTAAGATAACTCAGTGGCTGGCTGCTGACCTGTGTGGCAGCTCCACAGAAGCATGGTGTGAGAATATTGTCTTCATCCTTTGTGGATTTGACAAGGCCAATCTTAATGAGGTAGGATTACGGGGGGGGGGGGGGGGGGGAAATAAGGGAATAAAAGAGGGTTTGGCCAGTCTTAAACATGCGTTTAAAACTTGCTAGGGGCCTGGACGAGTGATAATGGCCCGAGCCGCATCCCATTTATAAATGGGAATAAAAGTGTAAATCAGTAAAACTCGCCAAAATTTACTCGCTGTTCTGCCATATTTTGCATTGTATTTTTGTGTGCATCGCGTAATTCGTTCAAACTGCTAGCTGTGCGTCAGGTTGTTTTTGTTCGATCGCGCACGTTACACTTAGTGCAGGCGTGTTGTACACGCACGTACACGACTGGGTACTTGTCACATTGCACATTTTGCTTTCGGGAGCGTGTAGTTTGCGTGTACATGTCTGTGTGCATGTTCCATACGCGCTGATAGGGCACGGGCACGGGCACAAACGCGGGCCAAGCAAGAAAGTTTTAAAACTGGCCGGCCGGGCGTTATTGTCCGTTTAAGACGTGACGTGCTCTCAGCCAATAGGGATGCGTAAACTGTCTGAGGTATTTATGAATGTAAAATATAAAACAACCAACCCCAAACGTTATGAAGTATTGATCATTTCTATTGTTATGAATGCGACAATTTCAAATGTCTAATAATGATGGTAATAACCAGCCCTATACATTACCATCAAAATGTTCTTTCCTTTTTCAAACAGTCCAGGCTACCAGTATACTTCGCCCACTCTCCGGCTGGAACTTCTGTTCAAAACATGATGCATTTTGCTCAGGCAAGTTCTGCCTTAAAATAAAATAAACAGAAATAAAAACATGATAAACTATTACTATTTCTTCTTTGAAAATGGGCTGCAATTTTTTGCTGATGTGGAAGTTCCATTCAGTTGCACCTGACAGACAGGGCTATTAGGCGCGGATCCGCCTGTCCGCGATAAGCCGATATGACTGGCTACCCTCCCTCCAAAAGCACTGGCCGCGTCCCAGCTATGGCGGACATGCAGGGAAGTTACTTCCATGGTTATAGGAATGGTATAAAATGATATACATCAACGGAGCCCCGTTATCAGGGGTAACAATAATGTAGGCATTCATTTCGGTTTTCTCAGATATGCGTGGTATTGTACATGTAAATCTATATTAATTTATTATCATTGTTTGTGTTTTTCCTGTTCATAGATGGTGGATTCGACAAAGTTTCAAATGTTTGACTATGGCTCTCCTGTGAAGAACATGGAACGATACAACCAGGTGTGTAACAGATGTGGGAATCATTTTGTTCAAACAGGTCCACTTGGACCTGGAAAAAATCACTAAAAAGGAACAGTCTTGAAAGTGATTCCGCAGTGATTGATTGATCAGTGCCCGGATCACTGTATTCAGCAGATTTGTTCTGATCATGAATTTAAATTTTTCTAAATAAGAAAATTGTGTTTCTTTTTTTGGAAGTGTATACCCTTTCAGATCTAGGTAAGGCCAAAGAAAAAAAGAGCTATGTTTAGCGTAAGTTGAAGTCTCCTAAAATGATGCAGACTCAGGTTTATTTTTTGCTTTTGTTTTTTTGTAAGTTGATTCCAAGCAATAAAGTCAAGTTGACATGAAGCCAACAGGCATGTTTTTATCTGAAACACTCAACAGACAGTGTATGTCCAAGTAAAAAAAAAAAAAATTTGACACGCAGGGTTAAAAGTGAAGCGCGCTAATGCTGAACATACTTCTTTTTTTGGCGGCCTAATATAGGAAACATGTTCCAAAATTACGGTGTTACCGTTTTCCATGCACTTTTCTTACCGTTTAGACAATGCCACCCTTGTACTACTCCGAGTACATCACCACTCCAACAGTACTGTTTTGGGGCGGAAACGACACCCTGGCGGACCCAGAAGACGTTAAGCTGCTCATCTCACGACTGCAGAACCTCCACGGCAGCAACTACATCGATGAATACGATCACTTGGACTTCATCTGGGGTACAAATGCTCAGTCGCTGGTCTACCAGCCGATTATTGAGATGATCTTGACGATGGAGGAAAAGCAAGGAGTGGATTCGGATGCGGGGTTTGCTGGAGAGTTGACAGGGGAAGAGGAGAGCTCATCGTCCTTCAGCGAGACTATCTTGGAGTACCTCAAGGTGATTGAAGCGAACAAAAACAAGGAGGAAAACGAACCTAATGCCATTTAACTGGAAAGAATGGACCGAATGAAAGATGACTCCAACATTGTAGATAGACAAAACCACGTCGCGCAGGGGTTTATGGGATTGTTTGGAGTACTCTAATAAAAAGGCATATGCTGTAGTGTTAGTCTGTGAATTCAATGTGATAGGTGCTTTGCTACTCTAAAAAAAAAATATCAAAAACAAATGAAAGACGACTCCAACATTGTAGATAGACAAAACCATGTCGCGCAGGGGTTTATGGGATTGTTAGTACTCTAATAAAAAGGCATATGCGGTAAAGTGTTGGTCTGTGAATTCAATGTGATAGGTGCTTTGCTACCCTAAAAAAAATGTCTTACCAAAAACACTCCAGCAGCCGATTTCACGAATCCTTACGCACTGCGTAAGCCCGCTTGCGCAATTTTTTATTGCGTAAGCTGCGCAACATTCCTGTGATAATTACTCGCAAGCCTATGGTGCTTATGCCATTTTCAAAAGTTGCGCAAGCTACGCAATTTTTCGTGAAAATGGCTGCAGAGACTCTTTGGAGGAGACTGTATAGTGCCAGGGGCTAACTGCGCGCGTCCTAATCAGTTGAAGTGCGCGATGTAAACTACGTACGTAAACACATAAAATTATTAATAAGATTATTGTTACGTCATCTCGACTACAGGCTAGTTTACAACAAGTCAGACATCACCTCGGACCTCATGTACAAAACCTATGACAGTGGCTGAAAAATGGGGGTGAAAAGTTTTTCCCAAGTAAAATTTTCATATTTTCCCCTTCCACACCTACTGATAAGTCACTTTAAGATAAAAGATAGTAACATTCTTGCCCATTTTTTGTAAATATTGACAAAAACATGCCTAGATTTTTGTAGTTTTTGAAGCATCTCCCTTGTTTCAGGAATCCACAAAATTTTCTATCTTGCAAATGATAGGCCCCTATATTGGGCCATTAATCATACAAAACAGGCTTGGTTTTGATTCTTTGACTATTTACTATAATTTAATTTTAATGTGGCAAATGTCTAATTATTATAGAACAGCTGTAAGGTGACTTTTTAGACACCACTCCCCTTCCCCCCACCCCCTACCCCTCTAAACCTCCCCCCACACCTCCCCTGTATTTTATGAACGGCCCGCCCATCGTGATGTTACTAATCTTGATTATTAAATAATTCTTGAAACTGATGAAAGTGGTTGTGACTTGTAATATTTGCAAAAATACGTGTACGTCAGTAATAAAAGTACAATGTAATGGTAAAATTCTAATGATGGTTCATTTTTGTCCCATTTCAGGAAACTTTTTTTTTAAGACATGCATTTTTTCCATGTCCTCTATTTGTAACACATAGGCCTCCCCGCCAAAAATAGTCCGATTTTATCGTATTTGTTCCAATTTTTAAGTGTTAAAAATCAGTGTTGAAAATCAGAACAATCGGAACGGTCGACTTGGAAAAAATAGTTTGGTCCCGTTTTGAAATTGTTCATTGTGTGCATGCGCGATCAAGATAGCGCGCAGCGCGGACTGTGATTCTCAACCATTGATTTACATACATATACTGGATACGCCATCTGGGAGTGTTTGTGTAGAAATGCGCGGCCGAACAATGGCGGCGCGTAGGGAGGGTATTAACGCGTCACTTTGCGTGCTTTGCTGCAGTACGTGTACAATGCATACGAACAAGATTGTTGTTTACCCTACTTTGAAAATGCACGCGCGGACGCGATTCCAGCCAGATGCCGTCTCCAGTTATATATATATAGCTCAATGTTCTCAACGGGACATATACACGCGCTAACGTACGCGCGGTAGCGCATTACCTCTGCATTGCACTGATTGTACGTACCCGTCCGACACGTAGGCATACTAAAGGCGCATTCACACTATCGCGGAAAAATCACACTTTTGCACTGCGCTCACCGCATTGCATGAGCTCCCAATCGCCAATTATTCCAAAATAGAAAATTCCACTAAGGGCTGCTTTCGAGCGCGGCACCAGGTGCTCCATGGTGCTCCATGGTGCTCGCCCGAAAGCGTGTGTAAGCATGTGTGTGACGTAACGTTTCCACCACCTGGGAGCACCAGGGACGAGCGCTCGAAAGCAGCCCTGGTAACTTGGGGCTTCTCTGATACCTCATTGGCTGCGCGTTGGAAAGGTCAGCGCATCACGGTCAAAGTTCAACAGATTTGAACTTTGACCCAGCTCAAAACGTTTTGCGCGTCGCGATAGGCCGCGCACAAGCGGCAAACCAGTTTGTGTACAAACCAATGGAACAGTGTGATTTTTCCGCGATAGTGTGAACGCCCCTTAAAGGGCCTGTGACATCCTAAACAACTTTGTGCCTAAGCTTTGCTTCATAATGACGGATTACTTGTTCAGCAAGACATACTATTGTTCATTTGGATGTAAAATCAATAAAAGGTGGCATTTTTCAACTTTGAAGATTTCATTGCAATAAATCACAGACAGAGGGCGCTGTTTTAAGTGCATCACATAAGGAAGACGGAAGGGAAAAGTTAAGAAAAAACATAAGACTTCAAGTTGGACTTGTGCCAAATTGCTGCAGTTTCTACCCCCAGTTTTGTCATGGCTTACAGCAGGCAACATGTAAAACAAACTCAAACAGCCATGGATTACAAAAGTTACAGGAAAATTGAGAAAAAGGTGGAATCTTTTGTGCACAGTTCAATGTGATTTTCCTGTGTTTGCCTCTTGTGACGTCGTGACCTTGGTCATGAATATGCATATTTGCATTAGCATAAAAACTAAAAACCTTTGTTTTAACCCCCAAAGCAAGCTCCAAATAGGATTGTTATGACTTTAACTGAGTAAAGTGGTTTTAAAGCATATATTTCATTGATAAAAATCCTAAATAAGGGGCCCTTTAAGACAAAGATGGACGCACCGTGATAAATGTGTACGTCCGTGGATGCGACCTAGACTGGTTCCCTGTCCTCATATTTACCTGTCCGTCGTATGAGGACAGGTACACGCCGCCATGTTTGGCATAAATATCCAGGAATTATTGAAGTTTATGCAAATTGAAAGGGCTGTGTCAAGGGGAGTTCTAGACTGGTCCCCTGTCCATGTGCACTACGCTGCTCTCGCTATACAAGGACAGGCACACGCCGAGCAATAACCACGGGTGATTGGCCGTTGTATTACCACGCGTGATTGGTCGTTGTATTAAATATATGCATAATCTATTTTTAGAGTTTGCTCAACAACGAGTGAATTTCGCAATCGTTAATTTTGTCGCTGGGTTTTGCATATCCTATTCAATCTTTGCCATCCCTTATAATTATTTAGTAATTTTGGCAGTGGTGTACTCGTCATGTCAACGCCCAGGTTTGTACTGATACATTACTTTTTACTTGAAATGGCGCTGTTTGCCGTATTTTTAAGCCGCCAAACATCAATATCACAGTGCGACCGTTGTTCAAAAAAAGTTTTTCATCGCATTAAAAAACTCGAAAAAACATGACAGAAACCCCATCGAATGATATGAATGACGTACATGGTTGGATAAAGAGCTATTTGTTCAACCTTGATTCCCACCGAAACCAGTATGTTTATTTGGTTCTGACAGCAATTTTACAGGCATATCTTCTGCTGTCGATGCAAAAATACCGCTGCTGCCGCCGCTGTTATTTTCCCAGACATTGATTGCGTAGCGCGCGCGATGCCAAATCGAACGGAGGCGCGCAACACACACACTGTATTCTGGGCGCCTGCTTGGCGCTTGCGCAAACCGTGACACAGTCCTTTTAATTTGCATAAACATCCAGGAATTCCTGGATATTTATGCCAAACATGGCGGCGTGTACCTGTCCTCATATACGACGGAGAAGAAGTAAATATGTGGACAAGGGAACCAGTCTAGGGGAGTTCACACTACGGTGCGTCCATCTTTGTCTTGTTCCCCATAGTACGTGATGGGTACGATCAGTGCGATAGCGCGGACTATTGTGATGCACACAATGAACAATTTTAAAACGGGACCAAACTATTTTTTTCTGCAAGCCTCGCTTTGGTTACGTTCATTTTAATAGGAGAAAATGGAAGACGGCCGCACCGTACGTGATAGAGGTCTATTGCGGAAAAATCACACTGCCGCGCTGCGCTCACTGCGTTGCATGAGGTCCCAGTCGCCGATCTTTTCAAATTAGAAAAATCCACTCCAGTAACTTGAGGCTTTTCTGATACCTCAACAGTGGCTGTGCGTTGGAGGTCAGCGCACCGCGGTCAAAGTTCAACAGATTTGAACTTTGACCCAGCTTGAAACGTTCTGCGCGTCGCAAAAGGCCAGGCCGCGCGGAAGCGGCAAACCAGGGCTGCGTTCCAAACACGCGAACGGTTGGTTAACGTTGGCGCCAACGTTTGCTCAATGTGGAATGGATCGTTTGCCAAAATACATTGTCAAGATGGCGGCGCCCACAGTCACAACATTGATACAGGGCGTGTTTGTTTCACGCACGACAGATCCGAATCCAGATCCCGAGTTTAATACCGCGCAGAAACAAACGAAACTGCTCTCAACTAGAAATTCAAGTCACGTGAATTGGATCTGCGCGGATCTGAATCTGGATCCGTCCGAAACAAACTCGCCCTAAGTACACCACTAAGGTAAGCGGGGCGCTTAAATCTTTTGTGAATCCGAAGTTGAGTGCTCCACTTATCTTAGCGGGGTGCTTAGATTTAAGACAGACCTAAGTACCCCGCTTAGATTGAGTTTTAAAAATAAACAGCAGTCAATATTTGTTTTATATACCGAATGTGTAGATTTGTGTCATCTGGTTGGTTAAAAGTAACGATACATCTTCGAGTTTCGATTTCGGAAGCTGGTCTACGGCGGAAAAGTTGTATATTTACAGCAAACATTTGTAGCATAATCACTTTAGTAGCACATTTCACCTGACACGGTTTTCACTGTAGGCCACTTCTCTTTAGGGACTTCATCATCTACGACAGACGACAAAATGACGTCGAGATTCCGCCATTACCGTCCTGATGAATGTTTACGTGAAGCGCCCAGCTGCATAGTTGGTGCACAGCTATGCTAACACATGTAATGCGCGCGTCCGGAACCCGCTAAATGACTATGCCCGGGGCATGGCAAAGACTATTGCCCGGTGGGCATATACGCGCCGGGTCTAGCCGATTCAATGCCCCCACTTTTAACCAATCAGATGGCATGGAATCTACGCATGAGGTATATAAAACACATTATATACCTCATGCGTAGATTCCAGTCATCTGTGTATACTATAAAACGCCTTAAGTATTCTCGTTTGATTGGAGGAATACAGGTCACGTGGCATTGCTCACTTAGTTTCGTTGCAACGGACAGATGAAACAAAGAAACAAACAATATCAGCAATATTAAAAAAATTATCGATGCCGTAAAATAAACACAGCAAAAGCTCACAGCGATTAACTTGTCTAAAATAACAAGTTAATCAACAATGGCCAAAATTTTAATAGTTTATATTTTGCAAATATATTGATTTTTGAATATTTAGTCCATTAATTTTCAATTCATTGTGACATGATACCCGATGACGTCATCATGACGTTATTATAATGTGTTACAAAGCTTTTAACAGACCGATCATAGACCCCTTATTCTAATATTTTCAATGTCGTTTAGGAATTTTCCCATCTGAGTGGAAAGTCGCAAAGGATACCCTATTTATAAAAACTGGGATTTCTGACTCAGAAACTGAGATTTCTGACTCGAAAACTGGGATTTCTAACTCGAAAACTGGGATTTCTGACTCGAAACTCGAAAATTTCTACTCGAAACTCAAAAATTTCGACTCGAAACTCGATGAAAACGAACACACACCCATTCAGTAAAGATTACAGCTGCTTGAGATTGCCCGAGACTGTATAAAGAGTCTATATAGGCAGTCCCTGCATCCGAAATGATGAGTTGAAACAGACGTTCGTCATGAATGTCTTATGCTTCATTCTCCTGCCTTATCCCCGGTAATAGCTTAATTTTGTCGAATCCAAAAAGCAAAAACTACGGAAGCAGCGCAGAAAACAATTCGATTTGGCGCGTTGAACTCGCGAGTCACGACCATGTCGTGGGATCGATCCCGCGAGTGAGCTCTTGGGCAAGACACTTTGCTCTAAGTTGCCTCTCTATCTACGCAGGAGTAAATGGACATCTGCAAGGGTTGCAGCCTCTGAGCGCTCTTGTCGGGCTGCCAGAGCTAATACAAGCGATCCTGTGGACCGGGAACCAGTTCGGGCACAGCATTGTCTCTCCTTAAGCAAGATGGCTTCAATTTTCGGAGAGCCAGCTACTGTACGACAATGAGCCTTGAGATGAATTTAACGCAGGGGTCAAAGTTCAAATTAACTATTACATGTACTGCAAAATGAACCGATGCAATGAGTGAGCTTATTTTCTGTCACGCATTGGAATGCTTACAACCAGATCACAAATTTGAGACAACATTTCATTCGAAATACTGCATGGTTTGTATCTGCAACACTATTAGAACCTAAAACCATATAGATATCGCGGTAAGTAAACCATTTATACACACACGAATGTACCACAAATTGTACACAATTTAAATTGATGTATACGCTTACTTTTTATTGCTAAATGAATCTTTGCTTGACTGAAGACATCTTTGGCGTTTAAAACACAAAGGCTTAATTCAAATAACATATATTTAAAAAGAAAAGCATTTTTGTCAGTTGCATATAATTTTAGGATAATAAAGTTTTCTTGAAAAACTAGAAGGTAAAAAAGAAAAAGAAAGAAATGAAACCATCTAGTTCCCAGGGTCCCATGGAAATGCGCACACGTAACAAAGCATGACGTCATTACGTCTCAGGTCTATCTGATGACGTAGTTCTTGCTTCCATAGTCGTTTGGTCCTTTTGCATTTTGACCTTTAAGAGGCCGGAAAGTTCCCAAAAGCTACCTGACTGAAGTTCAATAGCACCATACTAGATTAGGCCAACAGTAATCTCGTCGGCCTCATCTGGGGCCAATTTCATAAAACGTGTTAGCACCCGATTTTGATTAAGCAGCGTTCTCTCCATTTCATAAAACTGTTTAAGCACTAGCAAACCAAACGGCATGCTAACCTACCAATTTTTTGCTAACGTGACGCCATCTTTTTTCTTCGCCATTCTCGGCAAAATTCGAGACACATTTTCCAACAGATTCACAACTTTCAGCTGTTGTTGAAATATTCCAGTCAGCGACAGGCAAGGGTCTTCTGTGGTAGTGATAATCATCCCAAAATGGAAACATAAACAATGATGGTACTTTGAAAATGTTGCCGTTGACTTATGAAAGCAGACGATGAACGCGTTCGAACAAAACAGACGACAGTGTTGCGCGCGCACTCTATACGCGCGCTTAGAACAACAAGTTTTATGAAATAGGCCCTTGCTTGAGCGAATATTCGTGCTATGCTTAATCAAAATTTTTGATTAAGCGTAACATGTTTTATGAAATTGGCCCCAGATCATGCTGCAGACGAACAGCCTTTCCTAATTGAAGTTTCTTTCCGAAACCATCATGCTTTAATGACTTGCCAACAAGTCTGCTATAATAAACTACTGAGAGTAAAAGGCCGATCCAGTAAGCCCCACTGACGTAGAACGCGTCGATCAACTTCAAAGTGCGCATGCACAAACATTAGATTGTTTGGAACACCTAGGCTGCGTTCGGGCGTGCAGCAGCCGATTTCACGAAACTTTACGCAATTGCGCAAGTCCACTTACGCCATTACTTGCGCAATAATTTATGGCGTAAGTGGACTTGCGCAGTTGCGTAAAGTTTCGTGAAATCGGCTGCTGTTCTCCCCACTCGGGAGTAATGCGTGCGCATTCCACTCAGGTCTCATCACGCAAACAGCAAGTCCGCAGTCCGCGTGCGCGAATGGCAATCAGTGAAGATGGCCGTCTCTTGCCATCACTGCACAAATAAAAATGCCGTTTCATTGCTCACAAGAAACTGAAGAAATACAGGCCGTAAGTCGTGAGAACCTTTGATGCCGTCTAAAACAAACCTTAGTGAGTTATTGTTTCAGTTATTGAGTTGACACGTTGGGCAAATTCACCAAAAATCCCACCCATATTCCACCATCTTCGTACAAATCACATGACACTTGACAGGAGTACGAGCACACTCCCCATTTGCTGTATGGGGAGTATAGATTGAGCAAACTCTCACTGACCCAAGTGTCGTTATTCTCGCCGTTCACGCGCGCAGTAGTATAACTCGTGTTAACACGAGTACACGCCCGAACGCAGCCCAAAAGACCACGTGGATCATCATTGTCCTTCGATCAAAAAGATTGGTTGGTGGAAATTTTGGGGCGGGGCTTATACGTTTCTGGATCGGTCTATTATGTTACTGTTCGTGATTCATGAATCACGCTAAGAACGATTTCAGGAATACACTCGAGCTGCTTTGGGCACGCAGTACCGGTTTACCTTTACCTTGCGCGTTCTAAATACACGATGTTATACGTTTACGTAAAATATATTAACGAATAATTACTCACTTTACTTAAGTATATTTAAAATATACTTTATGTAGAAAAATTACTTTGGTCATATAATAGTACCAATAAAATGAAACTTCATAGGAGGTGCCCTTGTGCCAACGGCCAATATTGTCATGTTTGGTCGACTGCGTTATCAATTAGCGATTTCACATTGATGCCGTCTATATGAGATCTTTTAATGGACAATGAAATCGCTGGGTGGATTTCTTTACAGGCTCGAGTCTTCAAACATACAAGGAAAATGTTGGCTTGTGTACGTAGATATATGCCGCCTTCGTTGAAACTATACGTCTTTCTCTTCGGCGTTTACCGGATAACTGTTTACAATTACAATCAGCAGAATACGGAAGAACTGTTTCTGTTGCGTCTTAAAGACGCATTTGCAATCCCTTCAGGAAGATCTAGTTTTACTATATACTTTTACTTCGTGAATCAGGCAGTCGTGGCATATCATTGGTCGCTTTTACCGTAGGAGGTAGGAGGTCACCTCTTGCACCGCGTGATCCCCGTGCGCGTTGTGATGTCAGAGGTACCAAAGATGGCGGCATCCTCAGACAAAGATAGGTATGGTTAGGATCTTCTTGCAATTTGGGCACCCCCTGGCCTTGAATGTGCTGGATTCTGCACACCTGGGATGGGTAATGATGGACGGAGGATGGTGGAGAAGATTGACAGCACGAGTTAGTGTTTCATCCAATTGCTCTCGTGTGCAATCATGCATCTACTCTACGGCTAACTACAAGGCTACAATCTAGCTACAGAATGACACTTCACTATATCAATTATCTACACGTCAACTGACGCCTGGGTGAAGGCTGCATGCAAGTGGGCACAATCTCATTAGAGCGACCAATTACTCGGATCGAAAGAAGTTTAACGCCAAAATGACCTCGCACGACATCGATGGTAAAGCGTATCATCAGAATGTTGATGCATGTAATTCTCAGAATTCCCTACTTATGGTTGTGCGTCTGATATTACTCGATCCTCTTAATTCATTGGCGTCAGTGGATGATATTTGATTTTATCAGGCTCTACGGCAGTAACCAGTCACGTTAAAATCAGGGATGAGGTGCTGTTTGCATTGTGGACCTTTTCCGCATCCAGCTAGGTTTTTCACATGAATATCTTGTTTGAGTAAAAATTCAATTTCATTTTCGAGGAACTACACGCGGGCGGTTTGGGGCGGGTCGGTTCGACCCCTCGGCCACCCTTGCCTAGCCCTACGTGATCCCTCCTGATTCAACCAAACTTGGGATGAGACAAATATCGTACGGGACTTATCGGGATCAGAACCCGAGATCTCCGACTAGCTGGGCAGATGATCTACCACAGTTGATTATACTATAAGCCACACGCGATATGCGTCTTGGGGATTTTGATATCTCAAAACCGCTCTGGCAAAAATAAAGTGGTATATATAGACATACATATGTACGTTTAGCACCTCTTTCGTTTTTGGCCAACCGATAATTTACATACACACACTGTCTTCAGTTTATTTTTTTAAAACTCAACATGTTTCTTTTTCAGACATAGCCAAATCACATGGAGAGTGCACCTTTAAGCCAGGCGAAAGCTTGTTCCAGATATTCCAGGGCGAGCCTAGACTTCCTAGCAGGCACCCATATGTTTGTGGTTAAAAAACAAATCTTACCTGGCATGGAATATGTGACAGCACAGCATGACATGGAGGTTGTCCTGCCTGCTACCGATGACCTCATGGCAAACGCCGCAATACAATGACAGATCTCGTAAGTAACGATCGAAAGATGAAGCGTGTTGCTGGGATGCCTTAGCGTTGCCCAGGGCCCGGTGTAGCTGATGCATCAACCAGTGCGAACGAAGCATGCACATCTGTGAGACGGGTGACAATTTCAAGTTTACCACACAGACATGGGATGAGAGAAAATCCACGCAACACCGAGAGGAAAGTTGGGTTCGTAGGGGAAGCCTATTAAAGAGAGTACAGTAAACTCCCATTATAGCGCTCTTCAATTGGGACCGCAATAATTTTAGCTTTATATCCAGAGAGCGTTATAACCAGTGCACACACAATGCAAAGAATATTAGCCGGGACTTAGAAAAAGTAGCTTTATAACGAGAAGAGCTTTATATCAAGGGGTGTTATAACGAGAGTTTACTGTATATGCCTCACAGCTCAGCTCAGCCGGTGGAGCGTCTGCCACGAATCAGATGTCTTGTGCGGGTTTCTGTATTCAAATGGGGAACGTTTAACAATAGGGTCCGCGATTGCCAAGGGGGTCCGTGTAAAAAAACAAATTTGAGCAGTCGCCAAAAAACAAACAAAAGAGGAACAATGGGACGTCCGCGGTGGGAATTCTGGGCACAAGACTACATGTGTTTAAATCCTAAATAGGCCCATATGGTTGCTCTCAACCCATGTTCAATACAATGAAGGAGTCAATAATCTACCGTAACGTTAAAATTTCTTCTAATGAAAAAGTAATATTATGCGTTTTAATTCTCCGAAAGGCCAAAACGCTTGCTCTATGTGTGGTTAATTTTAAAAACTTGATGGAAAATGTAAGTAACTTTTTCCCTCAACATTTCTTTTGAATTCAAAATATCACGTTTTTTTATTTATTAAACTAAAGACAATTTTGATGTATTTGGGTCATTTTTTCACTCAGATATTCATTTACAGAGCTGCATCCTGGTAAAAAGCGGAAAAAGACATCTTAAGCCATATTTCTTTTCGGGAAGCTACACTGTAAAAATTGTGTTGTATTACAGGTGTTTGTCTGTTGAAAAGGTCAAACATTATCCTGTAATTAAACATTTTCCGTTTAATTACAGATGATTTTCCGTTAAATTACAGTTTTGTTCAGGAACAAAATTCAAAAACAGCCACGTTACTGCCAATTAGCTATTTAGAAGTATGGCTAAACAAGAGGAGAGGCGCAATTTTATTTGGGTATGAATTTTTAAAACAATTTTCATGTTGCAATTATAATACAGAGACATAATTATCAATAAAATAAATAAATGCAAAGTGAAATGCAAAGTGTGGGGGGGGGGGGGGGGGGGGGGGGCAGGGGTGTGTTAACAAAAGGGAAGAGTGTGTGGAGTCATATAGGGGCGTTAGTGGGGAGGGGGGAGTCCTTAGGGGGAGTCCTTAGGGGGAGTCCAGGGTGTAAACATCTCGTAGAACCGCGCCTAATGATTTCAAACACTAGGTCAGGATACCTCAAACTCTCTTACTTTGTTGCCGATGCTGGTTGCAAGGTCCAAAGCTTGTGTGTTTACATCCACTGCCTAGTGGAAGAGAAAGAAAAAATTATAAATAATTACAAAATAATAAGATTAAAAAAAACATTTACAAAAGATTGCTGCTTATTAACAAAACTGACCTGTCGGTAAATAAAAAACAATGAATTGTAGGATAGGGCGACAAATCGTGTGTAAAAAAGGTATATTAGGGCGACCTGCTCAATAGGGCGACATTTTGGTGTCGCCCTAATATTTTTGAGTTTAAAATTAATTTTTTTAGGTCAAAAACCATTTTGTTTAGGTCGAGAACCATTTTTATCGGGACTGGAGTTGTTTCTCTTCGGTCTGGAAGCATCTCTGGAAGCTTTGGGTAAAAAAATAAGGTGTCATTTTGAGTGACTCTTGCCGAATTTTCGGTGGTCCCCGGCGAGAGTCTTCCCGAAATGTCGCCCTATTGCGGCATTCAGCGTTCTTTAAATTATTGTTCTCATCAAGCATAAATACAGTAATCATACTTTAAAACGTTGGGTTTTACAAATACCATCAAGCCCTTCCAAATTATGCAAGAAATTTCTTTGAAAAACGAAGATTATTTATTGTGTTAAGAATGCTTCACCTTTTGAAACTGTTTCATCATAACCAACGTTTTTGCCATTCCCGATAGAACTTGGAGTTGTCCTAGCCTGTCTCCCGTTTCCACTGCAATGCTGAGCGACGACTCGTATCGTGGGTACGCCCTCTGGTGTTTGAAATAAAAATGCGGTAATATTTTGTGTGTGAAAGTTTGGTATCCGAAATATTGCTGCCTAGCCTCAGTGCCTTTCATTCAATGTTATCATAGATATTTTCGTATAACACTGAGGTAACTGTGCCTGGACATCCCAACGAATATGTTAAAAAAAATCTCAGCCTTCTCGATCTTCCGGCCAGAGTATTGTGTTATTGTTTAACTATAGGGCTATACATGTATTTAAAAAGTAGCTTCACAGGATTAGACGATTGTTTCAAATATGGCGTTGTCCGATCCCCACGTGTGATTGAAGATGTGTATGACTAAACAATTGTGTGTATAAGTCAGCTATACCACATCTACGTTCCGATTAAACAATTAAAAACCGTGTCCTTGCTTTCAAGAAATTGTGTAAAGCCGGTTGCCTGGCTATACTGCACGGACAACGGGGACATAATTATTACCACGGTATTCAGGGTATATTTTTGCTCGCACGAGGGCACACTTGTAAAAAGATGCATGTGCACACGTATTGATATAAATTAAATTTCAATTGCCGATTTCTTTAAAAATATATTGTCTATGGCGAAATCACTGCGTTGGACAGTTATAAAAGCACCTTTTCCCCGATCAAATTGAACTAAAACTTTGGGATATTGCAAATCATGTATGCTCAAAAATGTTTTAAAAGGTGTAGCGCTCTCATTTGAGAGCACGTGTGGTCTGGTGGGTACACAGCCGTGCTCGTGATCGATGGGTTATGGGTTCGAGCCCCACTTGTGCCAACGTGTTTGTGTCCATGGACAAGACACTTAATCTCAATTGCCTCGTCAACCCAAGCGATATTTGGGGAGGTGTATAAAGGGGGAATGCTACAATCTGCTGATAGGGTTGGGCGCCTTGACCAGGCAGCCACCTAGTTGAAGCGAAATGGCTCGGGTGATTTCCCGATGGCAGCAGTAATAATGGCAACAGTGCCCTGATTACCCTCATGAAGGGTATATAATGCGCTATACAAGAATCTACTATATTATTATTTGTCAGATATTTGCAGTTATGGTCTCAAAGGACGGATAAATACGAGTTCCGGAATATTTTGTTTGTCATGCACATCGCCAGGCCGCACTGGCTGCTTGTTTATTTTTTTTCGATTTCGAGAATAAGTCACTCTCGAATTGTTCATGTGACGCACGATCCAAAAATAGCTCGACAGCACCGCATGTATTGCATGCACGAAATGGACGTGGCAATGATCACCATTTCGAAATGCCTCCCCTTTAAAGGTAATTATTTGCAGCATAAAGAAAGATGTTGATAAACTGTCTTGTAGGAATTTTAAAGATATAACCAAAACAAAACATGGTGTTTGTTACCATTGCTCTTAACACTTTATAGTCGGGTTTTTCTTGTCAACTCATGAAGTAAAATTTTGGGTCACTGCAAAAGATGTATTGGGCTTTAACAAATACCTCACAGTCTCCTCTCTTCCTGTGAATGTCAGCAAAGATACACAAACATCGTGCTTGGATAGTGCGGTCATTTAGCTGCAGAGCCATCTTCATTGCTTCCTGCATGGTGTATAGGAAACGCAGAGAAACAAATAAATCCCAATTATATAATTTGCAGATGAAAGTTATTTTTTTTACGCATTCCAGGAACAACAGCATTACATAACTGAAGAATAATGTTGATAAACTGCCTTATCGAAATTTCAGCCACATATAGTAATACTTATGGTAAAAAAAAAAGCACATTCAGTTTGCAATTTCTCCCACAAAGGTACCATTTCTTGTCACATCGTGAAGAACAATTTTGGGTCACTGCAAATGATGTATTGGGGCTGTAACGGCAAAGGGCAAGGGTCGAAAAGATTAAACCCAAGACACTACTTTTCAACTAACCTGTGTGAAATTAATCACAACCAAAGTCACGAGAATGTTCTTTTAACTTTGCAATTTAATCGCGAAAAAAATGCCTCTACACGATATAAGCTGATCAACTAACTTCTTACAAACGTCTGCGTAGGCCATATGTATTTTAAAGGATATGGTAGATGTAACGATGAACGATTGTGCCATTCAACTGGCCGCATTCACGGTACACGTGCCGTTACCAAGCCGCAAGCAGGTCTATTTTTATCAATGCACATGAGGTTACCGCGGTGAACCGCAGGGTGAAAGGCGTACATTGCGTATTGGGTTTCCTCGTTTATCAAAATCATTCCTTTGCATTCACGGTGCCAGAGATACGAAATCGATTTTTTTACTGCACTGCTAATGGAATATTGAACAACCGTGTAGGTTTCGCAATTAAATCAGGGCAGTGCACCGACACCAATGTCGGAAGGAACACTATGACCATATACCTCAGTTGCACGGAAACAACTGAAGAGTTTCATCGCAAAACGCTACATATTCATTTTTTGAATTTTTTAGAAAACTACCATTTTGCATTACAACTAAAGCACTATACAGTCAATGGCAAATTCCAATAAGTAAAAAGGTTTTTATTGTGGGATATAACACAGTTTGGCAATAATCTATTTGACAACTGTATAGGATCACCAATCGAGAATGTTCCGACACTGAATAATTTCATTTCTGTAAAATGATACCTACTGATTTGAAAAAACACCACCAGTTATGCGTTCGAAGCCTTGTCTTGGCACCTTTTCAATCTGCAGTTTTGTATTTCACAAAAACGCGATGGAAAATGATTCTAGACTACTTCTGCGTGAATGTCCGTTATTTCTATACACATCGTATACCCAAGTACTATACATAAACCGAAGTATTTCCAATGCAGCTCTATATCTATATAATAGGTTACACCTTTTTAGGCATTCCATTGGAGACCGACAAGGGCAACACGTTCAAAGAAAAATCCTCAAAATTTCACGCTTTGGTCCTCTCGTTCATGAAAATAATTATCATCTTTAAAAGACTAGTTTCTATACGATTTCTACTGCGTTTATATCATTATCAGCGGACGGGAAATGGCAAACAGTCACCACGTAACACTATCATAGAAAGCAGGAATAAAACAAAAGGTCAAGATCAAAGTTACGACCTCTGGCATGTTCAAACGGAACCGTTCCATCTTACTGACAGATCCTAGAGCTAAACAATCCTATAGGTACATGAAAAGTTTGTGGGGCAGTGGAGTTGTTGATTTGTATTTGGTGTCCTGCGGGTTGTTAATGCTGGACCGCCGATAACGGGCAAAGGTGAAATTCAGCACTCACGGTTATTTGACGGCGTTTACAGATTTATGGGATTTTATTTATTTGGCGAGAGCAAGATTATGTTCAGCGCGACGGAAACGGGGTTAGATTACAACACAAAATTAGTTAGATAAGATTTGAAAAGACGGTCCAATTGGTAGACTATCCTATGCGGTTGTTTCAAAAAAATGGCGTGCTTGTTTTAAACGGATCTGGATCCAGATCATGCGCATGCAGATCTAAGGTGGCTTCGCGCATATCCTGAAATTTCATTCAGAAATTTGCCAATTTCGTTTGTTTCCGCGCGGTGGCACATCTCGGGATCTTGATTCGGATCTGAGACGAAACAAACACGCTCAAACTCAAAGTCATGCGCACTCAGAGATCAAATCGTTGCATACTATGGATATGAATATTATTCTAAAAAGATAATGTAATCATCACGCTAATGTCCGATCGCATAATGACAGACACCAGAAGGCCTATTGACGCCGAGACACGACCCCTTTTAGCTGGGTCATTGAGGATTTCAAGACGTGTTTTTGTTTATCAAAAGTGCATGTAGCATGGATTGTGACGTTGGTTGCTGAAAGTAGAATGCCCTGCAGCCGATTTCATGAAAAATTGCGTAGCTTGCGCAACCTTTGAAATGGCATAAGCCCCATAGGCTTGCGTGTAATTATCACATAAATGTTGCGCAGCCGCGTTACGCAATAAAAAGTTGCGCAAGTGCCGGGCTTACGCAGTGCGTAAGGATTTGTGAAATCGGCTGCAGTTCTGGTAACATGGCTTTTGTTTTTGTGTCATATTTTTATATTCAGGTATTCAAATACATTTAACTGCACTATAGCTGGACTCTCGTCATTCGACAACTGCGTATAGAGTTAAAACACGTAGGTTTTGTAATGTTCCAACATCTTATTCAACAATTTGACCGAAAAAACCTTACTCAAATGGAAGACAGTTCTGTTTCAACACTTCATTAAAGATGAATTTATATAAATAAATGTGCGCGCACACACATTTGTCCTACATGTGAAAGAAACTAGATCACTGACTACCGTGGTAATTAGGTTCCGTTGCCCGCGCAGTGTATCCACGGATCCAGAATAAATAGGATGGCGGCTTCGCACAATTTCTCGAAAGCATGGATCCAGTTTTTCTATTGTTTTCTTGGGACGTAGATGATGTACTGAGCTGACTTACATATTGGTTTTTATCATATACACATAACCACACGTGGATATATTTTTAACAGTTTTCCAATTTATTATATCTTTAATACAAATTTGTTTCACGCAAACATTTTCTAAGATTGTTTTTTTTTTCATTCTTCAGGAGAAGTCCTTCCGAATGTTTATTTCAACATGAAGCCATAACTTTACCCAGCCCAGCACAGGTTGAACACAAATCCCCGAATAAAAAGTAATCGAGTTTGGCGGCTGGGAGCCTTTCCCGTCCCGAATCTTGCCGCAAGCGATACACCTTTGGCCCTGGTATTCCGCGCTAAAGGATGCAAGGGCCCGCAGCAACGACGATGTGTTATGCACCATGGCATGTAATGCTTAATGCTTATTTAATAGAGACTCGGTGCTTTTAAACAAAAGTATTCCAACAATTTTCCCAAAGGCGGTTAATTGCATAAGACAGTTCCAACCTTATGGACAAACGATAACCTACGGAGAAACCAATCGGTGCAAAAGGTCTATTACAGACTCAACCTCAAGTCTAGTATGAATGAGAATGAACAATCGGCAGTCCAAATAATTATAGGCCTATATGTGCACGTATCCCTGATCAATGAATGAAGTTGCATGTGTTATTAAAACCAGCAGAGACTTATACTGTACATGCATAGACCCTATGCACTGGCGGCCATGACAGGGGCATGTTTCGCATACAGTTTGGCAATAGATCCTCAAAGTGCCTACTCGTGCATGACGCACGGTGACAATGCGACTTCCCCCGTCATGGCCGCCCATACAAAGGGTCTACTCCTGATCACATTTTACACTGTAAATCGCAAAACGTAAATTATTTTCACTGGTTCATGCACTTGATAGAAAGCATAAAGGAGTTAAGCATGAGTGGAATTGGGTTTTATTTCTCAAAGCCAGCAACTTTTCCACGGTAATCACAGCTCGTGGGAACGGCTTTTGAGAGCATAAGGGGCAGCCATCGACCCCGCTTGGACCTACTCCAAAATCACGAGAGGCGACAGACGGGTGTTACTTTACCCATGAGCGGTCGAGACTCTGCAGCTTCGCGCAAAACACTTCAGGGCACAATTCCGAATAATCGCCACTAAAAGATTTAATGGTACTCCCCGTGAGTGGTGCACAAAGTTCGGTTTGTGCGATTACTAGTTTGCCACGTCATATGAGGTGGAATGAGCATAGTCATAAAAAGGAAAGCCATCGAACAAAAGTGCTTTTACCCAGCAGCTGATGTGATCTCCCTGGAAACCAAAACATCTCTGATGATTTCTAGGCTACACTCGAGGCATTGATCAGTATTAACGATGCTTACATCATACTCACGGTTTAAATAAAATAGCGGGCTTCAGAGAAAGATTACCCTCAGCATAAAAATATACGGCCCCGTGAATCGAACAACACATTTACCCGACTTTCATATTACCCAATACATGACGAAAACGATTGAATAAACTAGTGCGATCTTATTAATGTAAGTGTAACATTAACTTTTATTGAAAGATTTAAATTAATTTTGCTCAACGTGTAATTTGAAGTGATGAAGTACCACTATGAACATCTAACAATGGAATTGGGCACACACCATTGTTACTAACAATGGGGTCACAATGAACATGTACATGTTTTTGCTCATAGTGTACACTTTATGTCTTTAAGGACATTTTCGCCCGATGACTCCTATAAAGACAGCGTTTTAGCCCGGAGCGAAGACAAGCCTACATGGGGTGCATTTTATTCCATGAAATAAATTAGGCAACTTCCGATTTGCCATCCCTTGGATGTTTTTGGCCACTGCATGAGCCTATAAAGTATACCGTATACTCGCAGCGGGTGTTTAATTACATATGACAACCAACGGCCCTGATATCAAATTGGGATCAATCACAGAAAAATAAAGACCCCTCCTTTTCCCCAAAAAACAATAAATACTCCTCAGAAAACATCGGATTTGCATTATTGGCTTGCCTGTTTAACTCGAACCGCTGCTGTGGATTAAAAAAACAAATTTGTAACCTACTTATTTTGAACTTTTCTGGGATGGCCACAGATACATTCGTCCCTCATGTGCACGATCGAATAATGCGGTGGATCCTTCACATGAGACATTCGTCCGTGGGTAAAATTTAACAACACTTTTTTTGTTATGTCAGCCAAATTTCTATCATTGTGTTTCCTCGCCGTTACGCTCGATGTAAATTGAGTTGATCAACAGAAAGATAAATCATTAGATTTTCACAAAACGTAAATCACACATGCCGCCGCTTTGTTTAACTACGTACCACGAATTTGGCGACAGAGACTTTGTTGATATTACCAAATATCACGAATTTCAGAGATGACACTAACATATGAAATATAGATACACACATGATGAAAGATATATACGGAATTATAACGACTTGACCCTATAGAGCAAACGATGTTTACGTTTAGCGTTCCTGTGAACCGAAATCCTAGATTGAAGACGTTATCGGGGGAAGTCCATGCAAACTTTTCCCACGATATTCAAGCGGAATCAGATTTTGAAACGCCAACAGATTTTATTTCTCTATGCATGGGATGAATCAATTGCCCTCGAAAACCAACACCACGTATAGGCCTACTTTTAGGCCTCTGTTGGTTACGTATAGGCCCTAACCTCCCTATAGTGGGGTATCCCACAAAGGGATATCCCATTTGATAAGGTGTACGGGCATTGCGTTCGCACTGTGGACTCGAAACCCATTCAAGTCCACAATTTGCGGGAAAAAGTGACGGATTGTGGACTTGCACTCAATCGCTCAAGTCCACAGTCAGGTTGATCAAACTTGGGAAAAGGGGTTAGGGTGGGGGTGGAGGGTTAAAAAAAAGTTAGGGTTCAGGAGTAAAGTTTAGAAACATGGATTAGGAGAATTTGGAGAAAACAACGATTTTCCCACCAATTTAAGTGCACGAATACAAAGAAACGTCCACAGTGCGTATGTAATGCACGGCACAGTGTTCTTGCAAGTGTTTTACCATTTTTTGCGCTTACCCGAAGACCTTCTTGGTCAGTTTATTTTTCCTGCTGCATGCATAACATTATGTGACCCGCTATAACATATATTCATGCTGGCAATTTCCAGATACCGTGAAATATCCATGCTCCGCCTGGAATTGTCATTGTGTTTTGTTTTTTTTGAGCGTTTATCCGCCACAGATTTCTACTTATGGTCGCGAAAACTCGACCTATAGCCTGCGCGACTTAGGCCTATACTTTTTTTCCAGAGCGGGTCACATTATATCGTCCTTATCAGTCAGCCAAATAAAGCTTTATTCATTTTGCTTGGCTTTGACAAGTGAATTTTGTCCTGAAAAGTGCAGTCAAACCAAGAGATCAAATTTGCACTTGCAAAAATGAATAACGAGCCATGCATTACGTTTCCACTTTACATTCACAAACTGGAGCCAAATAAATATCTATATAACTATAGCGTGTATCTGAATGGAATGTAATTTACATTCGAAAACAGACTGTGCCAGGCCAGAAATGTTTTTGTATGTATGCATGCGTGACCAGAAGGATAAACCGATGTGGCTCGAGCGGAATTCGAAGACTCTGAGCCATTATTACATCGAAAGTGTTTTTCAAGACCACTTGAATGGAATAGTTACACTGTACAGCACATATTTCATTGATAAGAATACCATTTCGGGGCTCTTTAATCCTTTAACACACTCCTACTCTTTGTTGTAAAAATTTGAATTTGTTTTCCTTACGTGTGCAGAATTTGTAGAAAAAGAATAGTGGATACTTTTTAAATTAACGCCAACCCTCTCTGAAAACCGTTAAGAAAATCTGTAAAATTCCTTGGATGTTCGCGACACAATGGTGACGCAATGGGAGCGTCCTTTGCCACATAGCAATAGACTGCCGAAGTGAATACGTCACCTTAATTTTGTTGGTTGACTAGGCAATTGGCTCTAAACTAACATTCACAACCGTGTCCCTATGCTTTTGCAATTGTACTTTTTCCGACGGCCATGATAGTTTATAGAGCCAATTGCCATGGCAACCCACGTCACACTTCGGCTGTCTATACGCGATGGAGCAACAGCAACAATGTATATAACCTTGTCGCTGGCTTCCAAAATTACCATGTTTAAATGTATTTTTTTGAAGAAAATTCACCTCAGCAGGGGGAGTAAAATGGTTTAGAAGAATGTCACCCGTTTCTTGTTGTGTATATAGGCCTATATATATGCAGCGGTCGCGCTTCAATAAAAACCAAAGTACAACTGATAGTTACTTTATCGACATTTTGATCTCATAAATACACTTGACCGCGAAGAGTAATTTCTTTTTACGAGATGCCACATTAATTTTGGCCGAATCGAGGTCATTACATATTAAAGTTCTGGATATAAATAGGTCAAATGCATGTGTTTGAGGCCACGAATGCCCCATAAAATAACTGCTTACCGCTATATACGATCAGTCGAAAACTGCAGAATACCCTTCATCTTTAGCCCAAAAGACGTTCAACTTGCAATAAAAAGTTTTGCATTGTTGAACAAACTAAGCATTTTAGTTACGCCTTATTTGCTATTTATGACTAAATTATAAAACTATGAAATGTTTGTGGTGATGATTTTGAAAATAAGACTCCTCATAGATACCTCATGAATAAGAGCTTCTTACATCCACATCACGTTTGATTGGATGTAAACACTCGAATGAGGAGAATAGACTACTAAAGTGAAAACGTCACCCTTTGTGTGTTGCCATGGTTTGAGGTCTACACTAAAACCAGTGAACTGTTTCCCTGCGCTATACCAATGGACGTTTCATTTTACCAGCTGTTTAGACCTAATTACCTTGGCAACCGACGTCACACTTTAGTAGTCTATTGCGACGCATTTACCGGTACTTAGAGGAAACCCTTTCCAGGTTAATCCTAAATGGTTTGTGCAAAATGAGTAATTTTTAAAGAAAAAAAGTATTATCAAATTCTCAACTCTTACCATTTTCCGAGTTGATCATGCACAACGAGGATTTAAAGATTCTGTAACTTTTAAAATCTTTGGGCTTTCTTTGAAACATTCCGTTTGCGAGGTAAGGTTTCCATTTATCTGCTTCTTAGGTTCAGATTGCTATTATTCCAGTTGTGACCAACTCGGGGAAAATTACATCGAATTTTAGTAGGAAAAAAACCCGGCAGACTTACCTCACAATAATCCATCGCCAGGTCCATCTTGCCGAGTTTGCGGTAAGGCGTTGACAAGTTCAGCTGCACTACTGTCCTTAGTTTGGGGCTCCATTCTTGACCTCTACACCTCACTAGTTCGCTTGCCTTTACAGAGTACCTTAACGCTTTGTCGTAGTCTTTTAAACTTAAGTACACATCGGCGAGGTCCCCGTATGTGTTGCACTCCAATCCCCTATCCCCAGTCCTAACAGCCATTGTCAATGACTTCTCCAAGTTCTCTAGTGCCTGTTGGAAGTGCCCGAAGCCAAGATTGGCATTGCCGAGGCAGAGGTGAATAGGCCCCACAAGAGGGTCATCTTGGGATGCGGTATTGTTCATGCTGTGTCTCGCGTATGACATGGCCTTATGGTACTCGCAGAGTTTCTCATTAGCCCGTGCGAGATTAAGATAAGCCTCAGCTTTGAGTTCAGGCTGATCCAAGCCATTGGCCATGTCGATTTGCTGGATTGCGTAGTCCAGCATCTCCCGATAATCGCCCCAGTCTCCGTAGGCCAGGGCTAGGTGGCCAAGGAGGATGAACTTCAAGCGTTTCTTGTCCCCAATTTTGCCTAGGGCTGCCTTCCATTTGCGCACAGCCTCCTCCTGGTGAGTGTTATTATACAGCCTAAGCCCCTTCTCGATTTGTTGTTTTGCTGCCCGTTGGCCCATGTTGAAAGGCGTGCTGACTCCCGCCAACGCGACAACCCTGGCTTTTAGCCAATTCGGTCATCACTTGTCATCGAAGATGAAAGATCCCATTCAATTTGCATGCGTTTCACCAACGTACAAAGTCAGCATTGGCAGACTCCTCCAGTTCACTGAAATAAAAAAAACTACGTCTTTTACTATTTGTTTGGCCGAGGGAAAGTTTACTTGTTTTAATTGTAGTCATAAATTATTAATTGTTGCTTGTTTTCCTGTATGTTTACATGGACATAAATTTTGGATGATTTTACATGTACAAAGCGATGCACTGAAAATTATGAATCAAATAAACTGAACGTGATACGAAGTGGAAAAGAGGCTGCCAATCCAAGCCTTATTCAATTCTGACTAAAACTTGAATAAAACTAAACTGTTTTTACAATATGTCAAAGCAGCCATTATAAATGTGGGGACATCCCGAGTTAAACAAATAAAGAAATAATAAATATGTAGGAAGTCGCTCGCCGTTTTATTTATTTTACTTGGCCTTATTTTCCGATGCTGGTTTATTTGGCATTGACAGCACTGCCAAAAGTTTTGCACTTATGCGAGTCACTTCACCGCATAAGTACACCGTTGTTTTTCGTGTTAAAAAGATGAAAAAATAAAATAAAATTAAATAAAAATCTGAATAACAAAACAAAATTGCTGAATGTTCTCAATAGGTTATTTATGCGTAATATGCTACATTGTTCATTTAGGCAATGCAACAAAATGGAGTTGTTGGAATGGCGAGCAGTTTTAAAACCAACGTTTGCACGAATTTTACATTTTGAAGACTTTGTGGGATAAATATCTTGAGTCGTGGACGTGTGGGGGATGAAGTTCTGGTAAATTTGCAAATTAAACGCAAGACCTCAAAGATAAAATTTTTTCGCATGCAATGACCCCAAATTTTACTCCACTAGTGCCAAACAAACCTACCCAAAGTGTTGATAGCAACGGTAACAACGGTGAGCTTTTTGTACGAAATTAACTGCATGCATGAAGGCCAATGCCTACACATTTTTACCATTCACTCAACACAAAAACATGCATGGAATTTGGAGCTTTTCTGAAGCATCGATGCATCCGCAGCTGAAATTTCTGCAGAGTAGTTTTCTTCTTTAGATGTGTTAATGTTATTTATGCCCTCCAGTAATTCGTGAAAACTTTTTTCTTGCAAATGGTATATTGAGCCTTTAAGCAAATTCTGTAAATGCAAAGAGTATTTTGGGGTAAATACATGCCGCCACAAATTTTATAAATAGAGAAAACCGGGTAATAATTACCTGAAAATGTAGAATGCCAATACTTCCAGAGCAGAACTATTATGCGTACACTGAGGGCAAAGCAATCCCAACATTGTACTTGTAGACAGCACACCGCCGAGTCGGATGTTATTAATGAGAAGACATCGGGCTATGATAAATAGTCCATGGTCGTGACAGTTGGTTATGTCCTTGGTCTAAAAAAAAGTAGCAAAATAATGTTGAACATAGTCCAAGGCTACCCAGTTCTGTGTCTCTATTATTACAATTCTGAGACCACATCAGCGGTTGTTATTCTTGACAAGTGACGGCACGAGCTGAAATCATAACTGCGGCGTGGGCGTCCGGTAACACTGCGGCACTACATGTGGGTGCTTCAGCGCGAAATGGACCGTGAACGGCCAAATGAGGCAATGCCATCAGTCACGAACTCCGGATGGTGTCAAATAAACCGGAGTAAAATGCTTTCACCATCAAGATAGCTTCCCCATCAATTCTCTCAGTATTCACTGGACTCGAGGAATTTCCCTTCCAGGCAAATGTTGTCGTCCATTTGTCCACGGTAGGCCTCATGCGTTGGTGCACGCGCTGTAATTGTTGGCAAGAATAAGCGAGTTCGGCATTTCGATGCGCGCAAAGGATTGTGGGTAATGTCAAAGGTCAAGAGTTCCTAACTTTCGCTGCTGACTGTGTTATAGCTATGCGGACACGATGGACTGCGGTCTTATAAATGCTCCCTAAGATAACAGAATAAGGCAGGTCCTACATTATTAGCATTATTGTTTTGTTTTATACTACCGAAAGTGTTTCTGCAGCATTTCCCGATCCTGGAATGCGCAATAAGCCGGGAAAACCACGATAAAACAGACCGACTTTTCGCGACTCGTTGACATTGATTTAATAACGCGAAGAACCCTGCTTTATTAGCTCGGTCCAGACATGGAGGAAGAAATGTGTTTTCTTCCTCCATGCATGGTCCAGAGACGTATGGAGAAATATTTGTGCATAATTTTGTCTACTATATCCACTACAGCTGTTTTCGCGAATGATTTGGGAGTGACTATAACTTTATCAGATGGCAACCTTTACTTTTTAAAGTGAATTTAGACCTTGAAAATGTGAAGAAAAAAAACATTTTTGTCAGCACTTTTGCAGAAATTTGGGGATCCTCAACAGAAACTCGGAACAGGCATGCAACTTCTCAGCTAATCAGCCGATTGCCTCTTTTTTGTTTCCTCACCTATCTGATAATTTTTTTTAAATAATACTGTAGGCCTACAAAGATGAAGATTCTGTGCATTTTCCTCCTTTTTTGTGATGACAGCTACACACCTGTAAGAAATATTATCATGCACATTTCTCACCAAACTAAAGCTTTGGAAAACTCTCAAATGGTCTTTAAAGGTTTTTCCTTTGAAAAATTGTGACATTTTCCACTCTTAATTTTAAGTTTATCATCAAATTAAAATTTTTCCCGCAGAGATTGTTTAAATTTATTTTGTCTCTTGCACAGGCATGATGCGGGCGACAACATGTTGAACGTAATCCTGATCCCGTCTTGCACCTTGAGTATGAACTTCATTCTGCTCCATCAACATCAGAGCGCCCATTGCCAAAAAGAGAAGGTGATCCACTTACAGGGTTGCCAGTCTTGAAACCAAAATGTGTGGAGTGGGTTAATGCTTGCATGGACTTGTACAAACAACAAAACAGTAAAACAGGTTAATTGTTTGATCACTCCTTCCCATAATGCAGTTTGTCTTTTGTACAAGTTCACTCAAGTACTAAAGTAGCATAAATTGGCAATAAAAGTATGTATAACAGTTAAAACCTTCAGTGGTAACTTCCTTTGTTTTGATAAATCCGAATTTATTTATTGTCAGATTTATGAGTTATAATTAAGAAAAAAGGTACAATGTAGTCTTTCCAAAGCATACCAAAGATCTTTATTATTTATTAGTGTTGCCAAAGAAAACGTCTATAAAAACTATTATCCAAACCTGGAAAGAGTAACTTAATTAACACACACATGTATACATACATACGTTTATGTAACCTATATTTTCATATTTATGAGTTATATTTAAGAGAAAATGTCTCTCCAAAGCATACCAAAGATCTTTTGTTAGTGTTACCAGAGAAAACGTTTATATTTTCTATAACCTGAAAAGAGTAACTTATTTAACACATGTATGTATGTAAAGTAACTTATTTATTTTCAGTACCAAAGATGTTTATTAGAGTTACCAAAGCAAAACTTATATATTATCTACATGTACATTTAATATGCATACGTGTAGTACTTTATGTGCATTTTTACATTAAAGTCTTGAAATTGTCATACATTGTATATGTGCACAACGTTTTATGAAGATCCCTTAAATAACAATGTTGTAGTGGCCTTGGCTTATTTAGTTTATTGGCGAAGATTGAATATAAACCATGGTTAGGGCAAATATTTTAAAAAGCGTTAACCAATTTTTACAATATTTGATGTCTTTTCTGGTGCTATGACAATATAGGCCTACCACACTCGTCTCAAATACAAAACCAGCCTTTGTTCAACATTTTCATGACTTATATGGTACATTCTGTCAAGGAGAATGGACGAGAAGTGTAGATTCTTGAAAATAATGGGCGAGGCGAAGCCGAGCCCATTATTTTCAAGAATCCACACTTTCGAGTCATTCTCCAACTTAATCCATTTCACCGCCCCAGAACAAAGAAACGCGGAAGCAAGTCATTGTGTCAATACTTTCAGAAGTTGCCGATACTGTCGAGTATGCAACTGCTTTTCCTCGCTACTACTTGGAAGAACAGGTACATTCAACTGTGTTGCAGCAGCAAAGGCTAATGCAGTGCAAGTTCTTTCCGTCCCGTTCATTTCAGTCCTCTGATCTATCCGCCAAAAATCTCTTCAAAGCCTCAACTTTCCAACGCAGAAAATCATCCAAACCAAAGTTCTTATACTGTGCGTCACTCATGTTAAGTTATAACCACGTATAAGGAAGAAAAAGCTGAAAAACGAGACATTTGAACACGCGAGTATGCACAATCGTATGCGCGCGTGCAGGCATGACCGGAGTTTAGGAACTCTTGACCTTTGACATTACCCACAACCCTTTGCGCACATCGAAATGCCGAACTCGCTTATTCCCCTTCGGTATTTTGACCGAGTTGTGGTTGTAGCCTATTCCTGATGTACAACGACCACAAAATGCACGCATGCATAGCCCCTCGTTGCGATAATATTTACGAGTCACAAGTCCGGGCTAAAACTCAATCAAGAAATTCCACGCTGATGTCCGAAATGTGTCGGATTTACCTTGCAGCAAAGAAGTAAAACCATTCCCACGGCAGCATTATCATGTGTGCGATGGGTGAAGGTAGCTCTGCCGTGCTTGCATTTTAAAGCGAACAGATTATCAACCAGTTAATTTTCCGCTACAGCTACAGCCTCCGTAAGTTCCAGCTGAAATATTAATTTTGTCCATCCCCAAACAGCCCTATTTCGAAGTGTCAACACGCCTCTGGGATGTAAAAATACGAGACACAAGGCGAACAAGAATACCTCGATACTCCAACACGGCATGTACGAAGTGTGGCGTGAGCATACCGTGTGCCGCACGGACCTAGCTATGCACGTAAATGGCCTATTCCAAGAAATGGCGCGTAAAAGTTTCACATTTTAAAGAAAGCATGACGTCATCGCAAGTTTTTAGATATCGTCTGCGCGGTACTCACGCGCTGCCGACAGTGTTTGAGGACAATGAACAACCATTTTCAGGGTTTACCTACACGTGGGGATATTTTTATGCTAAAGCTTTTAAATACATATAGGCCTATTGTACCTTTTTTTGTCCTATGACATTTATACCAGCTGTGCTCGCGAGCGACTCTATACAACAACTAGGCCTATCTCCCGGGTCGCTTCGAGCCGCGCTATTTCTTGGTTATAACAATTTTGGACAGTGAACAATTTCCTTGAGTATCAGAAAAGGAATGTTAACTCCATTATTAGCTCATCACGCTGGCGTGACAACCATTTTTCATTTCCTACTTGCGTTCGGAAGTTTTTAAGGCCGTTGTAATTTACAACGCCCCAAATTTTACAAAAAATGCACCAAATAGGATGGATTTTAATAAGAAAGTTAAGATGTCTTAACTTTCAAGACGTCTTAACTAAGGCATCATGGATTAATTTTGTCTCGCAATAAAAATGCGTCATATCTTGTATTTTGAGACAATTTATGACACCTAAATTGAGCTTTCACTTATGATGTGCCCTAGACTTGAAACGGTTATAATACCGAGCAACAAAGGTTTAATCAAAATTTGAAAATTTCTTTTGGAGTTAAGTTGACATCAAAATATTCAAATAACAGCTTCATTATGCATGACTGCATAGAGCTTGAGTGTGCTGAAAATTCCCACTCAGATTGGCTTTTTTTTTCAATCAAAAAGTAGAGGAAAATGTTGCGTTCCTTGGAACATATTGCAATCCACCCCTGACGCAAGATTAAAACAAAAGAGATATACATGTATTCTAGAATTTGAAAAGATGATTCACAAGTATTCCTTCAAATGTCTTTTTTTAAAGATGTATTTTCTGTTTGACAAATTCTCGCTTTAGAGTTTCGGGAACCAAATTTTCAAGGACCACATTTTATTGTGCACATAAGCTACAGTTAATTCTGCTCTTTAAATAACTATGCTCTTCAAATGCAGGTATCAATGCAAAAATACTTCTACTTTTATTTTATTTACAAGCCTAACAAACCAATCGTATTTAACATTTTAAAGAAAAAATGTAATGACCTACACCTAAAATGTTCAGGTCATAAAACGTACGTGGTATTCTGTGAATGCACACTGTTATATGCAGATTTAACATTCACATTTCATTACAAAAAATGTTTGTAAATCATTTGATGTAAATCATTTAAATGCCTACGTCTCATTTGAAATGACAAGACAAATCTTGTATTTTATTTTTCTATCGCAAATGACACCTTTCTGTCAGAAATTTACAACAGAGGTGGTCTAAAACATTTACCATTCCCTTAGACCAAAAAAAACAGGAATGAATATTTAAAGGGCCCCTTATTTAGGATTTTTATCAATGAAATCTATGCTTTAAAACCACTCTACTCAGTTAAAGTCATAAAAATCCTATTTGGAGCTTGCTTTGGGGGTTAAAACAAAGGTTTTTAGTTTTTATGCTAATGAAAATATGCATATTCATGACCAAGGTCACTATGTCACAAGAGGCAAACACAGGAAAATCACATTCAACTGTGCACAAAAGATTCCACTTTTTTCTCAATTTTCCTGAAACTTTTGTAATCCATGGCTGTTTGAGTTTGTTTTACATGTTGCCTGCTGTAAGCCATGACAAAACTGGGGGTAGAAACTGCAGCAATTTGCCACAAGTCCAACTTGAAGTCTTATGTTTTTTCTTAACTTTTCCCTTCTGTCTTCCTTATGTGATGCACTCAAAACAGCGCCCTCTGTCTGTGATTTATTGCAGTGAAATCTTCAAAGTTGAAAAAGGCCACCTTTTATTGATTTTACATCCAAACGAACAATAGTATGTCTTGCTGAACAAGTAATCCGTCATTATGAAGCAAAGCTTAGGCACAAAGTTGTTTAGCATGTCACAGGCCCTTTAAACTGATCACTTATTTATAAACAAGTAACCTGAGTAACCCTCTGTTCAAAAAGTGCAATACTTCTTTCAAAAAATTACTTTAAACAAATAATTATATACAGGCTTGACATTGGCTGACTTTTAGGGTGATATGGGAATATACTGCATGAGTCATGAAAATAATGAACAAGCCAAAGGCAAGTTTGGTATTTTTATGACAAGTGCAGTGTAAATCATATCACCCGAAGAGACATCCATTATTATTATTGTTATAGAAATGAAGCTTTTTACTTTGTTTTGTAAGATTTCCGAAAGATTTTTCTATATTTTATAAAATACAGGATTTTGAACAAATGGTCTCTAGAATAGTTATGCATGGCCTACAACACTGGTCGTGGGGTCTATGGCACTAGTGCATAGAGCCTACAATATATACACACTGGTGCATGGGGCCTATGACACCATTGTTCCTATGGAAACCAGGTGCTTACGGAACCCTGGTGCATAGGACCTACAGATAATTACTGGTGTCTAGTACACATAGGGCTGTGGAACACTGGTGCCTATCGGATTTTGGAATACTGGTACCTACATGACGTCAAAGTGTGTTCTATCAAGATTTTACATTATGTTGTCCGTCCGCACAGGACTTTCCAGCGATGTAAAATTGACAATGTAATTCTTCCACTTCCCAGCTCGCACTGTAAATTGCAGCGATGGAGCATATAAAGCATACACTCAACAGTCGATACTTAACAATTTTAGCAGCGACCTCTGTAAGTTTTACCACAATTAGTCCCATGCGAACATGATTAAGGCAGTACTTGGGAGCGGAGGTCATGATGTTTCTGCTCCCGCACAGCAAGCCTGAGATCCTTAGCTTCCTGATTCTTCAGTTCCTTCTTGTAGAAGAACTCTCGGCGTTGGATCTCTGCATTCCGTTGTTGGGTCTCTCGTGCAGCGGCCTGCTCATTTTGCTCGGCCAGATTCTGGATGTGACGTCTGGTCAGCTCGTCTTGTTTCTGATGTTTGATTTCCTGTGTGGGAATAAGCCAAATGACAGATGACGTCAACAATGTACACAAAACCACGTTGCGCAGGGGTTCATGGTATTGTTTGGAGTACTCTAATGTAATGGCTTATGCGGTTTTGTGTTGGTCAATGAATTTGACGTGGTAGGCGCTTTGCTACCGTAAAAATTTGTTACAAAAATACTCCAGACATTGTTTAGAGGCAGCTTTAGTGCTGGGGCCTAACTGCATCTCAATCAGTTGAAGAGCATGATGTAAACTACAGTGAATTTGACGTATGTAACACAGACACAAATGAGTGGTGGTTCAGCGAGTACTCCATTTAATCCCATCATGCTTTGTGCAGAGAGAGAGGATTGTTACGTCATCTCGCTTGCGGGTTATTCAAATTGAATATTCAATCGTCTGAATTGTTGTTAACACGTGATTACACTGTTCAGAATGTGGTGGTGCGTTTAACTCTTAAAACGAGGCACTTATTTCAAACTGACAATGACAAGTTTTGGCCCCAGTTGGATTATAAATTTTTTCAAGGACTTTATTTGTTTACATAAGGAAAATCGCTTGATTATTGTTAGTTAATGAAATGTGCGTGCACTTAACAAAGATCAAATTAAAAAAGCAACTGCTTGGCAACTGCTAACGAAGATCGCATGTAGCTTTGTGAGATGCCATGACCACCTGGTCGCACATGTGTGTCGAACATCAAGCGTCCGACACTCTGCGTGGTTTTCGAGCGGAGCATTAAAGAAAAACTCTTGTCGGATGCTTAATGCTCAACGCTCATGTCAGCAGGCCTGCCGAATCGCTTTGTTGAACGAAAGGAGCGTACACATTTCGAACTTGCTTCAACGAATTAAGAAAATTAAGCTATTTTGCTTTATCAAACAAAAAGATTCTAACCTTCATCGAATGACAAGGCGTGCGTTCACATTAAAAAATCTTTGTCAAATCATCGTCAAATCTTTGTTGAATTAAGTGATTTCCCTTAGGCTGGATTCACACTGAGCTTTTTTGCACGTAAATGCGACGTGCGTCACTTTCAGAAAAATCGGTGTGGAGGGAATTTGAAGTGAAATGAGGCACTGAAAATAATGGTGTTCTTTTGATTTTGTGCTTTTCAGTCCTCCAAATTCCTTCCACACCACTTTCTCTAAAAGCAACGCACATCACATTTACGTACAAAAGGTTCAGTGCGAATCCAGCCTAATGTTAACAAGATCCCGGATGTCTCACCTGTCTGCGCTTGATGGTGTCATGTATTTCCTTCTCTCTCTGAGTGGCAATCTCCTCCCGTCGATGGCCCCGCTTCCTCAGCGCCTCCACCCTGGCCACTTCTCTTTCTGCTTCCCGGTTGGAGTGTTCCTGCTGTCGCTGTGCAATGCTGGCGCTGACTGAACGTTTGGCCTCGTGGATTTGCTGTAGTTTGTCTTCGCTGTCGCGCTGCCGTTGGACATCGTGCCTCATTACATCAGCAGCAAATTTTCTGAAGATTTTAGAGACAAAGAAAAGACAACTGAATTATATTTTTGACAAAAAAACTAAAATTGTCATTCCTCAAAATGTTCACAATACCAACTAAACATGCACGTACTAGATGCCAATTTCACGAAACTTTACGCATCTGTTTAAGCCAACTTGCACAACATTTTAGTTGCAAAACACTCTTGTGATAATTCCTTGCAAGCTATATAGACCAGGCTGAAAATGAGCCAGGTATCACCTGGAGAGTTAGTTAATCTCACGTGGTTTTTCTGGACCGGTTTTTCATGGGGAACAAGAATATTTTTGGTAAAAAGCCCAAATCCTGAACCCACACCCTAAAAAGGGGCGGGGCAAGGGAGTGGGCGGGTAGTCTATCTAGGGCATCCGAATGGTCTGGCAGGAGGATTAGGGTCCCATGCACACTCTCTCAAGATGCTAAAATGATTCTTAGCACTCTGGGGGCATCTAGTGCTTAAGGAATTTTGATATTGCCATTGGACAAAAACTCCCACGGGTCCTAATTAGCATATTTCAAAGATGGCCGCCATCAGAATGCCAAGTTTTAATGGTAGCCCCCTAATCAGCCGATCTTGAAGGTTCTGGTGTTGCTACTGTGGTTTTCTGTGGTTCTGAATCCAATTCTGAGGTTTTTAAAATGATAAGAGGTCAAGGTAACGTGATTAGGCTGAGGATCAGGGTCATTTCCAAGATGGCCGCCATTGAAATTAACAGGTGCCAGGTATATGCAGTGTCAGGTGTAGGTACCTAATCGACCGATTTTAAAGATACTTGTGTTAATACTATGGTTTTCTATGATGATGAATCCAAGTCTGAGGTTTTCAAAATGGTGAGAAGTCAAGATCACGTGATTAGGCTGGGAATCAGGGTCATTTCCAAGATGGCCGCCATTGAAATTAACAGGTATCAGGTGTAGGCAGTGTCAGGTGTAGGTACCTAATCGGTCGATTTTAAAGATTATGGTGTTGATATTATGGTTTTGCATGATGCTGAATCAAATTCTGAGGTTTTCAAAATGGTGAGAAGTCAGGGTCACGTGATTAGGCTAAAGATTAGGGTCATTTCGAAGATGGCCGCCATTGAAATTAACAGGTGCCAGGTGTAGGCAGTGTCAGGTGTAGGTACCTAATCGACCGATTTTAAAGATACTTGTGTTGATACTATAGGTTTCCATGATGATGAATCCAAGTCTGAGGTTTTCAAAATTGTGAGAAGTCAAGATCACGTGATTAGGCTGGGAATCAGGGTCATTTCCAAGATGGCCGCCATTGAAATTGGCAGGTGCCAGGTGTAGGCAGTGTCAGGTGTATACCTAATCGGCCGATTGTAAAGATCCTGGTGTTGATACTATGGTTTTGCATGATGCTGAATCTAATTCTGAGGTTTTCAAAATGGTGAGAAGTCAAGATCACGTGATTAGGCTGGGAATCAGGGTCATTTCCAAGATGGCCGCCATTGAAATTGGCAGGTGCCAGGTGTAGGCAGTGTCAGGTGTATACCTAATCGGCCGATTGTAAAGATCCTGGTGTTGATACTATGGTTTTGCATGATGCTGAATCTAATTCTGAGGTTTTCAAAATGGTGAGAAGTCAGGGTCACGTGATTAGGCTGAAGATCAGGGTCATTTCGAAGAAGGCCGCCATTGAAATTAACAGGTGCCAGGTGTACACGTAGGCACATAATCGGCCGATTATATTGATCCTGGTGTTGATACTATGGTTTTCCATGGTGCTGAATCCAATTCAGAGGTTTTCAAAATAGTAAGAAGTTAGGATCACGTGATTAGGCTGAGGATCAGGGTCATATCCAAAATGGCCGCCATTGAAATGCCAAGCGTCATGTGCACATGTAGGCACCTAATCAAGCTATTTTATTGATCCTGCATGGTGTTAATAATATAAGTTTCAACGGTGCTGAGTCCAATGCTGAGGTTTTCAAAATGATGAGGTCAGGATCACGTGATTAGGATGCGGATCAGGGTCATTTCGAAGATGGCCGCCATTGAAATTAACAGGGGCCAATTTCATAAAGCAATTAAGCAGAAAAGAATAGCAGATATTCTTGTGAAAAACACAAGTTGAAGGGGAATTTCGACTATTGACTCATTTTTATAAAGCAAACAAATTTTTGATTAAGCAAATATTTCTGCTTAATTGCTTTATGAAATAGGCCCCAGGTGCCAAGTGTAGGTAGTGTCAGGTGTAGGTACCTAATTGGCCGATATTAAAGATCCTGGTCTTGACACTATGGTTTTCCATGGTGCTGAATTCAATTCGGAGGTTTTTAAGATGATGAGATGTAACGATCACATGATAAGATTTCCAAGATGGCCGCCATTACTAAAAATGACCTCGATCCTAAGCATAATCACGTAACCCTAACATCTCATTATGATAAAAACCACAGAATTGGACTCAGCACAATGGGAAAACCATATTATCAACACCAGGATCAATAAAATTGGCTGATTAGGTGCCTACGTGTACACCTAACACACAGCATTCCAATGGCGGCCATCTTGGAAATTACCCTAATCCGCATCCTAATCTCGTGATCCTGACCTCTCATCATTTTGCAAACCTCAAAATTGAACTTAGCACCATGGAAAACCATATTATCAACACCAGGATCATTAAATTGGCTCATTAGGTGCATGCCTATATACATGTATACCTGACACACGGCATTTCAATGGCGGTCATCTTGGAAATGACCCTGATCCTCAGCCTAATCACGTGACCCTGACTTCTCACCATTTTGAAAACCTCAGAATTTGATTCAGCATCATGCAAAACCATAATATCAACACCATAATCTTTAAAATCGACCGATTAGGTACCTACACCTGACACTGCCTACACCTGATACCTGTTAATTTCAATGGCGGCCATCTTGGAAATGACCCTGATTCCCAGCCTAATCACGTGATCTTGACTTCTCACCATTTTGAAAACCTCAGACTTGGATTCATCATCATAGAAAACCATAGTATTAACACAAGTATCTTTAAAATCGGTCGATTAGGTACCTACACCTGACACTGCATATACCTGGCACCTGTTAATTTCAATGGCGGCCATCTTGGAAATGACCCTGATCCTCAGCCTAATCACGTTACCTTGACCTCTTATCATTTTAAAAACCTCAGAATTGGATTCAGAACCACAGAAAACCACAGTAGCAACACCAGAACCTTCAAGATCGGCTGATTAGGGGGCTACCATTAAAACTTGGCATTCTGATGGCGGCCATCTTTGAAATATGCTAATTAGGACCCGTGGGAGTTTTTGTCCAATGACAATATCAAAATTCCTTAAGCACTAGATGCCCCCAGAGTGCTAAGAATCATTTTAGCATCTTGAGAGAGTGTGCATGGGACCCTAATCCTCCTGCCAGACCATTTGGATGCCCTAGATAGACTACCCGCCCACTCCTTTGCCCCGCCCCTTTTTAGGGTGTGGGTTCAGGATTTGGGCTTTTTACCAAAAATATTCTTGTTCCCCATGAAAAACCGGTCCAGAAAAACCACGTGAGATTAACTAACTCTCCAGGTGATACCTGGCTCATTTTCAGCCTGGTCTAATAGGTGCTATGCCAAGTTTTACAAGCTGCATACTTTTTCGTGAAATTGGCTGCAGTACTAAACTAATACAAGGCTGATATTTCTCAACTTTTGCCATGCAAAGCTGTGAAGATATTGCATGTTTTTGAGAGATGTGTGTATGACAACATGGACAAAAATCTTAAAGAAGCTAAGAAAATTGTGAAAATACAGTGAAATATCAACGAAAGTCAACCTTGGTTAAAGGCCCATTGTATCATTATTAATTTCAGCAGCAACAGTATTACATTAAGGGATGTTGGTTTATAACCTGCACAAATTTGAGCTAAATAAATGCAGCAACGTTTCTGAAATCCTTTAAAATCCATGCATGTTTTTGTGTTAAATGAAGTCACCTTGTTCATATTTCAAACAGTTTTTTTTTTAAATATGTTTGCTATCTAGCCAACTCATGAAGTAAAATTTTGGATCATTGCAATAATACAATGTGCCTGTAACTGAACAGGGGCCAATTTCATAAAGCTGTTAGCAAAATAATTTGCTTAATCAAAAATTTGTTTGCTTTATAAAAATGGGTTAATAGTCAAAATTGTAAGTCAACTTGTGTTCTTAGCAAGAATAGCAGATATTCTTGTGAAGAACACAACTATTAACCCTTTTTTATAAAGCCAACAAATTTTGGATTAAGCAAATTTTTTGCTAAACAGCTTTATGAAATTGGCCCCTGAACTCAAACAATCTGTTTGTGTCAAAGGAATAATATATTTTACCAAGTTTAACTCAAAATGAACTCTTATGTACAAATACAATAATCATCACCACAGACAAGTACACATATTTTGATACATTCATCAGCACCACAAAATTCACCAACTGAAAAAACAAAGCAGCAAAGAGGAATACATTTCTGAAAGAAAAGATAATAGAGATGATGAAATTATGTACATACATGTACTACATGTACTAGTGCATGCAGGAGAGTTGCTGACATGCATAAGGTGCAGATAGAGATGCTATGATTATTCTGGCTTCTAGATTCTACACAGTGAAGTTTGTATACATGTAGTGAGTGGTCACACTTACTGATGCGGTAGCAGTTTAGGGATTGTGGATGCGGCTATTTTAGCTTTCGTTTCTGACGTCATCTGCACGGCTGATTTGGCCTCCGTGCACTCCTGTGAGTTTTCTACTAGTCTTATTCTATGAGATCCCCCTAATTTGTTACCAAGTGATTTTTGAGTGAGCGTATGCTCAGATAACATCTGTTTCCGAGTGTGTGTAACTGATGAGCTGTGCCCGTGAGTTGTAGATGAGTTTTGATGAGTAACCATCTGAATGGCTTCTTTATTAGTGGGTGTTGCTGAAAAAACTTGTTCCTGCTGTAGTTGCCCATTTTGGGTTGTGATCATGGTGATGTGGTTTTGATTTAATGTCGATGAGCAGGACTCTTCCTTTGAGTTCTGGACAATTCTATGACATTTCTTAATCGCTTTGCGCTTTTGAGGTTTTAAAGCTTTATTTGGAGGTACGGGTTTAGGATACTCAGAAGAGTGCAACAACATATCGTGCATGCTGTGTATCATGTCATTTGTCAGCCTGCCAACCCCAGGATTTTCTTCAAGAAAAGCAACGAGTGCATTCTGCAATTCCTTATTCGAGGTTTTACCCGTATTTTCACAACCTGTCACCCGGACAAGCTTTTTCTGTCCGCTTTTTGAACACTGCTGAAGATTAGACATTTCTTGCAATGATTTCACCCCAGCTGGCAAATATGGATATTCGGACTGCTCACCGAAATTAACTAATTCTGATCCGTTGGCCGTTTCGACCAGTTCAATGTTTGACTTGGGTGCGAACGAATATGACCGGTTTGTTATGTAGGGATTGGTTAGAATTTTCCCCCTTGGTGAATCACCGTTTTCGGAGGAAAACTTATTAAGATTTTTATGTTTCATAGGAGGTGGTGTTAAGGTCTTTCTCTCGCTGAATACAACATCTCGAACAGTGAGGTTGTCTGGTCTTTGTTTTGGAGGCCATGTGCTCTGTGGATTTTGGAATTGGATTTTGCGTTGTGTGTTCTGTGTTTCTGCATTGCTTGGGGGAATGATTTTAAATGATTCGGATGTATTTGTTTCTTTGGTTTGTGTGAGGTTGGAGGCATTATAATGAAATGTTAGAGACTCTTCGATTGCTAGTGAGGCACTGATCATATAGTAATGCATTACCAAACAAATGTTTTTTATGAAATAAAAGAGAAAGAAACCAAGAAAGGGATTATAATTACAATTAGACACCCCATTCTTGCTATTTCTCCATAGTACTGTACACTGGGTGCTTTTGCGAAAACTACAATGGGTACATGTTTGATTCCAAGGCGGCAATTAGGACAAAAATGATATTTTTTTATGGTAGGACGGGCACACACGCAACCGGGACTACTTTGGGTGAGCTTTGCACAAATTTTCATGAATGAACGTGAGAAATTTTTCCAACATTGTCTGCAAATAACTGTTAAATTTTTTTTGGGGGGTCGGGGGGAGGGAGGGGGGTGGGGGGGGGGGGGGGGGGGGGTGGGTGGGAGAATGGCATATTCGGACAAAGTACTAAGAGCTCTCCAACTTTTCTTCAATTTAAAATGGACGATCTGTGTTTTGTCTGAACTGTCTCCATAAATATTACACAATAGAGCATTCATCAAACAACTGAAATGTATCATTTTTGGTTGAAGTAAAGTTTGACCACTTTTAGTACAGTTTATGAACATTTCGTGTTTAAAGCGAGTAAGACCGCCTAATACCATGTGAACCATGCATACATGCTTGACACTTGTGTGACATCTTCAACCTTTTTAACAAGCTGTACAAATTATGTGCAATATACATGTGTGTACAGCTCATCCTCCGTGCGACTAAAGCTGTGTTCAAATTCCTCGACTACGTCTTGAAATTACAAATTGCATTAAAGTTTGGGGTGGGCGAGGGGGGGGGGGGTGTGTTTCAGTCACCGGGTCCCTCTGGCTGTCTCTCAATTGGGGAGAAGAAAAAAATGCTCCCATATACGGTAGGTGTGTACACAAATTTTAACACACTGAGAAAATGAAAATCTTTTTAGTTCAGCTGGCTCTGCGACAATCTGTCTGCTACTGGTAGGATTAAGGTGGATTCATACAGCCTTTTCGCCTGTAAATTTGACGTGCGTCGCTTTGAGAAAAAGCAGCATGGAGGGAATTTGGAGTGAAACAATACACTGAAAAACCATTGAAACAACATGGAGGTAAAGATTTTGTGATTCTGTGTGAGGTAAAGTTTTTGTGCGGAGGTAAAGTTTATGTGATTTTCAGTGCGTCAGTTCACACCAAATTCCCTCCACAATGCTTTTTTTAAAGTGACGTGCATTGACTCTAAATTATGTTTATGAGCATGTTTCTACTGGGAACGATTACCATTTCTGAAACACTTAGGTACCGTTATCCTTCCATTAGAAACAGCCTGAAACGGTTAATTGATGCAACAGCAAATTGAAACCAGGGGCCAATTTCATTGAGCTACTTAAGCATGAAAAATTGCTTAAGCATGAAAAACTTTTCTTGATCAAATTAGGTTACCAGCAAAAATTTCATGTGATTGTCATGGTAATAAAACAGTCATCTAACACCGGTCATACACTACTTATAGCACATGAGGATTTCACTGGTAACGTTCCCTACTAAGCAAGAGTTTTTTGTGCCTAAGCAAATATTTGTGCTTAAACACCTCTATGAAATTGGCCCCTGCTTGGAGGTGGTTTATGCCGATGCTCGCAACAGTATTTTGGCAATAGAAACAGACAACGCTTTTTAATGGGGCACATACATGTAGTTCTAACTGCCACCCGTGTGTGTGCGAAGCCTGCCAATAATTCATTAAAAGACATTTCTCAACGCACTGACAAAAACTGTTTAATGCAGGTGTTTGCAGTACAAACACGCTACATGTTTATTTCTTTGTGCGACCAAAAATTCACTGTCCCCGCAGTCCCATTGTACCTCTTTTGAGGGCTAAATTGGTTAAAACCTAAATTCATTTCAGCGTTGGAGAATTCCTGTGCTGTTGAACCAACCTGAATCTGTTTTCTTTAGCTTCCTTCATTCGTCTTGAGTTTTCCTTCAGCTGAGAATAGTGAGCTTCCATTTGCATCACCTGATTCCTCCTACAGTAAAAATGAAAAAAAAGTGAATTCATGAACTTCTGGTAGGGTTCAAAATTATCAAAAATAATCCGAAAAGAAATGGAAACCATTCACAAAATGCTTCCCGAGTACTTAAATGGATCCCTGTTATTTTTTAGGTGATCACAAAATGTTTGATGTGATTGGGATTTTTTTTGAGGCAGCCGAGAAATGTTTCCAACAATCAGAAGATGTTTGTAAAAGAAAATGCTTTCCTGAAGAAAAAGTCTGCATGTATAGGCCCTATTTTTCAATCACAACAAACCACTTCCAATCATTGCAAACAATCCCTATTGTCGCAAACATTTGAATTGTGAATTTGATTTGAACCTCTCAACAAATGCGAGTTTGGATGGGGAATCTGGATGAAGTGAAAAACAACTTGGCTCCACCGGGATTCGAACAACGGTCCTTCTACTTAATTTGCAGACATTCTACCAATGGAGCCGTGAAGCCAACTGGTGGTCTTAAAACAGAGTGCTGCAAAGGTTCCTCATCACCGATTGGAATTGGCTATCACGTGAGCTTAACAAGCCCAACAGAGGGATAAACCCTTCACCCCTTTTATCCGAATCGTCATCAAGTGAGAAGTAAACACACACTTCATTAATGATGAATAACTAATCTTTGTCGAATAAAGCGATTTCCTTTATGTGAATGTGGTCTAAAAGAATCATCCTAATTTTGAACAACTTACCTGTATTCTAGGTAAGCCTTTTCCTTTGCCTCTTGAACCATATCACGGCTGTTAATCTTCCGATGAGCGGGGATTTCCTGCTGTTTATAGACTATACCATTTGGGGGATGTGGTTGTTTTTTGATCCACTCCAAGTGAGCTCGGTCACTTTTGACGGTGTGATCAACGGTTTTAAAGGCACCACTCCGATTGACAGGACCCTTGTCGATTTCAGGCTCATACGGTGGCCTGAGGGGAGGATGGGGGTGCCTCTGGATCCATTCTAATTGGGCACGGTCCGTTTTAATATCCTGCTCAATTGAGTCCAACAGAGCTTCGCGGTTGGATAGTGAAAAGGGCGTGATGGGCTCAGCTAATATTGGTTGGACCTTGGCTTCGGCCGGGGCACTGAGGACTGTGTCGCGGAATGGCCTGGATTTTAAACCTTTGCGGTAGGATGATTGAGAATTTGGGTTCCAATACTGCCAGGGCGGCCGCTCATCCGAAGAGGAATCAGGTCGATGATTATACAAGAGTGAGTAGTCAGTGCCGATTCCGGAATCTCTTAACGACAATGTTTGTGTAGCTGTTTCAATAAATCCGTCATCTTCATCTTCCGATTTGGGTTCGGACAGCGACTCAAAATTAGCGCGACCGAAGGAAGCTGCGTAAGAATCAATCCCCGAGTCCATTTCAACATCTTCTTTTCTAAAGGACACGCTTTTCCTCAGATTTCCCGACCGAAGCGGGCTTGCCTCCTGCTCAATCTGATCTCCCGACATCCTCATAATCATTTTGTTGTCAAGTAGCTGTTGCATGACTTTACGATTCAGGTCCTCTTTAGTCAAACTGGTACCAGGGATGAGACGGTTTACGTCGTCACTTTTGACGGCGCTGTCTCGGACAGCTGGTACCCTGAACCCATATGCTGCTGGATCGCCTGGGTACACTGGAACATACAAAGGAAAGTTCTTGGTGGGTTCGAACCCCATACCATCATAACCACCAAGCAAGTAGCCCGTACCTTGTAGAGCCGTTGTTCCCATTTTCGTCAGGTACCCCGTTTCGACCCCAGTCCGGGTGTCATACCCTGGAGGAACCATGACTGGGTAATGCGGGTTATTAATGAGGTACTGTCGGGCAGTAATAGGCATCTGTATCTCTAGCTTGATTCGCTCATACAGCTGGGATGGAATCCAGATGGCTGTTTGCTTCAAGATCTGCTCAGTTCTTCCATCAAAGAAACTGACAACAAGACTCTCGGTATCTGCTGCACCTGCAGAGGGAGAAAAATCACAATTTTTTACCAATTTCAAAAACAATAATATTAGCATCTATTAAAGTGAAAACATCACTCTGTGTGTTGCCAAAGTTACTGGGTCTACACTGAAACCAGTGAGCTGTTTCCCTGCACTTTACCAATAGCGTTTCAGATTACCAGCGATTGTTTAGACCCGATTACCATGGTAACTGACGTCACGCTTTAGTAGTCCATTGCCCAAACACGACATGCACTTCTCAAAACACAATGTAAAGCTGGATTCACACTAAGACCTCTTCACACGTTCGTTTCAAGAAAAAAAGCAGCACATCGGGAATTTGATGTGAAACGATGCATTGAAAACCACAGAATCAACCAGGGCGGAAAGTGATTTTTGTGATTCTGTGAATTTCAGTGCGTCTGATCACAATTCCCTCCACGCTGCTTTTTCCCGAACGCGTCAAATTTATTGGCATTAATGCGCGAAGAGGTTAAGTGTGAACCCTGCCTAAAAAACTCATAGCGTGCACAGACGACTTAAATACCAACATGTATGGTACACATGTCATGTCACAATGTCACAGTATCGCATCTGATGCAGGGCTCGAATTTCATGAAAAAATCTGGTAGACCACAGGGTTAGTAGATTAAATCATTTACTGGACCGATGCTATTTTTACAAGACCAAAGCCACAAAGAACGTGGATTTACTGTTCGTTAGTTTAAAAATGCACTGGACCACTGGTCTAGTACGGTGGAGAAAGCACTAGACCGAAGCTTAAATTACTGGCCTCGGTCCACCGGTCCAGTGGGTATTTCGAGCCCTGTGATGTTCGAGTCAGAAGTCACAAGTTCTTAAAGTCTATTGACAAATTCATTCAAATCCTTCACAAGTCCTTCAGATAGTTAAAGCCAACAAAAGATGAACGTGCACAAAAGAATACCATTGTTTAAAATGGCTCTTTTGATGGCCTTGCGAAGCTTTGTAATGGACCATGGAGGAAGGAGAACAACCCCTCCATGGATGGACTTGGCTACATCCACAGACTTAGCTATATCAATACCATCATTAAATATTTGTCACTGTCAATGCAGATTCTTTCAAAAAAAAATTAAATATTACTAATCAAGCAGATGAACCACTCACGTACCATGCAGACCATAGAATATTAAAAGTCGTCGACAAAATTTCTATCTTAGGTGAATACAATTTTTACAAAATTACCAAGGTTCAAAGAAATGCGATGCTTTCGTCTCCAAGCTGCAGCAAATATGCAGAGGCATGAAATATTGATTGATATTTACAATGGCCACTGTATTTGTTGTTATGGTGACAGATGCTACCTAGCAACAGGCATCCACTGCATGATGCCATTATTATCCTACCATGGCCTTGGCACACTTAAATGCTAGTGCTATCAACAACCAAAGATGTGTGTATTGTTAAATGTAATTGGATGCTATACAGTGTACATGTACAGTTTGGTGGATTTAGCAGGTGCAAAACATGCAGCGCAACAGCTTTTTTTTTTGGTTTTTTGAATATCTATCAATGTGAAAAATCAATGTTTTTATTTAAAAATAAAAAATTAATTATTATTAATTTTACTTTTTTTTTAAATTTTTACTTTGACCCCAAAAGTAAATTAACGTGTTGACAGGGAAACCTTACTCAAAGTAAAGATTGAACTTGTAGCAACTATCCAATGAAATGTTTCCGCCCGAGATGATATAATTTTACCAGAAAATAGTCCGTGAAGATGAAATTAATTATTATTAATTTTACTTTTTCATTTTCTTACTGTGCTGTCCTTTTTTTACCAAAGCAATGAAACTCATCGAGATTCCAACTTGACAAGGACCATCATCCCATATTTGGTTGTTTAAAGGCCCACTGTATCATTTGCAATGACGTGACCCCAAAAGTAAATTAACGTGTTGACAGGGAAACCTTACTCAAAGTAAAGATTGAACTTGTAGCAACTATCCAATGAAGTGTTTCCGCCCGAGATGATATAATTTTACCAGAAAATAGTCCATGAAGATGAAATTATTTAGATCGTTTGCAAACGATTTACTTCTCATCTGGGCGGTCCGAAATGGGCGCTGTGTACTACGTGTATGCTGTTCCAACGCGATGCATTTTTTAATGCATCGCGTGGGTCGCGCACACATGCAGTATGACGCCTAAATGCGAGTGCATATGACGCGAGCCACAGAGTATGCGACTGACTGAGGACGAATATTTGCTGGGTGTTTTAATCCCTAGAGTTTAACCTGGGTGAAAGCAATTTGAGTTGACGTGGGGTTAAAGTTTCAAGTGTGAAACCCAACCTGATGTCAACAACAAAACCCCACAATTTATCCGGTGTGAAAAGCCATTGACTTACATCCCGATGACCTCCCTTCCAGACCTTCCAACACTGTTCCTGGAGCAAAGCGATACTGCAGTTTGCCATGAAGGGCCAAGACTTTATCCCCAGCCGCAATGGAATGTCTTGAGGCATCGTTATAGGAGATGATGTCGTATATTGCCGTTTCTTGAAGATGCGGCTGTGCCTTGGAGCTGGGTTCCTTATCATACTCAACCAAGAAGGTGCGGTTGGCAGTCACCTGTGAAAGAACAAAAGACCAAAACGGTGTTGCCATACCATAGCCTATATGAGGCATGTTCAAACACTTAAAGCGTAATCCAGTTTGAAATGTGACCGAAAACAGTTGATGACCTACATGTATGACTTTCAAAGAATTTTCTTTACAATTTTTAAATAGTTTAGAATATTTAAAATAATCTCCTAACAGTTTATCTTGCATCATAGTTTTAATAATATTCAAGAAAATTGTTTTACATTTGAGGATACCAAGAATTTTTCAAGTCTTTTTGACCAGTTTGGTTTTTTTTTCTGGAAAAAGTAGCCGATGGTTTTAACTACCCTAGAACCTGCACTTTTTTATTCTAAAAAAATTAATCTTTTAAAAGGCTTTTTTTTTTGTAAAGGCTTTCCAAAAATTAGTTAAAGCTAGCCAAACTACTGTGGGAAAGGTCCTCACTTATTGCTGGGAAGGCCGAAAAATAATTTGGAATCAACGGTTTATCCAATTGTAAGATATAAGGGCCTACTTCCCACTTGCAATTTGTCACAAATGTTGCTCTTCTCTACAAAAATCACATTTTTTCTTCTTCACAAATTGCATTTAATTAGTGCACAAGATAACTATCCACGCCCACACATAGTGCCCTCTATTGTCGCAGACCACTCACGTCGTTATGCAGCAATTTTGTGTCTCAGATTTTGTGTCTCAATTTATGTGTCTCAGAAATGCAACATTTCGGACAGAAGTTGAAAGTGGGAAGTGCATCTTAGAATTGGATGACCTTTTGAAATTAGGAGGTAATTTCCTTCAAATCCTTGTTAAATGTAGGCCTATATGGGAAAAATATCGTAGGCCCCAATGGTGGATTCAGACTGAGCCTTTTCGCGCGTAAATCTGACACGTTTCGCTTTGAGCAAAAGTGGTGTGGAGGTAATTTGGAATAAAACGACACACTCAAAACCACGGAATCCAAAAAATGCTTTCCGCTCAAATTTATTTTCAGTGTGTCGTTTTATTCCACATTCCCTCCACGCCGCTTTTTCTCAAAGTGACGTGTGTCGCATTTTTTACGTGTAGAAATGGCTCAATGTGAATCCAGCCTAATAAGCACCTGCTGCTTTATGGATCCAAGACAATAGAATCCATCTTTATCTCGTCTCGCCAGTACTCGCATCCCCTGCAAGAGCACGCCTCCAGTGATCGATGACTTATCAGCATTAGCGAGCATCCGTCGCACTAGATTTGCTGTAGGTCGATACGTTTCCCAAGTGAGATCTGGATAGTGTAGTAAGACACCGTCCGTCCGCACTAGCCGCGTTGGAATATCGTCAACAGAAATGAGCTTTCCAGTGATTGGACTGTGGTCCACTGACGTCGTCACGCTACACGTTTTTGTGGTAATCCCATCAGCGTCCGTGACATAGGTTACAGTGTTTGATTTGGGAAGATTTCTGAGAGTCGTTTGAATGCTGGTTGCTGGGACTCGGTGACTTGAATCGTACACTTTGATATTTCGCATCGGTGGGTTATCAAGAGTTGTTGGTGAAGAGGATGGAGATATTTCTGCTGCGTGGTCCGAGCGAACTACCACTTTGACTTCTTCTATTGAACCTCGGTTTGAGATACTTATTGAATGGAAAGTTCCTCTCGTGTTTCTTGCGAGATTTGTGAGCAAGTCGCAAGCAGGCACATCGGCAATCCCTCCTGCGAGATAAATAGCATGAACGGGACAACCCTCGCTGGCAAGTGCTACGTGCTTTAGAATTTCCTCCGGCATTTGATCCGGAAGTCCATCGGTTACAAGATACAAGGCCTCGCAAGACGGATCGAGGAACCCTGCTAACAAGGCATCCAGTGTGTTGGTCCCGGTCTTACACCCCAGCTTCTTCACCCACTCACTGGCAACAGTGACAGTTTGTGGGGTGCACTTCACCATGCGGTCTGCCCAGGGTACCACCTCGGACGAGAATTCCATGATGTTGAACAATGTGTCATTCTGCTTGAATGAACGCGACAGCAGGACTTCAATCAAATGTTCCTTGACCACATCCAAGTACAGAAACATGCTTCCAGATGTGTCAATGAGAAAAGTAATGCTGTCTTCCTTCAGATCGCCAAAAATTGTTGGGATGCCCTTGGGCCGAAGAACAGGAATGTCAGCCATTGTGATTTTAATGTTTTCACACAGAAACCAAAACGGTAGACACAGCGTATCAGTTGAATAATGCTCAATCAATGCACTTGGGCTTGCTGCATCTGCAGGGGTTCTCTTTCAAAAGCCGTGTAGGCCTACTTGTTTTGTGAAGACATTTCCACATGCACAAAAAGTTGACAACGCGCGCGCGTGGCCAAGTCATGAGGTGGCCATTTGCTTCATCATCGTCTAAACCAATAACTTATTTTCATCGAAATAAAAATATCAAGCTGCTGACACGTTTTCAAAGAAAAAGTCAATCGAACACGTTCCACACAATCAATTTGTAACTTCATCGACACCCGAGTCGGTGTTTATTTACTGCATGCACTGCGGCCGTTGTCAAGGTTCTCGAGTTTTTGTGTTCAGTGACCTTTGACCATGCACCACGTTAGACTCAATCCCAGTCCCTACAGCACGCGCTGTATATCGGGATTGAAACTTTGAAAGGTTTATAGGGTTTTTTTTGCAAAATAATTTAAGAAAGAAAACCCTTGGCATTCTGGGTAGCTTACAATCAGCTGCTGTTTCAGTCTGTCGTGCATGCCGTGGCCGAGTAGTTCGAGTCGTTGACTCACATTCACAGTCACTCGAGTGAAAACTTGATGTTTTTGGTTTGACACCCGCTCGTGGTACATTTGCCTCGAGCAAGACATTTAAACACAATTGCTCCATCCTTCGGAAGGGATGTAATGCCGTTGGCCCGGTGTGTCATGTAACGTATTTAAAACATCCTAGAGCACTCTTCCCATGAAGATTACAAAGGGATGTTTTCGTTTAATTTTCCCCGTTTGATCGCGTGGGCGCCCCAGGGGATTTCCCTGGGGATTTCCTCTCACTTCTAAAACTGCTTATTCGTCATCATAATTGGTTGATAATCAAGTTAGAGCTATTGCAGTATAGTTGATATCTCTCTGGCCGGACAGGTTCTTTAGGGGACAGACATTCCTTCAACACCGGCCGGCCGAGTTTGCTGTTTGCTGCCACCAAGAGTGCATTAAGCGCTGTGGCCTGTTTTCTATGCATGGTTACATTTTGCCACGCCCACCCCCAACAAATACCATAACATTTGTTTGTCCTACGGGGTTGTGGGGGGTGGGGGGGGGGGGGGGGGGGGGGGGGGCTGGGGGGGGGGGGGGGTTGGGTCGGGAACCTGCAGTGTGCTATGTGTGCACGTGTTAATGCTTGCCGAACGCAGTGCACATGACCGTTAAAGTGTACTAAACGATACATTTACATACTTTGATTATTAGCGCTTACGGTGTCTATGAAATAAAAAGGACCCCCTCAGCACAAAATCGGTTAGGGCGGTCGGATTGGCGTGGTGGTTCTTTCCTTGCCTTTCACCTCTGGCATGCCGGGTTGTGTATGTGGATTTGGTGAGCAGTCCCTACTTGACCGAGTGAGTTTCCCCTTCCATTTTCTAAAACTGTATCTCCTTCTTCGTCATCTCAAGTTGATAATACCGTATAGCTGATGGCGTAAAGGTCCTTAGTTGCCGAAGATGCCATAAAATTAACAACGCCATGGAATTAGCCTTTTGTGTGTTTCACATGAAACAAATCTGATATTCTAACGTATTTCATATGCACACTCAGTATCCAAATGACCATACTAAATTTGTGTTACTATGTAATGTGACTGGGTGCGCGCGGCAGGTGTGAGGTACAGAATCAATACCGTGTTCAGCACAGGAGCGATTGATAGAAAACAACCAGACTATTGGTTGCAAGGCACTGGCGTGCACCACGTAGCAACAACATCATGGTATGTGGACTTTCTGCACCTCCATTTGAAAACTAATAAGTTTGTCCAGAAAAATACGACTATTGATACCGTGCACCACCGTATGCGTAAACATAATGACATATCTACAAAGAACAATATTTGTTATGTTGAACTAGCCACCATTGATATAATCACCTTGAGTAAGGTTTCCTGTATATAAAAACTCATTAAGTAAGATTTTGGGTCCTTACAAATGATGTAACGGGTCTTTAAACTGTAAGGGCCAGCTCAACACGTAATTATGCGTATACGTAAGATCGCGAAACCTCATATTTTCCGGATAGCTGGAAGCTGCGTGTTTTTAATCATAATACTCCGATAATGGGCCGACCAGTCTGCAACTGTTACATATACTTTGATTATTAGGCAGCCTCACACGCAGCGGCCGGTTTCCAAAGGTTTTACATTATCTTTGTAGCGCTTACAATGTCCATGAAATAAAAAAGGGATCCCTCAGCACAAAATCGGTTGAGGCGGTCGGATTGGCGTGGTGGTTCTTTCCCCGCCTTTCATCTCTGGCATGTCGGGTTGTGGATTTGGTGAGCAGTCCCTACTTGACCGAGTGGGTTTTCACCTTCCATTTTGTATAGCTGATGGCATAAAGGTCCTTATAGTTGCCGAAGATGCCATAAAATTAACAACGCCATGGAATTAGCCTTTTGTGTGTTTCACATGAAACAAATCTGATATTCTAACGTATTTCATATGCACACTCAGTATCCAAATGGCCAGACTAAATATTTGTTACTATGTAATGTTACCGGGAGCACGCGATAGGTGTGAAGTACAGAATCAATACCGTGTTCAGCACAGGAGAGATTGGTAGAAAGCAACCAGACTGTTGGTTACAAGGCACTGGCGTGCACCACGTAGCAACAACACAATGGTATGTGGACTTTAAACTGCATCTCCATTTAAAAACTAATAATCTTGGGTGCCAGTCATCACTGAGTGCCAAGGTTACGCGCAAAGGCTAATTAGGCTCAATTTCAAGGCGCCGTTGTAGCAGAAAATATTGCTCAGCAAATGTTCGTGCTCAGAAAAAAAATGGCAGAGTGCCACTGTGCCAATAAGATGGAATATATTTAGCTTATTTCACATACATGTAATTGCAGTCACCTGCTGCAAGATGCGTGCATTCGAACCCGCCATTCGGCACTGGTATAAGCTCGATGGTCGAAGGGTCAAGACGTGGATGTCGTGGGTTCCATTCTACTTGAACACGCGTTGCTGGGGTTTTAGTCTGTCTCGCACAAAGTTGAAAAACTATAATATCCGACACAACATGATTTTTATCTGGGTTTTGACATTAAAATGGTAAATTATATGTAAATATATGCACGGCCGTAATGGACAGCCTAAGTGTGACGTGTTGTTCATGGTAATTAGCTCTAAACATCGATCGGCCGTCGGAAAAGCACCATTGCAAAAGCACAGGGAAATGGTTAAGTGATTTTTATTGTAGAGCCATTGCCTAGGCATCTAACAAAATATGACGTATTCACTTCGGCAGTCTATCGCGGTTATTTTTTCCATGGTTCTAAAAACAATTGTCATATTCGTGTTTATGGCGCGTTAACGTTAGAGAATTTTGTTATGACAAAAAACCCAAATAAACTTGCTGGCTAAATAATAAAGCGGCGTATAGCTTACGTGGGTGAATTGTGTTAGCTTTAGCGCCAGAATAACTGACTTTGCAAATGAGAAGCCAACGTTGATACCTAAATCACAGCGGTTACCTGTTATTTCACGAAACAGCCGTCTAATGGCCAAAGCCCACTTAACAGCCGGTGTCCGTCGGCGAAAATGTTCGGTTGTGACGCAGGTACGGCACGCGTTCTCGGTATCTGCCGAAGGCCGGACTATGAAAATTATAGGAACTCGCTCATTTTGCAAAGGACAACAACAGCGTAAAGCTCACTAGCGGCCACCGATGCAGCAACAACAATATCATTAAGATTGAATTGCGAGCGTCAACAAAAAGCTTCAATAGACCAGACGGAACGGACAGAAACAAGCGGAACAGTGATTACTGCGACCGAGGCTTCAAGGCATCGATTTCTTGCACAAGGCGCTGTGCAAGGTGAGACGAGTAATTTAATTGTTGTTATTGTTTGTCAGTAAATATTATTGTTTAGGTTTGTTGGCCATAGGCCTACTGTTGTCATTAATATTTGTCTGTATGAATCTTATTGTTAATATCAGGGCCGGATCCAGGATTTTGAAAAGGGGGGGGGGGGGGGGGGGCGTGAAATTTTTAAGCATGAAATGCTGATGACAATGAAATAGCGAGCGCGTAGCGCGAAGCCCTGACAGCTTCTAGATGCTCTGTGGTGCGATCTGAGGCAATATTTAACCACTTTGAGCAGGAAAAGTGTGCACAAAAAGTGGAATTTTTATTTTTTATTTGATTTTTTTTAAAAAGGGGGGGGGGGGGGGGCGTGCGCCCCCCACGCCCCCCCTGGATCCGCCCCTGAATATTAATTTTGATACTTCGCTCAAATTTTCTGATTCCCAATCAGAAAAAACACGTTGCGGACAACTTCATCGCCTCTTTTTCAGTTTCTGTGAGAGTAGGCCTATATCACAAACATTTGTAAATCGCAGGCTAGCTTTTCTTTTAAAGCTCATTATATCATTTGCAATAACCAAAAATTTTACTTCACGAGTTGACAAGAAAAACCTAACTAAAAGTATTGACAGGAATGGTAACAGACACCGCATGATTTTTTCCGTCTAAAAATGTATACCTCTGTGAGAGAATTTGCCAACTGAAGGTGTTTGCAAACGATTTTTTCCCAACCATTTATTTAACACAAAACCATGCATGGATTTCTAAGTATTACTGCGCCTGACAAGACAGTTTATCAACATGATTAATTAGTTATGTATTGACGTTGTTCCTGGAAATCGTAAAACAGTTTCATCTACAAATGATGTAATGCGCATTTAAGGTGCATTTTTAGTTACCGTTTTAGATAAAGAATGAGAAAATATTTTTATTCTAGCAATCATTAAGAGCGCAACGTCGCAATGTTCTCCAAATTTATACAACGTGTCTATCGAAGAACGATGACAAATTAAGCCTTTTATGATAAGGTTTCCAATAGCACGGTGGGCCTGGGATTCGTTTGGCACAGCGCAATACGAGGGCACAATATTATAATTGTGATGATATTTCTAATTACGAATGTTGTGAGAGGCGCGCCAACCAATACGCAAAATGTCATCGTACAAAGCATCGTTAAAAGCCCCCATTGTTCAATTTGCAATGACCCAAATTTTTACTGAATGAGTTAAAAATAAAATGAAAGCTCGTGTCTGAAATGTTTTCACACACAGCGCGATGTCCTGGAGAGTTTAAAATATTTTATCTTTTAATATTTATTTTTTTAAGTTGGTCCAGAAAAATATTGATACCGTGCACCACCGTATGCGTAAACATAATGACATATCTACAAAGAAGAATATTTGTTAAACTAGCCACCATTGATATAATCAATTTGAGTAAGGTTTTCTGTGTATAAAAACTTAAAAACTCATTGGGTCCTTAGTAATGATGTAACGGGTCTCTAAACTGTAAGGGCTATAGCTCAACACGTAATTATGCGTGTACGTACGATCGCGAAACTTCATAATTTCCGGATAGCTGGGAGCTGCGTGTTTTTGATCATATAATACTCTGATAATGGGCCGACCAGTCTTCAACTGTTCACCTTATGTAATTGTGTATGTTGATGACGCACACATTCGAATAGTTGTTGCTTGCGTAAGCACATTGCAGCACGATATGGCAGAGGATACCTCACTCCTTCTAGTGTTCCTTCATTGTGTCTCAAACATCTAAAATATTGTTAAAGGACATCATTTGTTTTTTGTTGTTTTTTGTTGGGGGGAGGGGGGAGTCGGGCTCAGGAGGAGGGGTAAGGAGGAGGAGGGCGAGGAGGAAGGGCATCCAGGGGGATTCCCTTTGTAACATATCTTGCCGGGAATATAGATGGTGTGACCCCAAACATGGTTTGAGGGGAAATAGTGAAAACTATATGACATCGAGTCATCTCCCAAGGCGCAGCCGAGGGAGATAGTCCCAATCATCCAACAGTGTCACGATATTTTTATCTACTCTTTGCACGGAGACCATTTTAGGGGGCATTGTCACCATGCGTCATGCACGTGTATACGCGCTTCATGGGTCTATTGTCAAGTCATTTAGATAAGAAAACCTGCCCTTTGTGGCCATTAATGCAAAGAGTCTGTACTGGTACTTCATTTTTCCGTTTATAACCGTTTAACAGGCGGAAGCTACTTTCAGTCGTGTCCCCTGAATCAGTTCTGTAATTGGAAGGGTGCCAGAATGCTTGTGCGTGCGTGCCAATTAAGCCTCGTCTTTGCAACGAGGCTCGGAACGCATATCGTTTATATTTTATATAAATGTAAATATTTTTCTGGGGACACGATTTAATACTGCTTTTGCGTCGATAAGGGGTGTTACGTTACAAAATGTAACTACTCGCACAAAATGTAACTGTAACGCAAAATGTAACTGCACTTGACGCAAAATGTAATTGTAACGCAAAATGTAACTAATTTTGACGCAAAATGTAACTTACCAAAGTAACGCAAAAAGTAACGGCTTTTGACGAGAAATGTAACTAACCATGCATTAATTTGTCTTTCGAAGATATATTCCCAGGGTCACATGCCAACCAGAGCTTATCTACTTTTTGGCCTGTTTGCTGCTGTTCCACGATTTTCACGTGACAAACTTTGGTTATACATTTTGCATTCCTGGGTTAGTTACATTTTGCGTTACAGTTATATTTTGCGTCAAATTTAGTTACATTTTGTGCTACAGTTACATTTTGCGTCAATGCAGTTACATTTTGCGTTACGGGTTAGTTATATTTTGCGTCAAAAGCAGTTACATTTTGCGTTACAGTTACGTTTTGCGTCAAATGTAGTTATATTTTGCGTTAGTTACATTTTGTGCATGTAGTTACATTTTGTGGCGTAACAAGGTCTATTCGCTGGTACCCGGTACTCTCAAACAGAAGAAAAAGCCAACCAGCACAACGTGTCTCCAGAACAGTCCATCCTTGGTTATTTTTTTTCAATCCTGATACGACTCTCGAACAACATCACGAACACATTAAATGTTCGAGCGGGAAAATCCTTGATTGTATATAGCAGCTGGTGTATTCCCCCGTGTAATTGACTTTCGCAGCATTGGTCAGTTATAAATTGTCCCGCTATGATTGCATCCGGAAAATGTATACTATCCTGAAATGAACAAAAAGACAATCATGGTCACGACAGCACGCTTCCCTGAATGTACGTGCGCAACGGGGCTATCCCGTTGTTTTTTTTTTACCAATAAGATCTCCACTAAACCGTTAGTTTTCTGTCAGTAAATCTGCATTCCTCTAGCCAATCAGAGAGAACCATTCCACGGACCAATAATCAAAATGCTGCTTGAATTTACTGGCGTTTGTGATTGGTAGTACGTGGGACGATAGTTGTTTAGTATAAAAATTGACATGCACTACACATTGACGCATTACAAAACTTGAATGAATGTGGACTCTTGATTTAAAAAAAAATTAATGATAGGGTCTTGTTACCATTGCTAAGGGGTCCTGTGGATACTAGTAACAAAATCACAGTGAATTGTGAACTCTACAAATTCACACAAAACAGTTAATAGTGCAGCGTGTCATTGTTTTGCAGAAAACATTGCTTACCAGAAAAATAAGATTCATTATACCGGTCAAACGTAACGCCAAATTCAAACGTAAATCACCAAATTTTTACTGTTTGTAATCCAACATTCGATAATGCAACTATGACGTCACAAAGCAGTGACACACCCCAGTGGATGTACTAACTATACCTGCCAAGTTTCACTGGAATCGAATGTGGAAAGTGTGGATATTGGCTCTTCGAGAAGAAACCTGTGTATTGTCTATGGGAGTATGGGGCTGAAAAAGAAAGACAGAAAAAAAACTAGAAGCCGTACTGGTTTATAAAACAAGCACTCTGTTTTGATTGATCAGGTGGTAGATTTAGAAAATTGTAAAATTGCTTGTGGAAATTTGATTTATGACACTGCCTTCTATGTATATCACGTATCACAGATAACTTATAACATATATAGGAACGTGGTTAAAACAGTACATTTTTGCATTCATTTTGTCGCTAGGTTATGTAATGCAAAATTTGTATGTCACTTTTATGTGCTAAAGTTTGGTTCTTTTAAACAGTGTCGTGGTCCATAAAATTGGCCCCAGGTGTAAACGATAGTCCTTTTGCCTTTTTTGACTGCGGGAAAAAAGGTTATATACACTCTCTATAGACTCCTAAAGTGTGACGTTGATTGCCAGGGTAACTGGGTATAAGCCTTTGCTGGTAATCTGAACGTCCATTATAAAAGCGCAGAGAAACAGTTCGCTGATTTTTGGTGTATAGACTAAGTATTCTTGTCAACACACAAACGGTGGCGTTTTCACTTTTAGTACATGTACTATATTTGATTTGATTTGATTTGATTTGATTTGATTTGATTTGATTAACAGCGCCAGTTGTGTACTTATCTGCTATGTTTATCCCCGTCACCATAGTGAAGCCGTTTGCGCATGCGTAGTTGAATTTGCGGACAAATTGCTTTTACTCAGTGTTGGCCCTGGGCGCGCGTTTAGCTGATCTGATTATTGATCTTTGTTCCCTTTCCTTCATTTTTTTCTAGGAATTCACTCTTCACAATCTTCGTGAGCCGTCTTAAGGCAAAATGCTTTGTAGGCCCTACTCTGTCAGATGCGCATTTTTTGTTCACCTATAAACGAGAGCCATGAGGCAGGAACATGGTTCGTAATTCCGTAACGGTGCCCTATAGTATAAAGGCGTGCGTGCATGCACACTCAAATAATTATATCAATTATTCATCTTCAATACCATCTCGGGATAAGTCTCTTGCATTAGACAAGCAATTGCTATCATAAGGTTTCCGATGTAAACTATTTAATCAAGATTTTGGATCATTGCCAATCGTGTATATAGCTTAACCGGCCTTTTAAGTTTTTATATACATATTGTATAGCTGACATTTCGTGCAGTGCGCCCGTTGCTCACTTTTCATTCGAAATCTCCCGCCCTAGCACAGCAAATCTCCTCCATTATAGTTGAAAAGCAGTGGAATAGGAGTTGTATATAGTCACTTTTATTATTGCTATTATTTATTTATTCGACCACAACAAAGTACATATACAGACATACTTGACCGTTTAAAAGACTATGTAACAGAAAAAGAGGATTTTGTGGTTTAAGGAGATAAAAAGTAGTTTTCTATTTTTCTGAAATCTCCGCAGATAATCTGAATAAAGCCCTTGAGAATTAAATAAATTACCGAGTTTGGAATGTAGGTTTGGGCCCCAACTCCGGCCTAACTATAGTATACTATTATATTAGGTATTAGTATACTATTTTATTTTGCTATACACGTAGGCCTACATGTATAAATTGCCATTGACGTAATACAGTCGAACACTGATAATACAAGGTCCTTGGAACTTTGTAAATTACCTTGTCATAACGGTAATCTTGTATTATCAGTCTCGAAAACAAAGGAAAACAAAGACCTGGGACCTAAAGTTTACCTTGTTATAAACATTACTTTGTATTAACAGTACTCTTATTATCAGCGTTCGACTTTATACTCTGATTAATTCCCTAGAGGGTTCATGTATGGGATATGGAGTTTAAAATAATGCTTTCACACGTCACGAAAGTATTGGATGCCTTATACATGTTTAAAACAAATCAGTATAAAATAATGTTACATCATATCCGATCACAAAGTTGGAAAGAACCTGGATTAGGCCGTTCTCATAATGTATCCATGCACATAGAGTTGGTTGTTTTTTGTGATATTGCCCCATGCACGATGAGCTATTTCATCCACCTGTTACGTTAAATTCGATTGTTATGGTCGTTATTCATTTTGCATACATTAGGTAAGACAAGCCCCGCGCAAGCTTTGTTGTTAATAAAGGAGCGTGACCAGATCACATTTTTGATACCATATAATTATTTGTCATATTTTTCTCATTACCATTCTGAAATTGCGCGTTCTCAATCCGTATATTTTCAAGGATATTGTCCAAAAACCACAGATGTTTTGCAAACCAATTTATCCGGTTACATAAAAGCAGTGCAGTGACTACACCAACCTTCTGGCTTCCTCATCCAAATTGGAGATTGTAGCTTTTCTGTTTTCTTCCCATGGATAGTCTTTTGGGGAGGTATTTTATATGATTGATAGGTAAGAACAAAATCCATTTTCTGGAAAAATCTGGACAAGCTCCTTTAAAGTATTTTTGTAATCAGCATTCATAACGAAAATCCCATATTATTGCAATATATAGAATTATGCCAATTTTGCTTCTTTGTACTTAATTGTACTATATAAAGAAATAGAAAACAAAATTTCTTTCTAATTATCATGTATGGTTCGTCGATATTTTCAAAAAAAAGAAGACCAGAGCAAAGCCTGAAAATATACAATAAATCTATCCCAGCTCACGCGTGAGCCCACATGGGGGCACAGGTGTAGACCTCGCCCAGGTAAAAGCAATTATCAATGGCGGAAGCGGCGCTTTAGCACTTAAACGCACGGTAGTTGCGGCGTTGGCCGCCATCTTTCAATTCTTTGCTATTTTTTCCCCCCGCTCTTTTTGTTCCACATTTGTCCTCGTCAAGATGCGTCGCATACAATACATTACGTCGTGCACGTGATATAATTCGCGTCATGCCGTAATTTTTCCTACCGCAATTAGGTCTTCAAGAGGTGGTGTGTGTTTGTGATATGAATTTAGAACTATACACCCCGCCATGCCTACATCTACGTCACAGTGCCATGCATTTCATCAGTGACTACTCATGTATACCCCTCATAAAATGTAACCGGACCACATTAACAAAATACGTTTTGTGTTTTAAATTCTATAATTAAATTTTAAAAATGACAGAAAATTATACTTTAGGTAACCTTAATTCCTTTGTGATTTACGAAACCGTTGCAACGAATTTCGTTGTGAAAATTGCGGAGCGATGTCAACGTAAGTTGACATTACATTTTATGGTAATATACGGCAAAGAATACCGCGTGAGCAAGTTTGGGCGGGCGACTATAGTTAACTAAACTAACCGTAGTCGATCTAGATGTCACCCGAAAGCTGCGTGGTTTGACTAGCTAGTCTGACAAGAGGAACCAAGCCCCGGGGGTAGGTTCATCTCTAGTCAATTGTAATCACGTCAATTTTCAAGATGGCGGAATTGTAAACGCGATTGGAAAAAATAAAGCTTTTGCTAAAAAAGTGTTAATTTATATCAGAATTAAAGATGAATTAATAACCAATTCTATGGTAGCTTTTGGTGAACGAGTTGAAATGTCTTTAGTAGAACATACGAGGGCAAACATGGGGGAAAAGGTTGCCAACAATTATTTTTTGTAAACCGTTGACGGCGGCCAGTACAAACTACGCATGTGCGAAAAAAAAATTCGCAAATTGACTATTGGTTAGCACCCGAACTTGCTCCGTGATGCCGAGATCCCTTAATCTGACTGAAATCCACAGTAACGCTGTAGCGTGTAATTTATTATAAACTTCCGCATAAACCCTTCTAATGTCAAGCGTTCTTGCATAACTAGCTCCGTTAAAGCCCAATATATCATTTGCAAGATGAAACGTTTTACTGATTTCTGGAACAAGGACATAACATTTAAATTTTAAAGAAGAATGATGGTAAACTAGCCTACAGAAATTTTAGCTACATAGATGTATCAATGCTTCAGAAAACCTTCAGAATATGCAATGGTAAACATGTGCGCCCGCACACATTAAAAAATCTTACAGAGAGTCTTCGAAAGAAATATAGACCGTATCGAATAGCTGCCATCTTGTAGGGCAACGTTTGACATTTAAATTGGACAATGTAAGCACAAAATGTGCAACCATGCATGTCCTCACGTAACAAAGAAACTGCCCTACAAGATGGCAGCTATTCCATATGGTCTATATATCCATGTCGTGTTTTGTCGGGAATACCAGGTGTGCACGTATACAGCGAAATTTTACTGGAACAAACGTATTCCCTCCCCCCACCCCCATTATCTCAACCGAAAGGTTTTGTTGTGTCGCTGATCTCCGTAACGTTAAGTCGAAAGAGGGGGCGGGGGGGGGGGGGGGGGGGGTGTAGGGGCGGAGGGTGGTTACATTAAATGCACTGATTATATCAATAATTGTGTGGATCATGGACGGGGCATGCAGTACCAAGCAGCAAAAATAAACACGACGGCTGTTTTGTGAATATAATGTTTTAATCTGGCCAACAGCGTTCGTGTCGTTGCCTGGGTAACAACGGTTTCATCTATCATTCTACGAAGGACACGCGACGTGACTGCATAGCTAAAAGCAAGATTCGAAGATTATTGGGGCACTCTCCTAACCGTACGTCTATCCGTAAAAGTCAGTGCGTGGACGCCGGGGCACATCAATGCTTGCCGGTCGTGAAATTATTAACTAGCCAAAGGCACGTTGTTGAACAAGCTTGCCTCTCGGTCTGTCTCGGGCTGGAGACTTTTTAAAAGGAAAGCGAAGACACATGTTTGAACACACTCCAACATCGAGAAGGTAGACGACTATCGAGTTCCATCGCTACATGTTTGCGATGTATCTTTCTAACCAAATTGACAACGGTCAAAGTCCTGTTGTTGCAAATGCGGACGAATTCGAGCGCGAAATCAAATTATGCTTATATGCAGTGAGTAGGCGTTGGTGTATGCGATACCCCGTGTTCAACCCGAAATTGTCTTTAAAAGCGAACGTCTATACGCAAACACTAAACCGCCAAAGCAGCTCTGTTGAATTTGCCAAACCGATATCTTTGCATTCTCGGCCAAAAATACGGCGCACATGTATGTTTTTAGGGAGGTTTATATGCACGTAGGCTAAAACGCGAACGTGAACGCGAAATGCTTTGAGCACTTGGTCGTTACTTTGAGGAAATCTTATAGCAGACGGAAACGGAAAAGAAAATCCACAAATGTGACTTTCGTGACAAGATAACCCTTTTGCCATGACCAAAATTTGAACCTGGGATTTGAGACCTCCTAAAAATATGACCAATGCTCAAGCCATTTCGCGTTTACGTTTGCGTTTTACGTGCATCTAAACATCCCCATTGAGAGTTCGTTCTTCAATTTTCCATATCTAATATGTGTCCTTAAATCAGTTCTATATAATGTACACTGCTTATGTTGATCGGAATGGTGCCATAATGCAGACTGCATGAGGTTTTAAGCGTTCCAAACCTCGTTTCAACAGGTTATATTTTACAGAACTGAGACACAGGGCATTTAATAGAATAGGTTTATCGTTTTCTCCATGCAAAGAAAGCTGTGAAATTTGTAAAACGATGCCAATGGGAATACGAGGTCCCGTGGATTATTTTATAACAGACACCTTTTTATCTCTTTTTGCAGAATGTTAAAAACACTACACCAGAGTGAAGAATCTTCAATTGGCATGGCTGATTGCACCCGTTCTAACAGCGCAACATCAGGAACCGTCACCTACAGAAGGACCATTTCATCCTCCCCGTCTCCTCGGACTTCCTTCAGGATCGTACAGCCAGTTTCTTCATCTCTCGTCGCAACCAACGAAGGCCTTGCCGCCGGCAGCAACAACAGGAGGACACCCAGTGGTTACGCATCGTCCTGCCCAGACTTGATGTTCGTAAAAACGGAATATAGCGCCGCAGTCGACGTCCACCGCAAACTCCAGATGACCTCATCGCTGAAGGACAACCACAGGGGTCCGCGCTCCGAAAGCTACTCGCGATACCAGCTGCCGAACAGTACCAAGACCTCCCCGTGCCAGGTCAGGACAACTCTCTCAAGAAAGACATCTTCGGTATCTTCGTGCAGGTCGTCCTCCGAGATGGACAATCTGTCCTGTGACGAGGAGCTGGACATCAACAAAGTCATCCCAGAGATCAAGATAGATGAGCTGCCGCAGAGCTCTACTCCCTTCCGAGACAAGAACATCTCGGAGATCCTGAGCTACCTCTTCGTAGGCGACGCCGAGGCGGCATTTCGGGAGCCTCTCCTGTGTCGTCTGAACATCGATTGCGTGGTGGACTTGAGCAATCTGTCCCCTGAGGAGATCGCCAAGACCCTCCGTTTGAAGGACTGTCCTTGTGTGTGTCCGTCACAGATGAAGCACACGCGCAACCGACTTAACCTCCTGATGGACGACACAGTCAACGAAGACATCATCCATTACTTTGAAGAGATAAACGCCTTCATTGATGGCGCAAGGAAAAGAAACCGAAGGTGTCTGGTGTACTGTTTTAGTGGAAAGTCTCTCTCTCCGACTGTAGTGACCCAGTATCTAATGCAGCACAATGGGATGACCCTGAAACAAGCCTTTAGTTTGGTCAAGAAGAGGCGTCCCGAGACAGCCATCCCAACTGGCTGTCGCAACGCTTTGGTGCGATTAGAGCGACAGTTGCACCCAAACACCAACCCTGCCATTATCTTCGAGAGTGAGTTTCAGACGGAAGGTGTAGGCCACTCCTGTACACAACAGGCATGGACCTAAACTAAGGTATACCCGAGTGTATCGATGGCATCAAAGCACGGAGATAGCACCGAAAGCCACGGGGAAATCTTAAGCAAGAGATCCCGTATAGTGTGCACATGTGTTGTAGAGTTCGGTTGTTCACTCGCGATACGCATGGTGCTGCATCTCTGCCGCAAACGGCCAGCCGAGCTTTTACGCTAAGCGTTGCTTCTGGCCCCAACTAACTTGCACAATACATTAATTACAGACGTAATCACAGACAACTCTTAGCAATCAAGCGCAAGGATTCCCACTTCCACATTTGCATATTATTAGGTGATCGGGCTGAACCCCGGTCACCTATTGCTTTTGTATTAGTTTGTTTTCTTTTTTTCCTTTTCCTCTTCTTTTTTTCCACTCAAACGATTCCAGAGCTTTTCTTCAAAACGGTTCAAGATATCAACCTGAAACTTGGTAGGATTATCAACAATCATGCCAAGCTGCATACAAGTGTGACGTCATTATGACGTCATCAGGGGGTCATATTACAAATAAAGTTTATTATTTCGAAAAATCATATCTCGAGAACTGTGATAGATAGTTTAATAGAATCTCGGCATGATAGGTCTCAAATAACTAAACAAATCATATATCTACATGACCTCTGTGTGACCTCAACTTCCGGTTCAAACCGGAAGTTACTTGAAAATGAGAAGTTTGTAGCTATATGAATGCAAATAGAGTCAATATGGTTGGGAATCTGACCATGGTTCTACGAAACAAAATGCTCTTACACATGTGGTCTTTATAACTACCAGTGGTGACGTCCTGACATGCATGCTGATTACGTAATAATGTTAAATTAAACGTAATTTTACAGTCGAATTGTTCAAAAAGTCATATCTCGAGAACCGAAAAGATATTTGAATTATTCTTTCGCAGCATATAAGAAGTTGTTGTAAAGATTGTTGACGAATTTGTGCACAAAATTGTGACGTTATGACGTCATCGGGTGTCAAATTCCAAAAAATCAAACTTTATTATTTTAAAAAATAATATAAAGAACCGTGATAGATATTTGAATATTTCTATCTCAGCATGACAGGTCTTATTAATTTTAACAAATGATACATTGACATGACCCATGTATGACTTTAACTTCCGGTCGAAACCGGAAGTTAATTGAAATTTTTCGTGATTTGAATGCAAATAGAGGCAATGTTGTTGGGAATTTGAGCGTGGTTTTACAAGACGAAATGTTTCTGTACTTGTGGACTTTATGACTATGAAGATTAACGTCTTCACAGGCACGGCGATTATGTAATACATGTATGTCAGATTACATGGAATTCTAGTCCAATTGTTAAACAAATCTCGAGAACTACAAAGGATATTTGAATGAGTCGTTTGTCACATTTAGAAACTAATGTTAAATACATTGTTGAACATTTTGGGACAAAATTATGACATGATGACGTCATCATGCGTCAATTTAGCCCTGTCACCTAAGCGTTTGTCCAGAGACAAACTTCATTCCTCTACTTAACTTATTTTATTTTATTTTTAATCTTCGGACAGTATTAAAAAAGAAGGGAAAAAAACCATAAAACAAAACAACGATTGCCCCGGTCAAGACAAATGTTTATAAAAATTGTCATCAAAAGATGTATGTGGCTTATATCCGTAATATCTAAGCCAATCAGCAAACAGAGATTTGACCAGTTATAAGGACATACTGGTATGGACAAACAAATACGGATTGAGAGAAAATTCACCTTGGACTCGAGTCCGAGATATCTGATACATCGGGCAGATGCTCCACCGGGTGAACTACGTACCATCTGGTTTGCCCAAGAGCTGAACCTTTTGTGTGTGGATAATGGCACATACATCAAAGAGGACACGGTCCAAAACCTCAGTTGCTTGTTCAGGATGAGCATTAACAAAATCAGCTTTCATCTCTTTGTGTAAAATTTCTACTGGATGAATGTAACATGTGCATCTACATGTACATTATGATCTACCCCCAATGAAAAAAAAATCGTCTTATATCCATAATTTTTGCGGCTACTGTCAGGTGTAGAGCGTTTACGTTTACCGAGCACAAGGTTCTAATAACTGACCAAAGTTACACTTATACTGACTTGACTTGGGCCTAAAAAAAAAGCCTTCTCGTCAGATCGACAGTGTCGTAGTCGAGTATTTCAGTACCCTGTACCAAATACTTATGACGACTAAAGTTGCCGAGTACTACTCATATCCGTGCATTTAGACCTTTGACTAAATATAAGCACAGTTTCTTCGAAGAAGAGTGCTTGGACAGGTGGAGATGGGCCTCCGAGTACGTATAGTACGAGTACTTGGACCTCCGAGTACAGGTATGGGGGTATGAGCACTTTGACCTCCGAGTACAGGTGGGGGTATGCGCTTGTTCTCCCAAACAATCGTGGACGTTTTAGGGAGGTCTAGCAAAGAGAACAATATCCGCGATTCGCTCCTGTACAAAACCAACGAGAGTAAGGAAAAATAGACTATGTCCAAACAAAAGAAGAACAAAGGGACGTCCGCGATTGTCAGTGAGTTCACACCTAGGTGTACTTGGACCTCTTAGTACAGATGGGAGTATGGGGCCTGCGAGTAGAGGTATGGGAGTATGGGTATACTTGTTGAATACAAGTTGAAGGTACGAATACTTGGACCTCCGAGTACAGTGCTAATATAAGTACTTTAAGAAATCAGTGAGGAATCACTGATAATTTAATAATTTTATTTGTTGATCCCTTATGCAAGGGATCAATAAACAAGTTTAATTTTAGGCATAATGACCCAGGGACAATCTTGCATAATTTGCTATAACATAATCATGCACCAAATGTAAACACACGATGATTTACCATGTCAAACACACGATGATTTACCATGTCAAACACACGATGATTTACCATGTCAAACACACGATGATTTACCATGTCAAACACAGACTCTGTATTTTATCCCCACATTTTAATATTATAAATGAACAGTTTGGTGTCAATGCACAAAGTGATTTACTGTATATCATATGCATATGCAATGAAAATGTTTATTTTCTCGTTTGCTTTTACACGATGGAAGCCGGCGTCACAGATTTGTTTTATATAGCACGAACAGCTTTACGTGGGAAAACACTAAAGACTCATTATGTCATTTGCAATAAACCAAAATTTTACTTTACGAGTTGACAAGAAAAAAAACTTACCGTTGTTAGCAACGGTAACAAATGGGTTTATTTCTTCCCAAGATGGTACTTTTTGTAAGAAATTAACAACTGAACGTGGTTTTTAAAAATGTGTGTACATACACATTTTTATCATTCACGGAATACAAAAAAACATGACCACGACATCGCGAGCGGGCTATAATTATAGACCGATCTTATAGCGGGCTGTCGTTTCACTAACATTGTATACAATATATATATCTGTAAATGTATGGTACACGTAGATGTATATACTCGTGCTGATGTACTTACCCAATTGTTTATAATTTATGTCTTTATAGAATTTTCCTCTTCGCTTCACTGACTTGAAATGACTAATTAATAATATTGTTAAAAGCTGCGCGAAAAGAAAAGGAGCGCCTTCACTGACTTTGTGTAAAATTCATGTTAATGGTTTCGAACCGCATCAATCACGCCGCTAATATATTCCATGATGAGCTATATAATGGAGATATTGCCTTGGCGACAGGCACTTACTGTGTAAACCAGAGGGAAGTATGTGAAAAAGCAAGGATCGTATAGGATGTATACGACTGATTGAAAAACCAATCTTGGATGTGTGTATTGTGATAAACAAAGGGTGGATTATATACTGCTTTGTATTTTTTAAAGCGTCTCGTTAAGGCGTTCGGTGGTGTATGAAGGAACAGCAAATATTTGCTATGTCGCATATTGTTTTCGAAAATATCTTTGCAAATATTTACAAAGTCGTACATTTCTTTGCAAATATATTTGCAAATGTGCGATGTCGTACATTTCTTTGAAACGATCCTAGCAAATATTCGCCATGTCGCAAATTTTGTTGCAAAGAAATGTATGGCATAGACCTTTTCGGGGTTTTCCCGCACGCAATGGAATTATCATATTTGGTATAGCAGACCTTTAGAAGTAATAGCAGACCTTGAGACGAGATAACCAAAACGCCTAACAAGTTAACTTTTCAAGTGGTTTCTCCCCAAAAAATAAATAAATACAGAAAAAAACAGACCATCTAAGCAATAAAACAATTATAAATCTGAAATGTTTGCTTCTTGCACAACCGGATTATTTTATTTTATTTATTATATCCCCCCCCCCCCCCCCCCCCCCCTCAGCGCCCCCAAATGACGCTAAACACATCCTCCAATAGACAAACGCGATGACGTGCATACAGAATATATTGGAAGCGACAATACACCGTCGCAGCGACGCCATCACTAAAATAAGCGATAGGATCAGGAATCGGTCTATACATGTCAAACGTCCGCTGTACCAATCATGCTAATTCCATTGTGTGCCGAAAACCTCGAAAAGGTATAATGCAAATACATGTATTTGCAAAGATATTTGCGACAATTTGCGACAAACATTTGTGATAATGCGATGTCACCCATAGGGACTTTATTGACGAGTCAGCCATACGTTTAGTTTTGATTCGAAACCTCTTTTATTTTACTTTTTACTTCAAGCAATGAATAAAGTAATTAAAGGCTCACTACAAAAATTAATACCAGTCTACTCTGATTATTTGTTTTATTTTAAATGTAGGCCTACAAGGGTGTTTCAAAATAACAAAATATCTGCTAACCAGAAGGTTAACATTTCAAGTGACCTGCAGAATAACTATAGATTTTGAACCTGTGTAGACCAGGGCTGCGTTCTATATACGCAAACGTTGGCCAACAAACTTTTGGGTCGTTCGCGATGTTCGCGAATCATTTCAAAATGGTGTAGGCTACGCGACATGAAAGATTACAGACGATGGTTTGCAGTTTGGAAAATAACAAACAGATAGCACCTTTCGGGGTTTTCTCCCTTATTGCTGGCGATCAATAGCAATACCCCACATTTTCTCAAAAATTTGGTAAGTAGCGGAGAGCCACATTGCAACGTCCGTACGACTGCTGGAGCCGCCATCTTGACACTGTATTTTGGCCACAGATATCCATTAAAATCGAGGCATCTAGATAAGAAACGGAGGCCGTACGCGCATATAGCCGCGCCCTCTCATTACCATATTTATAGCCACCTCATTTGCATAACTATTTGCATATTTGCGTGGTTTGGGCCACCTCATTTGCATGATTTTTGGCACCGTAATTTGCATGATTTTGGGTAGGCTTCTGCGTACGCTTTCGAAACCGCCCCAAGCCGGTTACGGTTATGTGCCATTCAATAACACACTGGTTTCCCATCTTGTTGTTAATAGAAGTCTGTGATTTTGGCAAACAATCCATTCCACATTGAGTAAACGTTGGCGCCAACGTTAACGAACCGTTCGCGTGTTTGGAACGCAGCCCATACCTTTCGAGAAGTAACAAAATGCTATATACTTTTCGGCAGGGTCCATTGTTTCAAGATGATAGATATCAAAGTGACAGTTCGAGTAGTTTGTTTAGCCATGACATAAACGAGTTTCCGTTTGTCATGACAACTATGCGACGAGATGACGTCGATGTGGAGGCCCTGCACATGGGTCAAGTCGACTCTCTCGTCCACTCGACTCTCTCGTACAATACACGAAAATCACCTAGGCCCGGTCTGCGCACTTCCGCATTGAAACCGAGGCTCATCGTGTCAAGTCGGCAGTACGCGTGCGCTACAAGTACAATATTGTAGAAGTACAGTATGGTTTTGACGTTCTTTATTGTGATGGCAGTGGACTAAACTGGTTTCCTGCCCTCATATTTACTTACCCTTCGTTGAGCACATGCACAGGGGACCAGTCTAGCAGCTTCCACATAGTCGACGTAATAAAAACTCCTTTTGGCTGAAGCATCGATATATATACACTGGATGAAGTATGCAATTAGCCTTTTTGAAGTATGGCGGACACAATAGGAGGGCGCACTTTGCAGTGGGTATAAAATCGACTAAAATGCAAAATAACTCAGTTTTTCACTTTACACTTATTAATTTTATTTATAATTCTGTCTATGTATTATAATTACAACATGTAAATCAAGTTTTTGGAAAGAAATACAATTGATAAAAAAATTTATACCCAAATGAAATTGCGCCCTCCCTTTTGTTCCGCCATACTTCTAAAAGGCTAATAGCAGTTGGCTATACGATAATTGAAGCCATGCACCGGCCGCCATTGTACCCCAAGAACAATGCTTGGCCTAGACTGCTCCCCTGTCCATGCGATCGCTTGCATTCCACTTAACACATGTAGACCATGATGTAGACTAGTAAAAACAGTATGACCAGTCTAGGCAAGGCATTGTATTTGGTGGGGTACAATTGCGGACGGTGGCTTCAAGACAACCAAATGAGGTGACCGGTGCTGAAATAATTTCGCGTTCACGTTCGCGTTTCACGTGCATCTAAACCTCCCTATTAATAATATACGTGCGTATCAAGCGAAATAGCGGAAATCGTCATGCGCCAAAAATCGGAAAGCTAATCGAGGTTATTAGTACTCAAACCGCTGCTCATATAAAACTGTAAACGGCGTGAGTTCAATCGATGCCTCTCTACCACTTTATCTGTGGATTGTTAAAGGCCATAGTAGCATTAACCATTGATAGGAAATTAATAAAATGTTGCTGTGTTTTCAGGGTCTGTTATGACCATCCTCTTGCAACAGTGCCCCTTTAAAGGCCCAGTGGATCATTTGCAATGACCCAAAAAGTAATCGACGAGTTTACAGGGGAAAAATTCTGAAAGTAAAGATTGAATTAATAGCAACTATCCATTGAAAGGTTTTCGCTCAAAATGATATAATTTTACCAGAAAATAATCCCTAAAGATGAAATTATTTAGATCGTTTGCAAACGATTTACTTATTTTTGGTTCGCATCTACGCGGTCCAAAATGCATGGGCGCTGTGTATTCCGTGTGCGTGTTCCAACGCGATGCATTTTTATGGATCGCGCGCACACGCAGTATGTGCGCCACAGAGTGCATGACGCAAGCCACATAGTACCCGATCAACTGAGAACGAATATTTGAAACACCCCGCCAAGACCAGGAAAATGCATATGGGTTTTCATGGTTTTTTTAAACGTGGTACATTTGACAAAGCTGAAATTTCTTCGGATGAGTTTGTTTATGTCTTTCTTTTGATTTATAATGGTTTTATTCGCAGAATCGCTCAAAAACAGATCATCTACAGGGCCTTTAACGCACTCCCTAACTCCTGCGTACATTGTCACGTCGCTTTGCAGAGTAGAAATTCCCTGAGATCTCAGGATGGTTATGACGAACTCAATCTGAACATTGGCCTAATTCTTACGTGTCAAGAGAGGGCGTATTTGCGTTTGGTTGCACATGCATGGTTGCACATATTGTGCTTCCGTTGTTGAACGGTTTAAGTAACAAAAGTTGCCCCACGAAATGGCGGCTATTCGATACTGTCTATACGAGGATGGACCTAAAACATGACGTCACGGCTTGTTTACATACCTGCTTTCGTATGGCCCTATGTCGTCTGGTACCCTGGGACTCCCCCATAGATTTGCGCACATATAAGAACAACTGTGATGTCATTATGTTTCAGGTCCATTGAAGCCACGTGCCGGCCATCTTAGTACTCTCAAGCTAATGCTTTGCCGAGACTGATCCACGGTCCATACGATCGCTTGCATCCACTTAACACACGAAGACACAGTGAAGGTAGTATAACCAGTCTAGACAAGGCATTGTGTTGGGAGTATTAAGATGGCCGACGGTGGATTCAAATTTAGCCCCGAGGTAGATTGCAATATAACCGTCATAGATCTGAGACTGATATGTCCGCACGCGTGGGTTTTAGGCCTACAATAATGGTCCTGTACCATAAGCCTAATTTTCTCATTTTTCTTTAACACATTTAACACTACCATTTTTTTTGGCTCTTTCAAGCTTCTAACTACTTTATCTTTTAAAACAAAGTAACGAGTATTGCACAAAATCTGTCACAAATGGGAATCGAACCAGGGACATGCATAACATAAGTCTATTACTCAAACTACTACACCAAACGAACTCGCTGCAAGCTCATCACTTTTTTTCAAATCAAATCATGAATTCAACCGTAACCCTAACCCCTAGTCTCTTCTCAAGACATTCAATTAAATTATCATATGGTCTGTAATAACGAATAATGGTCCAGGACCATTATTGTAGGCCAGAATCTCATACATGCGATACGTCCCAACTGAGTTTGTGACATCTTACCTATGACATTGAAAAATGTCCTGCAATATCCAAAAGTTAGAACGTCTTAAGCGGGCCTCCCACTGTGCGATTTTTGCCACGAATTTCCTACGATTGGGTACGATTTGGTACGATTGTATACTTTATATGTAGAGTCTATAGACAGTCTCTGGTAATCGTACCAATTCGTAGGAAATTCGTGGCCAAAATCGCACAGTGGGAGGCCCGCTTTAAGTACGATTGGGTGTGGAGTATATAGACAGTCTCTATAGTAATCGTACCAAATCGTACCAATTCGTAGGAAATTCGTGGCAAAAATCGCACAGTGAACGGCATCTCAATCGCATTCGATGTGTTTGCAATACTGTTGCGCATGCGCATTACATTACTTGCTGGTCGTCGCTGCCGTACCGTACGCGCGTGGTATAGCGGCTTGAAAAACGTTGAGAAAACTTTTCATAATTAACATAGGCCCAGCTTGAATCGTAATTACCTTTCAGTGAAAACTCAGTTTAAGAAAGTCAAAAATAAACATTTGATCCTATAGTCACAAGGCTCTCTTTTGTCGGAATTGAGCGGGAAATGTCTGACAATTTTGTAAAGACATAACTTAGAACACATTATATGTGTGTTAACTTTTATGTGTCCTAGTAGGACAGAAGTTAGGACACACATTTTTATTGCAAGACAAATTCATCTATGATGTCTTAGTGATGTTAGAGTTAGGACGTCTTAAGGAAAGCAAAATATTGTTTAATTAGATGACGTAATTTTATCTGACCCCACATGACAGCAAAAGGCAAACTAAAATGTGCGCAGGCGCATAGTGAATCTCAGACAAGGATACAAATGGCACCAAATTAAATATTATGCTATAGTCTGGCTGAATTTCTTGAAATGTTAATCCTTTTAATAGGATATCCTGTGGAGAATTCAATAGGATGTAATATAAAGCCTAGCCTCATTTCACTATTGTTTGTTTTTTGGGTTTTTCTTTCTTTCTTTCAAGCACATGACATGACATTAAAGGCCCGATATAGGTTATTTAGCACTAATTTGTACAGAACAACCTGCATTTTCTTTCAAACTTTTTAACCAACAGAGTCAAGAAAATAATTCAAATTTGCACAGGTAAATCGATCTAGTTTAAAGGAAGGGACAACACTTGCAAAGGGTTGCCTAACTGTACGCTTCATGTAGGGCCTATTTTGGTCGCCATCTTTTGCAGTTCGGCACTCAGGACACAACATATTTTTACATGGGAGTCGGGAAACAAGGCATCAATCTTGATGTCATCCATGCAATCGTTGCATGGTTGACGTCATCATCCCTTTCAAAATGTCAAGTGTAGCGCAGCACATAGTTGTATTAGTTGCAGAGTTTATCATCAAAATTAATTGGGTTGCCGACGTTGAAAACAAGATTCTCTGATTCACATGAAGGTTTATGCACCGGGTATTACATCGGTATAATATTTTTAAATTCATTTACAAAAATTAAATTCAACACCCCTCTCCTTTAAAACATTTGATGTATAAACAAAGTAGGGAAATTACCGGACTAAAATTTGGCGAAATAACAAGGAAATCCTCCAACAGTCACGACACAATGGTATACACAGGATGTCACTCAATTTCCGGCACTCACAAGACTGCCATTGTTTTTTTTCCGCGGCTTAAAGGTGATTTCTTGCGCCTTAAACTTATTTCCTTAATTTGTAAGATGACCTTGGTTACAAATAATCGGTCTAATTTTAACTAATTTGGGTTTTTAGAGCACAGTGTACAATGCCCAAGCTAGAGAAATTAGAGCGTCCTCGCAATTTCTAACGGTGACAGCGTAAAGCTCACAGTGACAGAAAAAAGAACGAAAATGACTCACAGAAAGATTAACGTTTAAGTGCATGTGGCTTTGTTGGATTAAACCGAGTTAGGCCTACAACATGCAAGTGTAAAGTTGTGATTATTGAGGAAACGGGGATGAAAAGGGTTACTATTTAAAGGTACATTTTTGTTCTGATATCTTTTTTGTCGTTAAAGAGCTGCGCTGTGATAATGATTTCTGAAACAATCAGGCAATTTTCTTTATTCATTGCATAAAGTACATTAGTGAACATTTCCTCGTAAAAGCTTGTCAATGTGGTTAAAGCGAGTGCATGGGCCTCCAAAATTTTGGACCAAATTCATGGTTGTCGAATAATATAGTAAACAAGTGTGAAATAATTGAAAACCCCGCTAAGGGGACTATTATTATTATTATTATTTATTCAGCCAAAACAAGACAATCAAAACAAACTTACAGTCAAGGGAATACAAAACAATGGAATAAATACAAAAAGGTCAAAGACTGGTTGTCTGTCTTGTGAAAATGCTTAAGTAAAGGAACCAACCGTGATTGTGCTGACGTGATTTGGGAGGACTTGCCGTGTGTGAAAGCGCAGCATTCCTGGCTGGCTACGAATAAATATTGTGTACGCAAAGTGACATGCATATTCATGGCTTCGTCGTAATTTGTGAAAAGGCTTTTCCCAAGTGCGTCACACAACTGAAATGCATTATGCATGACTTGTGCTTAGTTTATTTTTGTATGGCTAGATCGTCGTTAGAACGCAATTTAGCTCCATATCTGGGGCTCGCTCTCCCCAAATTTAGTCCCCCAAATTTGTGGGGCTAGCCCCACTTTCAGCACAAAGGGGGTTTCGTTTATGACTTACATGTAGCTCCACCGTTATTTACTGACTGAACGCAACTGACATCGCTATGTGGCATCTTGCCAACGTTATAATGCTATCAAATTTGACCACATTTTAGCTCCTTTGAAACTGTAGCTCCGGAGTTATCATCACCGTGTGACCGGGAGGGCATTTTGGACTAACTCACTTTAGCTCCAGCGAACCCCCGCTGAGTCCGTTAATGCATAGTTCCGATTTTGCCCAGTTAACCCCGCCCCCTTGGACATTGTTGCTATGGCTCACACGCTATCGTCAAAAATGGCGACACACAACGCACAAAGCAATGGGACTTTCAACGGAAAGCACAGAATCATTGAAGAAAACTCAAAGGTATTCATGTTTCAGGGTCAACAGTTATCTTAGAACACACTGAGTAAAGGGCCAGTAATACAAGGATGTCATATCATGAAATACGTGCTTTCGTACCTTTGAACAACGAAACGACCGGCCTTGAAACCGAATATTCACCCGGATCATCGCATACATGCACACTGTACAAATTGTATGGGGCCGGCAGAACATATCGCGTGATCATGTTGTTGTGAGCGTAGTGCACTTTGACCTATGTGGGTGACATCCGCTAGCTCTGTTGTGATTGGTCGGCGGGTTCGGTTGATTGACAGGTCGGAACTATGCATTGGATTGGGGCTAAAAAAAAGTAGCCCTCCGTCTGAACATACGAGTATAGGTAAAGATTTAATGACCGAAAAGGAAGACCCTTTCACAGCCCTGTGAAACTATATAGTGGCCTTGCCCTTGCCCTTGGTTCTCAAAGTGAAGTAAAAAAAATGCCTAATCAGGTTCCCCAAAACAACTCATGTACAGTCATCGGCCCAGTCCGCCCGTCAAATTAATACTTGGGGAATTTACATCCGTACAGGTCTGCATATTACATTAAATAGATTTGCAACAGTCACATAGGCCTATACTTAATACGTCACGGTGGAAAAAGGCCCGCCACCTGTCATCCACTTTTCTTTTTATCGCGGACAAACGCCGTCGATTGTACAGTAGGTAGATTTTGTGGCCAGTCTATTTTCAAGACCTGCCGGTCTGCGCCGATAATTTTTCGAGTGCGTGTCTGGTTTTCGCATGTGCCGAGTGCGCGCGACGCTTTAGCGCCAGATCGTTATGTTGATTAACTGCAATCCGTAAACGGAATTTTATTTGAAGATTGCTAGCCAATATGGTGGAATTATTAGCGGGTGCCTCAGGAAAACACACGGGTTCTACTGCGGGTGATCACGGCAGACCAAACAAGCAATTTCCTGCTACAAATATGGTGCTATCCGTGGCTCTGATGGTAAGTGGTTATTTGCATGTAAAAATATTACACTGCAAGATGGGCGAGTTCGGGTTGTTCTGTCGTTTTATCGCATCACGGCTGAATATAAATATTTTCTTTAAAAATACGCAAGCAACTACTTAAATTGTTCTCGTAGGCTACATGTATGTAAATCATTTCCGTTGCAGCCAGCCCAAAAATTGTGCATAAATTCCCGGTCTGGCACAGACTTTACGCGATAGAAACATCTGAATTTCGCCATTTTCTACACAATCATTCAACAAAATAATTTCACGAATTCCAATGACGGTTAGTTATGTTGCGTTTGTAACAATATTTTCTGACAGTTTTCTATTTCGCAAACATTAAATGTATCCTCCCGCACCATCACTTATTAAAAAACATAATTAAAAACATCTAGATCCGCACTGTGAGTTTTCACGAAAACAAAGACCCATTGTATCATTTGCTATGGCCCTAAAATTTGACTTCATGTGTTGACAAGAAATTAACCTCACTCAAATTGATATAGCGATGGTAATGTGAGCGTATACACTTATTTTTTAGCATTCACCTTTTGCGTGTAACCTTTGCACTATGGCTGGTTTAGAAAGACCACATACTATGCTGTTGTTGCGACGTGGTGCACGCCAATGCCCAGCAACAAACGGTCTGGTTGCATTATGCCATTCTCTTTCGTAATTAGCCTTTTGCGTGTTTCGCACGAAGAGCATCTGGTGTACTATAATGTACATGTACTTCCTTACACACACACACTTAGTATCCACTTCACATCCACTTCACCAGACTAAATTAATGTTGCTATGTGGCGCACTCGGCAGGTGTGAAGTACAGAATAAATACCGTGTTCACCGTATAGGAGAGGATGACATAAAACAACCAGACTGTTGGTTGCTAGGCAGTGGCGTGCACCACATAGCAACAACGGTGTAGTATGTTACTTTCTATATACTGCATCTCCACTTGAAAGTTTACAATTCCAGGCGCCAGCCATTGTGCAATTAATGTTACACGCAAAAAGGCCAATGGTGCCAATTTGGTATCTTCTTTGGCTCCTCCAAATCAGCGTACTATACACACACAACTAACAATTCGATACATGAGGGACATTATTCATCGTTCGTCATAGTTAGATTTTTGAGGCCCGGATAACGGATATTCACAAGAGTAATGTGTCACTTGAATACAGACCCAAGACAATGTTGGTTTCCGACTGATAGAAAGGCGGGTCAAAAGGTGATTTTTTTTTGGTCAGAAAAAAACGAGCTTATCCCTTAACAAATTTACATTACATTAAGCAAAATCAATGTGCTTAATGTATTATGGATTTTGCTTTTGCTGCATGTATAGACTACTAAAGTGTGACGTCAGTTGCCATGGTAATTCGGTCTAAACATTCGCTGGTAATCAGAAACGTTCATTTGCTTAAGCACAGGAAAACAGTTCACTGGTTTTAGTGTAGACCCAGTAACCTGGGCAACACACAAAGGGTGACGTTTTCACTTTAGTAGTCTATTTCGGGTGCTTCACAATATTGGCGCCACCAAGAGTTTGACTCAGAAATACTATTTTCGCTGCGTATCAAAATGTAGACTTCGCTCGTAAATTTTATGCGTTTCACAAATTCTTGTGAAGGAAATATACGTCACGCGGGGTCACGCGCAGAGCAGTTGGTCGCCTGCTGTTAGGTGCATAATAATAAAACATTGATGATGATGTATCTAGCGCAAAAATTGTAATAAGCCTACGTCTGTTTACAAGAGAAAAAGATGTACTCGCGGTCACGTGACGTATACCATTTGGCCAACGAGAACTAAAAGACATTTGCCCTTCCCAGCACCCTGTATAAGCATAAAAACAGCAACTTGCATACAAACGCAGCAACTTGCAGCTAGCTCAGAAAAGTCAGAAATCTCAGCGTAATGTATAGCAACTAGTCCCCTGGCGTGTATGAGATGAAGATTCTATTTCATGTTTATTTCACGTAACATTTAAAGTCAATCGGCTACGCTTACGCATAATTGATTTATATCACGTTTGTTGGCCGTTGTGAGAGAACTCGCGCATAACCACCACATTAATTTATTTTCTAGATAGGTCGTACATCAACCGTGCCGACATACACATGAAACAAATTGTCACATATTTATAAAGGGTATCACAGGGCGAATGATAAGAGCGAACAGGTGGTGCTTCGAACTGTAGGACATAAACAAATTGAGCAATTTTGAGCAGTGTGTTATTTACAACGTTTTTTAAATCAGCTCCAAGAACGAATCCCTATGTACCATATGTCAGGAGTCGTCACAGTAAAGAAATCCCACGAAATGTCAGCTCCATTTATGTTGGGATTCTTAAATTATCACCCCAAAAAACGCTTTGGCCCTCATCAAATAGCGGTATTCGGCGAGGTGATATCAGTGAGATCGGCGCACACCACCATTAAGGGATGCACGTACATGTACACTGCATTTCAGGCGCCTGTCGCAATTGAGGGGAGCCTGTCATTTCACAAACTACGGTGTATAATACATGTTACACAATGAATACACACACATTTATTCGAAGCTAGCCAGGAAAGCTGCATTTTCACACACGGCAAGTTCTTTCAATCACATCACATTCATGGGTGGTTCCCACGGCATTGCTTGTGGGTTTGCCAATGTACAATTCAGACAACCGATACCTGAAAACGTCAGCGGCGGAAAGGCTTTTGAAGTGTTTCGCTTTTCTTATTTGACAACTTTTTCAGCCAACAGTGAAAGTGCCCCAAATACCAAAACTTTCCGAGAGGCTTACTTTTTTCTGTGCTCTGTTTTATAAATCGTTTACTTTAAAGTATGCCGAGTCACTGCAAATGATACAGCCAGCCTCTAATTACAGTTCAACCATTTTGGTCGAACTCTTCAATCGTCTACAGTCAATTAACGCTCGTTGGTCGAGCCTTTCCGACAATTTGGAACCACCGCATAATGGTATGATACGCACGCTCGAGGTTCTGTCGTGTGAGGCTTGAACATACTAAGTTCCCATGCTTTTTATTACGCATGTTCACCTTTTTGTTTGCGCGCATTTACGATGCAGTGTAGTGACATTTCGATTTAATTGCCTGACATTATGATAAAAATCGCACGATTGGAAATAGATGACTCGGGCAGGTTCAAACATTAAGAGTACATCATTATGGGCGATATTGGACATTTAAACAATGCACTTGAAACGGATGCAAGATGTGAATAGATGATCCAAAAAGTAGGTCAGGATGAATCACACAAGTATTCTTTTCAATTGTCTCGTTTGGCGAGTTGATTGCTTGAAGTTGGCGCAAATCATGGCGTCAAACGTAAATCGTTTGAATTGTTGGTGCTGACACTATGAGCAACTAACAATGGAAATTGGGCCCACACCATTGTTAATAACAATGGTTTGTGCCAACTTTCCATTGTTAGTTGCTCATAGTGTGATGACATTGCGTTCCTTAATATCCCCTTCGATCACAATGTGTACATTTGTTAAAAGGGACTTTTTTTCCTGTCCAAAATCCTGTGACTGAAAGGGTATCATTAGAACGACTGGAAAAGTCACGGAAATTTATATGTTTGAAAACAAGACCTCGGGTATGCGTTGATAAAATAAAACTTTAATTTTACAATTTCCCGCTCATTGTTTCAAATCACACACATTAGGAACAATTTCTATATACATACAAATGTTTTATATAAGTTGTGCCAAAGCTACGCCAATGGGGCGTTGTGGGGTTTGTGAACTTGGATGAGTAATGATTTTACAAATTGCTTCCGTGTACGTGTCCCGGAGAAAGTTGTGTCAAACACTGTCGCGCGACCGGCCGGACGCAGCTGTAACAAGTCGGCTGCAACAAGTCGGCTGCATGCAATGTGCATTCTCATCCCTATAAAATTGAGTAAATCTTGAGACAAATTTACATTTTGTATTTTTGTGAAAGGTATATGTCGATCAAGGAAATGAAAAATACCTTTTGCTGAAGATTACTTAAGATATCATGTTGTTTAGTCATCCATGACAGCGACAAAATAAACTTATTGAATCGTTCCCGTTGTGTTTTGGGTAGTATCAACAGATAAAGGTGGTGTACGATTCATGAGGCCATATATTATTTATATGCTGAGGGTATATTTGTTCTCTGAAATCCGGTAATTATATTTTAAAAAATCAACTCCAGAAGTGTCACGACGTAAGGGGGACACTGTGTCCCGTTTTTATGGAAAGACCCATTTCCACAAAATGGGCAATAAGTGCAGTCTTGCAGTCTTGGTTAAGTTTTGCAATTTTGAATTTGATAAAATGTTGGTTATTGGCATAACCGGGCGCGATTCACTTATTTCGTTTCACTTATTTCGATCTAAACAATCATTTTGGATGATTCTAACTTTAATTTTCATGTGGATCACAAAATATGTTGAAAATATTGAAGGTCACACCTGCATTTGCACACATTTTAATTTAAGAAATGAAAGTCAAAAATACAGTGTAAAATGTAACACAAGTGTCCGTCCCGGTTACGAGCGTGTATTGGAAATTTGTACACAGGGTTTTTAAAAAGGCATGTTTTCACACTATTTGTAACCCTTTTAAGCCCAAGTTATCTCTTCAGAACAACTTAAACTTATTTTAAATAATTTTTTTTTTTGAGACCAGACGAAGGTATTTCTTCGAAAATATGGTCTGTGTTGCCAAAATGCCCCCTTTACTATGGAAAGACCTATATATAAACTCGCATCCAATGCTAATAGCACAAAGGACATCATACCTTCCGTTGAACTCATTTGTGCTGAAAATAGGACGCTTCCTCCCCAATTATAGCTGTATGCCTCTGCCACTCTATTTTAAACCGAAATCATCACGGTGCTCTGGTAAATACGCACGGACTCTGCACATAAAAACATGCACATATTACATGTATATGTAAAGGGGTCAGTAAATGTCTATTAGTATTTTTTTCTAATGGCGCTTCAAGCCCCTGCTCACTATTGGGAATCTCGAAAATAAGAAATTTTCACAGATTTACACATAACTTACACAATATAAAAATGATGACGGTAGTAAACTTCCCCTGAAATGGTTGTGTCTGAAGTGCTATCTTTGAGAAATTAGTAAGACGATTAATTTTCGTCTCACGAGACGGAAATTTACTTCGCCCCCAAACCACTTCACCCTGCACCACTTCGCCCCAAAAAACCGTGCACGGGCTGTGGTTCAGGGCGAAGTGGTTTTTGGGGCTAAGTGACTGTAAAGCTTTTTGTTTTACTGTTTTCTCAAAAATTAGACGAAGTAGGGAGCCGACTTTTCTCATTTGGTTTTAATCATGCATATCTTCAATCACACAGGGAGATAAAACTAGTTGTAACGGTTTACCAATCATGTGTTCTGCCTCTAAACAGAAAAAAATATTGTGTTTGCTACCATTGCTACCAATCCACGAAGCAAACTTTTGGGTAATTGCAAATGATTTTAGTGACCTTTAACACGACACTCAAAATCTAATATGTTGCACACAATTCTGTTCGGTGTATGGCATACACATAACAAAATGCGCTCTTTTCGTTTTTCCTTTCAGGTATTCCTCCGCGTATTCCTTACTGCGTGTTTAACAAACTTACCAGGTGAATTACTGTTTTCTTTTAAATCACTGAACACCGATGTTAGAAATGGATCTTTTCTAAAATAAAATTGACAACAATCTGTTGAAATGACAATGAATCAATTTTCGTTTGTTAATTTGAGCTTTTAGTGCGAAGTTCGTTATTTAAATACATCGTCATGTGAACATTACATTATTCCATTTGCTCTAATGTAATAGGATCTTGGACTTGACTTGAAACTTAAATCGAAATTTGATCCGAAAGACGTGAAGACTTGAAGAGATTGTGATAAAAACGTGACGCAATTTAAGGGACTTTCTGAACACCCATGCCGATAGGCAAGCATTGTAAACTGATGCAAATTTGTTTTTGTTCGGTTTGGACTTTACAAACAAATATTTGCCAGGCATTATATAGTTACTTACATATACCTCTTTAAAAAACACTTAAAATAGTTAAATAGTACAACTTTTTGCAGTGAAGTAAATTTTGTTGCAACAACCAACTCTTTAGAGTTTTATTCTCTTATGATGGAACAGGGTCCTGTAAGTAACTAATGCCGTTTGATGAAATGTTTATTCCCATTTGTGTTTTAGTTAGTGGAGCGACAGGTTCACCTCCACCGCCCACAGTCGACACCACCCAGTCGACAAAAGACAACAGTACTGCCCTCGACTCACAACCAGCCGACAGTGTTACTAATGCAACCGAAGTAATGACCGTGGCACTGCCAGATGCCCAGGGCACCGCATCATCAACGCCGGGTACACCACCAGCCAACTTGTGGAGTATGTCTGACCAACTGACCAACTCGTCCACTGCAGCTTCCAAAAAGGTGGCCAGCACTGTAACGACACTGGACCTCAGAACACCGGGCATCGATCTCCCCGAGACGGGAACCCGAATGGCCGATGTCGTTCAAACCCCATCTTGTAATTTATCGTTAATTTTATGCGATTTATAAAAAAATAACACTCGGAACGAAAAATCGAGAGAGCTGAATTAAAAGATGTAACGTATTTCATGGTCGGTAAAGTGTATGACCACCTTGTGGCAAGGCTGACTACACCAGCCTCCATAAAAGCCGCTGAGGCAGGGTGCGCCACTCTGCCTGAACTGCCTTTCTGAGCAATCTATGACTGTTTGGGAAACGCTCGGCTTCAGGGGTCAGCTCACCCCATTAAGGTTTAATCAGGTTGAAACCCAACAATATGAGTTTTCCCGAGTCCTTAAATACAGGATTCTCCTGGAAACAGATAATGTTGCATTTCATTGTTGTGGGAATGACTTAGTTCAAACAGGTCTATCTTGACCTGGAGGAATTGCTTTGGAATTGTACCTAATTTTCGAACTTCAGGACTGGTGATCCCGTAATAAAGTCACTGGTTCCTATATGTACTATTCCTATATGTACTACATGTGGAACTTCCACATGTACTATTTTGGTTTATTTTCCACTTTTAGTAATGCCTACACCCGTCATTGACCTTAAGAGTATTCAAGTAACTCCAATGGCAATCCGACTGTGCCTTATTGAGCCTGTGGGGGCAGAAGGGTCCGTCACATACTTCCTTGTAACTCAGTCTTACTTGGATGGCGTGCGAACATGGAACAAAAGCCACGACCTAGTGAACAGGACAAAGGTGTGTCTCAGGAAGCAAGATCTGACGTCAGGCGTGCCGTATAGTGTGTACGTCGTTGCGTTTGATGATGACGTAGGAGAGTCTCAAAGCGAGTTCCTCAATGTCACAACAGGTACTTAAAGGAGGATTGCAAAAAGGTCAATATCGAGAATTGTAAGCTGGGCTCTGAGTTGCGCTGCTGTGGGTCGCACCGCGTGTCATGCTTCAAGTTGCGCCGCCGGTCGCGCTTCCCGTCCAAGTTGATTCTGTAGTTTTCATGCAGTGCGTCGCTTCACTCTAAATTCCCTCCACCATACCAGTTTTTCTCAAAGCATGCAACGCGTGTCAAAGGCTCAGTTTGAATCCAGCCTTAAGACTTATTACAAAGAAGCCAGTCTTACTTACAAATGAGGTAAATACTTGCATATTTCAATCTGTGTCAGTGATAGACCAGTCACTGACTCGATGAGAATGTCATCATCAATAATGTTTGGGCTTCAGCATGAATAAGCACAAACCTATTTCGTTCTGCACTTCTCATGTGCAAGGTTCTTTAAAAAAAAAAAAAAACCGGTTCTAAGAACCTGCGACAACAAAGTAGGTTGACTCCAGTCTTTTGTTTCTTCCCGACAGTTCTTTCAAAAATACAGATAGAACTGGATCCAGTTATAGACCTCCTGGATAGAAATGAAACGAGCGCCACCATTGATTGGTCATTTGGGAATCGAACACACGTGGAGAGGTTCGTCTTCTCCTACAACCAAACCGATGACTATCCGGGCGGCTTCCGGGACCATGGATCAACGGCTGTCCAGGGAGATGCTCGTCATATCACACTGACGGGAGTTTATCCCGGAGCCAGCTACCTTTTGCGGTTGGACGGGTACAGTGGCTCGCATTCTACCACCATGGAAAAAAGATGGATCCCAGGTACATAAATGATTTAAGGATTCTTCCACAGCGTTTGACTTCAGAACTAATAATATGCTCCAGGCATCCAACTTTGCCATACATGGAAAGAAGCTCTTAGTTACGCATGCATGCAACACCGAGAGCAAAGTAGGGTTCTTTGGGAAAAACCTGAGAGGGGACAGTCGAACCTTATCATTCTGCATATAACAAGTTTCGATTCCAGCATTTTGTTCTCCATTGGTTTCATTTCTGATAATACAAGGTTCCCTTATAGCCCGGCAAGGTACATGTAATCTGCGAAGTCCCAGGACCTCTTATTAAAGTGGTTAGGCCTATACCACTGCGGCTCAGTTTATAGCTGGTGAAGCATCTGCCTATAGTGTGCCAGAAGTCTCAGTCTCGAATTAGGACAACGACAATTTTTTAGTTTATAGACAAGCATATACATGTATTTACCACAAGTTGTTGCAAGTAATCGAGCCATTGTGGACTGGTGTCATCCTTGTGGAGAAACTACAACAGCATACAATTTTTCGCACAACTTAACTCTCTACAACGGTTGTAGTGATGCCATGGTGGTGTGTCCCCGTCTTAAAAGAGCATTGCTCTTTAGAGGACTCATCAAACGTTAACATTTGTGCAAAAGGGCAATAACATTGGGGGGGGGGGGGGGGGGGAAACAACTTGAAATTATTTAGAAGTCTACCGATTGCATTATAGTTTTTTTTATAGCTGCACCGCAATATTCATCATCATCATCATCTTCGTTCCCCGTCCACTGCTGCAGTAGGTTGGGTGGTCAGGATCGTTTCTACCATGAGCGAGAATAGACAGCCGAAGTGTGACGTGCGTTGCTATGGCAATTGGATCTAAACTATCATGGCCGTCGGGAAAAGTACCATTGGAAAAGCACTGGGATACGGTTGAGTGGTTTTTAGTTTAGATCCAATTGGCTAGGAAACCAACAAAAGGTGACGTATTCACTTCGGCAGTCTATTGTTCTTTATCCTAAGTTGAAAACTTGACAGTCCAGTGATCTCAGTGTAGTTTTTTCCAGGGATCTCTGGCATAAGGTCGTTTATTATTTAGTACAGAAATGAACTTGCTTCCGAAGAGCCGAATTTGAAAGTCTAGTGCTATGGATTTTAGGTGTTGAATTTGACTGAACGCTCTTATTGATTTGGTACAGGTTATTTGAAATATTGAAACACCAGTCCACATTATCATCATCAATCATAGATTGCCTTCATTGGGTGGTGAATGTGAAGAAACTTTGGTCACAATATGCATACATACATGTACATCTCATTCCGCATGCAGAGCTCTCGTACATGTAGTTATCGGAGGGAAACACTTTTAACAGTACTGTGTGACTTTACGTTTCCTCACAGCAACTGAACCGCCTTCTCATCTGAGACCAATGTCCACCACAGCCAGCTCCATGGAGCTCATTTGGACCTTCCCGCCCCACACTCCTCCAGTACTCGTCAGGCACTTCATGGTCAGCTATAAGATCATTGCCGACAGTCATCCAAGACACAAAGGCCACTATTTTCAGTGGACAAACAACACAACGATTTTGCTGGACAACCTTGTGCCAGATGCCAAATATGAAGTGAATGTGACGACCATTAGTATTAACGGCCGGCCCAGCTACGCTAGAAGTTTTATACACGAAACAGGTATGTTAAACGAGGTAATTAAACACATATAATCGTTATATTAGTGCCATCATGTTCCAACCCTACTAGAATTTTTCTCAAAGACATTTCAATTGGCACCTCAGGCAGCTAATAAGCCAGAGACAACGGGAGAAATCCCCTCCCTTTATTAACAAATGCTCTGTGACAGTTTAAGTGCATAAATCCGTGGATGCCAGAGCAGACCACATCTGCAGTATAATTTTACTGCACACAATGCAGTAAAGTCCAACAAAACCTATAATGCAAATATTTAAATAGCACACACATCACAAATATCACGGCGGTACACATTATTACCCCTGGTCCTTGGGCTCTTACAATGTATAATAGCATTTTCTAAATGAAACCTCTGAGCTCCCTGAAAAGTTTGCAGCCCGGCTGCCCGTTAGGCTCTCATGAGGTATCAAACAACGCATTCACTACCCTCGCAGACTGTATCCTGGGTGGAGAGAGGCAATTTATGGCGATGTGCCTAGCCCAAGGAGACACGCGCTATGTCACTGCCTGGATTCGAACCCACAACCCGTCTTGAGTACGATACATCGGACCACTTGGTTTTTATTACTGTACCTTTTTGTATCCACTACAAGGAATTGCTTCACCAAGAATTACCTCCCAGTCGGCCACGAGCAGAAGCTTTACCTTGGTTTGGGCAACCCCAAAAGGCAACTACCGCCACACTGTGACCTGCAATGGTTGCCCCTCACCGGTCTACATGTTGGGTCCTGGGAAGACGACAGCAAGGTTTGCGGGGCTGCTGTCTGGCAACGAATACAACGGCACCATAACTGCCTCAAAAGGGACCGGGGCAACAAGTGAACCATCTGTATATAAAACATTGACTAGTAAGTCAGACTTAAAAATTCATGATATGAATTTTTAAAATGTATACTTGATTATCGAATAGTCTTAAATGGTGCAGCTGGCAAAGTTGTGACGTGGATTTAGAAAAAGGTATTTTCTACAAAATGTGACACAAAGACTAACACACCTCTGACACAGAGGCCTCTATCAGTTTTACCAGCAACATGGACTTATATCCTAGGAAACTCTGATCAAGGAGCCTACATTATCATTACCCCTTTCACTTTATCTTTTATCTTATTTTTCACAGATCCTCAAGGACCAGCATCTGTCTATGTGAAGTTATCCGACCCTTATGGAACACAGCTAGAGGTGCTCTGGCACGCTTACATTTGCCCACAGTGCAAGGTGGACTTCTACACAACCTCTCTCTGGATCTTGCATCCCCCACGACAAGTACAGTGGAAGCACTCCAACTGCCTGCAGGGCTTGTGTCGTCTGACGTACGATTACCTCATGCCGGGACAGGAGTACCGCGCCGAGGTCAGTGCTGTTAGGATGAATATCCTGAGCAATCCTCCAGACTCATCATCGTCCATCAGAATACGTGAGTGACAAAGGACAATGGTTAATCCTCTGACATGCACTGTACTAAAAAATAACACGGGGACTCAAACAGGAAGTGCTATTTTCAGCCATTTTTCTGTCAGGCCATTGGTTGGAAGCAGCCGTTCCTTACATTGTGTCACTGGGCCAAAAGTAGTATAGATAGCTTCTGTTATGCAAAATACACAAATGAATGGGGCTTGGCTAGAAGCCAAGATTTCCCAGGGTTTGTCTGACTGGTGAGTAAACTCAACATTAAAGGTGACTATACAAGCTCCAACTGGGGGCTCGATTCAGGATTACACGGAGATTAGGCGGAATTGGCCCAAATGTGTTGGTGCTGATCAGGGTTGTAACAAGTCAGACTGAAGTCCCGACTCGAGTCAAAATTATTAGCGATTTGCATTCAGTCACTGCATGGCACAAATTTTTCAAACCTGACTGTAGTCAGACCGTATTGGAGTTTCAAAATTTAATGAGATGGTTAAAGAGTAGAAAAAAAATCCACGGTTAAAACATGCCGGGATGTACATGTACACGTACTGCGATGAAATAATCCTTGGAGCCGACAGGGGTGTGTACCAAGACCCCGTCGAGTGGGAAATGGCCACAAGAAGTTTGAGAACGAGGAGTTTAGCCCGTTGAGCCCCAAACATCCCATTGTTGAGTGTAACAGCAAAACATGTAACCCTGAAATCCTTCTATTTCTGAAAATGACAGCAAAAGTTACTCAAAAGATTAAATAGCCCTACCCAACCACTTTATCACCTACTTTCTCATCTCAGGTCCTTCCCCCGTGGGCACCATCACCTTCCCGAAAGTTACCCACAACCAAATCCGTGTTGCCTGGAGACGCTCTTTCGGCCTGGTCGACAAATACCTCATATGGCTGTGCGAGGTGGATGATAGTCACCCAACAGCCTATTGCAACACGTACAAGTTTGAGGTTAACTCATCCACAACGGAGTTCAACTGCCTGGAACTTAAGCCTAACACTCAATACAATATCACGCTGAGTGCCAAGTCTAGAGGACTGGAGAGCGCCATCAAATGGGTTGTCAAAGCAACATCGTCAAACTGTTAGTAACCATGTTTTTACCTAAACTTGAAATGACAGAAAAATCAATTCTAGTTTGGTTCTAAATATATTCTAAATATTGCGCGTGCGTTCCATGTTTTTATGAAACACTTTCCTTTGATTTCTAAAAGAAGTAATATTCTTTGATCCACTCGTTAACAGCCCTCTTACGCAAACAGGGAAATGACTTATTCCAAATAAACTGACAAGAATACATGCAAGTATGTCAATAAAATGTTGGGTTCTGTACACGAGGGTTTTTATCTCAAGGATTTGACATATCTTGTTTGCAGACCCACAAGTCAACGGTCAACCACCAAAAGCTCCCAGCAGCAGTGAAGTTACCCCATACACATTCCCAGTCGCATTTGACACAAGCTTCTTCGACAACTCCAATGGAGACATTCAACATTTTGCGGTGCTTGTGGCTGAAGCAAGTGGTGAGGATTTGGGGATTTGCAGGAATTTAGTGTTTATGGAAGCTAAATATTCCGATTGGCCCATGGCAGACACTGCCAATGAAAGGCAGACGTTTATTGGCTAATGAAGATTTACAAGCAGCAAACTGCAGGTTTTGGTGGAATCTGATTGGTAAAAAAAAATCCAACATAGCATCCTGGATGTTAAATATGTAACAGACTGGATTTCAAACTCCAAGTGGCAATATATGCTTTTGTGGTTATGTTTCCCTATACAGCTGTGAGTCACACAAACCTGCCAACATACGGCAACCTGTCTGAAGGACTACAGACACGCACATGGGCCAAGGTGATCGGACAAGAGACCATCCAACGTTACCAGATTTCAGAACGTTATCCGTACAATGAGCTTATTTCAGGTTTGCAAACACAAAGACAATTGTTAAATTAAGATGATCTAATAAATGCCATGGGCAGAAAGCATAAAAAAAGGAGTGTTGTAGTCGTGTACTTTTACTCGAGTACCATACAAGTACTGTAAACGTTTTTGTACATTACTGATGCAAATGAGTACTGTTTAAGTCTATGTGGACAGTTGACTATGACAGCTGATTATCGGTTTGATATTCTGATTCAATTCCTAAATCCTACTCATATCATGTACAAGAGTCTTGAAATTCAGACTGATTCTCGTCAAGTTGCCAAAGTGAGCACAAAAATCAGGCTTAAACCACACTTGCAGGTGCTTCTAAAACACTAGCCTCTATTTTCCAAATTTGAGCATGAATCTCTGACCATGCTCAGTAACTTTCTGCACAGCACGTCTTGGCTGAAGTCTATTGCAGGTAGGCCGATATGGCATTTCTGCATTTCTTATCTTACATAAAGAATCTGGAAAGAGGGGGACCTACGCAAAGAAAACCATCACTGTAGGAGAAGAGGATTGCTCTGAAAAGGACAAAGATGTCTACTGCAACGGACCACTCCAGCACAACAAGATATACGTGTAAGGCTTAATCATACTGGAAACAAACAATATGATGGTTACGTAATAACGTCAAATCAGCTGTAACCCCAAATCCTTCCCTTTCTGAGAATAACAAAACTATCATGTGTATACAAGTACCCTTCAAAAATCAAATGCAAATTACACTTTAACCAAATGCGCAAGGAGGCTGAAAGGTGTAACATTTTATTGGCTATTAATGTGTACATGACCATCTCTAATGGCAAGCCTGACTGCACAAGCCTCGTATGAGCCACTGAGGTAGGGTGTGCCACTCTGCCTGAAGTACTTCCCTGATGAGTTCCTCAGTTGAGAAAAGAATTCACTCAGTTTTATTTTGTATATCCATAACACACTCTCGACAGGTACCAGTTCCGGGCTCTAACAGCAACTGGCTATTCAGACACTCCATTCTCAAGACATGTGATGTTACGTAAGTGTAAAATGTGATTTGTTTTTCCTCAGTGTTTTAAACAGGCAAATTTTCAGCCCATTGCACGTTTTACAGCTACATAGAAAATCATCAGGAATCTGAATTTTTGTGTGACAAATCTAATAACTAAATCTCTTTTGCATTGTTTTTCAGCTGAGGATAATACTGGAATTGTGGCTGGCATAAGTGTCACTCTAGCGATTCTGTTCACCATTGTGCTCGTCCTACTTGGAATAATTATGGGTCGGAAATACAGGTAATGCCCGACAGGTTTATAGCACATTGAAAAACCCATAGTATCATTTGCAGTGATCACCTGGCCTAGGGTTTAATTTCATAAAATCCATGTTAAGTACATTTTCTGCTTTAGTGGAGCACAAGAAGGGCATTTTCATTTCATAAAACTTGTTTTCTGCTAAAACACTAAGGAGCCAAATCACATGATGACAATCGAGACATGATCAGATTAGACCAGAAAAGAGGATCTGAGACCAAGAACAAGACCAGCCTGTCCCAGACCAAACATTTGAGTCCAAGATTACAGAAAATTTATTTTGAACCTGTTCGAGACCAAGACTGGTCTATATCTTAAAGTCTACAATGCTGGTTGTCACTATCCTTGTGTCTCAGGTTCAAATCCGGATAAGGCTCATATAATTGTTATCTCATTCCATATTTGGTTGTTTCATTTCAATGGTGATTAGGCCCCATACCAAATATTGCATTTGGTACCGGTACGTGCACCCATGCAGCACTGAGAGAGAAATCGGGTCTATAGGGGAACCTGAGAGAATACCACTGTGACTTGCAGCTCAGCTTGTAGAACATCTGTCCAGAGGGTCAGAGGTCTCGGGTTCGAATCTTGATGAGGCCCACGTGCTTTTTTCCCTTCCCATGTTTGGCTTCCTTTGTGTTCTTACGGTGTGGTGTTTGTCTCATCTTCAGGGGGAATTACAGCAAGTACTTGGCAGCTAAGTCCATGGAACCTCTCCCTGTTAGTACGATGACTAGGGGCTCAACTAGCAGACATTTCTCCCGGCCAGTCAGACTGATTGACTTCTGTCATGACTTCCAGGTCATGAATGCACACTGCCATTATGGATTCTCCAAGGAGTACGAATCAGTGAATCGGGTTGGCCGAAAGATGACCAGTAATGCAGCTGTGCTGGCTGCTAATGTTAGCAAGAACCGATACACCAACATACTCCCATGTGAGTCCGCATCCAAGACCTTGTCCAAATACAGATTTTCTAATGTAAACGCATGCCTCTTCACTCGAAGATTAGAATCTTTTCAATTAATAAAGCAAAACAGCTTTATTCAACAAAGAGATTGCTTCATTTGACAAAGCAAAATTATGAACGCTCCCTTCATTTGATTTGATCGTCTTTTGAAGCACCACTCTACGAATACCACACAAAACACTCAAGTGTCAGATGATGATCAATGTGCAAGTGTAACCAGGCGAATCATGATGTCGCGCAGCTTAATTCGATCTTTGGTAGTGGTTTGCCTGATGTGAACGGCACAGCTCTTCGTTCGATCTTTGTCATTAAATGAGATGTGAATGCACGCTTCAGTAACTAATGATGATTAACTAATCTTCATAGAACAAAACGATTTCCCTAATCAGTTTCTTTTCATAGACTGAACATTTGGCCATTCTAGATCAATAAAACTGCAGTACATAAAACAAGAGACAGGATGTCATTCTTTGTGATTTCTGATGTATGTTTTCATGATCAAATGCATTTTTACTAGTGAATAACATACCAACTGTTTATTTTTGTTGTCAGTTGATCGAACAAGGGTAATGCTCAGTTCTATTGATGACGTTGAGGGATCTGAATATATAAATGCCAACTACATTGCAGTGAGTATCACAAAGCGCTTATTTCCACTCACTAGTATGCAGTGGGTGGGCCTGTCCATGATTGTGCAGAAAACGCCCCACATTAATTGCTTCAAGTTCCAGCTTTCAGACCTATTTTGAAATTACATGTAGTCTGAGAACTAGTATAATGCCATGACAACTTGAATCTACATCCCTGACCTCACTTTCAAGGACTGGAAGGCAGTCTGTCTGAATTAACTTGAGTAGAGAGAGACTAGTTCCAACCCTGCCATGTCCATGAAATGACTAGGCGCAATGCTCCTCCCCCTGGATGAGATGGAAGTTCAAAGGTTTAGTTGGCTTTCCCCCAAAGTATTTGCCAATAACCATTTACACACCCGAGTGTTAAAGTGTCTTGTGGAAGAAACTTGTACAGTTGCAATGATCAGGCATTGAACTATGGACTTCTCGACCAAAGGTCTGACACTATTCACAAGACCATCGCGCACCCTAGGCACAAGTAGATGATGTTTCAACTCCTGATATTTTGGCTGCAGGGCTACGAATCACCAAGAGAGTTCATTGCCTGCCAGGGTCCCTTACCAGGCACAGTTGACGACATGTGGAGAATGATCTGGGAACAAGATGTGGCAACCGTGGTCATGCTAACGCAATTGGTGGAAAAAGCCACAGTGAGTATATCCTGGGATGTTATGTGAAACTGATGTCAACTTGAAAGAGAGTTTAGATGCTCATTAATTTGAGTTTGAAACCAACACTAAAAAAGGACAATAACAACTGTTTCAAATGTTCACCTGCAGGTCAAGTGTGATCAGTATTGGGAAGAGGACAATGCACGCTATCTCCATGGAGACATCCAAGTGACGTTGACAAACACCACTGAAAATGAGAATTGGCACATAAGAAACTTTACTCTGGAAAGGGTTAGTTGAACATGAAGATGTCTCGTTTCAAAAGCCAAACTTGCTGAATCTTTCCTTTAACTTTACTCTCCCTCAAGTCTTTCAGCTGAAGTCACAATGTTGTATGTTTGGCAGAAGGCCTTAAGATCAAAGGCCTTCTTCCAGGCTGACACCCAACAAAAGACTTACTGTAAAGGGAGTTAAAGGGCCCCTTATTTAGGATTTTTATCAATGAAATCTATGCTTTAAAACCACTTTACTCAGTTAAAGTCATAAAAATCCTACTTGGAGCTTGCTTTGGGGGTTAAAACAAAGGTTTTTAGTTTTTATGCTAATGCGAATATGCATATTCATGACCAAGGTCACGATGTCACAAGAGGCAAACACAGGAAATTCACATTCAACTGTGCACAAAAGATTCCACTTTTTTCTCAATTTTCCTGAAACTTTTGTAATGGCTGTTTGAGTTTGTTTTACATGTTGCCTGCTGTAAGCCATGACAACACTGGGTGTAGAAACTGCAGCAATTTGCCACAAGTCCAACTTGAAGTCTTATGTTTTTTCTTAACTTTTTCCTTCTGTCTTCCTTATGTGATGCACTCAAAACAGCGCCCTCTGTCTGTGATTTATTGCAATGAAATCTTCAAAGTTGAAAAATGCAACCTTTTATTGATTTTACATCCAAACGAACAATAGTATGTCTTGCTGAACAAGTAATCCATCATATAAAGCAAAGATTAGGCGAAAAGTTGTTTAGGATGTCACAGGCCCTTTAAGTGAAAACTGTGTGTTGCCAAAGTTTATACCAAGTCTACACTAAAACCAGTAAACCGTTTCCCTGTGCTTTAGCAACGGACATTTCAGATTACCAACAAATACCAAGTTACCAAGCCATCACACTTAAGAAGCATATTGCTCAGTCGACTATTTATTTCATTGCAATCCATCCTAGTATCAAAACCATAACTTTAAGATTACCCACTGAACAGTGCACTATGGGATTAGTAGTCCTAAAAATTGCTTTCTTCATTTTACAGAATGATACCACCAAGAAGGTTCAACAATTTCATTACTTAGCATGGCCAGACCATGGGGTTCCAGATTCCAGCACCACACTGCTGAATTTTATCAAGACGGTAAAAAAACAGATTCAGAAAAATGGGACGCCCACCATTGTACACTGCAGGTAACTAGTGGCTGCCTACGGCATCCAATTTACTGCCGAAATTTAATTGCCGAAACTACAGATACACAAACACTGTCCTAATCAGGTCACTTAAAAAAGTAATACTGGTAGTCACAAGAGACTAAAATATTTTGCTTGCAATTTCAAATTCTTTATCTTTATCCTACAGTGCTGGAGTAGGACGTACAGGAACCTTTGTCTGTCTCGATCGTCTGATGAAGCACATGGAAGAGTTTGACTTTGTGGATATCCTTGCTGTAGTGTGCGACCTGAGGACCCAACGAAGTTACATGGTGCAAACTGAGGTATATAGGCATATCATGGAACCTAGTTAGGCGCGAGGTCACAATAGAAATGGTCTGTATACCAGTAAACGATTCGAGTTAATCCCTCTTCAAATCGTTTTTTCGGTTTGAAGGGAACCGTTTCGAACTTGCTGGGTTGGTCGATGATTGACAGGTTTACAACTAGCCGCCTGCACGAAGGGAACAAAAGGCTGCTACTGGCCGACGACTTCAAAAGGAGCCGCCCGACCCTCCAGCCAGGCGCACCCGGGGGCATGAATGGGTTGTGGTTAAACACCCTTGTTCGGGCGGTCACGTGATAAACAGTGGCAGCGAGTCAGCCCGGAGTAGTCACACAATGGCCCATAATCCGATAAGCTCTCTATTGTTCAGCGAACGTGGGTCAGGTTGAACATTGCCAATTATCGTCTGAAAACCGTGCAACGGTGTATCGTTTATGCACTGTTTCCCGGTATACAGACCGTTTCTATTTTGACCTCGCGCCTTACTCAAGGTCCTTAGGACGTCGCATATTACCGTAGGTTGTAGCATGGTTGAATGGTTTGGATCACTGACTTGCAAACTGCAGGTAGGAACATCCTCAGGTTTTGGGTTCGAAACCAAAGGCAGTGCTTTCGCCATTGAAAAATTTGCTTAACCCCAATTGGTCTAGCGTGTTGGGCAATGCACACGTTACAAGATCCCAGGGCATTCGTTCGCAAAGTGATGAAGGGGATTTTTCGTTGTTTCCGACCTTAAATATTAAGATATGTAGGCAGTTCCTGATAGTTGCAAAGCGCATTGAGATGTCCGTAGACATGGAATACGCTATGTAGAACTGATTACTACTACGCTGTTATTAACAGGAGCCTTGTGTTATCAGGAAAAACCGAATGGAATGTGTTACAACTGATAATGCAGATTACTTCTCCATCCAATATTAAATGTAACAAACATAGTTGGTTTCATTTTTAATTCCGTCCAACCACCCACTTCTGGAAATAATGACAGAAGCTGATCCTGTGTATTAACATTACCTTTAAACTGACTACAGTGGAACCTTGTTGATAAGATTACCTCGTTATGACAAGAATATCAGGAATTATAACACCGAACAAGGGATTGGAACCTAAAATTTTCCTTGTTATATTAATTAGAATGTTGTATTATTAACAGAGCTCTTATTATCCAGCTTTGAATGTACATTTTTTCCCTTGCCAGCAACAATACGTCTTCATCCACAAATGTGTCTTGGACATGCTTCAGGAGAAAGGCATCGCCCCCAAACGTCTCCCAAGCATCTCCTCAATAGACACCAACGACATGGCTTCCACAAGGCAAGGCAGTGATGCGTCCACCATCCAACGTCCATCCGAGTTGGGTGAAGGTATCGTGGTATTCCGAAGCTCACGTCTTCCTTACGATGACGATGATGAAGACGAGGCCAGTAAGAGGCTTTCTACATACAACATGGGCTCGCCCAAGAAGCTACTGATTGAGACAACCAAGGATGAGGAGCTTACCTTGTCTCCCAAGAGCAGCAGTAGCAGTAATGGCTCGGTCAAGAAGTCATTTAGTCCATTCAAGATCAGTGTGAAAGAAGAAACAGTCTAAACTTTCTTTCATCAGATTGGAAATGATAAAGAAAAGAAACCCCGTTTTTTCCCCCGAAAGTTTACCATTTGAAGTTACAACAGATGTTTAGTTGAAACAATGTCAAAACTAGCAACATTTTTATGAATGGATAATATAATTTTGTGTGGCACTTAATGATTGATGACCCATGTGACCGAGTTTCTCACTAGTTGAATGAGTGATGAAATTAAAGCATATGGTTTACACGCGTATCCGTTACTTTACCTTGCTGTGCCATGGCAGTTGCGCTGAACATGTTGAATAAGATAAAATGTATTATATTCCGCCTCAATTGTTAAATGCAAGTGGGTTGAGGTTGAGCATGTGCTTTAGTTGAGCACATGCCCAATTTAAACATATTGCAACGTGCGTGTGCAGCATTTTAAAATGAAAACATGCAGTTTTTTGTGTGCCAATTGATTGCTTTCCGGTGACGTCACCCCTTCAATCCACCATTTTGGTTGTCATTTTTTATGACCCACGTGGCTCGAGTGATAACCGGCCAAAAAAGCAATAAATGTGTCTTCATCCACAAATGTGTCTTGGACATGCTCGAGGAGAAAGGCATCGCCCCCAAACGTCTTCCAAGCATCTCCTCAATAGACACCAACGACATGGCTTCCACAAGGCAAGGCAGTGATGCGTCCACCATCCAACGTCCATCCGAGTTGGGTGAAGATGTCGTGGTATTCCGAAGCTCACGTCATCCTCACGATGACGATGATGACGAGGCCAGTAAGAGGCTTTCTACGTACAACATGGGCTCGCCCAAGAAGCTACTGATTGAGACAACTAAGGATGAGGAGCTTACCTTGTCTCCCAAGAGGAGCAGTAGCAGTAATGGCTCGGTCAAGAAGTCATTTAGTCCATTCAAGATCAGTGTGAAAGAAGAAACAGTCTAAACTTTCTTTCATCAGATTGGAAATGATAAAGAAAAGAAACCCTGGTTTTTTCCCCCGAAAGTTTACCATTTGAAGTAATGGTAATGTTTAGTAATGAGATGTTTAGTTGAAACGATGTCAAAACTAGCAACATTTTTATGAATGGATAATATAATTCCTCTGACATGCTTGTCGCTATTTTGTGTGGCACTTGATGACCCATGTGACCGAGTTCTCACGTTGAATGAGTGAAGAAATTAAAGCATATGGTTTGCACATATCCGTTACTTTACCTTGCTGTGCCATGGCAGTTGCGCTGAACATGTTGAATAAGATAAAATGTATTTATTCAGCCTCCATTGTTAAATGCAAGTGGGTTGAGGTTGAGCATGTGCTTTAGTTGAGCATATGCCCAATTTGAACGTATTGCAACGTGCGCGTGCAGCATTTTAAAATGAAAACATGCAGTTTTTTGTGTGCCAATTGATTGCTTTCCGGTGACGTCACCCCTTCAATCCACCATTTTGGTTGTCATTTTTCATGACCCACATGGCTCCAGTGATAACCGGCCAAAAAAGCAATAAAAGCGCATTGGTTGCACTTACCTCTGTTACTTAACCTTGCTTTATGTTGTTGCGCCATGGCTGTTGTATCGATAAAGATAAAAATGTATTTCTTCAGGCTAACAATTTCTTCAGGCTAAACACTTTCGTTTTTACAAGCTGCAGTGCATGCTCAATAATTTGAACGTATCGCAACGCGCGTGTGCGGCATCTTCGAATAAAAGTATGCTGGTGAGTATATTTTACGCGTGCCCATGTGCGTCTAGTGGTACGCGCGTGACCTTGACCACCAAACTTTCCTGGATGTTCTACGTCACGGAAAGCAATCAATACTGGCTGTTGGTGAATTCGTTAGAAAATTCAACATTTTTCTTGCCAACGTAAATTGTTTATCCTTATGTGCAAACTGATACACATACTGACATATTTTTCAAGCAATGTTTTGTTGCTTTTTACTCTTTATTTTGCAACTTTTGTTTAAGTCTAAATATCTTAAAGCATCAAAATATGTGCTCTCTACAACAAATTTAACAAATGTCTGCCATTTAAACAGCTTTTAAATTTTCTGATGTACAATGTACTGTACATAATACATGTTTAAGTTATGGTCGGTGCTGTTATGCCTTTACTCCAGTAAGTGTTTTTTTAATTTTTAAAAGCCATATAATTTAAGCGGTTTATAATCCGAAAGTGTTCCACTGTAAAGTGTAAATACATAAAAATGCATGCAAAACAGATATTTGCATAAACTGAAATTATGTGCATGCTTAAACAAACAGAATTATCTGAATTTTGTGTTGTTTTTGTACATATGTAAAGTACAATGTACGCTTGGAAAAATAAAAGAGCAGTATTTATTCAGTAAAAAAAGGTGATCATTGTTCCCATTCTAATTACTGTGCAGTTTTCATCAAACTGTACAACAAAAAAGATTAAAGAGTACATTTTACACAAAAAAAAACTAAAACGGCACTCACACACCTTTACTTGTGCGTACAAAGTTTTCAGAGTATGATTCTTCATCGCACATGTTCTTTTCAACATATTCCTGTGGGCAAAATGAACCCGTCTGATCCGAGACTGACTAAAAAAAGAGACTACCGCGACTTTAAAAAAATGTCTTAATCACAAAAAAGAGCATTCAAGTTAGACAGAAAATGGTCTGCTAGTGCCTAGTGTCATAGTTATAAATTGAAAAGTAAAGTATACGTGAAAACTAGAATTTATAAACAAGTACATCAAGTTTACACCGGGGAGATCTCCAGACAATGCAAAATAAACGTCACAGGATTTCACTTTGAATTCTGGTAAAAAAAGGTCAAAGGTTGTTGATAGACGAGGCTTTTATTAAGCACCGTTTTCTCTTGACTCAAGAGTAAAAATTAGTTGTCCTAAAGGCAACATTCAAACTTTAATGCCCACAGACACGAATTAGTGCAACAAAAAAAAACATTCGTACATTTAAACCTTTACCATCTATTTTTGCCATCAAATCACTGCATTGTTTTTGTACTCATAACGATTTCAAGTTGTGCGTCTTGTTTCACTAACTTTTTTTTTTTTTAGGTGACATTATCATACCTAGGCTTCCACCTTAGACACACTCGCAATTTCGGGTAGCGATGACAAATCAATCGCTATTTTGTAAGTTTGTGTTTACACACAAACTAAACAAACATACTATGGGGATCTGTTCAAACACCACTCGTATCGTACCGCTTCAATGTTTCTCAGGGTCTCATCAGTAATGAGAGAAAGAAAAAATGAATCAAAAAAAAAATTTAAAAAATACAATATATCATCATATCACTTTTAAAGCCATCTTTTTACCTCAAACAAGAGACCTCCTCTTGTAATCACACAGGCGTTTAGAAAAATACCGTACATATACATGTTCTTAAGAGATAAATTCAAACACTGTTCATGACGAACTTACAGTTTTGTAGTCACTGTTCTGGCCGATGAATTACAGTTTCTTTCCTTGTGCGGGATGGAGTTGCTTTTTCATTCCTCACCGTACTGAATATCAGATTCAGTAAGTCTTCCCTCGGTGCCGATAAAAATCACATCATCTGGCAGGAAAAAGTGGTTTACAATGGTCTTTCTTTATTGAACATTTCATACTTGAATTTTCGGTAAAAATTGGGGGTTTATTTCACAGATGCAGCTTAGAGCTCCCTACCGGTATTCCCATTAAAGGACTTAGCACAGACTTAGCAACTTTCTTGTACCTGACGGAAATTGTTAAAAAACATTTCCAGTCTTGACTTCAGTCTTAGACTTCGTTCGACGATGATTAGTTAATCATCGTTAGTTAATGAAGCATGCATTCACATATTACTTCGAATGAAGAGTGGTACCGTTCACATTAAGCAACCGCTAACAAAGATCGAATAAAGCTGTGGGAGGCCACAATGCCTGTCGCCACAATAAACATGTTGACATCATAGACTAAAACCTGTAAACAAAAGCATTTCATACCTGCAATGATGTTTGTGGATGTGACTTTCTGATCACTGTCATTGTAATACTCAGAATAGTTTATTCTCCCGGTTACTAGAACTCTGGAACTAGAAAATACAGAGAAAGCACGAAACTTCAGCAATATTGCTACACAATAGAATAACAGATCAGCAACAAAACAGGCAGTTAAAAATAATGCACTAGAACTTAGAAGCACCACAGTTGTGGTGGATACATACAGCAAAGGAAGAAGGGGTACCAGGGCCGAGTGGTTTGGGTCACTGACTCGAAATACTCGGGTGAAAACTAGGGGTTATTGCGGGTTCGGTACCCAGCTGGGGTACCTGTGCCCTTGAGCAAGGCACTAAAACACACATGCTCCATCCTTCAGGAGGGATGTAAAGCCTTTAGTCCAATATGTTAGCTAACACATTTTAAAGATCCCAGAGAATTCTTTCGTGAAGAGCAAGGGGATTCCCTAGTGTCTCTGGCCGTTTCTAATTCATTGTCTTCTCCTCATGGGTTTCCTCACGCTTGCGAGCGACAGTGCGATGGGCAATTTTGAGAAATCCTTGGTTTCAGTAACAGAAAGAAGTAATAATAATAATAATAATAATAGAGGTAATTTGTAGTTCAACCAATCTCCCTTGGAGAACAGTACCTAATGTTCAAAGGACTCTAGTTGAATATAGGTCCTTACAATTTTTTCTCAAACCTTTTACTTTTTGCTTATGACCACTACCTTGGTAGGCAAAAACCGAACGACCTAAACAGAACTAACGGATTAAAATGTCACGCTATGGTTCGTACCCTTTTTTGCAGTACGTAAAGACGGCATCCCTCAGACCTGGCTTGAAAATGTGTATCCTGTGCCAGCTGGTTCTCTGTCGAACTTCTGATACAGAAAACGAGAAAAATACATTTTCAGGCGAACTGGACTAATTTCAAACTCATAGGTGAGATTGGAGGAAAAAAAACAAATCGGAAGGGAGGAGGCGGAGGAGAGATATACAAACCACGAAGACTTCAACTTTTGGGATCGTACGCGGTTTGCGTAAAGTGACGTATAACGTGCCCATGCATTACTCCATAGTAGCAAGAACAAAAAGCATGATTACAGCCTTAATGTACATCAAAGAAAGTATATTAAATTAAGAAGTAAACTAAAAAAAAATTCTGAAATCATACCATCCGCCTCGCCTTCTCTCCTGATTTTAAAGGTCTCGCTCGTTGCAAGAGGAAAGAAAACCAAAGGGTTGGCATCAGAGCCCTTCATTTCAGCATCTCGACCTGAACGGCCCAGCAAGGTTACTTTATTTATGCCTAAAAGAATAAAAACAAGAAGAAGGCTCCATTAAATCAGCAGTTATGCAGCATTCTCCACTCGTCGAAAATTTGTCCGTTTGCGATGTCCAGCCGCGTGAGGGCGGTGTTTAAAACAGATGCATGCAACTGCCACGGGCACGGATTGGGTTGCCAATGCGATAGATATGTGTGATAAGTGGACGATAAGGCCAAACAAAATAAATGGTGTGTTTACGGTAACAGCCTAAAATAAATCCAGGTAGGTAGGTAGGAAAATATTTTTGTGATTTATCTTACATTTCAGTTAAATGCATTTGCGTGTTGTTTTGCAGTGTTTGAAACTCACTATTAACACTATTAAGGCCCGATAAAAAAAATGGTTAGATTATCATCCCCGCGCGCATCACTTTTGGCGAAATCCCAGGTTTTTTTTATTTTTTTTATTCGTTAATTTTTCCTCCGAAGTTTTCCGATCGAAGCAGAAATGTACCGAATTCGATCGTGCTTCAAATCGCAGACCTTTTTATTCGTAAATTTTCCATCAATTTTCCGATTGAAGCCGAATTTTACCGAATTTGATCGTCTCGAAAAAAAGCTGATGAGCGAAAACTAAAATGGTCGCATTGGCGCCTAAAAATGCTCACATGCGACCAGTGATTAAATTCTCATCGCCATTGGCGACCACAAAATTCGCACCTTAATAGTCGCCCAAGGTGGGCATCAGTGATGTTTACGGGCGGTACAATCTAGTGTTCTGCTCTTTTTAATATACTTGCGGCATGCAAACGACGATTGCGCATTGCGATCACTTCATTAATATTTTTCCATTTCGCCACGTGCACCGCCACGGCCACAGCTTGGGCCTGCATTGTGTCCAACGCAGCTTGTGTGCAATATACGTGCATAGCCATACACGCATCTGGTATCCGACTGCGGCCCCAGACTGGCTCGGCCCCAGACCAACTCGGCCCCTATTGCATTGTGTACAAACTCGGCCCCAGACCAACTCGGCCTCTATTGCATTGTGTACAAACTCGGCCCCAGACTGACTCGGCCCCAATTGCCTTGTGTACAAACTCGGCCCCAGACTGACTCGGCCCTAATTGCCTTGTGATTTTGGCCAACACACTAAAAAAAAATTAAAAAAAATGAGCCCTCCCTCATCACTTTTCTGAGCTTGGTAGGATGATAAGCTAACAAATTTTTTTATCGGGCCTAACCTTGTTCATGTACAAGTGTTGAAAATGTTATGTTCGTTGGAAATTATTGCAAATAGTGCTCATTTAAAATTATCAACTTGAAAATTGGCAATAAAAAGTTTGAGGTCAGCAATTTGGCCTAAAATATTCCAGGTAGGTCGGGTTACTGTTAAACACACCATTTATTTTGTTTGGCCGACACCAGCAGCCAGCAAATTATGTTTGGCAACTTTACACCTAAATTTGGAATGACTCGGACGTACTTCTGGAGTGTTTTTAGAGGGGAAAATGGATTTTTGTTTAGAGCCAGTTACCCTGGTAACTGATGTCACATTTTGATTGTTTATTCTATTTGTGGACCATCTTTTCATGTCTTGCATCAATTCTTCAGATATTTTTGATCACCCAATCGTTAATGTACATGACTTACAGCGTTCAATAACTCCTGGTTCAACTGTCCTCACTGTGGTACTGTATTGCTTCCCAACCGTCTTGACGAACCACTGTGGAAAAAATATGCGTATGATGTAATTATAACCAGATAATCCTAAAATTTCAATGTCGTCCGACAAAAATGTATTTTCCGGAAAGGGTTAAATTCCATATTATTAAGCCACATGAGGGTTTGTCTTGTTATGACCTATAAACCATGTGAAAATGCTAATAAAACCACAAAATTAGGACAAATTAACATTTTACTAAAGATTTTCCAAAGATTTTTCCAAAAATAGATTTTGTTCTAACCTAACAATAATATAAAATACATGTACCTCCCCAAAATACTGGTTAGACAGGAAATTTGCAATCCCCAATTTGGATGTGGAAGCAAAAAATTAAGGTTGGTGTAATCACCGGACTGTCTTATGTAAACGGATAAATTACATGATGTAGGCCTAGTTTACAAAACTTTGGTGGATTTTTGACGATATCCCTGGAAATATACTGATTGAGTATGTTGAAGGCCGTGAAATTTCAGAATGGTAATGAGAAATATATGACAAATGGGAAAATGGGGGCTCAAAAATGTGATCTGGACAACTAGCCACTGAGACTAGATGCGCGTTCAATAGCGCAATACGTATGCATACCGACAATACCTTCAACGGTGAAGGTATAGGAAAATACCCAATACCGGCATACGTATTGTGCTATTGAACTCGCCTCTGGTCAAACAGGTTTTGCGAGTTAGTCCAAAAGTATCAACTAGCCACTGAGAATAGGGGCCAATTTCATGGCGCTGTTTAGCACAAAAATTTGTTTAGCACATAATTTCTTTGCTTTTTATTGCAAAAACGGGTTTCCAGCCAAAATCGTATGCAATGTGTATTTACTAATATTTTTCTACCGTTTCTAAAAACACAATTTGGCAAACAATTTTGGCTGGCATGGGATGGCTGGTAAACCCATTTTACAAAGGATAGAAATTGGCCCCTGGTCAAGCGGGTCTCGCGAAAAAATAGTCCACAAGTGTCAACTAGACCTAGTCAAACAGGTCTCGCGAGTTAGTCCAAAAGTGTCAACTAGCTACTGAGAGTGGTTGTAACGAGTCTCACTCTGCTCGAGTCCCACGTACGTCAAGTCAAACTGCCAGCCTTCGTTTGTAGGTCTAGTCGCCCCCTGGCCGAGTCGACCCTTACCTACTCGCCCCTTTCCAACTCGTCCCCTGACCGAGTCTCCCCTGACCGACTCGCCCCCCTGGCCCGATTGCAAAAAGTGGCCTGAACGCAAACGCGCGAAATTTTTGTTCTCGCGGCACAAATTTGCATAAAGTTTAAAGTTTGTAGGTAGGCAAATGTCGGCTGCATTTTTTTTTACATGTTTTTATGGGCGAATATACTGTTTGCAAGGACTAGGACTTGGATTGAAATCGGAAAATGTTTATACAATTATAAGGAATTACGGCAGTAAAGAATTATATACATACATTGTATTATAAATAGCCGTGTATTAGCTAAGATAATCTCAGCTCTTTTTTTATCATTTTTCATTGGGATGTGGTCTTTTAGCAGTAGAGCTGAGAGAAGTTAAGAACATGAACCCGCCATCGCAAAACAAATGTGTAATTTTCTCACCGTGACACACTAATTCCCCCTAAAACTCACCCAAACCTTGCCAGGCATAACCACTACGCAGGTCCTTGAGGGAAATAACCAGCCACGATGATTATTTTGCCAACAATTCTAGCGAAACAAACCGGTATGCTCACAGCCTAGCCGTTTTTGTCTTGTTCAAAAACAACTAAGTGTCTAGTCTGTGTACAAATGAATACCAATGCGCATTGGTTACCAGACTTGAGCATACCGGTTTGTTTCGCTAGAATTGTTGGCAAAATAATCATCGTGGCTGGTTATTTCCCTCAAGGACCTGCGTAGTGGTTATGCCTGGCAAGGTTTGGGCGAGTTTTAGGGGGAATTAGTGTGTCACGGTGAGAAAATGACACCTTTGTTTTGCGATGGCGGGTTCATGTTCTTAACTTCTCTCAGCTCTACTGCTAAAAGACCACACATCCCAATGAAAAATGATAAAAAAAGAGCTGAGATTATCTTAGCTAGCCGTGTATGTACTATTTTCCATTATATCGCAAAAAGAATCACAATCACGATCCGAGCCCCGGTGCAGTGCCCTTTCGCCAAACACTTTAATTAAAATTCGCGATTGCCCACTTTACATAATTGGGTCAAGGGGGCGAGTAGGCTAAGGGGCGAGTAGGCTAAGGGGCGAGTAGGCTGGGGGCGAGTCGGTCAGGGGGCGAGTTGGAAGGGGGCGAGTTGGAAAGGGGCGAGTAGGTAAGGGGCGAGTAGGTACTAGGGGCGACTCGGTCAGGGGGCGACTTCGAGTCCAAAGACTCCAAGTCAAATGCCTTTGAGTTCGACTTCGAGTCCCCAGTCCCGAGTCCGTTTACAGTTGATTACCCGAAATAGTGGAGCCCTGTACATCTTCACGAGTTGAAAGGCCGGCTACTTTCAATAAAATTCAACCATGAACTGAATTATGAAGCGCATTGCACGTGTGTACGGCAAAACCACACGCACCATACACTAGACCGACCACGTGTTTACAAAAACATTTCACGACAAATGTGCAAAGCGCCCTCACCGTCTTCGAACTGACAGTAGGTAGACTGGTTCACAGTCCTTGTATTTTTTCTTAGACTGGTTCCCGCTTCACATATGACGAATGAGGACCGGTACCGTGAGGTCTAAAATGGCTAACATATGACATCATGCATTTCTAGGAGCGCAGCTATTGGTACGTTGCAGCTCGTAACCGTTAATTTTCAAAGCGGTTGACCTACGACCCGAGTGTTCGTAACCGCAACCTCTCTACATTCTTGACATGTACATGCTTTTAATGGAATACGTGATGTAATAATATGATATAATGGTCGAGTTCTAGCTGTAAGTGGCAATTGTATACAAATAGTTTTTTGGCAACTATAATTGGGAAAAGAACACCACCAAGGTAACTGGGTCTAAACATTCGCTGGTAATTTGGAAAGACTATTGCTAAAGTGCAGGGAAACAGTTCACTGATTTTAGTGTAGACCCAGTAACCTTGGCAACACACAAAGAGTGACATCTTAACTTTAGTACTTTTTGGGTAAAACAAAATTGTGGGATAAAAACACGCTCAGTAAACACACAAAACAACCTTAATTCTTGACCTTCATTTTATTTTAGGGTACATGCATTACAACAACTTGGCAATGATAAATAATGCCAACAATAAAAGTTTAGGTCAATAATCTTTTAAACTAGGACTAGTAAATTTTCACCAAAAATAGAACAATAACATTTTGCATGTTCAACACATAATTCTGCTAAACTGGAAAAAAGTCAAATAAGATCATATCTCCTGATAAATACAAGGTTCCTGTTATAACAAGGTAATCTGCCAATAATGACATCTTATTAATGAGGCTTCACTATATGAACTGTATGTTCTTTTGAGGTTTGACATGATGGTACACTGAATCATTTCCTGACCAAACTTTATAGTCATGCCATATGAAATCAACCAATGCCACTTGGCCAGAAGTAGGATGATTGATAACTTCTATATGCCAAGTGGCAAGACGGTTATACTCGAAAGCTTACAGGTAGGTTCATACATAAATGAATGGAGCTTGGCTAGTGGCCAAGATTTCCCAGGGCCAGATTAACTAATGCATCCAGATAATGTGTATGTACACAGTGCGAATCCAATGTTTCAATGTGAATTGGTACCACTACAGTAAACTCTCATTATAGCGCTCTTCAAGGAACCGAAATAATTTGAGCTTTATATCCAGAGAGCGCTATAACCAGTGCATACGCAATGCAGAGAATAATGGCTGGGACTTTTTAAAAAGGAGCTTTATATCGAGAAGAGCTTTATATCAGGGGGTGTTATAACGAGAGTTTACTGTATAATCGCATTTGTAACTGTGTGCACATGCAAAAACTGCATGTAACATACAGAAAGAAGTGAATGGAAGTTTTACACCCCGCAATTGCAATGGAAGATTCCTATTTTGTAGTCTCTGCTACCTCCACGTCGGGCTCCTCCACTATCTCTTGGGTAGTAACCTTTTTAAGTTTTGGAGGGTGATACGACCCCATGCCTGCGGCGGCTTCAGCTTCTTTCTGTGTGTATGGCTCAAGCTCCAGGGCCTTCAGTCTGTAAAAAAGAAAAAATTTACACATAAAAATAAATTAAAATAAATAAAAAAAGAAAATCAATAAGCTGTATTCTTCTTCAGCAAATTTTTGCGCTAAACATTTTAGTGATAAGCAAAAGTTGGTAAAACACCAATTAAAAGTAATACAGATGGCAAGGCATGATTTTTCGCTGATAGCCTGTTAGTGCTAAGTGCGAATTGGGCCCAGATCCAATATCTCAAACTCAGCAGGCAAGCGCAAACAATAAAGCAAGTTTCTGATATAAACTTTTTTAAGTCACGCTGTTAATTGTGTATACATTGGGTCGGATTAGTTTCGTCCCCTGAAGAGTGCTGTAATAAAATTTACAATGCATAATATATTTCACTTGTTACCTCCTCTTATGAAGTTTGCTTCGGAAGTGCTCCTTCATGGCACTCAAGCTGATGAAGTGTCTCCTAGGCAAGAATATAAACGGTTCCAAATAAACTTTTAACTAATATTAAAAATCCTGAGTTTTGTGCACGAATGACAGTAAACCTTGATCATTACAATCTTAATCCTACATGTTTCTGAAGGCATGTTCAGCATATTTGTGGCAATTCTGTGTAAATTCTAGGTTGTTTGTTGGGAAGTGAATTAAAGGGCATACTAATAGACCTCATGCATGGCGGCCATGATAGAGGGCAGGTTTTCATATTTAAATGTGACAATATATCCACAAAGTGCCTACTCGTGCATGACGCACTGTAAAAATGTGACTGCCCTCTGTCATGGCCGCCGTGCATAAGGTCTATTAATTACCACCAGGAATCACCAACTGTCAGGAAGCATAAGCCATTAGGACGGTAATATTTTACTTTAATACCTGCACTATTACAGCTCATCAACATGATCAAACACCAAAAAGTTAAATTGTGATGACAAATAACTCTTGTTTACAAATTAAATTTTTGGGTAGATTTAATATGCACAGACATGACATGCCCAGGATGTGTGATGATTTTTTTAATTTTACTAAATTAAGCGGGAAAATGTCATGATTTTGCGAAGGAAAAACTTAATTTTTCAGAGTTGTCCCACAGGTTTAGTGCAAGGAAGTGAAGATACTTACGCGCAGTGCAAGCAGTAATTCTGACCCATGCCCGGCTTGTCGTGATCCACCTGCTGATTCAACAGCCGTTGTGCTGCCTGGGGCTTCATGTCCACGTGGATCTGGTCCAAATCCTTCGTTTTCCGCCTTGTCCGGTATTTTTTCTGGATGTGGGTGTATCCCCGATGATGGCGTTTTCTCGCAATGCGAGTCATGGTAGTTTACAGGCCCGCAAACACACCAAATTTGCTTAAATTCCGTGTTGTTTTTTTTACTTTTGAAGGCAAAATTTTCACAAGTTTCACAATCACACTTTACTTCATCACATATATTTATTATGCGTGCGAGTTTTTAGCGCGCCCTCCAGAGGCAACAACTGTTTAAAGCCGCCCCAAGGTAGACTGGTTCCCGCTCCACATATTCCACATACAACGACTAAATATGAGGACCGGCTACCGTGGTGTTTAAAATAGCACTAAGCATTACGTCATGCATTTATTTTTTGTTAATTTTTAAAGCGCGCTGCGCGCTATATGGCATGAGTGTACAACAATTTGAAAGGGGTTATTCCATATTTGACCAATAAAGATTTAATATATTAACCTTAAAATATTACACTGCGTAGTTTTAAATCCGTGGCATCACCATAAATACACACGCATCGGCACGCATACGTCATGTACGTGCACGCGACGTCAACTCAAATTCCCGAAACACTGACGAATCGTACCCGACGATTAACGGTAACGTCCGGACGTGCATTCGGGTAAGTTCGGGAACATTCGAAAAAAGGGAGGAGTTCCTCCTGTTTCAATATGGCGGACCGGCGGTTGCCGGACCTTAAAATCAGTCAAGTGATCGATTTGTTTGGTCCGGGTACCAGACTAACCCCAAGGCAGTTGCGTTCGTGCTTGTTCTCTCTATCACTCGGGTCAATGCATTTCGCACGAACGAAAAGGCGATAAGTTTTTAAGATAGTTTACATGATTGGTAAACTGTTACAAATAGTTTTATCCCCCTGTGTGATTGAAGATATGTATGATTAAAACCAACCTGAGCAAAAACCAGCTCCGTACTTCGTCTAACTTTTGAGAAAACAGTCAAAATAAGGTTTGCAGTCATTTCGCCCCAAAATCACTTCGCCCTGAACCATTTCGCCTTGAACCACGGCCTGTGCACGAAGTGGTTTTGGGGCGAAGTGGCATTTGGGCGATGTAGTGTTTGGACGGAGTAATTTGGGGCGAAATGGCACTCGGGCGAAGTGGTTTGGGGCGAAATGGCACTTAGGCGAAATGGTTTTGGGGCGAATTGAATTTTCGTCTCATGAGACAAAAACTAATTGTTTTACTCATTTCTCAAAGACTATAGCACTTCAGACAAAACCATTTCAGGGAAAGTTTTCTGCAGTCGTCATGTTTATAATTATTGTGCGTAAAGTTAGGCGTAAATCTCAACATTTCTGATTTTTGAGATTACCAATGATGTACACTGCCTTTAATACCACATGTATCGCGACACTTTAGGTCCCAACTAAAATCAGACTTCCGGGACGAAAAGTTAGGCCCTTGAAACTTCAAAGGTGTGTTTACGACACAAGTGAAATATAAACTATTAGCTGGTACGTATGAGAAAATTTTAAAGAAAAAGATAAAAATTATACTTTTGGACTATCCTTTCGTATTATCTTACACCGGGCCCGGGAGCTTTTTGTTGCTAAAAATCGTCCGGTCTTTAAAAGTGAACCTTTAATATGATTAACAAAACGTTGCTGTAGGCTTGGAAAAACAATGTTCGGTCTACGTGAATACCTCCATTATACTACACAGCGTACAGTTAGTTATGGAGCTCTAAATGCCGGTGTTATAAGTAGGCTAGCTTTAGGAGTTTGATTTCGCAAAAAATATATACATTGTTGCGAAATTTGACCAACGCTCTATGGGTGACTGACTTGCCCGAAGGGTTTGGGGCATTGCATTTCCTAATACAAAAAACGGTTCCTCTCGGTTCCGTTGTTAACCGAAGCTACCGCTTGGAGCAAATTAAGACTATTTCAACTCTTGTGTTTGCAATCGTACGCTCAATTAAACAATGGTCTTTGTCTGCAAACATTTACATGACTACAGTCGCAGTTGTTTTCTTTTCAGATGAATTTAATCATGCGTTGGTGGGAAACGGGAAGTGTTGGCGAAATAAAATTAATTTGGCTGCCGTGGAAAAGGTTTAATTGAAAACAATTTTGCAGACGCATTTGAGGGATCATTGATGTAATTCTCAAACCAACATTTCTAAATAATTTCAAATAATTGTTTGGCTGCATGGTAAAGCACGCATACAGAAATTGCAAACATCAACCAAATTATATGAAACACCGTTTTAATGACAAAAATACTTGATTAGAAAACTGCAGTATAAAAAGACGGAATTTCAAGATTCAAGATTAAGACTATAAGATCAGTAGGGCCTATTGCTATAGGATAAAGTCCAGCAGACATGAGAGCAAGATTATGACCATCAGGTCAGAGACAGCTATCCAAGACCGGTAGATTCGAGACCAAATTAAACTGGTATAGATCCGAGACCAAGACCAGCAGATCTGTGGAGACCAAGACCTAGACATTCAGATCAGAGACGGCCAAGACCAAGAGATCGCAGACAAAGGTCATGACCATCAGGTCAGAGACGGCCAAGACTGACAGATCTGAGACCAAGACCGGTATAGATCAATGGATACCAAGACCGCAGGAGAGTCAGTCAGCCTCAGAGACATCAGCAAAGACCACAGTACTTCCGAGACCAAGACGGCAAAGCCCGCGTCCACGGACCAGGACCCAAACAGGTCAAAGACAGCCAAAAAAAGCATAACCTGAAACCAGGATCAGCAGACCCGAGACCAAAACTTGGGCTATCGGGTTTGAGACAGGCAAGACTGGTAGATCTGCGGTCTGCGGAGAGTAAAGCCCAATTCATACTCGCTCGGCGACCTACGTGCGGAACGGAAATTTTGTCCGCTGAGTAGGGTCAAACAAGTTCAACAGTGCGCGGTCAGTATTAACTCTGCAGCGACTACACTCGGCGAAAGTGCGGCGAGTATGCGGCGAGTGAGTTCGGCGGAGAGGTATGAACCTAGCTTAAGTCCATGCATGACCATCATTTCAAAGACAGATCATTGAAGACTGGCAGTATGAGCCTAAGGTCAGAAGATCCGACACCAATAGGACCATCGGGTCTTTTAGCACTTATTTTAAGACTTCTTCGAACTTCTTTGTCTTAGAATTTCCACATGCCCATAAAAATAAATCAAATTCTTGTCTGAATCATAAATCATACATTTAGAGGCAGAATGTGCATACATTCTCGAAACACAGTACATGGACGAATTGCACCCGACGATCAACGATAACGTATGGGCGTGCTTTTCTCCTGGTTTAATTACATATATCGGACCTAAAGATTATTTCAAACAACGGAATCGTTTGGTCTGGGAACCATGCAGATTCTGATTGGCAACTGCACACAAAATGTGTCTTCTTTGGGGGAAACAAGATTGCCGTCTGACAATCTAAAATGCTACGAATTCGCACTTTTCTCCTGGACTTTTCTCTAAAGCTACTGAAAACTTGGTGCTCTAATGCAGTGAACGATTATTACTAACCTTCCCTATTTTTCCAGGGTGGTTATTTTTTAATAACTTGGACCTTCCATTTTACTTATTATATTACAAATCGTGTATGCCGCCTTGAGCGAAAACTGAATGCGTGAAAGGAATTTATATGATAAAAAGCATCGCTTTTCAGCTTGAAAAACATTTCCTTCTGACTGCGCAAAATTAGTACTTTTCCGCGCAGCGGGAAGGGTTACAAAAACAGCATGCGAACTGAACTCGGATATTCTATCGCGTATATGGGTGCATGTCGTACGATGCGCACCGTGTAGGCCCTACGCCTGAAGAACAGCACAGCCCCAAATAGTAATCCGTACCAGCGGGCGTACCGTAAATTATGCACTTAAGTTGGTGCGGTATACACGAGAAACGACGGTGCTCGCAGACATCATACAACGCGAGCATCGCAAGGATTATTCCAAGCGGCAGCGAGACAGATTCTGCTAACCCCTTGTAGGACTAGTATACTGCATTCGGTTCATGTGGTGGAAGTGTCTGCCCAGGTACTTCGTGATTATGCGCGGGACAGGCAATTTTGAGTGACGCAGACCCATCTCGATGATCGCTTGCTGCTGCGCGGGGTCATTATTGTTTCTACGTGGATGTTAGCGAGTATGTAGTACGAAGCTTAGAAATTCACAGCCGATCGTATCGGACCTAAACCACGGGAACTAATCAATGAATGCCAACTGCTCGGCAATTTATACTGCTCCTTTTGTCGAAAGAGCAAGGTTACTCTCAACGGTTTCATTTAATCAAATAATCTGATTCCTCCAGAGGGGCTGAACAAGACAGTTACACCCGGAATATTCAAGGTAGGTAAATATTTATGGACGGCACGCCAAAGGCCCCCATATAGAAGTAGAAATACTTGTATTTTCTGATTAATTAATAAGCTCTCCATCAGACGATAACTTGAACAAAAAAGATTAATTCAAAAAAATATATGTCACAAAAAGCCAGTTTTCGAATAATTATTCACATTTTCACCGTCTGCACTGCGTGATGTATATTTTCATTAGACGGGATGCAGTGCTATCTTTAGATATCGGTCCAAAGGTCGTGGCGTTGAGCGAAAGCTTGTGGGATGCGGGAAATAGCTGGACCGTTTTTATCTTAGAAATTTAAATGTACTTTGCAGCATAACATTGTAATTGTATACAGGAATGTGTATGGTTTATTGCCGTGCAGCGAGTGGCAAAAATACAAAACATGCATAGCAGAGTGGGAAAAACAGCATTTTTAAACAAAGTCAGTATCGCAAATCTCCACAATGTGTTGTGGTTTTATAAATTATGGTTAAGGGGCAAAATCATGTCACGTTAGGACTTTGTTTATAAACGCCACATACGTAACCCCACAAAATGCATCAGCCAGCACAATTATATATATACTTAAATTGGAAAAAAAATAATAACAGGAACAACAGCAATGCATAACTAATGAACAGAGTTGATCAACTGCCTTGTAGAAATTTCAGCCACAGACGCAGCAATACTTCAACAATCCATGCACGTTTGTTTGTGTTGAATGATTGGTAAAAGAAAAGAAAACACATTTTGTAAAAAAGAAAGCACCTTCGACACAAAAGTTAAAGTTTTATCAACACACTGTTGGCACTGTCACATCATCAGTGATTCCAAATTGTTTTACATCGATTTTTTTCACGAGAAAATGTCACGAAGGGGTCTCGATTAGGAAAATGCTTTCATCCCACAATTCAATACACGATGACAGTGTATGCATAAGTGCCCGCAGAACGTGTGGGAATTGGAAATTATATATATATTTTCAATTGATTAGAAAGGTCTTAAAAAGGGGTTGTCGGGCCATATAGTAAGGCGCAGTGGGACTCTTCCCAGGGATGTATTAAAGGTTCTGCCTCGGTGCCCCCAGGCCGCCCACTGCAGACTGCTTTATTATAACATTAAATAAATTCTTTCCTCAAACATTTAAGGTGCTTGCTTATGTTGAATAAAACAGTTGTAAATGTATAGCAGGCTAACACTATGAGCAACTAACAATGGAAATTGGGCACACACCATTGTTAATAACAATGGTTTGTGCCCAATTTCCATTGTTAGTTGCTCACAGTGAAATTCCTGAAACTAAAGGTTCAATACTGTTGTTAGTATCTCAGTAACATTCGACCCTTTGTGCATGTGCTGGATGATAGAAATTTGTGCTGGTATAGATGAAAACAGTTAACTCCTCAGTTCTCTATTAAAGGAGTCGTGACTAGATGTTTTTTTCTTCAAAAAATTGTATTTCGTTCTAACCTAACAACCATATAAAATGCATCCCCAAAATACTATTCAACAGGAAATTTGCAATCCCCAATTTGAATGTGGAAGCCAAAAAAAAAAGGGTTGGTGTAGGCCTAATCATTGCACTGCTTTATGGAATCGGGTAAATTAGTTTAATAAACTAGTTTGATAAACACTAACGATATCCCTGGAAATGAACGGATTGAGAGCATGCAAGAGATTTCTGAAGACGAACAGAGCACGCTGTTCGAAACGTTGAGTTCACACTCACCGGTTCTTTTCAGAACCCACCGGTTCTTTTCAGAACCCACCGGTTCTTTTCAGAACCACACATATACAAAAGAGATTCACATGGTGCTACCGTAAACCCATACACACACAGATTTCAGAATGGTAATGACTAATAAGAAAAATATGACACATGGTATATACGGTATCAACATCTCAACACTCATAGGGAAAAAAACGAGGAACTCAAAAATGTGATCTGGTCACGCTCTTTTAATCTATAAAACTAGCGAACAAACATAAAATATATATAGGCCTATACGAGTTTGTTACATGATCATTGAATATATTTTGGTGACCCAGGTATATATAGTTTGCATTACAATAGTTTACATTGCATCCAGAGAACCAGCTTTGCCGCGCACAACCTTAAAAGCTTGACACAGATTTTCACTGTTTTCTCGGAACGTCTAGAGGTGCTGAGCACTTAATTATACGGGTTCGTCTAAATATCACATCGTCAATCACACATGCAGATAACGCCGTTTGTTAGTTATCCAGTTCTGTAATCTATCTAATGCCACAAACGGACCGTGCAAATACAACAAATCATAAAATTACGTATTCTCCGAATTTATGCAATGCCGCACAACGCAGACGATGCGTATCTATATACCTTTATTCTTTGTGCAGTGACTGCATGACTATATACATTTCCATCAATTTCAGTTCCTGTTAGATCAGAGCGGACATTGAAAATCTGTACGACAGAGAAATCATTTGATTGGCCCACCTTGCATGACCCACTTATTTCGCCGAACTGTTCAAGGCAACAATTTTGTGACTCTGTGGAAACCTTGCAAATACTCATTTGGTATAAGTGAAATCGTACATGTTTATAAATAATAACTTTTAGTATGGAAGTCAAGTGGAAGCATCAAAAACTAAAACTACAAAATTATTGAATGATATAGTCAGAGTCATGTGAGAAATAACGCCTTGCATAGTGTACTGTCATTTCAGCCAATACAAATTATAAAGAATAGTGAATCGATAAACATCTGTACACACATCTATGGAGACTCCACTGTTGGTAAGATGATATCATAGCCTTCTTTATACAAAAATACATAATTTCATTTGCAATAAAATAGAAAACCAATGCAGTAAACATGCTTCCGTATATGTTTATACCGTACTGCCATACCATCACGTGCGGGAGTCGCATACCGATTACCGGACAACTTGGGGTCGTCAACAAGCTATAACGAAGGACTGCGTCTGGTGATGGATGGGGTATTCGTTGAAAACAGCTCGTATGTAAAGCCCGGTATATATATATACACTGGCACTTTTTTTCGGCCGACGCGACGCGACGCGACGCGACTCGACTCGACGCGACGCGACGCGACGCGACTCGACTCGACTCGACTCGACTCGACTCGACTCGACTCAACTTGTTGGCTAGAGTTGGTGTCAGTTGGAAAAAGTCGCTAGACCCGCTAACCACAGCCGACTGGTGGGTATATATACACTACACCGACTTGCCGCAACTGAGTCCGACAAAAGGTCAGTGAATTTGGAGAAACGATTTCCCGCGCTTAGAAAATATGGCGAAAACAGCAGGGTTGGAAAACAGAGGTAACTGCGCGCGTTGATTGGCTGCCGGGCCGGGCTCACCGACTCTCACCGACATATGCGACTGGCGGTATACACTGGCAAATGACGACGCGACTCAACTCAACTCAACTCAACTGAAAGTCTGGCCTTCAGACTAGTTCAACTTCAGACGACTTCAGACTAGAAGTAGCCTTTTGACAAGGCCTCGTGAATTTGGGCGATTTGCTGACTTGAGTAGAGTCTACACACGCCCAGTGTCTCATTCACTTGGCCTTTTTCGAATTGCGAGGCAATTCTTATGTTTTTCTTTATAATTGCTACCGAATTCGGTAGCAGAAATCAGCCAGTCACGTGCAGGTCACCCTATGCAAATTACGTCGTGAGCTCCTACAAACAAGGGAGGTAGGCTTACGCTTTCAAATTCACTGGGCAAATTAAACAGCAAATACATCAAATCAAATGGAAATTATATTCGTTCCGTATAAAACTTGGATGTAATAAACAATTTGTAAATTTAAACGCATTTACATGGAGCTCAATGGAGTATCTTCGAAGCAAATTTAAGTGCCGTACCTACATTGATAATGAACAAGTCCACAACGCCGCAGGCGATGTGATTGGTCGGATTGTCCTGTGGGAACTTATGTGACTTGCATCACACGCGCGCGTGCAAAACAGGTATCTAGCGCTCATTGGCTGAAAGCTGACAGTTTGTTTTCGATCTGTTTTCAAAATATTTACGTGTAGAGTGGGACGCGGTTAATGATGTTGTGATGAATAATGTAGCAGTAAAAGTAAAAGGCTTTATGGCAAGACAGAAAGCATAACGTTCGCCCAGCCTTTATATAACTCCGCCCAAGACGCTCAATTATCCCACATTTTACCAAACAATATAACCCCAAAGCCATAAAGCCTTGCCAAAAAGCTAAACTAGAGAAGCAACTTTGACTCCGATTTGAGTCGTGAAGTGGTATAGCCTATACACTTACCGACTTTCACCAACTAGTTCGCTCCCGCCGAAAAAAGTGCCAGTGTATATGGGCCTATAGTTGTGTTTATGGCACAAACACAGAGGGCCGGGTCGGTATGTTATACGGAACGCTAGTATTGCCTTCTTATGCCATTAAGTCAAATCATCAATGTGAATTCCCAAAAACTTCCGAAGTTCAGAAACGGTGGCGAATGATGAAAAAACATCCACAGATGTCAAAGCATACATTTAAAGTTTCAGTCTGAATTTACGCCAAACAGATTTAGGTTTTTTAGTTTTTGCAATCAATACATTTAGTGTACATGTATTATATTTTAGGGTCATGTAATGTGTAGCACGCGAACGTCGTATTGATATTCTTGTACCTAAACACAAAACGCCGTAATTTACAATCGGCCTAGTACTTACTTCTATGGCAACTGCTGATAACGGGAAACTCGTAAAAACACAACGGGTATAATTTTCTCCCTTTCAAGTCAAGTCCGACAAGCTCATGGCGATGCAGATATTGCCCATTACTCGGTAATCCCTGACATTTATTGCTTTGTTTATGTACTGTGCCCGTACAAAATCTAGTCCAGGGATTATCTATCTTTTCGTTGATCGTATAGCGGTCTCCCTGACCGTGTTGCAACCATTTTCCTCCCGAGGATAATTATTGAGTCGATCACCGCGGGTGATTAGGCGTATTCGAGTTCATACATTATTTATTTGCCCCTTGACAGATATTTCCTGTCCTTTAAAAGTTGATATGTTTGAAAAGAATGTCACTGTTTGTTCACACACTATGACGACTTTAAAGTGCGGTATTTTAGAAAGCAGCGTAAATTATGCATGTCGGTCTTGAAACGTGGAAATTCAGCTGGTACTATAACAGCCGTTTCAAATACTACTAAATCCCCCAAATGGGTCTGCATGCATGGACAGGCACGTAGTGGTTCTTTCCCCGCATTTTACCTCTAGCTTCCCGGGCTCAATTCCCGGGAATTCAGCCATTGAGCTGTTTGATATATAGCTTAATCACCACTTATAAATGACAGGGTATACTTCCAATCACAATGTATGTGGAAAACAATTTGCACATTTTGTTTAAATTACGTCTTAGGATGTCAACACTAGATCCACGGTCCGGTATCTCTCACCAGTTAAACTAGCACACCGGAAGGACAATGTGTAAAATAATGGTCAATGCTGACAACTTTGTTTGTCGTATAGCCCGTCTCAAACGATTGTTTTTTGTTACAGATATTTGAGTATTTGTGACATCATATTTCAGACAGCTGTCAACCGATTACGTCATCATGACGTCATTTTCGCATTAAAAAACGCACTAGGAAACTAGCTTGCCTGGGAATTATGAACTTGTTTATGAATCAAGGTGCTGCAGTGAGGCTCTTTTCCTATGGTTGAACGTAATCACGAATAATACAGACAATGGAATTCCGACTGGTTTAGAATACATTATACAATACGCCAGCCTTTTGTAAAAATTGTAGGTCTATAGGCCTATACAAATTATGTTCAAACGGTGAAGTTCACTCGTGTACGCCATTGTATTATTTTTACCATAGGCCTACCGTTTCATTAGTTTCACGTGAAAGGGAACGCATTTTCTCTGAGAGCAAGTTCAAAGCGCACACATGTAGGTCAATTTCACATGTGCATTATCATAATTCCCGCTGACATGGTGGGGAAAATGCGGCCATTAGGAATTGAATAGCCTGCAGCCAGGGATTATTCAATAAGTATTGCAATTGGCTGTCACACACTGTGGGACAGACGACAAACGGAGTTTCCCGCGACCGATACACCGACGGATGTGGACGTTCAACCGATAACACCATTGGTAATCCTGTGTTGCATATCCTATACTGAACGAGGTAAATGTCTGTAACAGCAGTAGTAGTATGTATCCAGCAATATTTATTGTTTTAAAGATATATAAAATTTATACAGGATTAGAAAAAAATCTTACAAACGGCGTTATCACCATATTATGTGCGGTTAAGAAACATTTGCAAAGTCAGCTTAAAAGAAACACACCGGCTTACTGTTTAGCCTACATAATGTAGTAATCTAGCATCCTTGAAAATATTTTTTTCAAAATATCACGTACGGTAGGCCTAATTAACTAGAAATGTTTAAAATTAACAAAAGAGACAAATGTTGGGCTATACGCTTTACCAGCCGTCGCGATGTATTATGTATCATGTGTTTGTAAATAAAGGTGGCGATGATTTCCATATTCATGAGCAAAGCTGTGATGTCATCTCAGGACAACAGAGGAATTCTCCATAGACTTGTGTACAAAATTTGGTGCCATTTTCAGTGGCTTCTTTATGCCATAAACTGCATCAGTTTACTGAGTTTGTTTAGTATGTCATTTGCAACAATCCTAACAAGTTTGTTCAGGTCAAAAATGGATCAGTGGGCTCCAGTTACTGTTTAAAAAGTAATGTTTTTTTCTTTGTTTTTTAACTGTGGGTTTCCTCCATGATTAGCAATAAACAGCGCCCTCACCTGTCAAGAACATGTTGAAATAGAGAAAAGGTTACTTCTTTCTGAAATAGAAAAACAATTTGAGTATCATTTTCTGATACAGTTGTACTGTAAATCCTACACAAACTTGCAGCGACTGTAATTAATGGCACCCTTTGGGCTTTTCCGCAGCATGTCTTCGTATAACGATCCAAACACGATTCATCACCGTCTATTTATGGCATGCAGCAGAGAGATATATAGACAGGGCAAAGGCGAACTCTGGACTAAAAATACACGCGCATCATGCCACTTCTATAAATTCGACGAATTTCCTGACAAGCCACGCCACACGGATATTATAACTTGTTTTACCGTCTCATCGTACAGAATCTGCCTTGAGACGAATTTCTTTGGTGTCGTTTCTGTCTGACGACAAGCTTTAATTCCATTTTGTGAAAGTAGTTCCGTGAATATTGAAACAATTTAAGTACACTCGACCAAACAAGTTCTGTCACCAGTAAGACATTTATAGATATTTATTATTAAATTGGATTTAATGTAGGAAAATAATATATCAAATTTTAGCTGAACATATCCCTCAAAGGAATATAGCTCAAGAGTGATCATGATGGCAAGCTTCACTGAACAGGAATGCAACAAAGGAGTGCGGGGTCAGAATGAAAAACACCAAAGAACAATGCAACTTGTGATTTGGGCAATTTGTGTGTAGACAATTTGGAAATGTTTAAGTGAGTTTGGATTTATCAATGTCTTGTGAAAAAACATCCAAATCAAAATGGTTAAATTGTCCAATCTGAATCGTGCCATTGCATTAGGTATGGTGGAAGCAAAATACTGAACTGTAACTCCCTTTGCCTGAGTGCAATAAAGTTGACATCGTTGTTTTTCATTCTGACCCCACACTCCTTCGTTGCATTCCTGTTCCGTGAAGCTTGCCATCATAGACTCCGTTGAGCTCTATTCATTTGAGTGATATGTTCAGCTAAAATTTGATGTATTATTTTCCTACATTAAATCCAATTTCATAATAAATATCTACAAATGTCTTACTGTTGACAGAACTGTTTTGGTCGAGTGTATGTATATGCGCAAACATGGAAGACAATGGAAGCTATACAAATATTTTCAAACGTACACTATGCCCAAGTTTGGGCAAGTTTTGACGATAAAAAGCGCCCGAAACTGATGTAAGGAAAATAAAGGGTCAAAAATTAGAATAGAATGATTCACACACGCAGGTATTCCTTCAAATCGTCTCATTTGGGTGCAAGTGCCCGACAAAGATACGTTTTAGTTTCGGGGACCGAATTTTAGCTACTGAAATTCAGTCTAATTTTAATTCAGTCACATTAACCTGGTAAATGACGTCTTCTGTCTCACAGGCTGCCAAAAGTATAGGCATGCGTTAAGAATGGCTTCAATACAGTAAGTCTCGTTAAATAAAATTAAATGCCACTAAAACAGAAAACACGACGTTCAAATCCCCGGTCGCCCAAAACACATCTGTTCTTAAAATACAATCGCTCAAAGCTACGTAAACAAGTTGTGCGTGAGTAAAATGTTACTTGCAAGCGTATGAGAAAGTAGAAAATGCTTGGTAATGTACCTTTAAAGAATGGCAGGGTTTACAGTCATTAACCATGCATACTCTGATGTCGTGATGTGCATGCTCTGATGTCGTGATGTGCATGACGTTAGGTTTCCTGGTAAATTGGTGACGTACATTATTATGGACATCAAAATTACGATGAACACGTGTCGAAATGTTTTTTCGGGGTTACGTTTAGTGCGTAGGCCTACATAAAACGGTAAACAAGTTAAAAATATTTAAAGGATAATACACGGTGAATTTAAACTTCAACGTATACATGTGAACTGTCATGTTAAACGAATAAGCCTCGTGTTAATATTTGACATACATAAGATATATAGTAACCTAATACACAGCTAACAAGATATAAATTTCGTACACAGACATCATTGACCCTTAACCTCATCCACGTCCGGCAGAAACCGGAAGTGGCCCTGTAGTTGATAGGGTTGATGTTAGTGTCCTGGGTGATTGGCCTTTCCAGAAATTTAAATGGTGACGTCATCACGTTGAAGGAGTGAAGGACACCCTCTATAACAACGAAATTTAAAATGTCCTAAAATTAACGTTTGAGCAAACCAGCTCATTATTAGTGATTGTAAAGTTGGTCGACCACCAAACATGTTTATGTGGTCAAAACCATGATTACCTCATCAGTCCTTTAAAGGCAATGTATTAAAAGTAACAATTGTTTTTGAAGTTGAATAGTTTACGCGCTTTTTGAACGGTGATCAAGTTGAACTTTTTAACAGTGATCAATTTGACTGCTTTGAGGTCTTTGACAATAACGTCATGATGACGTCATTAAATGTCATGCATGACTTGCAATGAATTAAAAATTGATGGCCCAAATGTTCCAAAAGTAATACAAATTCAGCGCTTCAACATGATCCCAAATCTTTCGGTAAATGTCGCAGCTTACCAATAATTTACACAGACGTTGACCTTTGACCTCATTCACTTCCGGCAGAAACCTGAAGTTGACCTACTATTTGAAAGTGGTAAGGGATGCAGAAAATGGGTTAATAGTGTTGGTGTCTGGGGTGATTGGGCATTCCAAAAATGGTGACGTTTTCACATGGAAGGTTGCCCTCTAGCGACAAAATTAAAAACATCCATAAATTAGGATGTATGGCAGCGTTTCTGGAAATTATTTGTGTCGTAAAACCATTAATGACAATCATAACTTATGATTACCGGTATCAACGTAAATCGGTGCAGGGAATAAATAACCTTGCACGTTTGATAGATAAGACGATCAGTTGCCAAAAAAGGCCTCCGTTCTGTTGTCATATAGAAAGATCTCGCTTTCTATTTTTTTCAGATTGTTTGTTATCCGTGGATCGCCAATAGTCGCCATGGGAGGACAGCAAAGCAGTAACGGGACTGATGCATATAAGGTGGATATTTTTGGGGACAGCATGAGGAAGAAGTTCGACAAAGGTAAATTGTGTAAATTTTAGGGGACCATTTAATAGAAAACACTGTCCAAGATTTGGGAGACTTTTGGCGATAACAAGCGCCACGAAACTGATGCAGATGCTCTAAAATACTTGTATTTGTTCAAAATGCCTCGTTTGGCTTTAACTATATGTAGCTGTTATAATACGCTTTGTGGTTTCAGGGCTGCCCGATACTCCTATAGAAATGCACACCTGTAAACAACGCGTGATGTCATTAGGTGTTTTGTCTATAGGGAGTTGCTTGGTCCTTAGTTCAAAACTCCTTAGTGGTGATGTTTCTGTCGTAATTACAGTTCATTTACGTCAGTGTAGTTAACTTACTAAAAAACGACTTCGGTAACTGAAGACCAAAACTGACTATTCATTGAATCTGCAGATACATCATGTTTCTAGTGGCAATAGCCAAAACAGTCCCAAGGTAAAAACAAAACTTACTAAGATTATATATCTGATTTTTTAGGTGAACTGAAGGTCACTGATACACACCTGTGCTTCGTGGGCGCCAAGAACAACTTCGAGTGGCCTCTTGGTGGCTTAAAGCGCTTTGGTCAGGGCAAAAAGATCTTCAGCGTGGAGTTGCTGGACTTTAACGACGTGCTGAACACGCGAGAGGTCTTCTTTCGCTCCAAGAGCGCCCAGGTTATCTGCGAGGCCTTCCGCGAGAAGCTGGCGGCCTTCGTTGAGCGAGACGCGCAGGCCACTGCCGCCGACCAGCCCGGGCCTGAGCCGGCCACGCCCGCTACTGCTCCGATGATAGAGGCGGTGTCTTGATGGACCAAAATCCTTCTCCTCTGGACGTGCAGGCGTCACGGTGCGGAGGGCTTTCTTTTGTTCAGAATTCAGCAAGGAAGCTCTCCGCACATTCCAACTTTCTTCGCGTGCCGTGATGCATTATCGTCTTTTCTACTGCAGAACTAAAGAAAACGATTGCAAAACAATAGGAAGAACACAAACACTTGCTGCTCGAGGACCTTGGCTTGGGCACAAAGGGAAGCATGTTCCAAAGGTTCTATTGTAACAAAAATGTTTGATAATGATGTTTAAACTATGAGCGCGTCGATCGGGAAGAACTGCATCTACATGTAGCCGAATGGAAATGTACTTCATTCAACATTTTGCTGAAGAAGCGTCCACCCAACGTGGATCTACGCCAAGTGGAATCTTGGCTATTATGATGGATCGGAGTTATCATATATTCACACAGAAGCAAGTGTGAATCGTGTAAAATGTAACCTGCTGATTGAAAAGGTGTCAAACTCTAGCCTCGCCTTTGCAACGAGGCCTAGAACGCCACGCGTCTTCTGGTACCTTTGAAATCGCGCGCCTCCCATGCTGATGTACCGGTAGTCCTTGAAGTCAAGGAGCTCAGGGAGGCACTAACGGGCAGAGCGGAGCACCCTATAGCTCAGCGACTCTTAGAGGCTGGTGCAGTCAGCGTTGCCAAAAGAGGCGGCCATACATGTTTCTGACCGATAAAATGTTATATATCGCAGCCTCCTCCATCTTTGGGTCAGAGTAAAATCTTGCATTTCTTTGTTGAAGAGCATTTTTCCAATAGAAGAGTTCTGGGAAAAACCACAGCCGAAGTCTTGAGTAAATATTTCTTTAGCAGCACAACCAGCATCTTTTGCCATAGCTAGCTATGGGTATTTGTTTTGCTGAGGATGGGTATTTGTTTTGCTGAGGATGTTTTGTGCGCAAGAACCCTCAAAACCACATCATTATTATTCCAAGAGCCACTCTGTTGTGAATGCGGGTGCATAGGTCGATCTCAAACAGAATGTGTCTATATGTGCCACTGCATATATTCAACAGAACAACCAACTCTAGTAAACGAGGAATAAACAGATTCAGTCTTGTAAATAATAAGTGGAAGTATTTTGTGCCCATCACGATGCGGTATGCACTATATTAAGTGCGTTTCCTGAGGACACGTTAAAACTCAGTCATAGCGTGCTTGGGCGGGACTCGAACCCACGACCTCCTGCATGCTAGGCAGATTAGCATTTTTAAATGCTCATCACACAAAATACATGGTCATAACAACTTGAGTCATTTGGTATGTAAAAAAATGCATCTAGCAATTGTTTTCCCACCCCTCCCCAGGCTATCCCACCTTAGTGGTGGGGGGAGGGGGCAGGGGGAGGGGGTTTGGGGGGATTGTCACTTTTTTGCGTGACAAAATTCCCACCCATGGGGCAAAATTTAGGTGACAAATAATCCCCACCCACGGGTGCAAAACATGCGCGTCCTGCTATCACTGAAAGTTGCACAGATTTTGTTAATGGGTAAAAATCCCGACCCTGGGGCAAAAAAATCGACCAACTCCACCTAAGGGGTGGGGCAGTGCGGGGGGAGGAGGGGTGGGAAACAATTGATAGGTGCATTAGCTTCCCAATTAAAGATGTGATTGACCATATACGCACATTTCCAAACTTTTTGAGGGGTTTATTAAAAGAAGTATACTGTAACAAAATATATATTTATTGTACATTGTATATATTGGTTCTCGCTGACGCTCAAGTGTCATTAAACTTTGGATATTGTGTCAAAGGCCATATAACACAAAACAGTAATTGGGGCAATGACAAAGTTAAATTATCAATGTAAATTCTATATAAAAAAAGAAGGAAAAAATCTGTTGTACAGTGGCATGGGTAACCTAAATTCACATGGTTTGGGGGTCAATTTCTGTGAGAAATCAAAATTTTTTTTTTTTGTAATTCAAAATGTGCGGAAATTGCAGGTAACGTTTTCCGCCCAATGTTGGCAGTTGGATTAAACGTGCCTGCCTACATACCGGTAACACCAGGAAGGGCCTATTATAAGTTAGAAATAAATAATGCTGCGTAGCACTGTGAATTATCACTAAAGTTGAAATACAAAATATAAACAGTGCTCAACGAGAACAAAATATGAAGCCAAGCTTTCGGTGCGATGCACCGTCTTCAGGACTTAGTATATCCAAAACCCGTAAAAACACAATGCTCTTCAGTCACATTCAAGTGACAATGTACTTGCCGATTATTTCTGTAGAAAACGTTTTAGAGTGTTCGTGTTATGTATAATATGGAGTTTATTGGCATGAGGTTGAGCTTACTGACATCGATTAGCATGTGCTAATGTGAAAGTAATTTTCTCGCCCCTTTATCGTGGTTTGCATAATATAGAATTTCCCAGTTACTTTAGCACTTATATTAAGCAAATTCTACAGAACGATACTTTAATTTCGTCCCCAAACAGTGACGAGCTCAGTTCTCAATTTCAATTTTAATATAGAAAAGCCACAAATGTATTGCATTTGCTGTGCAGTATTCGAATTGGTAGCATTCTAAATCTCTTTCTTAAAGGAGCGTGTTCAGATTTTTCCAGAAAATGGATTTCATTTTAACATAAGAATCATATTGAATACATCCCAAAAATACTATCCATGGGAAGAAAACAGGAAATTTGCAATCTCCGATTTGGATGTGGAAGCACAAAGGTTGGTGTAATTACTGCACAGCTTTATGGATCCAGATAAATTAGTTTACAAAACATCGGTGTTTTCTTTTTACCACATCCTTGACAAAATATAGGCCTACGGATTAAGAACGCGAAATTTCAGAATGGTAATAAGAACAAATATGACAAACGATATGGTATAAAATCTCAACACCCATGAGAAAAATGGGGGTTCAAAAATATGATCTTGTCACGCTCCTTTAATATCTAAAATATGGGAAATCCTATATAGAATTATTAGTGGGTTTGACCGCTAGTATTCTGGATTTTTCTTGCCTAAACGTGACCCTCCTTTCTTTGTCTTTCTTATATCTTATGGTGCGCCTTAATTGGCGAGATTTGTCTCACGGTACACCTTTAGATTATATTAAATATTGTTTTTCAAATGTCTTAAAGTGTACAGTAGAATTGGTTAATGGTTAGGTTTGTATTGGCGTTGGTACAAACCGAAGATTTCGAAATCCGAAAATTCGGTTTCATGAAAATCGACAACGATTTAATCCTCTGATTTTGCAAATCGTATCCCTAGCGCGCGAGTTAACCAGATTGGAACTCTATATACCCACATGACACATTGGGTGAGGTCACAATTCTGTGTGTGTTACGTGTTAGTGTTAGTGTTACAGATCTGTTACTGTTAACAGATCTGTAACACTAACACTAACACACATCTGCACATATGGGTAGTTATGGGGTACTTCCGGGTTGTCTCTTTTGTTCCCTCGCACACTTCCCTTTGTCTCCCCTTTGTTCCCTTTGTCAAAATTCATCCCATAGGTAAAGCACTAGTTTTACCTTGTGAGGTACCAAGTGGACAAAGACCGACTTGTGGGGCACCATTGTTCCCTTTGTTCTTTTTTCCTTGTGGGGTACCTGGGTACCCCACAAGTGTAGGTATGTAGGATCACGTATACACACACAGAATTGTTACCTCGCCCATCGTCTCTTTGAACGTGTTTTTGAACATTGGTTCGGAAAGTACAAAGACGTTCGGCACCTTTTAATGTGTTTTGTTATATAGTGCTGGTATATTTTGCGGTTAAAGCAACATAGACGAAAAAGCTAAAATAAAAGTGTCTTTTGTTTGGATCATAGCTTCAGACAATTTTGTAATTTACGTTTCCGATTGGAAATGGGAGATCGATCTTTTTATCAAGTTCGGTTTCGGATAATTATTCGGTTTTTAAATGTGAAACCAAATATTCGAAAAATTCGGCTGTAGGCCTATAAGTTACAATTTTATTACATTGCAACACTTTTTAGACAGTAATAAAGTTGGTGTAGAAAATGTAGGCGCATTTTCGAAGTAAAACGCTGTTTTGAAGTAAAACGCTGTTTAGTTTATTTTCAGATGATCTATTATGCTCGCCACTTTACTTGTTAATGTGCACATTTTATAAACTATCCTCTAAAACTGCTGCTACGCATAATTTCTATAACGCACGATATAGACAGCCGAAGTCTGACGTGTTGCCATGGCAATTGGCTCTAAACTAACATTGCAAAAGCACAGGGACACGGCTCAGTGATTTTGAGTTTAGAGCCAATTATAGGCAACCAACAAAAGATGACGTATTCACTTCGGCAATCTATTGCTGCGCATTATTCTATACCGACTATAGTTACCCTATAAAGTGTCATGACCCAAAAAGAGTGCTCTCGTTCTTCAAAAAAAAAAAGACTTAAAAGAAAAAAACTTTCTTTAAATTAAATCAAAACAAAAGGTACATTATTTTAGGTGATAGGCCTAATCTTTCATATACAGCCTGAATGGATATATTGCCCTATATTGCAGTCATGTGATCCTTTAACAAAGATAGGCCATTTGGGACGAGGCAATACATGTAAGTATATATACCCAAGATATTCTGCCCTGAAAGCAACATGCACCCGAAACAATGCAAGATGAAACCATGCATGGTCCAAAAATATTATCAGTTGATATATTATAAATTCACACGCGAGTGAATCATAACCTGAATGTTGCCCTGCTGATTGTTGTGACTAGGCAATTGCGTATTTGTAAAAGAATAACCATAGGTAAAAGTTATTGCATTTTGTGTTGCCTCAATCTTTAAATACCATGAGGTATTTCTACGAGTAGTTACCCTATACTTACAATGAAGTTGTTACAATTTGCGTTATAAGAAAACATTACATTTTGCGTTTATGCTAGTTAATTTGCACGTAACATGTCTGGTATTTTTTGCACATGACAACACATACAGACCTCCCCCTACTGTAGAAAATTTGGCCGAAAATATTTTTGTTCTAATAATCGAAACGCAGGATTTCGCCCTAACTTTACAATTAGTTTAACGGCATCGTTACACACCTTATCCTTTTTTTTGAACCCCCTCCCCTTCCCTTATCCTTTTTAAAATGCTAATAGACAACTCGTCTGCGAACCTGTGCAAGTCCACACACGGTGCTACCTAGTTTATGCGGACCTCTTTTGTCCGAAAGTTCGCATAGTATACAAATATTGACTGCAATGAGGGGCATGGTTAAGATTATAGGCCCAAGGTGATCTCGAAGCCATGACTATGCCCCGAGGCGGAAGCCGAGGGGCATAGTCATGGCTTCGAGAAAACCGAGGGCCTATAATCTTAACCATGACCCGAATAAACAGCAGTCAATATTTGTTTTATATACCGAATGTGTAGATTTTTGTCATCTGGTTGGTTAAAAGTAACGATACAGTCATGACAGTGGTCCTTCGAGTTTCGATTTCGGAAGCTGGTCTACGGCGGAAAAGTTGTATATTTACAGCAAACATTTGTAGCATAATCACCTGGCACTTTAGTAGCACATTTCACCTGACACAGTTTTCACTGTAGGCCACTTCTCTTATATTCTTAAGGACTTCATCATCTACGACAGACGTCGAGATTCCGCCATTACCGTCCTGATGAATGTTTGTGAAGCGCCCAGCTGCATAGTTGGTGCACAGCTATGCTAACACATGTATTGCGCGCGTCCGGAACCCGCTAAATTACTATACCGGGGCATGGCAAAGACTATTGCCCGGTGGGCAAATACGCGCTGGTCTAGCCGATTCAATGCCCCCACTTTTAACCAATCAGATGACAGGAATCTACGCATGGGGTATATAATGTATAATATGTGATGCTCGTACTGAACGAAACATTTGGCGAGTGTCGCAGTAATGCTGGAAATTTAAGCACAAGTTGCATATGCAGCACAAAGGAATTTAAATGAATTCTTTTCAGAATTTCGGGAGGAGATTGGTGCTTTGTTGTCTTGCAACCCGTCTTTAAAACTACCTGTTTATTGTTCGAAAATCTACTACACACAAAGTTGCTTTTGCACGCCAAATGCTTATAACAAATAGTATTGTACTATATACTTTACTCAGAATTCACATAATTTGTAATGTAAAATAAAATAAAAAAATTGTAATTTAGGAATCTGTTTTTGGACACAATAAAAGAACATCTCTTTAAATTCCTTTGATCCAGATTCAATTTTATAAACAGTTGAAGTCAGAATAATAAATGCAACTGTATGCAACCAAGTGTTAAAACTGGTGTGCTTACACCATTTTTGTAACAGTCTTTACTAAATTCTTGATTTTGTGGAATTCCTCACGTGCATGTAGTACTTAAAACATATAGGTCAGTCGGAATTTCCTCGTCCGTGTAACACCCAAAATACTTAACCAGAGCTACACAGTAAGAATCCTTATTGATTGGTAAAAACATATATCGATGTTAAAAAGAAAATGTAGGGTCTTTTTTACGTTTTTTCTGGTTTTGTATCTTTAAACTACTTTCTTCTTATCGGATTAACAATTGAGTGCTTCGCCGCGCGCCCAGTTGACAAGGCTCTCGAGTGTCATTGCGCGACGGATCGTACCATTATTTGTAGGGTATGCAGTTTATGAAAGTTCAAGTACGCCGCCAATAAATGCACGATATACCCATTGAAACTGCATATTTGAATGTTTTAAAACCGTGTTGGGAGAGAAATAAATTCTTTCCGTTTGAAAATATTAATATTTGTTGCGTTTGTTCGTAGTGTGTAATTCCTGCTAAAATCGGCCGCCCCCGTCCATATATTACGTGATCCGTCCTTTCGAATACGGCGCTAGACTGGTTTCCGATCCACATCTAAAAATCGGAACGGACGTGCCACTGAATGGGAAAGCCATCTTCGTAGGAAGAAATGCGACTGCGTATTAAACGCTATCAAGTACGCGCACGCACACGCTGTAACATGTTCCAAACACGCGCGCGTGTTGCTCGAAATTTGTTCGAAATACGGCGCAGCCGATGCGCGTCATAAAAAAACTACGCTCAAAATTCTGATGCACGTGGCGATTTGTAGAAAGTGACGTCATTTGAACGTGATCAATTGATTTTCTTGCTTTATTTCCACAAACCGAAAATTAAGATCAGTAAATCAAAACATTCTGAACCTCAAAATTTACAAAACAATTTGGGACGTTTTGTGAGGTTAAAGTACCTGGATACAAGTCAATCGTAATACAAAATCACACATAGATTTGGCTGGAAACAATTTTGAAAAGTAAATAAACTTTGTGTTGAGCACATTTCTGTACTGGACAGCTCCATGAACTTTGTACATGGCGCTGTTTAGCACAAATTTGCTGAGCACAGATTTTATTAATGAATTACTTTGTATTTTCAAATTGTGCTTAAAAACAGTATCAACATTTTAGTGCACATGTAAATATATATCACAATATTTTGTCAGGCAATCAACTTTTGCAATATAAAGCAGATAAATTATGTGCTAAGTAATGTTTCGTGCCAATAGCGCCATGAAATTGGCCCCTGGAGTTCAGAAAGTTTTCCCCTTTTTTTGAATACTTCATTGCACCATCACTGCTGTCCTCATCTTTTGCAATGTCAGTCGTCATCAAATTCTTTCATTATCTTTAAAGCCCCAAAATTTTACTTCACGAGCAGACAAGAAAAAGAAAACTAAAAGTGTTGAAAGCAAGGTAACAATCACATGATATGGTATCTTTGTGAAAGAAAACTGCTAACTGAAGGTGTTTTAAGTTTTGAATATTTTTTGTTTACCTTTCATGCATTGGCTTAAATTTCTACAAGGCTCTTTATCAACATATTACTACGACTGTAATTGTGGGGAAATAAAACATGTTCCAAATTATTTAACACTTTATTAAACAGCTTCAACCCGCAAAGCATTATTATGACAATTCGGTGATTTCTTTAGAACGTATTGTACCTGTAGGTGATTGCACAACACATAGAATGGAGAAATGAACTGATTGCATAATACATACAATGAGGGAATGGAATGACAAGAATGCGAGTCAAGTAGTGTAGATAACAAGGAAATACAATTAATTACTTGTACTGTAACACTTATGTAATGCTGCTGTTCCTAATTTTAAAAGTTTTCCAGTCACGTAAACAATGTCTTGAAGTTGCTGCTGGTGGGTATCACCTTCATGCCATTTGGGAACGACTTTCACCTTCGCGGGTCCATCTCCTATTGGGAATGAGTGGACATGGGTTGGCTGCTCTCTTCCAAATGCCAAATACACCTCTTCGGGAGAATGATCTAGGGGAAAAAAACAATTAGCTAATTTAAAAAAAATTGTTTAATATCCATATCTACATTCTACATTCTTCCATATCTACATTCTTCAAAATCGATGCTTAGAATACAGACGTTAAAACAATTTTAGACGTTAAAACAATTTTAGACTTTAAAACAAGTGTAATACAATTGTAGATCACTTGATGAATACCTGGTTGGCATTTGACGCTTGCTCATATGTTTGGGTTCACCGGCGATGTCATCCTGTTTATCCTCGAGCCTCAAATGTAGGTATACGACTGTACCGTGTACACACTGCGCTGGTGCCTGGAGTGTGTTTTTCAGTTGTGAATTTATGCCACTAAAACCACGAATTAGCAAACACGGACCGCTAGCAACATAAAGCTTACTATACTATTTTTACCTTCATTACTTACTCTATTTTTACGAGTAATTTGTTGCTCATATAGGCCTACACAGCAATCTTTCGCGATCCATCCATGAAAATCATGATTGTTGCTGGCCAGCCGGCGCCGCGCCATACACGAAAAGGACATTTCAGTCTGGCTCTCTGACATGACGTTAAAATGCCGTATATTTAGATTTCACTGGCATGGATCCCAGACTTAGGTGCCAATCATCAGAGTGGTCGATTTTATAGCAGGAAATGCACAAGAAAAAAAAAACACATCAACGATTTAAATTTTGAAACTAGAAGAATTTATTCTACTACAGCATAATGTTAAAACATTTTAAATGTTATGAGCTACAATTCTGATGGTTGCATAATGTATACATTGACAATGTGCTTCAATTTTCTAAAAACCACACAACCCACAAATAATGGTATGGTCTGTCGCGAAGTAACAATCGGTTTCCTGTTTAATGGCGACGCACTCGCTGTGAATCCGGGAAAAACAAAGTAGTTCCAGCGTCAAAAACCGACAAAAACGCGAAAAAGACCCTCAGAATTTCTTTTTAACATCGATTTCTACTTTCAACAATAAATAAGGACCCAACTTGTTTAGGTCTGGTTAAGTATTAAAGTCCTACACGGACGACGAAATTCCGACTGACCTAATAGCTTGTACACCTTGCAATGGTTCGGGTAGTCCTGTTTACCATTTTGGGTGATGATGGTAGTGGTGTACATGTATTTATACTTCTGATTTAACTGTAGTTAGAGGTATATGCTGTCCAAAATTGGGTGATATTGTGGTAGATAAAAACGCCCCCGAAACGGATGCCTGCAGATATAACGAATGTCTTGTTTGGTGAAACATGTAGCCTTGTCAGACGAAGATACGCGTTGAAGTTTCGGGGACCAAATTTTGTGTTGTGCGCAACACATGAAGTAAAATTTTGTGTCATTACAAATGAGACAATATGCGACTTTGGGTGAGATGTGCTTTCTATAAACTGGACGCGACGCGGCGATTAGGAACTGTTTTCGCGACCATACAGCCAGAAACTTTTCTGACGTAATTGCTGATTCACCCAATGAACAGCTTTGGAAATTGGTCGTCAACAACGAAAGCAGATAACTGGCTGTTTCGGTAATTAGGCCTATACGTGACAAATCTCTGGTTATATATGGCCACGGAAGCATGTCCAATTTGTCTTATCAAGGAACTCTTACCTATACAACAATGCATAGTTCCGAGATTGCCCAGTTAACCCCGCCCCTTAGATATTGTTGCTATTTGCTCACAAGCCATCGCAAAAAAATGGCGACACAACGTACAAAGCTACGGGACTCGGCATGGAAAGCACGGATTCATTGGAGAAAACTCAAAGGTATTTATGTTTTAGGGTCGACAGTTACCATAGCACACACTGAGCGAAGGGCTATAGTAATGCAGGGATGACATATATTCATAAAAATGCGCTTTCCTACCTTTGAACAGCGAATCGCCCGACATTGAAACCAAAATTTACCCGGTCACTGGCGCAAACATCATACAAACTGTATGGGCAGAAAATCGTGTGATTGTGTGATGATTGCATCACTTTGACCTATGTGGGCGCCGTCTAATAGCTCTGTTGTGATTGGTCGCGGGTTCGGCTTGCATGATTGACAGGTCGGAACTATGCATTTCGCACAAGAATTCGGTCTAATTACAATGTAACAATTAACACTGCGTCTGTTTCTGATAAAATATATACAGTTATTCATTGTAAATTACAATAAATTCAAAAGTTGTTAATATCTATACTGCTTTGAATAGATACCTGCTTCAAAAAAGACCGTTTACGAGCAATTTTGATAACATTTCAATTTAATCTTAAAATGTACAATTTCGTCAAGGTGGTTGCTTTATTAACTGCAGGGTTATCACATAAATTTATCCTTCCCCATTCAGATAGGGTTATTGTAAAGCAATGAGAACACCCCATGTGTTTCTAATTAAAGATAATACTGACAATTATTCATTTGAAATATTTTACCATCAATTTCAAGTGTATCAACTTTGCTTTGAATTGTTATCTGGTTCTAAAATTGTGAAAACAGTCCATAAAAGAAATGTTGAAATTAAAGATTTTTCAAATCGGTTGTTAAAATAAGATGCCATTGTTTGATTAACTAGGTTATCACGTTGACTGGTTTCTCCATGCAGTTTGTTTTTGGTGAAAACATGGTTCAATAACTGTATAAATATGAGTGCCGGTATACAAGACGGCACTGAGTTTTCGATACAGTCATCGTTCGAGTAACACCAAGCAGTATCACCCAACATTGCTATCATGAAGCTGGTCGTCTGTCTTTTGGCAATTGTCGCCGTAGCGAGTAAGTATATACGATAGAAATTGTATACAGTAAAGGCGCCAGTAAGGCAATTCCATGATAAGTAACGTTACATTTTCAGCAGTTTATGTACTTCCATGGTCTGCTATAGATCGAAACGCATTTCTGTTAGTTCTCCAAACAAGTTGGCTGTGGGCATGCACAGTTTCCTTCAAAAAGGGCGAGTTTCAGGGGCGGTATTCACAAAACTCAATCTAAGCGGGGTACTTAAATCTGTCTTAATTCTAAAGCTATAGTCCCACTTGAGCGATAACGGTTACGAACCACTGCGATCTTAGCGTCGCAATGATTCGCTTCAAGCGGGCCTTCCACTGTGCGATTTATGCCACGAATTAGCTACGATTGGGTACGATTGTGTGTAGAGTCTATAGGCAGTCTCCGATAATCGTACCAATTCGTAGGAAATTCGTGGTCAAAATCGCACAGTGAGAGGCCCGCTTAAAGCGGGCCTCCCACTAGCACTGTGCGATATTTGCCACGATTTTCCTACGAATTGGTACGATTACCAGGGACTGTCTATATGCTCTACACACAATCGTACCACATCGTAGCTAGTCTTAGCGGGCCTCCCACTGTGCGATTTTTGCCACGAATTAGGTTTGATTAGCTACGATTTGGTACGATTGTGTATAGACTATATGGTACGATTGCGAAGCATTTGCGATAATTTGCGAAGCACTTGCGATGACCTGCAAATACTTGAGATGGTTTAAGACGTGTTCACAAGTATTTGCGATGCTGTAGAGACACTGTTGCGAAAAATTGTCGTCACGTGCCAACGCGCGGCGCCAATTTGAGGTACACGTGCCATCAGCCTATGCCCCATTCGAAAATAATTTGTAATCGTAATCGTGGATTTTGCTATTGCAAATTACTTGCGGTTATCTTACGGCATTACGATGCATTTACGATTAGTTACGACATGTTTATGATTATTTACGATACAATTGCGAATCATTACGAAAAATTCCATATTCACCTCGGCTTGCCAAATTTTTGAACATTTTGAAATTGGCGGACGACTCAGAGCGATGCGACGATCGTTTTACGACTTCAAGCGATGGTTAACAAATGATTACGAATGTCTTTACGAATAGCTTGCGACTACCTGACGACAACCGGCGATCTAAAATCGTCACGAGTCGTAAAGACTTTCGCCTAAGTGGGACTGGGGCTTAAGCGGAGCATTCAACTTCGTATTCACAAAATATTTAAGCATCATGGTTTTAAACGGGTCAACCAAGCATTCCAAAGTATTTTATATTTCGGTAGTTTGGCTTTTTGATGCATGATTTCGTGTTATACAAAAGAGCTACAATGATTTGTTACGGTCCGGAAAGTTCCAGACTATATTCTTGACGCAACAGCAAATGGAAACTTACCAAACGCAACAAAAATAGAACAAGATCGTCTGATATAGAGGAAATAATATGATTTAATATATGAGAATCACAATGTACAGTGATTAGGTTTAATTAATTTTGGAGTGAGCACTTAAAGAAAGATCTTATACAAAATATAACCAAACGATCTCATGGAAAACAAGGCAAGGACTTGAACAGGCTTGGCAGAATTAAGAGCGAAATATTGGCGATCACAGTTCTTGACGGTGAGGATTCATTTACATAGTACCTCACAACGAACTGCTTAAAACCTCAGTTCTTAAAATGTCTCTTCCAGGATAAAGTCAGCCCTTGATCAAAACAGTTTTCGATTGCTTCAGAAACAAAATAGACCGCACATACAAATGGGTTGTATGTACGTCCCGCAGAAAATCCCGTGTTCAGTCCTGGCGAAATGTAGTTTCAACCTAGTCTAAATCCTGCTGAAAACTTCCAAGTCCTGTCGAAAACGTTTGAAACTGTTGAAAGTCCTGTAAGTTGAAAACAGTTTTCATTCCTTATTTATACAGTTTGTCAATCTTCTAGAAACTACTAAGATTACATTACATGAGGTTATAGAACATTACGTGTAATAACAACTTAATTACGGAAAATCGCTTTAAACAATGATTGCATGTCCCGGGAGATTCCCACTTACATCATTTACCGAAAATAAACTGTAGTAGAGCGTGATCCAACTGTAGTAGAGCGTGATCCAATTCCGTCTCTCACGCGTGAGGGACGGAAATCAAGAGACAAATGCCTTTCCTTAGTCAACAACAAATGAAAACTAAAGTGAACCTGTTTGTTTACCTTATATTGATGTTAATACACCCACCCTGTTTATCACATGTTGAAATTGACTTTACAGTTTTATGCGGAGGTTGTTTTTATGCGGAGGTTGTTTTTATGCGCGAGGGACAGACAATCAATAAAATTGACAAAAAGGCAATTGTTTACATGCATTTTGAACTATTTCTTGAAAATGTGATGGCACACACGCCCAGTCAAATTTATTTTGTTAATTTTTGTAATATGATTGTAAAATATGGAAATTTCTTTGCAGATCGAGGTATTATTTGGATTAATTTAAGATATTTTGAAATCTTCATCAAGTGTTTACCAGTTTTGGATCACGCTTACATCATGTGACGATACAAATAAACCCTCTCTGTATATAAGCCTCTTTCCAATGACACGAGTCTCTATGAATATTCAAATGAGCTTCTAGACATAAGTTTCCAAAGAAACACATGCTGTAAACGTAAGCCTTCTAGAATCTCCTGAGATTAGACGTTTCTTTTAACAAGATTCCTCAATAAGCCTATGGAATGTTTTAGAAGGTTCCGGGAAAACTCCAGAGCAAACAAAGTCCAATACATTGAGAAAATCTTGGAATGTTCCGGAAAGCTGTGGAACACTGCCTTATATACATTTTGTGTGTAAGATTCCGTTTTGATTTTTTTTCCCCATTTTGTTTTATCTTTCACAGCTGCTGCGGGCGTACAGGAACGCAGCTTTGATAATTTCGGCAATATCATTAAGTGCCTAGGTAAACTCAACACTGTCCAGGGGCTAATGTACGCCAACTATGGTTGTTTTTGTGGCAAGGGATCAGTCGGTAATACGCCCGTCGATGCGACAGACAGGTTTGTTAAATCATTATTTAGAAGTTTAACGAGGACATGTCCGAGCAATGATTGTAGACCATTTTGAGGCCGAACGCATTCGTCGACAATCAGTCGAGTATTTTGAGCAATCGCTAACTGTTTTATTGACATAAAGCCGGCCTTTAAGCTTGCAACTCTTCAATATGACGTCACTTGAACTTCTTACACATGTAAACACTTCTATAGGCACTTTTGTCAAATTCTTTGACAAAACTATGACATAGTGTGTCCCAAATTAATGGAGCGGTCAGTGTACACGGGGGATTTTTAAGGGGATTCGTATTCCAATTTATACTTGCAGGTGTTGCCAAACGCATGACAATTGTTACGGAAATGCCGTGTTACCAGAAGTTGGATGCACCGCTTTTGAGACCTACACCATCGACTATGACTACGCAGAGACAACGGATGCTTCGGGGAATTGCGTGATCCAGTGCAGTAAGTACATGGATCATTCCATCAAAACAAAACACGGTGTATGTCCGCCTTACGTCGCACGTTGGTGGTGTTGTTTTTCTCATAAACATTTACCGGTTGATATTATAATATGCAAATCATGTGTTTAAAGGAGCTTGTTCAGATTTTCAGAAAATGAAGTTCCTTCTAACAGAAAAAAATCATATAAAATACCTCCCAAAAATGCTATCCAGGTAATTTGCATTCTCCAATTTGGATGTGGAAGCAGAAAGGTCTGGTTGGTATTTATGTAATGCACAAACCGAATAATGAGGGAAAGCCCAACACAAGCGAACCGAAATCGGCCGAACCCTAACCGAAATTAATCAACTGAACCAATCTAAAACCGGACTAAACCAAGATCAAAGCCAACTGAATCGAAGCCCAACCGAAGTAAAACGAAACCAACCGAACTCTGACTTTGTCTTGTAGAACCAGAAGAGGAGTATGATGTCAATGACAAGCGGGCCAGGTGCAAGGCTTTCATGTGCCAATGCGACCTCCATGGAGCACAGTGCTTTGCCGACGAGCGAGACACGTTCAGCAGCTGGAAGTACTTGAACTTCACGTTTTGGCACAGAAGCCGATGTGTTACTGTTTAATCAACAAAAAGTACCATCATTACGTTATTGTCTCAATTTAATGAGCAGAGATTAAACGAACAGTAATCACTTTATGGGAGTTACAGAGCAAAAAGCCATCCTACAGATGGCATTTTCAATCGTGTCACCTGAATTAGTGCTAAAAAATGTAAACTGCATGCTGATTTTTAAGGTGTCATACCACTGTGTTCCTTCGTCTGGCTGAAATTGCGCTATTCACTTTTTACACCCCTTGGACTACAAACGTGAATTATCACTAATATCAGATCGGATTCTCAGTCGGTCACTTCCCCGTATACTGAAGCCCATGTATACTAAATCTGCCTAAATAAGAATCAACATTATACCAAATACATGTAGTTAAAGATTATAGAGTCCGTGCGTTTTGGGTGTGGCACCTCGAAAAACAGTTTGAATTGATATTTTCTAGAAACATATTCGCTTTCAAATGAGACATCAACGAAAATATCGACCAACGTTTAGTTATCGAACAATTACTGTCAATACATTGTATTCCGAATTGTTTGCGGTTCGCCAATAATTCAAGGCCCAAGTCTGATTTTTTGTGCTTGGTCTGCAACGCGCAGCACACAGTCACCCTCCGGACCGGTGGCCTGTCCAATCTGGTTTTATTGTTTCTTGTGTCTCCGAAAGTCTTCCGAGTCAGAAGAAAATATATTTGACAGGCCACCAGTCCAGAGGGCGCACTGCACGCACCGCACCACAGACCAAACACGGGAAGTCAGACCTGGGCAAGTCTAGGCAAGGCGCAAAAACGGCCATGGATATAAAAACGGCGTTTTTCACAGGATTGCCGATGTCTAAAAACACAATTACTTTCCAAACGACGATAACTCTTTTCCTGTAACTGATACTCCCTCATAATTGTCAGAAAAGGACGATGTTTATAATGTCAATGAATGCAAAATAAAACGCAACACAACACGCAATAATTTGTGGCTGCTATTTATTTTATTTTGGAACAATTATACACACCCTACCATACCAGAGTATAAAGCAATGAGAATCGTTTTCGGCGGTTTATCAATATTTTTTTGGGAAAAAGACTAAATAATAAATGTTGATAAACTGCCTTGTAGAAATTGTAGTCACATTGACATAGATGCATTGATTTTCAGAAAACCCGATTTTTTTTGTTTTGCAATTTCTCCCACAAAGGTAAGGCCCTACCATTTTACGCGTTAAAAAATCACGTGGTGTTAGTTACCACACTGCCAAGTGCTATCAACACTAGTTTTACTTTGGACAGTATTTCTTGTCAACTTGTGAAGTAACATTTTGACTAACTGCAAATGTTGTATTGGGCTTTAAGGTATACATTCAAACTCCAGATGAATTGGGTTAAACAAAAAAGTTTAATCCTAAACACAGTTGTTGCTAGTAATAGTATGAACTAACGTTTGTGCCGGTAATACTAGTGTTGAGAAAAAGTAATATAGGTTTAATGTACATGGCACAAACGGCTTGTGGTTCGCGCGCTCGATCAGTTGGATCTTGCGGATTGCACGTGAACTTACCAACTGCGGTGACGTGACACAGCCGTTGGGCATGCCCCAAATCAAGTTGGGGGCAGTTGATTTAGTTTGGGTGTAGCAGAATGACTAGCAGTCAGCGAGAGTTTCACCGTAGGCCTACCACACACGACACAGCCGTGCGAGCGACACAACCAAAACTTGCTTTCACCATGGACATGATGGAGGAGTTGTTTCTGAATCTGAATCTGAATCTATATAGTCGGCAAAGCATCCTTCCGGAAACATCACACCAACTTTTTGGTTCGGTAGGCAATGCGTGTGGAGGCGAACGTCTATTTTAGTTACTTTTATCCAAAAAACTTGAGAAGTTGATCTCTGAATTCGGAGTGAGTTTTTCTCTTAACATCAATGATTTGTGGAGGGAGGTTGTTCCAGTCTTTAATTGTTCTGGGAAAAAAGCTGTTTTCATAGATTCTGGTTCTGGTACGGAGCTGCTTTAATTTCTGATTGTGGCCTCTGGATGGACGATTATTAAGGTTCAGGTATGCTTCAGGAGAAATGTCCACTGCTTTGTTGAGAATTTTGTACATCATGGTTATTCTACTGATTTTCCTTCGTTCTTCTAGTGACAACCATCCCTGTTTTTTAAGCAAGGTTGTTACTGTTCCTGGTGTTGTACTGTAGTTGTTATGGACGAATCGAATGGCTTGCCTTTGTATTTGCTCCAAACGGTAGATGTCAGATTTTAGGTGGGGATCCCAAGCAGGTGATGCATATTCTAGAATGGGTCGAACCAGCATAGCGTAGGCCGTTTCTTTGATCGGTGCACTGCAATTCCACAAGTTACGTTTGATCATGCCTAACACTTTTTGAGATTTTTTGGATACATCTGACACATGTTTGCTGCAAGACATACTATTGGAGATGGTGACCCCAAGATATTTTTGGGAGTCTACGCTCTGTAGGATTTGTCCACAAAAGCTGTAGGTAGTTTTGATAGGTTTCCGGGCTCCTATTGATAATGTAGTACACTTATTAGGGTTGAATTTCATCTTCCAGGTGGATTGCCAAAGTTCCAGTTTTTGGAGATCTTGTTGGAGAACATGTTTATTTGTATTGTAGATGAGGCAGTCATCTGCAAAAAGCCGAACTGTTGATGAAACATTTGCGGGGAGATCATTTATGTAGATCAGGAAGAGTAATGGCCCAATAACTGATCCTTGGGGTACGCCGGATGTAACTGGTACTGACTCTGATGCTTGTCCATCAACAACGACTTTTTGTGTCCGTCCTGTCAAGAAATCTGTTATCCATTTATGCAGTGAACCGGTAATTCCATAGTGGATAAGTTTATTTAGTAAGAGTTTATGCGGTACTTTATCAAATGCTTTGGAAAAGTCCAAGACTGCTGCATCAACGGTTGCCTTGTTGTCAACTTGTTGAATGATGTCATGAAGTGTTATAATCAGTTGAGTTTCTGTAGATCGTCTGGCTCTAAATCCATGCTGGGTGTCAGTTAGAATATTGTACTTCTCCAGGTGTTTCATAATGTGACTGGCAATAATATGCTCCAGTATCTTGCAGGTCACTGATGTTAATGATATTGGCCGATAGTTTGAGGGGTCTGATTTTGTTCCTTTCTTAAAGACAGCAGACACATTGGCAGTCTTCCAAGATGTAGGTACATCACCGCTATTAACTGATGTCTGAAAGATGTCCCTAAGAATGGGTGCCAGTGGAGTTGCTAAGAGTTTGAGTAGCCATGGAGGTATATTGTCAGGACCTGGAGCTTTAGATGGTACTAGTTCAGTAAGCAGCTTTTCTACTCCCTTTGTCGTAATTTCGAGATTTGTGATGTCATCACAAGGATCACCATCTAAGGTTGCATGAGAGCCAACATGGTCTTGAGTGAAAGCACTTTCAAAACATTTGTTCAATATGTCTGCTTTGACTTTACTGTCACTGATGAGAATATCACCCTGTTTTAAATCTGCAATACCAAGATTATCCTTCTGGAAGCTCTTGATGTAGGACCAGAATGCTTTTGGATTTGACTTGAAGTTTTCTTGCAGGTACTTACTGATGTATGACTGCCTGGCAATCCGTAAGTGTTTCTTCATATTTTTCCGAGCTTGCCTGAAGACCTCCCAGTCATGGTCTTGACCTGTTTTCTTTGCTTTTTTGTACAATCTGCGTTTCTTCTTATATTCCTTTTTGAGTGAGTTGTTGAACCAAGGGACATTGTGCCTGCTCGATGAATACTTATGTGGCACATGCTTTTCTTTGAGTTCCCCCAGTTTCTGGCTGATGAGCGACCATTTATCTTCCGTCGATTTTCCCTCAGACAGACTTCTATACTGTTGTTTATAATTGTTTAGGTCATCAACAATGCCTTCCACATTAGCCTTGTGTCTCAGGAAAACCTTCTTTTTCGGCAGCTTTTTTCTTTTAGAGTCCAGTTTCAGATCAATTTTCACAATGTCATGATCCGAAATACCACTGACAACTTCGACCTTGCCAATATTAGTTGGGTTATTTGTAAATACCAGATCCAGTATGTTTCGCGTGTTCCCCTGGGTTCGCGTTGGTTCCCTAACACACTGTTTAAAACCAAACTCTGTGGTTAAATCAATAAGCTTATCTCCTGCAGTCTTGCTGTATCCCTGTATGCTGGAGACTGTCCCGTCATCCCAGTTTATGTTGGGAAGGTTGAAGTCACCCAAGACAAAAACAGCATTTGAGTTAAGTTTCGACTTGAGGGCTGCAATTGATTTTTTGAGTTCCTCTATCTGCAAGCCGTGTTGATCATCAGGTGACCTATAAAAGGTTCCAATGAGGATAGGTTTGTTGTTGCTTTGTTTTATTTCGGTCCAGATGATTTCACAATTTCCTTCAGTATCCTCGTATTCATTTGATACCAGATCCTGTAGGACAGCTTGAAAAACTCCACCACCTATCGTATTTGTAACCCTGTCTCTACGATAGATTTTGTAGTTTGATGGAAAGATCTCACTGTTATTAATGGATTGGTTTAGCCACGATTCAGTGCCACAAATGATGTCTGGTTGGTATGTACTCACCAGAGCAGCAAGGTCTGCGACTTTCCCTCTGATGCTTTGACAGTTTATAAGTAGACACTTAAGGTTTTTTTTACCCGAGTTTCTAAAAGACCGAGTTTCTTCTTGGGAGCCACCAGTCTGATCCTCATGTAGAGACGTACATGTAGTATGCCCACTATCAAGTTCACAATTTGTACAGATCCAAGGGTCTTCCGAATTTTGGAGAGTACTGTATGCTGATAGAGACATGCCTGCACACCGTGTATGAATCCATTTGTCACAAGCATCACATTGCACAGCTGTATCCACATTCCGGACGTATTTGTCACACACCCCACATGGGGCCGCGCATGTACTACAAAACCATGGATCATCAGTTTGTTGTAATTTCTTATACGTACCTACAGTTATTTTCTCACACTTGGCATGGAACCAGGCGTTACAATCCTCACAGTAGATTCCCCTTTCCCACTGGTTCACAATTTTCTTGCAGACTTGGCATTTGTCAGATTCCAAATTTGTTGGTCCAGGATTTGATTCGATGTCCCCACTTACTATGATTATCAATAAAAAAATTGATTTGTTGAGAGATTTTTTATTCGCTGTCTTGATTGGTAGCACATGATGCAAGGCTTTAAAACTGCCAGAGGTATGGCTTACTTCATACTTGAGTTCCATTAGCACTTGTGTCAAGTCTGTAGATTGTTTTTCCTTCTCATCTGTTTGGACTTGCAGGAGCTCAGTTTGAGCACAATTTTGCAGTACAAAACATACCAGGTATAGCAAAAGACCCCAGTGCAGTTTCATGCCGTTTCTGTTGAACATTTTCCTTTTGGCCTTGTATTGGTGATGCACAGAACACGAGCGCTGATCCTGACAAGGCATTGATTGGTAAACGTGAGACTTGAAAGTTTCCTTTAATGCGTGTTAAACAGTTTTTTTTTTTAAAATCCAGATAAACACATCAAGTGTGGTGAGCCTAAACGATGAAAAAACAAGACAAAAACTGACGAGTAAAAAATTTAAAATCCAAAAATCCAAGATTGCGTTTCCTACAGTTAAAAATCCAAGATGGCGTTTCCCGCAGTTTTATTGAGACTCCCGCTGATTTCCGGTGGATAAATTAAAAACTTGATGATGAAGACTGCAAAAACTGTCCTTAAAAACTAGTTAAAACACATCACAAGTGAAGACACAGATCATAAGTTTCAGCGACCGAAGAACGCGAAATCCAAGAACGCGAAATCCAAGATGGCGATTCCCGCGTTTGTCGTTTCCCTTTGTTGCATACGTGAACACGGATCCTTCGATCTTGGGTTGGGCACAAAATCACGTATTTGTCGACTTATCCATGAAAATATGAAGTCACAAAGTTCACTGATAGTGCTGAGACAACACTGACTGACGAAACTTGGTAATGACGGTATAAAAATAGACTTAACGACAAACGAAATTAAAATAAAAAATAAAAACACGGGAGCAATTTAAAAACACGTCCGTCCCCGCCGCACACCACCGCCTGCACTCTATGGCTGCTTTCACATTCGGATTTCAACGGAAAAACAAACCAGCGATACGATTATCGCTGCTGAAAATGACCACAATTTGTACCACCAAATGTAACTTACCTCAGCATATCTATAGTCCGGCTTCGACAGATTAAATAGTCTTGCATGCTGACTTCTCTGAAATCAAAATGGCTGCCTTTTTTATTTCGCGCGCCATAAAAGTGTAACTTTTTGGGATCTACCATTATTTAGTAGGGGGGGGGGGGGGTGGGGGTGTGGGGCGGCTTCAGCCCATTCCAACAGTTTGTGCGTCTAGCTGTTGTGCGATGTGTGCGCTGCCGGGCCGTTCTAGTATATCTGCAGCTGGATGCATGGTGCATCCGTTGTTAAGTGAATATCTGATGTGTCCAAAGTCTGTTTTCCGAGGCTGCTCCCTCACCCACCACCCTCTCACATGACCAGCCTATGCAGAAAACCTACATGTAGGGGCCTACTTGTTTGGTAAAACAAAATCTTTTGCAAATGATAAGTTGGCAATTTTTATTACAAAGGTACCATTTTACACGGGAAAAAATAATGTGGTGTATTTTACCTTTGGTCCATTGCTATCAACATTTTAGTCGGATTTTTTCATGTGAACCCATGACGTAAAATCTTTAGCAACCGCAAATGTAGGCCTACTAGATCTACAATCCTAGATTTTTTTCAGTCGTAGCCATTTATTTGAATGAGACCAAAAGAAAGTTACAAGTGTGTCAAGCTGAAATCACTTTATTTTCGCTTCAACTGATTGCAACATTTCACCTATTATAAACCTTCAAGTTCAAATGTATTACAAATTATCATTGAATGGAAAAAGTTATTTACATTTCTTACAGTACTGATTTCTTCAAATGTACCATGGAATGCTGGTCACATGCCATCTGTCCAAAATAATCACTTAAATAGGATTTTGCAATCATCCTTACATTCACTTAGCACAAGTTAATAATGGTTGCGCCATGAACTAATTTCTAATAAGTAAAATGATACACTGGGCCTTTAAACACGCCAAGATATCCACATCGGTGTAGAGGAGGACTTGTTGACACGTTTAGGAGAAATTCACTTATTAATTCTTTTGACATCTACACTCGCAGTAATTTACAAGGAAAATGGGCAAAACAGTTTATAACAAAGCGGCATTGGGGTGTACAATGACGGTGTATTGGCATAACAGTATTTTACCGTGCATGGTTAATGAGTTCAGTTGTTTTTCCTCCTCTATGCTTCAACTAAAAATAAACCTGCGCCTACGGACAGCAATGTTTGAAATAATCCACATCAGATTACAGAATTGGGTCACATGGTATTTTAGGTCGCAAGAAAATCTGGAACTTCCACTGACCTTGAACAAGGGTAACATGGTCATTTATTTTGTTTACCGTACCACTATGAAAATGCTTCTGACGCCCGTGGGTGTGCATGTTTTGTTCAATATGCGCTAAAGAACCTAAAGCCTTACTAAAAAGTGTTTAAAACCAACTGGATCTCAATCCTCTGCTAACTACCACCACCCGGGTGACATGCTCACAACCATAAGAATGCATAAAATCTCTTAAAAATTTATGAACTTTAAATATTTATTACCTTAAGGCTTCCCTGTTTCTAATTTAGACGTTAGCTTGGGTCTTGGACGGAACTGTCTCTTCTTGGCGACAAAAATCCTCCTCTCGTAATTTTTCCTTGGCCAGTGGACATAGTAGGAGAACACCCATGGTCGCGTCATTCCCTGTGTCTGTCTCATGGAGTTCAGGTGGTCTCGTTGAGCTTGGTTCTGCTCGCAACGTCTGACAGTCAAGGCGCGGCGATGCGCAAGCTCTTTCTGAACTCGCTCACGAGCGTCTTCCTCAAGTCTTTGGATCTGTGCATGAGAAAACATCAAATATTTTGTAAACATCGGAAAGCAATTTTCTGAAGAAGTATATAGCTAAAAAACAAAAGACATTGTACTAAACAAGTGCAATGCGTACATTATTTTTATACAAAGAACAAAAAAACAAAACAATATCACTGACTGAAAGCAGTGATATGAAAGGGTAATCTTGGACTTTTTTATGTGTTGCCATATAGCAATGCTCCAAGGAGTTGTACGCAAAAACATCATTTTTTGCCCGGTTTTGGGACAAATTTGCAGTGTCCATATAACAAGTGTCATGAACACACACACAAAATATCTAGTCCTCGCCCATGAGATATTTTCATTTATCTCTGTCTAAAATCTTTTCCAAGGTGTTCATAGCATAGCTATTGCTAATCATTGCACACTTCATGACTTGTTTTGATTCTTAGAGCGCGTTGCCATATTCATATTAAATCTTTTTTTTCTTTTCTATTCTTAATCAGTGTGATTTTGTTTGCAATTGAATTTTTGTTGCGTTTTGGAAAAATCCTGACTTTTCGAATAATGTGCATCCGCGGGTAGTTTGGAACTTTCCATACCATAACACAATGTATCGCTGCAATCACACGTGGAGATAATGCCATTTGTAACAATTTTCTGTGTAATATCATTTCTGTGTAATCTAATTTATCTAAGTAAGTAATGATTGATTGATTGGTTGGTTTATTCATACTCATTGTGGCCAACTCAGCCGAATTGCGAGTTAAAACATTAAAATCACGTTAAGACAACGAAAAAAACAAAAACAAAACAAAACAAAACACTACATTGACAATACAAAACCACACATACCCACCAAGGTACATGTACACACTCAAAATCAATAAAGTTCGTAGACCCGGCAAGAAAAAGGCATATTTGTGGTAAGAATATAACACTTACATGTAAGCCAGCAATTAACACAAATTCTACAAAATATGAGGCGGAGCCTGTTAATACTCTAGTTTGAATTTAACAAATCTATAAAAGATGGGATAGGACTCTTTTTGTACCTGGATGTTCTACATGACAATGTTGTAACAGCTGAGCCATTTCTAAGGTTTCTCCCATGAGCCTCATTCCTCGTTGGAGGAATCAGTGCACTAGTCTGTCTACAGTAAGAGGGTGACTTAGCAAATTTAACTGAGTGAAGCAGTCTACGTTCAGATAGGGTTACCAACCCACACTCAATAAGAGCTTGTTCATACGAGTCATAATTACCAAGGATTATTCTGCACACCCTCTTCTGGGTTTTTTTCCAACGAGTTGATTTGTTTAACAGTAAGTGCCGAGTTCCAAACCACATCCCCATATTCCAGAATGGGTCTTACATATCATTTGTGAACAACTGTTAGCTCTTCATTAAGTATGACCCTCGAACCTCACCCTTTTGATTTTGTCCAACTCTTCCTGCCTCTTCCGCTCAGCCCCTGCCTCTAGCTGCCTCTGCCGTTCACCCTCCTCTGCCTTTCTCCTCTCCTCCTCCAATCTCAGTCTCTCCTCTTCCTGTTTTTGCCCCTCGGCTTCTTCCCTGGCCAACCTCATCCTCTGTTCTGCTTCTTCTCTCTCCTTAACCAGTCTAGCAAGTGCTTCTTCTTCAGCCTGTTAAACAAATAAAAATTAAAAAAACTGACAATTAAAACAACCAAGAAAATAATAGTGTAGTCTTCAGTAGTGCACATCTACCTTGTAGGATACTGAAACCATTTTCCTTCCCGAGTTCTCGCACCATCTTCAGTGTGTTGGTGTTTATTGTTCAAGTTGAAAATGTTTGATGAAGATAAAGGTGAGGCTGTTGTTTAAAGGAGCTCGCTTGTTCAGATTTTGGCAGAAAATGAATTTCGTTGTGACCTAACAATCAAGATACTTCCCCAAAGTACTATCGATGGGAAGAAAATTGAAAATTTGCAATCTCCACTTTGAATCATGTGGACACAAAAAGGGTTGGTGTAATCACTGCTTTATTCAATCGGAAGAAATAGTTTACAAAACATCGGTGGTTTTTTTGACAATATCCTTGATTGTTAATTAGGATTTGTTTTGCCCTTACCCGATGTATATTAGCACTGTATACTCGGTGCTTTTCTGAGATAGCGTGATCGGGAGGGATTCGAACCCACGACCTCCTGCAAACAAGGCAGACGTCTTAACCACTCAACCGCCGAGCTAGCCGGTGTTGAATGGCCAGTTCGAATCAGTTCGCAATGGGGATCGCAAATAATCAGTTATTGATTGCAATTAATCAGTTATTGATAGTGTCTCGGGAAAGCACCGAGTATACAGTGCTAATATACGTCGGGTAAGGGCAAAACAAATCCTAATTAGTCAGAGGCCAAAATGTTTCGATTTTGTTACCTTGAGTTCGACACTACCTACCTGTCTCTCCAGCTCCCTGATTCGCTCCTCTTCTTCTTCCAGTCGTTGTTTTTCTTCCTCCTCCTCGGCTTCTCTCTCCTCCTGCTCCAAACGTTCACATTCTTGGCGTTCCCACTCTGCCTCCTCGCGAAGTTGCCGCTTCTCAGTCACGCTTGCCAGCCGCTCAGCCATCTCTTGTTCTCGCTGTCTGGCTGCTTCCTCCTGAAAAATGACATTACACATAGACCCCATTCCCATAATGTACGGCACTTTCATTTGACGAACATTAGAATCTCTTCGTTTGATAAAACAAACTAGCTTTATTTATAAAAGAGCTTAATTTGACAAAGCAAATTTGGAATATGAATACATGATTGTAAGACATGTGCAACATCACTCCGAGCACACAACCAACCCTTCCAGCATGGTGGAATATTGTCTATTTACCATCTTCCTGCGTTCTAGTCGCTGTTGCTCTTTTTCTTGTTTCCGTCTTTCGGCCTCTACTTTTCTCCTGGCTTCTCTTTCTTCCCGTGCCAAGCGTCTTGTTTCCTGCAGCATCTGTCTGGCTTCTTCCTCGGCTTCTGCTGCTCGCTCCGCTTCAGCGGCCGCATCTTCTAATTCTTCTTTAGCCATCTTTAAAGAGAACATGAGTGGAAAACTGCTACAAACGGCATTATCTCCATGTGTGATTGCTGATGTGTGTGATAAAAACCAACCTTTGTAAAAGTCAGCTCAGTACCTCATCCACATTTTAAGAAAACGAAAGACTGTGCTCATTTTTTTCAAGAAATTGTGTGAAGCCACCACACTATTTAGATCGATTCTCTGCCTATATTGCATGGAAATCAGAGCCATATAATACCAAAGTAGTCAAAGGCCTATTTTTGTTTACATGAGGAAGCCCTTGTAAAAAAAAATGCATATGCACAGGCATTATTATAGATTCAACTTTAATTGTTGTTTTCTTGTAAAAAAAGAAATCTTGTACAAAATTATTGCATTGGACAGTTTTCTTTAATTTGAGTAAGATTTTCTGGTCAACTAGTGGAAATTGCAAATTCTGCACACGTATTTCAATTAGGAATATACACCAAATATGTCTTTAACAAATACATATTTTTGGGGATAGTTCTGGGGTATGTGGCAGATGATATGTTTTGCACTGATCTGTACAATTAGTTCACAGGTTGGGATTTAAAGCACCAAATGTTTCAGTTGTAATGCTACCACTTTAATATACCACCAATTTAAATGGCAAATAAGTCTGGGCAAGGAAAATGCCAGAAAAATATTAAAAATCTCTTACTTGTTTTTGTCTTTCCTCAGCAATTTGCTGTTGCCTTTTTTCCTTTTCTCGTTGTTTCTTTTTCTCTTGCAAAGCTTTAAGCTCATCTTCACGTCGCTGAAAATACCAAACAAACAATAAGAAGTTGTGTTTTTATTATTACACAGGTCAACATTTTTTAGAAGTTTTCTCCAGCGATAAAATGTGCTATTTATTGTGGATTTTGATGTGCTGATTTCAAATATGACAATTAAAACAGCTGATTGGCTACCATTTCCAAGATATTTAAGTTTTTTACCAATTTCTCCTGCCGTCGAGCCTCCTTGAGTGCCACTTTCTCCTTGGCCAAGTTCTTTTTTGATTCTTTCTTTCCTGGTGGCGACTGTTTCTTGAGTTCTTTCTCAAGAGCCACGTCATCGGTTGCCAAGGAAACCACATCATCTGCCTTTTCATCAGGAACAACTGGAGAGAGAGAATATTTTTTAAAACTTGGTCCAATAAGACAGCTAACCTTTAGGGTTATGGCTGTGCTATTTAGTTGCAGCTTGTGTTTACCATTGATGTCAGTATTATCTGACAAGGCCCGGGACAGGAGTGCAATTATTTTTTACTGAAAAACAAATTTTTATAACCAGGCAAGATGCCCGTATTAAACCTTTAAAATTAAGCGGTCGTTTAATGTTTCTTCAAATACGGGCTCATTGTTATTCCAATGTAGTTTGACAATATCTTAATTCTAGCTGGAGTACTGTGGCTGAATAGTCTGGTGTTTTGTACGCTAGATCTGTTTAATTCTTCAGGTTGTGGTTTTGAATCCAGACTGTGCAAAAACTTGTATAGTTTTTCGCTTTTTTTCACCATTTTTTTTTGCATCAGACATAAAACACGGTAAAGTAACTGTAAGATTATAATTTGTCTGAATGCAAATTGGAATTATTAACTTTATTATTATTATTTTTTTAATAAAAAAATATTAATTAGCACAAAGTGTCTAAATAACCTTTAAAAACATACAATGCTATAAGGTCACATTCAAGTGACAGTGTACAAGCCAATTCATTTTGTTGAATTTTTTTTGTACTGGGGTTACTTGGCATATTTTGCTAAGGTGACAGAATTTTTGGCCACACCGTGTTTCAGGTCATAAAGTAATAAGTTTCATGAATGTTGCTTTAAAAAGGACTACAAAAAGCACAACTTACCTAGGATTGAGATATTTTCTTGTTCCAAATGGCCTGTCTCAAGATCCTTAGCAAGCTGTCAGGAAATTTAACAATGGATGCAACATTTGTTGATGTATGTGTCATAATGAAAAAAAGAAAAGGCCAGTGGGAAAAATATACTTCTCTTTTAACACGAAGCTTTCTTTCCTGGGAGAAAAATGGAATTGATAAAGGAACCTGTTTTAAGTCTTATAACTCCAAGTCAAGTCTCAGGTCCCAAAAAGTATTGTGACTCATGGAACTCAGCATAATCTTCTTAAGTCTATAATCTTTTAGGCGTCCAATTTTTTAAAGCTCGAATCAACGTTTGTGACCCAATGTGGAGAATTGAGTCGGATGTCGCACAGCTTGAGTTGAGTTGAGTTGTATGTATATTTAGTGGAGAAACCGTTTCAATCTTGAGGTCTGGTATTTTTGACTGGTAGAGTCATTTTTTTTTAATAATGCCTCAAATACCATGAATTTGAAACAGAATCTGAAAAAAAAAATTCTTTTTAGCAAACAAGTAAAAAAAAAACAATGTCATCTGTATCAGTTACTTAAGTCCAAGTCATTTGCAGCAAGCCAAAACAAAACTGATTTTGTACCTCTTGTTGTACCATTCTCTCCACTTCGTCCTCGCTTGGCCCTTGATAACTGTCAATATTCAGGCTGTCAATGAACTCGACACGAGTGGATTTTGGACGAACTCCTTTCCCTTTGCTTTTCCGTGCACTTCCAGGCAACTATACACACAAGACACGAAAATTTGTTGATACAAAACACATAAAGCTGTGCTGAGGAATAATTTTACCAAAACAATAGACTTGAATAAGAAACATTTAAGTTCTGCCTAATTTTTAATAAATCGCTTTCTCCGTTCCTCAAATTCCTGCCTGTGATTTTTTTCTAATCAAAGTCTGATATGAAAGTTAAAAACTTTATAACAAATCTTCACAAATACTGAAAACAAGAAATAAATTGCTTTTAACCAATGAAACAAAATATAAAAGAAACAAAAATCTGCCCTGGAAAGTGTTTCATAATGCAAAAAACTAACAATTTATTTTAGTAAATTATTTGAAAATATTTGAAAGTTATTTGATTTTTTATTTGAAGCATTGGTTTTTGTTCACTTGGGTTGCCAAGGCAATTGAGATTAACCAGTTAACGCCAGGATTATTTCAAACATTGCTGTCCGTAGTCGCAGGTTTATTTTTAGCTAAAAACAAATGAACTCATTAACCACGAGCGGTAAAATATTGTTATGTCGATACACCGTCATTGTACACCCCTCGTAAATATACTGCGAGTGTAGATGTCAAAAGCAGTAACAAGTGAATTTAACAAGTCCTCCACTACACCGATGTGGAAATCTTGCCGTGTTTAAACGTCCTCCGGCGTCAAGTGGTTAAGTGCATTTCCCACAGACACAAACACGTTGGAACTAGTGAGGTAGTGAGGTTCTAACCCACGGAGCATGGCTGTGTGTCCAACAGAACACACATAATCCCCAAATACCAATACACATACTGAAATTATAAAATTGGACCCAACTATAGTGTACAACTCACCTGGGTTTTATTTGCTGTAGGTTTAACCATTGCTTTCAAATTCCCCAAATCCAACTTTGAGGTGGTCTTTGCCAGTGGTGCTGGCTTCCGTGTTTCCGAAGCAGCCTTCTCCAAAAGAGGTGGGGAAGGAGATTTTCTTGAAACACCTGATTGATGATACACAAGAAAGATTTAAGGTCTGTATGTAGGCCGTTAAAGTCCCGCTTAAGTTGATTTTTGAATATTCAGTTTTTATTTTACTGTCTGTTTTTACGTTTTTTCCCAACTGGAAATGTAACTCAAGCTACGAGTATTAATCATTGATAAAGTTTATTTCAGCTAGTTCATCCATGTTGGTGTGACCACGAGATGCAGCAGTGCTATTATCTAACAAAACATCTCTGTGCTTGCCAGTTTTCCAGAATATAAATATTAAGATTTCGAGGATGTTGATTTGTCCCAACGCTATTTAAAAGACATACAGTATAGAAAATTCAGATATGTAGCCCTATACCTGTACTCTCTCCTGTTGCTATGGTTGCATACAAATCGTCTGACAGTCCTAATTTGGGTGGCACTAGGGTTGTATACGGCACTCCTAATTCATTCTCGGTAACTCTGTTGACAACGTCAGCCAAGTTAGCCTTTCTTGGTTGTAACCTGGGAGATGGACTGCGTAAGCCAGTGCTAGATGCACGCGATACAGCTGAATGTTTTCTTTGTAACTGACCCTCGGATGAAAAGTTATCCTGTAGCACTGTCGTCATTGAGTCTAATGCTGGTGTAGGAGATGGAACTGCAATGAACAAAGTAAAAAAAATAGAATAGATGGAAAACAGAAGCCAATGTGTGACGTTTTTGATGCATTTGTAAGTTACATTTAAGAAAATTTTTCCTTTCTGGAGAATTAGCTTATAAGGTTTTATGGATTAAAAAAAAAAAAAAAAAAAAAATAGCAGATTTGAAAAGAAAATTTGAGACGAAAATTGTAGGAGAAAATTTAAAAAGAAAATTTGAAAAGAAAACATTAAAATTCATATTTAGCAGTTAGCACTTTAAAGGTTAATTATTGTATTTTTATAGATTTTTTTTACGTATTTCTGAAAAAACGCCACTACGGTACATTAGTGAATGCTACAAATGAGCTTGCATGCTCACTTTTTTAAAATCACCTTCAGTTGTTCATTTCCTACAGAGAGGTACAATTGTTGGGGGAAAACAAAAAATCATGTGGTGCAGTCACCATTGCTATCAAAACTTTGAGAAAGATTTTTCTTGTAAAATCACACTTACATTTTGGGTCAATTTTGCAAATGATACAACGGGTCTTTAATGTGTAAAATGCACAGATTAATATGCAGATAAATGCACTTACTTTTGACGACTGGGGACAATGTTCTATTCCTATCCACTGCAGGTGACTTCAAGACATCACTTGGTTCTTCTAAACTCTCGTCTGGTTGAAGACTCTGTCTCGATCGTACTGAGAGAGAGGGGCTTGTGGCTTGGGGCCCTGGACTAAATGACCTTGCTTCTGAGCCTGGCCGGTCAGAGCCAGGGCTCTTGACAAATCTGACCGACAGAACCGGACTAAAGCCTCCGTCCACCGGCCACTGACCACTATGGGTGCTTTCTTGGAATGCGTCTAAGGATTCATCTATGTCGGATGGATTGTCAGACAGCAATGCATCATGGTCCATTGACAGCAAGTACTGATCTGCGTGGTTATCTAGTGAAAGTTCATTGGGCTCAAACTGATCGTTTTGTATCGTTGTTGGTACACTGGTTGTCGCTGATATGTACGTGTGTGGGGAGGCAGTGCCCGAAGAAGTACTTTTCTGTAATAAGCAACACAGACTCCAATTTAAACAAAGTGAAAAATGTTCAGCAAATTTGAACAAGTTACTTTTGTGCAAACACACTGGAAGCTAGGTAAAAGCCACCTGTATTTTCTGTCAAAATTGTTTTGACTAAAAATGAACATATTCCAATTTGCACACGGAAATTAGATGTTGCAGACATATTGAATAGTTGGACGGATCCATTCAGAGACTTACGTAATAAACTGGAGTGCGGACAAATTGATCTTGAGCCAACCCATCTGGATGTGAAAATGAAGCATCAAGTTGACTCTCATCGTCAGCATCTGAAAAATATAAATAAAAAAATTGCCCACCAAGTTAACAATAATTATGAATTTTGTTGAAAATTTGAATGTAGTTTGTCTTTAAAATTTGTTTTTTATTTTAGTTGATAACTAAGTATGATAACTGTATGGGATTAAAAGAGCTCAGAAGAAACACTTGCAAAAGGTTGCTTGTTTCACCAGGATGTTAAAAGTGGCACGTGGAAGTTTATTTTTTCAAACCGTACTAATCACTTTTAATTTGCGTCTAAACATGCTGTATAGGCTTAAAGTGAAAGCAAATACACCTGCAAAAGGTTGCTGCTAGGATATCACCATCACGGCAAAGTTTGTTATAAAAGGGGCACAAGGAAGTTTATTTGCAAATTGTATCAATTTTTGGCCATTTGAAAAATCACTTAATTTGCATTTATATGCTTTGTGTAAATCACTATAATGCTTTGCAGTTTGGTGCTTAGACTCAAGGCACTGATCGACCAATTAATCACTTTGGAACCTCTTCTATCCAAGCTTGAACAAATTGATTCCAACAATGATAACATTTCCTGTTTCCCAGAGAATCCTGTACTAAGTGCGCTCAGAAAACCTATTTTGTTGGGTTTCAATCGATTGAACCTGCATTGGATGAGTTGACCTCAAACTCAGATAAGGTGGAATCAACTACAACACTGTGAACAAGTGTTAAATGTTTATTCTAATCTACTGAAAAGCTCACCATCATTGACTGCTACATGTAAATCGGCTTCAGATGAGTAATGAGACGAATTCAACTGTCTATGCTGACTGTGTGCAGAGGACAGCGTTCCTGATAGTGTGATGTTGCCACGGTAACTCAGATCATCGCCAACCACTGAAAGGCTCCCGTCAATTTTATTCATGTCCAGGTCATGAGATTCATGCTCGCGTGACGACATCTGTGATCTTACAGAATGGGCAGACAATTGGCCTCTTGAACTTGTAGAAATCCTGGAGTGCGCGCTGTCTTGCCTGACAAAGCCGGATGTTTTTGATGGCTTTGTTTCAGGGGATGTGGTATAGCTCGTTGGATTGGGAGGATAAGGTGCTTTTAAGGGATGACCGAGGTAGGGGGAGCTCTTTAATGATGCTGCAAGATGTTCAACTGACAGTGGCGTGCTGTGTCCAGATGCTGAGGTGGATGGTCTATATGGAGAGATAAAAAAACAAATTGGAAATATGTATGCAACCTGTACACAAAATTGTTTGTAAAATCTTGGGGTCTGATCCGGGGCCAATTTGGTCCCGAGAGCGTTTACACTCAGTTTGTGATCCGCAGCTGATCCCGAGCTCGGTGTTTGACAGTTCGACCCCGAGCTCGGGATGAAGTGTAAACAGGCTAAAATTGGCACTCACATGCATGCATAGCGAGTGAGTTGTTTATTACAACTTGGTTTATTTATTACAACTTTATAACAAATTGGTGTACACAGGTTATCATTTAAACCAACCGCCATCGTTTCTAGCAACAAAGTCTGGCTGATGTACATATGTCACATCTTACATTTTGAAAAAACTATATTGGCCAAAACTATAATCCCACATAGAAGTTCAGTTCAGTTCAGTTCAGTTCCAAATGTCCCTGGCATTAATGTGTATAGAACAGTCTTTGTAAAAATTAAAATACTCACCTCGACAATGCATTTCTAGGTAGCTGCCGTATGTTACTGATGCCGGTTACATTCTGCCGTTTGGAGTGTAGCTTTCTAGGGTCTTGCACCACCAACCTTCTTAACTCTGACGACTCTTTGACATCAATGTTCTGCAAGGCTGCAGTCAGTTCTGTTGCGGAGTCTACTGAAACCAGCGATTGCTGAGAGGGTGTCCGTTCCAATCTGTGGACGCTGAACAGAAATTCAAATCATAGTGTACAAATATAACATGGTTTATTTCGGGAGGCTAGTCGATATTAGCTCCCCTCTGGTGGCAGATCCAGACTCGTTAAAATACAGGAATAAAAAGGAAAAGTGAGGGCTACTGCCCCCTGAAATCAATTGTATTCCTGTATTTTAATGAGGCTGGATCCGCTGCCCTCGGTATTGGATGTTGACAAACTAGCTGTTGTATACACTGCGTACTGTACGTGCTACATCTGGCTTCAAGTCAAGTCTTAGTCATTTTCAGTAACATCCAAGTCAAGTTCCAAAATATTGTAACTCAAATGCAACTGTGTTGTCAAGGACCTCACCAATTTTACTTTCGTCAAGTTTTTAAGTTCAAGTCCCAAGTCAGGGTACTGACAACGCCCCCGTCTATTTGTCTCGATATTTTTCCAGAGCCCCCAGTAGAAATATGACTACAAGGTCACAATCTCAAGGCCACTTCATCTTGCCAAGAGTTCGGACTGAATCCCTCAGGAGCAGCTTTTGTTACAAGGGACCTAGTTTTCTTAATTCACTTCCATCTGACATTCGCAATGCTTCTTCGTATATCACATTTAAAGCCAAACTAAAACAATACTTGAGGGATGAACAATAATTATTGTTGATTGTCTTTCATTGTTCAAGTGTTGTTTTATGCTATTAGCTGCTCCTGAGGGGTGTAAAGTGCAACTTATTGTGTGTTGTTTGTTATTTGTATCTTGTTTGTGTGTCTGTTTCTGTCTCTGATATGTTTGGTTCTCAAAACTATAGGTGTGCAATATAAATGTGTAATGTTTATTGTTTTATGTGTACATATATTTGAGGGCCCCTTTAAAGTCAGCTTTTTAGCTCTAAGGCCTTAGAGCTAAAAAGCTGGGGTCACCCTCTTGAAATAAAGTTTTGAAAAATAAAAATAAAAAAATAAAAATTCCATGATCATGCACGTCTGAAGTAATTTTAAGTCCCAAAATATCATGACTCAAGTGGAACTCGAGTTGAACTTAAGCCACCAATTTATCATTTTAATTTTTATTTTATTTCAAGTACCAATTCTTTAAAAATTCAAGTCTCAAGTCATTAGAATCAAGTCAAAGTCAAGTCTTAAAACATTGTGACCCAAAACATTGTGACGCAATTTAAAAGCATTTTCAGACCGAGTCACGCAAATGTTCAGTTTTGGTCCCAAATCATTCCAAATCAAGTTAAAAGTAATTTTTAATCAAATCCAAATCAAGCATTAAGTCCCAAAATATACTCAATTGGGACCCGAGTCACCAACTGTGGTTTGCCTACGAATGGAAAGGGTAGAAAATCTTACTTACACAGCTCTGGACTGCAAATCTCTAAGATAGAAGACAAAGTCAGCACCAGGCTGGGATCTGCAATCCAGTGCAGCTCGATCTCCCTCGTCATTGTGTACAAACTGCATGTGAGTTTCTTCTCTCCAACTCTCAGTATCACTGTCGGCATTATCATCAAGCTACAAATGTTTAAAAAGGTTGGATTAAGACCTTTATTTAAAAAACTTTCAATTCATTTTGATTTTTGAGATTAGTTAGACCATGAAGTGCAACCTTTTTTTGAATCAACTCCGATTCCACTTTCAATTCCACAATCGATTTTGAATCATTTATTCAAAAAATATATTGAAAACCTTACAAAACACTACAAAATTCCTCAATTATTTTTGCACCCATTAATTAACATTCAGAGTTGCCGGGTAGTTCCTAAAATTGCTAAAGTTATTGGGAAATGATTCCTCTAAAAGGCGGAATTTTGATTCAAAATCCCAATTTGGAATTAATTATAATCAACTCCAGAGAGAATTTGCCCACCCTATAGTACAATATTTGTTTTTTTGTTTGTAAGTCTTTATATTTTTTACTTTTGGAATTGTTTAAATTTATGGCATACTCACCTGATGTTGACTTCCATATTGAAGTACTGAGGATGTTAACTTGTTGACTGTACCAAGAGTCAATGACACCTTCTTGATGTCGGTTTTATCTTGGTCTTTCCTGAAGTAGCATTTCTGGTCTGGCTCAGAAAATAACAGATTCTCTGGTGCCGTAAACAACATCAGCGCTCCCTTCCTAGTCATGTACGTCTTTGGAAGTTCAATCGTAGCATCAGACTTTTGATTTTTGCTAATGTAATGTTCCTGAGAACTGTTAAGTTCAGTTCCATATTTACTCGGACAACTTGCACAGGTGGCAGAATCCGACCTCCACTTTTGAGAAAAATTACTAGCAGCTGACTTAGCTCGATGGATTTTTTCTCGAGGTTTTTCGTGGAAATGTTCGGAGCTGCATGTATTGCAGACAGACTTTGGCCTCGCGGGTAGGTTCCTTGGGGCATTTGTCTTTGCACAACGAGCATGTGAAGTACTGGTTGACTGTGATGTTGACTGGCGAACTGCCGATTTGACACGCAATGGTATCCTGACGGATTTTTGCAGAAATTTGGTGTTTTCTCCATAAAGGCTCGGGACTAGCACAGGTTTCTGCTGGCTGGCCTGTTTATCAGGGATTAAAACAACCTGGTAAGATAACTAGCAATAAAGTTTTGTGAACTACCGGGTAATAAAAAAGAACCTCATTTCCAAAAAGCAATGGTGAATGGGAAAATTTGCAGAAAATCTTGAATAACAATTTAATTATAATGCTCATAACAACTTTGGTAAAAGCTGAGAAGTTGATCAGAAATTGTTTTCTTTAAAATGTTTTGATGGAAAAACCCACATTTTTTAGTGGGAAAAATTTACGAATTTGTTAGGAAACACTTCAGCCTGTCTCGTACGTTTTGCACACAAGGACTGATGAAGCCATGATCAACTTCTCAATTCTTTCCACAAATGTTACCACTATCCCCGTATAATTAGCTGTGGAGCAGCTAGGCACTATCATGGGCTAATCACACACGTCAATCTTTACTGCCCTTGCACTCCCAAGTGGAGAGAGTGTAGACAAGTTATGCCAAAACACCTTGCCTATGGGCAGACACACCATGGGCAGGACATTACATCCACAAGCTTTGGACTAGGTCATGTAAATTCAACTTAATTTGCCAAAATACTGGTTAATTTACCTTTATGTTAGCCTCTTCCAGATCACCTGTCCAGGAACCACACCCCCTCGCTAGCGAGCTCAACATGACAAATAGTTCTCCCGTCTCTTCAATGTGGCATTTTCACTCATCTGTAAGTGGCAGAGTAATTCAGAATTAAAGTTTTTTTTTTATTTATTTATTTAACCAAATCCAACAGCGAATAAATCGCCATTTACAGGAAAGGTACATATAAAGTATATGACATAAAACATAAATATGAAGAAAAGGGAATTAAAGTAGCTTATGTACATTAAAAATTAAATACGAAATTAATAAATATTCAGTAATTTGAATTATATACAAGAAAACAAATTTCGTCAGTAAAAACAAACAAGCAAACAAGTTTTATTTGGAAATTAGAGTTGAGTAATGACGAAGACATGCTAAAGTACTTGTTAGCATTTCAAATTGGCATACCGTGTACTTGGTTTTTAGTTTAAAAGTTTAGTTGAAAATGTTTTAGCCGAGACCTGGTCAAACAGGTTTTGCAATACTGGGGTAAAAACTTGGGGTTGCGGGTTCGACACCCGGCTGGGGTAGCTGTGCCCTTGAGCAAGGCACTTAAACACAATGCTCCATCCTTCGGAAGGGATGTAAAACCGTTGGTCCAGTGTGTTAGGTAACGCACTTTAAACTTAAAGATCCAAGAGCATTTTTCCGGAGTGTCAATTAACCACTGAGAACAAGTCAAACAGGTTCCGCGAGTTAGCTCAAAAGCGTCCAGTACTATAGCTATTGGACCTGATCGAAAGTTCCAAGCACGCAGTAGGTGTTTTATCTTTTTCGAGAAAAACCGTTGGGTTCTTTTCCTCACATTCCTTCATGATCCACGCTTGACCGGTCCACGCTTGCCGGATGCCCGAGAGAAGTGTTGTCATGTTGTTGTCGCGATGTACGCTGGACAACAGGTGTTGTTATATGTGCGATTGATTGGCTGCGTACGGCAGGTGGATTTTTCTATTATTTTTTTTTGGGGGGGGGGGGGGGTTAGGGGAGATCGAACGGATATTTCTGACAAAAATTCATTACATGTTTACCTTGATTAATTTTATTTTAAAAAAATGAAATTAAAGTGCAAAGATAATTTAAAATTGTCTTACGTTTTTGTTTTGTTTTGTTTTCTTTGTAGGAATGGCAAAGTTTTGTTTGAAAAAGGTAGCCATCCCCCTTTGCGTAAATGAGATATACTTCCTCAGTGGAGTAATTTTATACGAAGTGGAACAACAAACAATCCACTTCGTAAATCGCGGATGAAAGGCTAGTGAAGAAAATGGTAATTGTGGTAGAAAGCGATTTTAAATCCACAGAATTTACGGTTTTGGTTATTGATCGGCACTTGTACTTTAAAAATTGTATGAAATAGTACCTTAACCTCTCTAAATTGTTAATTTTAAGAATGTTACTTTCTGGTGTTGGCGCAAAATATGTGATTTTGTGGCCCATATACCGCAGTGGTTTACGGTTTTGGCACGGGTTCGTGCCACGTAGGCGAAGTTGACCCATGGTTGACCTAACCATGGATGAAGTTTCTTCCTCCATGACCTAATTAGATTTGCACTTTTGATGCAAAAGTCATTTTAAGGGGTGCAGGTCAACTCGGTCCCAAGTCAACTCGGCCCCGAGTCAATTGGTCAACTCGAGCCCAACAAACTAAGCCCTAGGACAACTCGACCGTCATGGGAAAATAAATGTATGATAAAAAGTAAAAGTAAAAAGACCACATCCCAATGAAAAATGATAAAGCAAGAGCTGAGATTATCTTAGCTAAGGCTACGTAAAAGTTTGAAGATCATAGTCGGCGTAGTCGCCAATAGAAGTATCGCTGCACGACATCATCATCGGGCCCAAGGTTTGCAGCAGTTCATACTTGATGTGTCAAATGAATCGGGAAAAGATCGGCTGCTTGGAAATCTTGTACATTTTTTAAGGGTGGTCGAGTTGTCCTGTGGCTTAGTTCGTTGGGACCGAGTTGACTCAAAACCATTTTAAGGAAAAACAAGTGACGTCCAAGTTTGGAATTCTTTCCATGTAATGTACAGACAAATTATTGCAATGCATTTATCTATCATACTAATGGTTTCTTTGTAATGTACTTTAGGCTTCTGTGGAGTTGATGTCACGGTACCTGAGCCCGGTCAACCCGGCTGTGTTCCCTCATCTCACATTAACGCTCCTGTCAATTGGAATCTTCTTCACAGCATGGTTCTTTGTGTATCCTTTATCGATTGCATGACATTTATTAACAGCACAGTCTGCCCAGTAATTGTTTGACAAAGCAGGGAGCAGTGGTTAGAAGAAAAATCAGCTCAAACCTCAATTCATTTCACATGGTCATTCCTTGACAACGGGTATTCAGATACGAAGTCACATCAACCAAGTACACCCGTGATTTCTACAAGGAACTGCTGGTGGCACTTGTAGCCAGTCTATTTATGGGATTCGGCATCCTTTTTCTGCTTTTGTGGGTGGGGATTTACGTCTGACACTGGGTGTGTCTCAGTTTTTCTAATAAGGTACAATTTTTCAACTTCGTTAGCTTAAATTTCTGCAGCCTTTTTAGATACCTGGTACATGTACATGTCATTTTTTCAGGAATTTGATGCGAGAAAATCTGAAGTCTGTAAACTCATTCAGTGTGCTCATTTAAGCCTTATCCAGAGAGCACAATAAACAATTACAGTAACGGCCAGCAGCCGATTTCACGAAAAATTTTGTAGCTTGCGTAATCTTTAAAAATGGCATAAGCCCCATAGGCTTGCGTGTAATTATCACGGGAATGTTGCGCAGCTTACGCAAAATCGGCTGCAAGACTTACAAAAAGGAGTATCTGGGAATGTTTTAACAAGAGTTTACTGTATTAACTTAACCCTTTGAACCCTAAATTATTTATGCGCAATGACACCGGTTATGACACTCAAAAGTCACAATAGTGGCTCATCGGGTTACTCCTTGTTCACGGGGAAGTCACAAATGTGACATTTAGGGGTTAAATGTCGGCATAGTTGCCAGGTCTGTGACATCGCCACCCCCCTATTGATGAACAATGGCTGATGAATAGGGTGGCGACTGGTGACTTGGCGACTATGCCGAAATTTTACGTTTCATAAAATAACTTGGAATTTCTTTGCAAGAATTTAACGTTGGCTTTTTTTTTTTACTTTACAGATTCAACTATTGGGCTGCATTGGATTCAAGGTTTTGTTGGTCACTACCTTGCCGTACACTTTAAATATGCTGTGATTCTTATGCAATATCAGTAACTCTACTTTCACCTGAACCTGTCTGTGATGGGAATATGCTTTTGGATTACCTGTTATACTACATGTATCTTTTATCCCGGTACATTACCATGCAAGGACACCATGACTTAAACCATGTAAAATTTTAAAATTAGGAGGGAAAAGTGTCAAGAATTTACTGAGGAAAAACTTTCAAGAGTTGTCCTATAGGTTTAGTATATGGAGCCCCAGTGGATGGTAATATTTCCGCTCATGTTTGGCAAGTTCGAGAAATTACTGTAGTCAACTGCACACAATCTGCTGTAGCTGTGGTGCACGTTTCATGCAACTTTTGGAAACAATGCATCCATTGACATCACACTGGAAATGTAGATGTAACTATATACCTCAAACTATAGTTATTTTGACACGGGTAATACCCATTGACTGACTCTGGTGAAGAGTCTTTCCTTAAATGGGAAGTTTACTCAACAAAAGCCAATTACCTGATGTGTACAAGTCAAATTACTAAACAGTTATTACCCAATGTCATCAGCTTAAATATTTGCCCGAGCAGTATAAATGTGGAAATCATATCAATTAAAGTAATTTTTGGAGACACTAGTTTGTAATTAAAAGAAATGGACTATTAAAATAAACATTGTTCATACAATATGACCAGTTTTATTGAGTTGTAGCAAAGGGTATCAATGAGAGGGTATCAATGTGAGCGACTATAAACAACTAACAATGGAAATTGGGCACACACCATTGTTAATAACGATGGTTTGTGCCCAATTTCCATTGTTAGTTGCTCATAGTGTGAGACCGCCTAAAATGTACTGCTTACAGTGTTATATATACACCAGGGGTTGCTGTCGAGTCCAGTAACATTAAGCAAAGGATGAACACGCCCAAAAGAATTCCTTTGTTGGAGTTCATTTGAATTAAAGGAAGGGTGACAACACTTGCAAAGGGTTGCTTAATTCGGTTCGGTACGCTTCATGTAAGTCGGACTTGAGACGGGTCACAACAGATTTTACGTTGCACAGTTATCAAAATTCTGTTGCCAATGTTGAAAAAAGGATTGGTTTATGCACCGGGCAATACATCATTAATATTTTTGAATAAATTCATCAATAACTCCAAGTTTTGTCTGTTCCTTTAAGACCAGGGACATGTCTCCTGTAATCTGGAAAAACCTAGTAAGTCAAATATTGGTGAAAATTGAGTTTAACATTTTAACTGAAGGGAAAAACCTAGTAAGTCCAAATATGGGTCTAACTCAATTTTCAGATTACAGGAGATGTGATGGACTCGACAACAACCCTGATACAATGACTTGTTATTCCCAAGTCGAAGTATGCACACAAAGTAAAATCACAGCCTTAAATCACTCATTCAAAGTTACAGTGCAAGTAGTATAACAAAGGAAGGGGCGGATCCAGGAATTTTTCCGGGAGGGGTTTTGCCCATCAGATTTTTATGTCTGCTTGTTTCGGACAGGCGGACACGCAAAAAATGCATTACATTATTTTTTTGGTGTCGGAGCAGGGGGGGTTTTGACCCCCAAACCCCCCCCCCCCCCCCCCCATCTGGATCCGCGCCTGAACAGGACTGTTTGGCATTGCTAAGTCTCGAAATCCCAGCACAAAATGCTCACCTAGAGAGATGAGTCTTGCTTAAAGCCATATTTACCATGTTCAAAATTTGTTCCACTTGCATGATTTAAGGGTTATTTGGCAACAGTTTCAGGACAAATGGAACAAACCTGGACAAGTTCACTTGTGTGCCCAAAAAAAGTGTGACAATCCAAAAAATAGTGGGGGGAGAGGGGGGTGGCGTAAGTACCATCATTTGTAATCATCATATACGCATTTAACATTTTCTGCTGTCACAAACAAGACCTGTAGGGATAGGTAAAAGTACACAAAATGGCTAACGTCTGGGTTTTTTTTGAAATACTTTGGGGACTTTTGTTTACTTGCACAAAAGGTATAAAATTATGAGTGGGAATAAATGTACAGTTAGCCGGAATTTTGAAAGCACTTGCCTTTGCCGATGCCATTATTCAACCCCAGCCCCAATGAAAGCCAAACAACAATTATTCCCTCGTTAAGTTACAACATTCATAACAGCACCGTTTACATTTCGCTCATAGCAAGGACATTTTTCAGTCACAGGTTTTTCTCATTTTTCCATTAAGCCAGTTCATATTTCACGCGGAAGCGAATGCCAATTTGAAGAAAATTTGACAAACATCTTGTAGCGAACATTCGCGAAAGCTAAAAATAGCTAAACTTTCTGTAAATTCGCTGCGCAAAAACTTTGCCCTGATGTAAAATTCGCTTTCACTTGAAGTCAGAACTGAGCTTTACTGATAAAACAAGGTTCCTGTTATATTTTATAACAAGGTAATATGCATGCGCGAAAAGCTGAATGTGGGAAAATCTTGTGGCACAATGAACAATCTTTAAGCCAAATCTTTTAATGGGTTGGCTTTAACACATTAAAACCAGGGCAAACATTCCCACGTTACAAATTAAACCCGGGGAATTGTCAACAAGCCGATGTTACCCCCGAGAGTTGTGGGTTAACCCACATCTAAACCAGGGCTAAAAGATAACTCCGAGATTTGTTGTGTGAAAGATAATCTAGCTTTATCATTTTTTAACCAAATCTTGGCCACAATTGTTAAAGGTCTAAACTACATAATTGAATGACAACAATCAGAAAGAATTATTTTGGAAATTGTTCTTTCTTTCGCACATCACAGGATAAATACATTGAGGCACACAACACAGACACCATAGCTCTTGGACATGAAGACCTTTATGAAGTTTAGACACATGTAGCACTCATCTTTTCCTGAAAAGAAAAAAAGTAGCAAGACATTTTAAAATTATGCTTGCACCACCACCACATCTCATAAAAATTGTCGATTGACAGGGGAAATGCGAAACATTTTATTGCAAACTTGGTTAACTTATTCATTAGATAGAATACATGTACAGTAATTGATGAATTTACAGTTTTCCTTTTTGACATTTTATTGCATACCACACTTGTCGACAAGTCTAGGCTGGAAAGAAATGACTCATTTTCGCAGAGCGCATCACATAGACTCTTTAAATTTTCATAAAATTTCAATTCTGCTTTAAGGATTTCGTCCAGGTCCAGGTATAAGCAAAGAGATCCACACAGCAATGAAATGCAACATTTTCTGTTTTTTGAAAAATCCTGTAGTTACGGGCTCCCAGGCCTGTGTGAAATGAGCTGACCTCTGGAGCCGTGCATGTTTTCGGGCAGCACGGTAATACGATGATCAATTTTCAACAGGGCGCTTTAGATATAAACCAAGAGCACATCGTCTATATATCACACAAGCCTAGTCGACTGAAATAAAGAATTTTTTTATGGGGTGGGGAGAGGGGTGGGGGGAGGTTTACCTTGGTGCAGCCTTAATGATGTCATCCACACGTAGGATCATTTCAGCTGCTTCCGCTGCACTTTGCAAGACCTGCTTCTTAAGCTGGTAAGATTCAATCACGCCCAGCTCTATCATGTCTCCCACTGTCCCTTCATTCATGTCTGAGAATTTAAAGGTAAAGGTCCAGTTTGGTAACAACCCTCCAAAGAAATGACTGATGAATTATTATATAAAAGCTTTACTTGTTATCAAGATGGTAATGGTGGTAATCAGCCTGTAAAATTATTTCGTCTGAAGTGCCCCCATTGATGAGAAAAAATGTCAAAAACCTACAGGCGATTTTTGGAGCCATTTATTCATGCTTAAGAACCAAGCTTGGATTTTTCAGGTTTTCTGAAGTATTACTGCATCTATGTGGCTGAAATTTCTGCAAGGTAGTTTCTCAACATAGGCTTTCAATTACGAGTGGAAATAACGCTGTTTACCAATCATGTACTCTACCTTCGCAAAACGAAACTGGATAAATCTTTAAGACAAATCTTTTAGGCGCATTTATGGGCATGCTGTGCAGGAAAAAACTGCTTTTATACACTATTTCCCGAACCTTTGAAGAAAAAACATACCCAAGAAACAAAACACAATGTGCTAAACAAGTGCAACACATATGAAATGGAATATGTGTTTAACATTATAGATTTTACTTTTGTGTCGTCAAAGTACATGTATAAAGGCATAAACGCAACACATATGCAAAGGACACATAGTGGACGGACAATGTTGGAAACGCATCTTTAACCAGACTTTCACTTACTGAGTCCCATGGTGTGTTTGCCCTGTGTGTGAAGAGCTCTAAGCTGTGATACCAACTGAGCGCTGTCGTACCCTGCATTGTCAGCAATGATTATTGGAATCTACACAATGGAGAGCAAATACCGATGACTTGTAAACAAGTTGAAAACAGATTCATAAATAAAACGTGAAAAAGGCAGTGTCATTTCACAAGCCAAATGGCCGGTAGGCCTACTCATCCCAGGTTTCCATGGCAAGGAGTGACTAGGAGCATTGCTACTCTCCCTGGATGGGTTGCCAGTCCATCACAGGTTCACCCCCAGCAGTTAGTTGAGTTTCCCCAACATGTCGTTAGTTTCCATGGCACAGAGTGACTAGGAGCATTACTACTCCCCCTGGAAGGGTTGCCAGTCCATTGCAGGTTTACCCCGAGCAGTTACTTAGATTTCCCAACCAGTATTTGCTGGTACCCATCTATACTTCCTGAGTGGAAACAGACAATGTGAAGTGAAGTGTCTTGTCTAAGGACAACACGACAGTAGTGACCAGGCCACGAACCACAGAGGTATCGTTCAAAAGTCTGATTTACTATTCAGTATTGATCACGTTCACAGACACCATCTTCGTAGGAAAAATGCTGCGTATTAAACGCTATCAAGTACGCGCACGCACACGCTGTAACATGTTCCAAACACGCGCGCGTGTTGCTCAAAATTTGTTCAAAATACTGCGCAGCCGATGCGCGTCACAAAAAAATACGCTCAAAATGCTGATGCACGTGGCGATTTGTAGGAAGTGACGTCATTTGAACGTGATCAATACCGTCGCAACTCCCAAATTCATAAATACAGACCCTCAAAAATGTTTCCCATTTAATTGTTCTAAATATGGGATTTTAGTAAACCATATGGTCTCATTAGGATTCTAACACGAAACCAATAGCACACCTCTGAGTTCAATTTCTATGGTGAAATATAATCAATATTATTGCTACAGACTGCAATGCAAGTGAATACCAGAAATGTAATGAATATTCATGAGTCAAACCTTTGCGAGGGCCCTTGCAAAAGCCTCAATGGCGACGGCCTCCTTTCCAGGGGTTTTGGCTGCTAGTTGATTAACTGCATTGGCCATCAGCATTTCGGAACAACCTGCATTGGGTATGAGGTAAGCAAGTGCTATTTTATGTAACCCTTGTAAGATTGTATAAAAACTTGAAAATTATAGTCTGACAATTTATAGTAAAAATTTCTTGAAAAAGAAGGCAATAATTTCCTTCAGATGTCTTCATAGTTTATCTCAAAATTAAAGAAATTTCTCTGTACTGTTCTCAAGAGATAACTTTTGCATCATGTAACTGCCACAACATACATTTCTGAAAAGGCTTGGTGCACAAAGACAAAAAAAAAATGTCACATATTGGTCTGTCCACATTAATACATACGTAATGTTTTACGTATAAGGGAAAATTTCCACACTGGGTTTTTAGAAATGTATGTTGTGGCACATAATACATTCATGTACATATAAGGAAAAAAGGGGACAAATGGTTTTTTTAAATGCATGTTTTGGGACATGTTACATAAGTGTAAGGGAAAATCTGTACACAGGGTTTATAGAAATGTATGTTGTGTGACTACTTGTGTACTCTTTGGGGTAAAAGTTATTTCGTCAGTATAACTTGATAATATAAATATGAAACCGAGAAATTTGCAGTGAACCGAGATCCTAATAACTTTTATGTCACAGAAATGTATCCTGTGAAAAGACAAAAAATGCATGGCAAATAGAAAAAAATGCATGGTTGGCGTTATATGATAAATTCCAACTGTTGATGGATATTAAATATTTACCTCCCCCTAGCACAGTCTTGAACGTCTTAGTGGTCTGCGACAGCACACATAGCGCATCATGGAGGGAACGTTCCACCTCGTCCAAGATCTGCTCTGTTGCCCCTCGCAGAACAATGCTACAGGCCTCGCCCAGAGCCACCCCTGAGAAACGTATCAACTTGTCCTCACCTGTTGAGGAATAACAACAAAATGTTAAATGGATCATAAAAATAGATAAATCCTTTCTCCATTTTTGTGAATTCAAACATTTTTAAGAACCACCTTTAGCTGTTAATTTTGTTTTTTAACAAAAAATAAGAAAAGCTCATGTCATGTTTGTTACCGTTGATATCAACACTTTGAGTAAGATTTTTTGTCAACTCATGAAGTAAAATTTTGGGCCCTTGCAAATGATAATGGGCCTTTAAAATCATAATCAACACATGACGCAAACTTTCTAAGTCTTTGAAATGTGCGCCCAAAGTTCTAGAATTGTTCGTTATAGCAATGGGCTAGGTTCACTAACTATAGCAAGACCGTCTAAGCTCATAGCCTGATATTCAATTGTCTAGGACTATTATTGCATTTTGCACATGGGCTGTGTTTCATGAACGTAAACATTAGGGAGTTTTAGATAGTGTCAACGTGGACCTCGTTCACGTCGACCGGTGATGCGCGTCCACCAAGTCATCCACTCATGTCGACTATCGTTGGACACATTTTAGATTTTACTCGATGACTGGACGTACGTTCACTGTCAACGTCATGATCACGTGACCCAATGGACACACGCGTGTTAGTTTTTCACACGCTAGCAGCTGCACAGGTTTTTATGGTGGCGTAGTACAAGGGATATCGCATATCACATATATCTTTGCAAAAATTTCAGATGTCGCAAATATCTTTGCAAACAAATGTATTTGCGATGTCGTATATTTCTTTGCAAATATTTGCAAACATACTTGCAAAAAAAGTACGACATCGCAAATATTTGCAAAGGTATTTGTAATATGCGACATTTCTTTTAAGCCACCATATTTTTTTCAAAACCTTCGAAGCGCGTCACCACACGCATGTGTTCGGTACGCGTAACCCTCATATGCACAAATATGTATGCATTCCGACGTGCTGCTGTACAAACACTTTAAAGTTTGGACAATGGCGTTCAGGTTTTAAAGTCAACACCAAAATCATAGTCAACGTGTTCTTGACCTGGGTAGTGACGTGAGAGACGACTGTGACATCAACACGTCGCAGTCGACGCAATTATCTAAAACTCCTAATTGCCAATGTGTGTCAACTGCTTTCCATAGACATGTGCAAAAAAAGCACTATAACCAGTGGCAAATGTTAGCAACACTCGCAAGTGGATTAGAAATATCAAGAAGAAATTAACTCTTTTGTACACACCAATCATGACTTCCTCTATCACATCACAATGGCCAAGTTTAACCATTTCAGGGTGTTCAAAAGTCGAGACGATTTCACCGCCAGTGACTAACGCTAGCCGCTCGATTCCATCAAAGTCAGCATGCTCGATGGCCATAATCCCATTGTCAGCAAATAGCTGCTCCGGATAGTTGTAAATCAGCTGCCTGTTAATGCAATTAAATCAAATATTTATCAAAAAGGGGCATTTATTGGAAATCAATTTTGAAAGTCTAACTTCAGACATATGGTCGATTGTATTTAATGAAAATAAACATTTGTTAAGTCCAACTGCCTGTTTTTTCAAACATTTGTTTTAGCACCAATTTTTTTAAAGGGCCATTAAAAAAACAAAACCAAAAAAGAAATTAAAAATAAAAACACATACCAACTTTGGTCGGAAATTTGATGAGGTGTTCATACATGTAAGTTTCGTAATGTGTGGCAGACCCAACAAGGTCACAAGCCCAGACAATAAGCCAGTTCGGAGTTTCGACTGCGCATGCCTCGTGACCGATAGTTTGAGATAAACAAGCTATGCCGACCGCCGTTGTTTATCTCAAATGACCTTTGAAACAATCCCATAGTTCCTTGCACACGTGAGATTCCGAACTGGCTTATTGGTGCAGATAAAATGTGTAATGCTTCACATGAATGGTGTGAAATTCCGCTGCTCAGTGGTGGCTAATTTGTAAAATATTGGCAGTTGCAAAACTGTGCCTTCTTTTTTTGTTGAGTGTATTCCCAATTAATATAACCAACTGCCTACTTTTTCAAACAATGTTTAGCATCAATTTCTTTAATGGGCCTTTATAATAGTTTTTTGCCCAACAATAGAAACTAATCAACATTAGAAACTAACTACCGTAATTTTCGGAATATAAGCCGCGGCTTATACGTTGATTTTGCCAAAAAAAGAGTTCCCGGCGGCTTATAAACCGCGCGGCTTATACGCCGAGCTCTAAAGATAAAAATCATGATATGCTCATATACATTATGTAATGTAGTTAAATAGTTCTATCAATCTTTTACGGGAATTTTTTATTGTCAAAAAACGATGTTGAAAGCCGTCGCACGCGCACGAAAAGGTGTGCAATTTTTCCAGGTGCAGAGAGTGTACCGATCTTCGTTGGTGACCCATACATCGATGTGACACAGCACAAGCGCAGGCAACCAGTTCGCCATCGGACCATGCCATCGGTCGTGAGTACTCGTCCAACGCCAAACAAATCGTTTGGTGCGTCTGTTCCTTCCGTGTTTTCTTCAATTCTTTACTTTTAGTTGGCGTTTTTTATAAAATCCAAAGAGTTCTGTGTTTGTCATTGTCTGTGGAAATGTGTGTTTTAGATGGAAAATCATTACAAGTAATTTTAATTAACGATGTTTTTCCAACGATGTACAGTCACTTTGCCCATGGAGGAAGCCTCCATGCTTTGCCCAACTTGAGCCCCTTCGCCCAAAAGCCATTTCGCCCAAGCGGCATACGTTTACGTACGTCCGCAGGCGCAGGCAGGCAAACGGTCCCCTATTTTAATAAGCTTTTTCGGTATCTCGCGCGCGGTGGCGAGGTCGAAGGTAAATTCGGAACACGACGCCGCCATAGTTCATTCACCGCCATTGGGGGTGAATGAACTATAGCGGCGTCGTGCACAAAAATATGGGGCGGACGCAAATGCGAGAAATCATCGGGAATACCGGTACCAAGCAAAAGACGATAGATCTATGTAGCATTCCGCTGAATTTCCGCTGAATTATAAATATTAATATCAATCACCCAATCCCCATGAAGCCCCTTTTATGTCAGTTGCAATGTTCTTTTCCAAGTAATTTTGAATGATGTACAGTGAATCAACATAGAATGATCTATTGAGATAACCGAATTCGGAAAACAAGAAGGCATAGCGTTTGCACGGCCTTGGTATACTCCGCTCAAGACGCCCATTGATGATGACCATCGGCTTCAGTTTTTTGCCGCTGGCCGTGCAGGCAAGGACCACCGTGAGGCTGGTTTTCTTATTTATAAACTCTTTTTTGCAAAAAATGGAGAGGTCCCATGAACCGTCCAATTATTGATGTTGCAGCTTCGGTCTAAACCCCCCGTCCATCTGGTCCAGTACAATGTCTAATTCTTTGTCACTGTCATGTCCTTTGCGTTTTTAGTTTAATCGTGATGGACCCAAACGCATGACAAATGCAATGTAGTGGCAGTACAATACGGAAGCAATCAAACATAAAACGTTTGGCATATTTTATTTTGGCCGGTGAGATCAAAATCGCCAAGTCACCATGTGCATTGAAAATAGCCAATCGCGGTGCGCGTAATGGAGAGACTCGGCCGGCTATTATCGTACATGCATAGCATATGCGTCGGGCCCGGGCGAAAGCAGTGTACAATTTGTACACGTGGGCTGCGTTCCACTCATGCGAACGTTGGCAACGTTCGCCTCTGGTTGTGCTCTTTTATCTTGTGCATGCGTACAAGCTGGGAATGTTGTTGGCGAACGTTGCAAACGTTTAACAATGTGCGCGTATTTGGAACGAAGCCCTGCTTTCACTTACCGTGTTTGTGCATGGCCTGTCGGCCTGGTGCACTGCCGTGTGGCCGCCGTCGGAGAATCCAGCGAATATCTTGATGGCTTCTAATATACTCTCCTTTATTTTTTGGAGATTTCTTATTATGCACATTCCAAGGCATTTTTAAAATATGTCAAGTTACATGTACTTTATCTATTTACAAAACAAACAAACAAGATTAGCCTACTTTGAGTGCATTGCACCTTGCTATATAACTTATTATAAACATGTAACGCCTTTTCCGATAAAGCCACTTCTTGATTTCAATAAGGTTTTCTCTTGAGTGTGCTGTCATCAAAACAACCTGGACCACAAAGCTCTCTTTGAGGCGACATGCCGTGCCGACAGAGAGTGTGACTACTGTGCAGTGCGCGGTCGCGCGCACGTGGCCCGCGGTGAGGCACTTACGGCGGCAGTTCTTTATATATTGTGATCGATCTGTGGCCGACAAAATGGTGCGGCTAATAAGCCGGGCGGCTTATACGCCGACGGTGAATCTTGTTTCTGGAATTTTCGGGCGTCGCGGCTTATACCCCAGGCGGCTTATATTCCGAAAATTACGGTAAATTTGATCAAGAATTTTATCAGGAGTGTTAATAATGAGCGTGCCATCATTGACTAAACTACATGTATACTGAGCAACAGAAAAAAAGTGCAAACATTTTCTTCATTTTTAATTGGAAAATGCAGTCAATCTGAGAGTGGGCATTTTCAGCACACAGATGTTTTATGCAGTCATGCAGAATGAAGCTGTGATATGAATATTTTGATGTCAACCTTACAAAAGACATTTTCAAGTTTCAATTCAACTGAAAATTTGCGTTTCGTTTGTTGCTCGGTTTACATTCGGGCTAAATTGATCGATATTGTCCTTGCTTGATTTTTGGTCTACATTCTACAGAACTAATTTATGAGAACACGGTTGAAAATTGCTTCTTGCATTATCTGACCCACCTGTTGATAAAGACATTGATGTCATGTTTGACAATCTTCTGTACTTTCTCTTTCATTTTTTCTTTCTCTGCCAACTCCAGTTCAGCAACTTTTGCCATCCCGTCCACACGAACCCTTGATCCAAAAACCTAACACACAACAAAATTTTACATCTTAGTTTTTCAATTCAAACTCGCTTGATAATTTAACAAATGTTGTCTTAAAACAAGGGGGCATTCCACTGTAAGAGTAAGATTTTATTCACAGATATGTATCTATGCACTACCAAGAAAAAATTGAGTTCTCAGGGAAATCAGAGTATACCACTGTGTTTCATAGCTCAGCTGATAGAGTATATGCCCGCTTAGTCAGAGGGCGAGCTGGGTCATGAAAGAATTACATTGTAAACTTTACATTGCTGGAAAGTCCTGTGTGGATAGGCATTGTAATGTAAAATCAAGATCGCACACGTCCAAATAAAGCTATCAACATTTTCACGGTTCTACAAAGCGTAGGCAGGGGGTTCAAGGGCCGTGTAGGACTTTACATGCACTGTAAAATATTGACATTTCATGGTACTGCCAAAAAATGTTGATAAGTGGTAATATTTTGGGGGGAGGGAGTGTAGTCTTGAAAAATACTACGCTCTGTAGAACCATGAAAAGGTTGACAACTTTGGACATTCTCTGGGTCAAAAATACAACTCCAAATGCGGATACCGAAAGAATTACAACGGAATGTTAAGAGAGGCTCACAAAAACGTTTTACAAAAATTAGTCCAATAAAAACACAGATTTAGACTCTGAATAACTCACTTTGATTTTGTCCGTATCCATGGTTGTGTTTGCAATGAGAATGCGTGCGTTCTCTACCCGCTTAGGTTGGTTAACTCCTACTTTCTTGTCCAACAGAAAGCCAGGCTCCAGGTACGAGTCGCTCATGTTCCCGCCTAACTTCTTGATAATCTGGATAGCTTGAAGATCCGTTTTACCCTGCAATATGACAAGGAATTTTACACATATCAAAGGATTTATAAGGAGCAAAGTATCTAACATGTCCGTCATTCAAAGGTCATTGAAAAGTCGGTGAGAATAAATTAGGAGATGAATTGATGTGTTTCAGGCCTGCATATAGCAGGGAAGCCAGTCAGGCTTTTCTTCTGGGCCTGAAAAACTTCGTTGATTAGAAAGTGATTGTGGACACGTGCTCGCGCCAGCCGCTGAGCGTGCAGTTTTATGTGTATACATACAGGAAATTCATACAGTAGGCTTATAAAATTCCTCTTACCTAATGCTTTCTGTTCCCCTTTGCCTCATGCAGACTTATTTTGTGCTGCTGAAACCCTTTTATTTTGCCATGTTTTTGAGTATGTAAACTGTTGTCTTTGAACTGTATGTGTAGGCCTAAAAACTGCTGGCAACATCTGATTTTCGTCTCAGATCCTTTTAGTTTTCTTGTGTGCCCATGGTTTAACGTAACAGGTTTTTAAAAGTCAACTGCTCTCGCGTAATTGAGGGTCTGCATGCACACTATGCTAGCCACCTCCAGTAGAATTACCATTTTATTTGTTCCTCCGCCAACATCCATAACATAAAATGCAACAGCAAAAGGTCAAAATCACCTTTGAATCATAATCTGTAGGCTTATATGCAGCGACAATTTTATCCTGCTTCTCGTGGCAACGCGCGCCGAACGAACACCGATATCCATTGAAACATCCATTACACACATACATATAAAAATGGCTGCCGTTCACATATGCTAATATAAGAATACTAGACTTCACACCAGTCTCTCTACTTGTTAATTTATACTACACACACACAGCTGATGCACAGAAAAAAAACACAATTTTCCGGACGTTTTCCGTCCTGGAAAAGAGGCTTTGCCAGATTTCGTTTTCCACAATATTAAAAAGCCAGAATTTTGGCTATAGCCGGAAGACTGGCATCCCTAATAAAGGATTTGCAAAGTCCCATAATTTAAAAAAAAACATTTCACCGGGAAAAACTAACTCAAACAGAATATAGAAGTGATTCCAACTGTCTAACGTAGTGATTCCGCTTAAGATGATACACATGTACATGTAGTTTTATAAGAAAAGAACTGAAGATTAGTTTTACAAGGGCATTCATGTGTGAAAGAAACTAAGCTCTTGAATTGATTACCATGGTATAAGGACTACATTGTCCGTGCAGTGTAACCATGGAATCAGCCCTGCACAATTTCTTTAAAGTAATTAAACACACTTTTTTATTGTTTTCTTGGAACGTGAATGAGGTACTGAGCTGACATACACAGGTTGGTTATTTTACATTCTGTACTATGGTACTGTCAAGAATAAGATAAAACGGTTAGGTCACCTTTAGTCTAAGCACAGCGTCTACTGCCAAGTTGGCAAACATCTCCCTGCCCTGCTGCACAATCTTGGAGCTTAGCGTTGTCATGGCGATGTTAAAAAGATCCTTGCGAAAATGCTCCTCATTGCCACTGCAATTGTGATGGAAAATAATAAACAGTTCAGAATGACTGCCGGGCAAACACATTCAAACATTCATTGAATAAAATTGGACCAAACAAATCATGGTCCATGCAATGGAATTAATGAAGTGAATAGTTGAATACCAACAGCAATATCATGGCAGTTACCCGAAATTTTACTTCCTGACTAAATCCGACTAAAAGTGTTGATCGAATTGCTAACAAAAACCACATGTTTTTTTTTTCTGGTCTAAAATGGTACCTTTGTGGGAGAAATTACCAACTGAAGGTGCTTTTTAAAAAGAAAAAGTCTATGTGGCCGAAATTTCTACAAGGCAGTTTATCAACATTATTCTTGTTCCTGTTGTTGAACATGTTGTTCCTGCCATGTGGGTTATGATTGTCAAATGGCACCAAAAATGGAACCAGAAAAGCATAGACAATTTATCTTGGGATGTTTTTATCACACATCCTGAATCACATCTAAGGATAATGCCATTTTCTAATCATGTTACCTGTCTTCAAAGGGTCTTTTTACACAGTTTTGACCATATTTCAACCTGCCTGTTATCCATAGCTGCTTGGGCCAAAGCTTCGTCAGCAACACCTACAGCCTTTCGCCAGCCAGCTATGATCGTCTGAGGGTGCAGTTTCTGACCAACGAGGGTATCTGCTTCCTGTGGAGGGAAAAGGTCATTTTAAAGGGCCCCTGAAATGCTAAATAACTTTGTACACAATTTTTGTTGCATATGAAGGATTACTTGTTTAGAAAGACAATACCACTGTTCATTTTGATGCCCCATGAATAAAATGTGCAATTTTTCAAATTTGAAATTTTCATTACAAAGTCAGACCCATTCTCTGTCTTGGTCTTGGACAGATAATCTAAGACTTGGTCGTAGTTTTAGTCTTGGAATGCTGGTCTCAGTGTCGGTCTTTAATAGTCTCAGTCGATTTTGTGCTGAAGAAGGCCCTGGCAAGACAGAATGATACAACAATGCCCATTTCCAATCTAAGCATGTGCATGCGCATGCTTAAGTACGTCACAGCTGTGAAATAGCAGTGATGTTTAGCACAACTTTTCTGCTACAGTAAGCACACATTTTTAGTTAATGCTTAAACAGCACCATAAAATTGGCCTCGGGTCTCGACCACAATGGATGTAATATACATTTTGTCAATTCAAAAGATTTCCTCATATGATCAAATTGATTTTTAATTGTTTGGACGTCAATACTTACTCTAAGCAGCTCACATGCAAGGACAGTGACTGACGTTGTACCATCACCCACTTCGTCATCCTGCACTTTGCTGATGTCTGAAAAAAATAAAAACAAAATAAAATGGAATTAACCTAGCTACTATTACATTTTCACTAAACTGGCAACAATTACCTTGTCTTCACTGTGGTGTGCAAAATTATTCAAACAATTGGCACATTGACATTGTTTAGTTGTTTGTGATGAAAAGTTTGATGAAAAAGATGATAGGGCTAGAATATATTATTGTGAGCTCTGCTCACAACAATTACCTTTTCTGTTTAATACAGATGAAAAATGTAAACCAAACTTGATGGCAATTTCCTCGCATGCGAGGATTTAGGAAGGAAGTCTGAGTTATTTCCTGCAAGAGCGAACACGACTAAATAATCCAATACGCGAAGCGCATGGTCTCTGGCACTTTAGGCAGGTGAGAGAAAGAGTTGCAGACTATCTCAATGCCAGGCGCTCTGTTTGTTTTTGGCACTTGCGGATGACAGCCTGTTTCCTCTCCCTCTCAAACTTGAGACTTGTCTGTCTGACTACGCTGCTCCACTTGCCACGGTCAAGAGCCTCTTGTTGCCAGATGTTATGGTACATCCCAACTAACGACGAAACCAAACTTACATGTAGCGAGGTATTAAAGGCCCCCTAAAATGGTGTTTTTCTCAATGAAATCTGTGCTACGGAACTAGTCCCTTAATTTACAATCATAAAAACCCTACTTGGAAGTTGTTGGGGGGTTAAAATCAAGGTTTTTGTTTTGTTATGCTAATGAAAATTTACATATGCATGAGCAAAGTGGTAATGTCACATTAGGACAAATCTCATTCAACTGTTCACAACTGTTCACAAAAGTGAACCTTTGCAACCCATGACAGTTTAGGTTTGTTTTACATGTTTCCTGTTGCAAACCATGAAAAAACTAAGGCTGGAAACTGCAGCATTTTTCCACAATTCCAGTTTGAAGTCTTATGTTCTTTCTTTGCTTTTCTGCTGTGTGTTCCTAAAGTGAAATGCCCCAAACAGCGCCCTCTTTCTGTGAGTTTATATGAAGAAATTAAGTTGAAAAATGCCACTTTTTATTCATTGGGCATCAAAATGAACAGTAGTATTGTCTTTCTACACAAGTAATCCTTCATATGCAGCAAAAACTGTGCATAAAGTTATTGAGCATTTCAGGGGCCCTTTAAATGTCAAGTGTTCAAATAATTTCGCACACCACTGTACATGGCACAGGAACTATGGTTCGCCACTAGACACTTTAGGCCACATTCTGTTATTTTCCAGGTTTTCCACTTACCCACGAGAATTTTGCATGCGGGATTATCCACACCAATAGATTTTAAGATGGTGGCTCCATCATTGGTCACTATCAGAGGAGAGTTCTTATTGGGCGACTGGAGAATTTTGTCCTGAAAACAATCACAATTGGCCAGTAAGATGATGTTACTGATCACACAAACATAGGCCTATACAATGTAATATATTAAAGCTAAATGTGTGCAGTTGAAGAGGACCAGGTCCAGAGCACTTGTGGTCTAGTACTTGTAGGTATGCAGCCATGGTCATGATCTAGAGGCTGTGGGTTGGAGCCCCACTTGTGCTAATGTGTGTGTGTCCCTGGTCAAAACACTTAATCTTACAGTAATTGCCTCATCAACCCAAGCGACATTTGGGGAGCTGTTAGAAGAATGCCTCAATTTAAGTGCTGATAGGGTTGTACACCTTGGCCAGGCAGCCACCTACATGTAGTTAATGTCAAGCATAACCATGGTCATTATACTTGTGTGCCACACGAAATAGTAGCCACTACAAACAGTGGCCCTTTGCCAATAGTTAGAAGCAAGATTCAACATGGACTACTCTATGCAGCTGCACCTTACCATTCCTTTGGGTCCTAGTGTGCTTTTGACAAGATCTCCGATGGCAATGGCTCCAACAAACGACGACAGACGAGCCGTTTCGGCCTTCTCCTCTTCCGCATACTGCTTCAGGATCTGATTGGGGGCGAACTGTCAAACAAAAATTTCAACATTTTAATTTTTAATTATCATCTTTAACCCTAACTCCCAAGCCTAGGTTGTATGTAAAATCATATTGATTTTGGAGGATTTAGGTAAGTTAGGGTTAAGGAAGATTCAGCCCCAAATTGGAAAATGACTATTTGGCAAAAATAAAGAAAAACATAAGGTGATCGTCCCGCTTGACACAAAGCGTTCATACCGCTAAAGGTAATTTGCATTTAAACTTGTGCCACGTGAGGTCACTGTTTACGCTAGGGAAGCACGCCACTGCATGCCACGGACAACAGGCATGTTAGCTCATGCCCTGGACTCGACTATCGGTGTTCTTTTGTTTCTGCCATTTGGGACCGTGTTGTATGTGGCCCGTGTCAAGAACAGATCGTTGATTGTGAATAGCGCCCTCTTTATCCTAAAAGTGACCAACACGTGACCAAGCTCCCATGATGCAGTGCTAGTAACGTTTCGCCATTTCAACATAAAACTGTCAAGATGAATTCGTTGATTGGAGAAAAATGAAGGAGTGTAAGCAAGTTTTGAGAGTATTACACCCACTGCGCGTATGCAGGGCTTCCCCATAACTTTTTTTAACACTGGCCACCCGGGCCACTGTGGTCACATCTTGACTGGTCCGCCGGCATCTTGAGTGGCCCTCCATTTTTTACATGTCATTTTTACAGGTTACTCTCCGCACCACCCCCCCATTCCCCCTCTCCCCCGAACCCCCCACCCCCCCCCCCCCCTCCCCCCAAACAATGCCATCCATGTACACTTGTTTGATTGGCTGCCTGTCGATGTGGATTTGTTTTATTGTTGCAGCAAAGCCTTGGATGTACGCGCATCTCGACCTACATACACTCGCGATCGTGCACCATCCGTGCATTCCGATTGGTTGCTTTGCCATGATGTCACACACAGAGCTAAATTTATGAATGAAACCATGGAGCTTCCACTTGTAGTGAAGGGGAGCCATAACTATGCAAACTTGCACTAATATCCATGTAATGACTACATATTCTTTGTCCGTAGTGTGGTTCAAACATCGATGTTCAAGTCAAGAATTCTGTCACTGAGTGCAGAAACCATGTGCACAAATAATTCCACGGTTGCTGGATTTAGAGAAAAATCATCCAAGGGCCGTGACTTGCAAGGGGCCGCGTGACTTGCTTGCCGTGCCAGTAATGTTGCACGAGATTGAATACATGTACATGTATGTCAGTGAGAGATTTCTTATGTATCGCATGATCACCATTTTGCAATCCAAATTTTAAAATGGATCACGCATTGCGATGCAATGCCTATGAACATTTATCTTTTCCTCCATTGTTTGCAACATTGTTGAGTTACCTATTTGAATAATAAACTTTAAAAAAACTCTAACTTGTGTCGTTTGTCGTCTGTTCTTCCATCCTGATTAGCTCGAAAAAGTTGTTTACGGACGCGGTGTACATGTATCGCGCACCGTAGGCGCAAGACTACGGGGACTTCCGTAGTACGCAATAGAGCCATTTTAGTTAGCAGCCTGGACGCTCCTCGTGTCTGGTTAACATGTTCCTCACGGAGGCTGCTGTAACTAGTATTCACCACAACACAAATTACGTCGTGAGAGGCTTGTCAGACATGAGGTGCGTCTAGTCTGCGTGCACGCACGTGCTACACAGCATACATGTAGTGCCCGCTGCATAAGTAGGCTTACAACATGCTACTTGCCCAGTGCCATGCCCCGCGCCACGTGTAAATCAAATGTTTGTTGTCCTGTGCGCGGCGTGGCACAGACCACTTGTGTTAGATTTCATTTTACGTCGATTCAGCGTTTGCCGAGCACACGGGCCACGCACGCACTGTGACGATCGCACTGAAAATTGTTTTCACTCGATCTTCGACTAGCAACAAGTCGAATTCATTTACATTTTACAAACTCCGTCGCATTGCAGAAAAATCTGGGCTTGAAAAAGGGAAGCGAAGGGGACTAGCTAGGCCGGGCATGCACGGTGTGTGTGCAGCTGGCGAGCTCATCGCAAGATCGTGACGGTTCGTACACGTACATGTTCCCATGCATCATGGCGAATATCTACACTAAACAATTTTAGGAAATGGGTGCATGCAGAAATGGACCAGAAATCTTGCTGTCATAAACTTGCTGCCCGCTGCAGTCGTATGTGTAGGACACAAATGCGCACCCCTGGCCCTGCATTTATAATGGTACCGTCTTCAAATTACGCCTCAGCTCGGCGCAATCATTCAGGGAAATTTATAAAACCCGGAGGTCGAAGGTACCCGGAGGTAGATTGTTTTTGCTAACGTGTAGTTGGTGCGTTGACGGTGGCCCGGAGCTACGCAGTATTAAAATAACAAGCCAGAGGTAGGTTGTAGCATGTTCTACACGGTCACAACAAATTCTACCTCCAGGTTACCTCCGACCTCCGGGTTTCAACGACACCCATCATTCAGCGCCTACTGTCCCTGCCGTACGTGCAATGACCGTATCGCATGTGCACTATGAAACACGTGCTTTATTCCACTTCGATCGTCGTGCAACATGCATGTTTACAAACAAACTTTGTACATCCATGGAGGAAGGAAAACAACCTGGTCGATCGTCAGTCAATCATGCGTGAATATTTAATATTTAGGCTACATGTACTAAGAATCTTGACTGGCCAACCCGGACTTTTTGAACAGTGTTTGGACTGGCCCGCGAGAGTTTTGACTGGCATTTGGCCACCGGACCACCGTTATGTTCGAGCCCTGCTATGCGGTATGTAGAACGTCTAGGGATTTTGATTTTACCAAAAAATTTCAGTTTTATGTGAAAAGACTTGGTTAAAGATTCCGTTGAGACTGATTTTAAGGTCCGGCAACCGCCAGTATACATGTTTGTCCGCCATATTAAAACAGGAGGAATTCCTCCTTTTTCCCGAAGGTTCACAATGGCTATCGCTCGCCCCCTGGCACAACTTCGCCGAACACTTTTCGCATTCGGATCAATTTTTGCAATTGAATTGAATTGGGCCAGGGGTAGACCCGTGAACAGGGCTTCGGAAATCCTCAGCCCTGGGTGGAGCCGTTTCTACCCAAAATCCGTGGCAAACTCACGCAAATGAAATTTGTCCCTTGGCTCTGATTTTTGCTCAATAGGTGCACTCACCCCAATGTTCAAACATTCCGAAGAGTACGTATCGATCCGATGTCTTGTATCGGTGAAATCGTAAGCAAACTTGAGAGACCCTCCGTGCGATAAAATACAGCTCCCGTTTGCACAAAAATCAAATATGCGCATGCGCGAGAGCGGAGAGGTCAACACTAGACTGGTTCTCTGTCCTCATACTTACTTCCCTTCGTCGTATGCAACGAAGGGGAAGTAAATATAAGGACAGAAAACCAGTCTAGCTCGTGTTGACCTCTCCGCTCTCGCGCATATCTGATTTTTGTGCAAACGGGAGCTGTATTTTATCGCACGGAGGGTCTCAAGTTTGCCCACGATTTCACCGAAATTAGACATCGGATCGATGCGTACTCTTCGGAATATTTGAACATTGGGGTGAGTGCACCTATTGAGCAAATATCAGAGCCAAGGGACAAATTTCATTTGCGTGAGTTTGCCACAGATTTTGTGTAGAAACGGCTCCAGGACCAGGGCTGAGGATTTCCGAAGCCCTGTTCACGGGTCTACGCCAGGGGCAGGGGCGAGTCGTCGGGCCCGGGGAAAGTCGGTGGGCGAGTCGGTCAGGGGGCAAGTCGGTCAGGGGGTGGCTTGGTAAGGGGCGACTTGGGGGCGAGTTGGTCAGGGGGCGAGTCAGTCATGGGGCGAGTTGACCTGATTCCGTATAGTAAAAACGACTGCAGGACTAGGCATAACTGTCCGGTAACTGGGCAACCCAAATGGACAATGACAGCGTTTCAATTTCATTGATAGTTAAACAAAAATCGGAGCAATTTCGATCTTTACATCCAGCTCTTAAAACATATTACTTACCATGATGTTTAACTAATCAATTTGTACGTAATTTCGAAACGTCAATCTTCTCAGCGTTAGTACTTTTCTAGAACGTTCTCACTCAGTGATGCACATGCGGCCCACGTGCATGATATGAAACCCAAATGCCGACTAATCGATACTCATGCACCCGCAAGTATCGATACTGATATAACGAAGAAACTTGTTTTCTCTTGTGTCCTCAAATTTCCTATATTTCGGCAAAAACTCGACTCATAAATGAATATTCAATAGAGCGTTTATATTTATACAGCATTTCATAGCCAAATTCTAACATACATCTGGTTTATTTTTGGTATCGATACCAAACATCGATACTCATTTAACTCATCCCAAGTTGCAAGCGGTACATGTACTTACTTGAGGGCGCTCTTTATGCGAATTAAAGGAGAGTATTTGAGATTTTCTGAACAATCTGAATTAAATATAACCTTTGCACCGGCTGCCATGACGGGGGTAGGGGTGCAGGTGTTAATATTTAAATGATGTGACAATAGATCAACAAAGTGCCTACTCGTGCATGACGCAGTGATAGGACTTCCCCTTGTAATGGTCGCCTGTGCAAGGCCAAGGGGCCTATACAAAAATAAGTTCCTTTAACACTCCATCCCTACCCGGAATTAACTGAAAGGCCGGTTTTTTGGGGGTTTTTTTTAGTAATAAGACACCTTTGGGTCAATTCCACTCATAAACTACATGTAATCTTCAAGTCAATTAACCGCCCTCTTCCAGACATTATTATTATTATTATTATTTCTTTCTGGTATTCCTACCTCCATGTTCATACCAAGGATTCCTCAATAGTGCTCATTGCACTGTCACTCGCAAGCGTGAGGAAACCCATGAAGAATTAGAATTATAAATGGCCGGAGACACCGGGGATGATCCCCTTGCTCTTCACGAAAGAATGCTCTGGGATCTTTAGAGTGCGTTTCCATATTACCTAACACACTGGACCAACGGCTTTACATCCCTTCCGAAGGATGGAGCAAGTGTGGTTGATGAGTGCCTTGCCCAAGGGCACAGGTACCGTAGCCGTGGGGAGGTTCGAACCTGCAACCCCAAGTTTTCACCTATGGCAGTATCTATAGACCGTATCGAATAGCCGCCATTTTGTGGGGCACCTTTCGTTACTTAAACCATTTAACAATGGAAGCACAATATGTGCAATCATGCATGTCCTGAAGGAACACAAAATATACGATACGGTCTATAAAGACCCCATTCATGCAGAGTTCACTCACTAGCCAGACCAACCCTTGGAAATATGGGTGCCAAGCCAAACCCCATTCACGTACATTTCCAAAAGCAAACAACAACAAATCTACCAAACACAAACGTCTTTTCTGTCAGTATATTTACTAATTTATTGAAACTCATCTAGATATAGCTAATGAGGTCAGTGGAAATAGACACTTTGCACTGGGGACAACATTTCGTAATTTGGCACACCACTTGGAAGGGGGACAAAAACGTGTAGTTTTCTAGCTCTTTGGGGATGTGGCATGGTGGCATGCACAAAAGGAGCATGTGCTCAAGGTGTAAATTACTCAAAAATTTGCTTCATGAGCCGATAAGAAAATCTTTGTCAGAACAAGTCCCAATTCAAATATTAAGTCTTCGAGACAAAATTTATACTGTAAGACTATAAGAGCAATTCTCAATTCAAGTCTCATAAGTGGAATACATGTAGCTTTTTTTTTGGCTGAAGTACAATGCTTGTTAATGTTAACAATGTCCTGCAGCCTATTTCACGAAACTTTACGCAATTGGGCAAGTCCACTTACGCCATTACTTACGCAATAACTTATGGCGTAAGTGGACTTGCGCAATTGCGTAAAGTTTCGTGAAATCGGCTGCTGATAACAAAAACCTTGTGGCTTAATCTCAGATGATGAGTAATTATATAATATTGGATGGCTTTGAGGGCGATATGAGAATATATACCGCACGAGTCATGAAAATATGGAATGAGCCGAAGGCGAGTTCGGTATTTTCATGACGAGTGCGGTATATTCTCATATCAGCCAAAAAGACATCCAATATTATTATTATATAAAAAGAAGCTTATACCTTCTTTGTTTTGTAAGATTTCCGCAAGATTTTGTCTGTTTGGTGTTGAAAACTTCACTTCCTTTCAAATGTTTACAACTGCATGCGCTTTTGTCAGCTTTTGTAGTTGTACAGTATTTTTTTGTTACTGTACTTGCGCACGCCATGCGCACACGCACAACGCATTCACTTGATGCATGACGGCGGCGTACGCGTGTGCTTTGGTGCACACACCGTGTGCGCACATCCGATTGGGGCTCTGTGCTGCACAGGATCAGCAATGCACGGTATCCGCAAAAGCTCTATTTTATATACTGGGTAATCTTGAAATAAAAAGTAAAATTTGTGTAGTGATTTAAAAGATTCGATGTGGAGGTCTCATTTCAAAAACAAATTAATCCATTGTTTTAAGGAGCATTAAATGCTAGGATTATTCAAGCTAATGAGAAAAAAAAACGAAAAGAAAAAAATCTACATCAATGAACAGTTTCATGATGGTTCTTCTCCTGTTAGTGGTGTCTCGCCACACTCAAATCGCGCAAAGTCAATTATTTCAATGTTCTCCTGCCGTACTAAGTCCCCTACTGTTATGGACGGATCTAGTAAATACTCTTGCTTCAACATTTCTGTTTCGAGTTCTTTGTCATCCTGCACAGAATCAGCTGCTGACGTTTCAATGCTTGTCTGCTCCGATACCTCTGTAAAATAATGTCAAGAAAGTAATATTAGGGCAGTTTTAGTTGCATATATATTGCAATAGTATGAACTTGTCTGTGAATTTTTGGAAGTTAATGTTTGGATGCACATCTCCCATTTATACAGTGTTAACTTCTTCAACTTTCGAAATTTGAAAATGTTTATGATGAAAAGCACACATTCACAACTCCACGAGTTCATATGGTTCTTTCAAGTCACTCCAAATTTTGAAATTGCATCTTTTTATTTGGAAATTTTATCACAAAAGAAAGCACGAAGACACTTGTTTTTGATGAAAATTGAAATTCCTCTAAAGGGCGTGTAAAACCAGCAGCCACCTTTTCCAGAAAGATACTCGCCAAAAATACTTGAAATATAATCGTAAAAGTTCAAAAATTCTTTGGTGTCCCCTTACATTATTTTAAAAAGTCTCAAATATCAAAATCATAATACCAAGACAAAAAACTGTATTTCCAATATTCTCCACTGTTTGGAAACTGTACGGGAATTTCTTTTTAAAATGTTGCCAACTTGGAAAACGTTTTTACAAATGCATCAAGATAGCACATTTTGTAAATAAACCTATTAAATTTCACTGCAAAACAGACAGTGCAAGACAGCATGCTTTATGAAGCTACGTCTTGCAGATGGTTTCATTTTTTGCAGGCTCAAAATTAATTTTAAATTGCGTCCTCACCTTCTGCCACCGGAGCATACTCCCCAACCGTCTGTGGACTCATTCCAACAATATGCTGGCACAGACGCCGCCCGAAGTTCTCCACACGAAACTCTGCCAGCGTGTCTCCAGTCTGCCTGAAAGCCACGAGGGCGCCATATTTACCCAGCATACACTTGGATTTTTTAGTCTGCTGCGGCTGGAGAACAGAATGTACGTACGTTCCTGCAGGTGGAAACCAGAGGATTTAATGCTCAATTTGTTACAAGTTAACATGTACATGTACATATGTACTTTCCCCCTGCAGAGGGTAAATTCGTTGTTATTACGTACATTTTCTTTTGAAATTTCATTCAGTTGTAATTTTCAAACAGAAAGTACCATCTTAGACAGAAATAAATATGTGGTGTTGGTTACCATTGCTATCAAAACTGTTTGAGTAAGTTTTTCTTGTCAACTCGAGAAGCAAACATTCTGGGTCATTGCATTCATTCATTCATTCATTCATTCATTTCCATGCTTCACGGATACAAGAACATGTTTTCATGTAATAAAATAATTTATACTTTGGAGTAGACATACATGTACCGGTACATTCATGAAATGACTTAGAAAGAGCTTAATTGACTTTTTTTAAATGTATGCCGTAAGCATGGCAGGTCCTCGGTAGAAAGCCAGAGGCTTGTACAAGACCAAGGGCCTGTTTCACTTCAACGAATAATTGTTACGTTAAACATAATTAAATATGGAGAGAAAACAAAAGAAGAATAAGAAAAATATATAAGTGGGCTTCTAATGAGAGAACATTTGAATTCTGTAAATACGGCTGCTGAAGCTTACCTATGAAGTGATCATGAGGAACTATCATACACAGGGCTCTGTTTAGGGTCATATTTTCCCCTACTTTGCCGATGGTCAGCGCTGCTACATCCTGAAGACTTCGCTGATCATTCATGCTGAAATCTTTCATCTCCTCACCAGAAAAAACAATCTGAAAAGCAAGACAATAATTCATTTCAGCAGGTTTCAAGTCTTTAAGAACAAGTCCCAAATCTTTAGGAGCAAGTCCCAAATCTTTAGGAGCAAGTCCCAAATCTTTAGGAGCAAGTCTCAAGTCTTCAAGATCAAGTGCCAAGAATTTAAGATCAAGTACTAAATCTTTAGGAGCAAGTCTCAAGTCTTCAGAAGCAAGTCCCAAGTCTTTACAATCAAGTCCCAAGTCCTGAGAGCTAGTCCTAAGTTTTTCTCTCCCACATCGTTAAGATCAAATTCCAAGTCTTCAAAGAGAAAATCCAAGGTCCTTCAAAGCAAGTCCCATGTCTTTAAAAGCAAGTCCCAGGTCTTTAAGATCAAGTGCCAAGAATTTAAGATCAAGTACTAAATCTTTAGGAGCAAGTCTCAAGTCTTTAGAAACAAGTCTCAAGTCTTCAGAAGCAAGTCCCAAGTCTTTACAATCAAGTCCCAAGTCCTGAGAGCTAGTCCTAAGTTTTTCTCCCGAAATCATGTACATTAAAGAATAAAGATCAACTTGAAATAAAATGTTAGCAACTGACGATTTTCCTATAAGTTCAGAACAGCAAAAAATTTGCCAAAATGTCTCAAATTTTGTGTATCATGGACCTACATGTATTAAACAAATACAGCATGATTTTTAAACTCAAAATAGGGAATCAGGTTGGCGTATCAGTTCTTTCCTCGCCTTCCACCACTATGGCCCTGGTTCGATTCCTGTCCAGGTCAGTATGTGGATTGGGTTCTCACTTCTCAGTCCCTGCTTGATTCTGTGGGTTTTCCCCACACGTTGGTGTGTGGGGTTTTTCTCCCACCTCTAAAAATGAGAATTTTTTTCTGTTCTCTCGCACTTCGTGGCCAAGCTGAGGAACCTCCTAGGTGGCTACAGGGCAACGACTTAAGTCAGCTAATCTCAGGAACCATGCAGAACCCCTTAGGGGATCATCAAATCCTAGAGTAACTCCAAATCCTAGAGTAACACTTACAAGTACATGTAGTTACATACCTTAGAGACACCATTAAGATTTTGAAACTGCGACTGCTGGTTCCCGAAGTGTTCCAAGGTGGATGCAGCAGCCTGGCCGACGAAGCTTTGGAACTCGCTGTTCTTGGCCACAAAATCCGTCTCGCAATTCACCTCAACCATGGTGGCACTGTGCTTGTTACATAGGACTCCAATGAGTCCCTGGGCCGTGGTTCGCCCTTTTAGCTTGGTCGCTTTACTCCATCCTTCCTTTTGAGCTTGCTCTTGCAGCCATGCTTCTGCCTGGAAAAAGGGAAACAAATTCTTAAAAGAAAAAAACGATTTTGTGCTTCAATTTGGAGGGTTGCCAGTAATTTTATATCAGCTTGTTGCAGACTGGCAGATACAAATACATTACATTTTTTATGTTTTTGAATTTTTTTAAAAATGTATTTATTTTTTTGAGTCAGAGCAGGGGGATTTTGACCCCGCCTCCAAACACCAACCACCCCCCCCACCACCCCCTTCATTAACACCTTTTGATAACGTTATGTGGATATTTAATACACACCTGGTTCAGATCATTGCCAAATTTGTCCAGCGCTTTGCGACAATTAGCGAAGCTGAAGCCCGTCCTCTTCCGAAGGTGTTGAAGATTTTTCTTGGAGCTAGTAGTGGTACTGGAGAGAACTGCTTCCGTGCGTGACAAGCATCGGCTAAGAATTACGGACGCTAGTCCTTTGAATAAAAGCAGAACAGTTACATAAGAGTGGTTCTGGCACAACAATATTGCTGAAATGGAACCTTTGCACAGTGATCTCTGGCTGACGCCTTGAGTTCATCACTTTTAAAATGAGGTTCATGAGTAAAAAAATTCCACATTACCAATACCATGCTAATTTACTATTGCTACGTGGTGTATTCCATTGCTTAGCAAGTAGCATAGCAACCAACAGTCTGGTTGCTCTATGCCATTCTCTCCCACAATGAAATTTTCACCTACTGGTGTGCCACATACACCACAGTACATAGGGCCTAGGCCTTTTTATAGCCAGCTTCGGCGACAGTTTTTAAAGGAACATGCCGGCTTCATTGGGCTATTTTGGGCTTGAAATAGACCCTTATAACATGATTCTAAAAAGTCTTTCCGAAAAAAAAACTAAATAGATCTTGAAAAGAAACCATCAAACTTGGCTGTTTTTGAGCATTTAAAAAAAAAATCAAGGTCACATGATTTAACCGAACCAGATTTCTGGTTTGGATAATTAATCATAGTCACAGAAACCAGCGCGAAGTGCGAGTTGCTTTTGTCAATTGCGGTTGGTTTCACTTCATGTTGGAAAATAATGTCCTACAAACACTACATTGTATGTACAAACTGTATTTTCCAATTTGTAGTCAAACCTGCCAACAGGTTTCATAAGAAGGGTTTCTGGGTGTTGATATGGATGACTGAATCTTTCAGATTTTTTTAATTTCGCGTCTCTGCGACGATAATAATGTAATATCTGAAGAAAAAACAGCACTATTGCGGACGTTGGAGAAACAGTTGAAGAAACCAACTATAGTTGTGTTCAAGTTGCTTCCTGTCAGCGCTGACCTGGGGAGGGTCATGCAAGCTGTGACGAGTCAGGGAAAACAAGTAAACGAGGTTAAACACGTGTCGACCCGTATCGAATGCCACCTTTATTTACAAACACATGATTTTGATGATACATAATACAGTGCCGAGCAGCATAAAGCGTACTAGTTTAGTTGCTATATATAGTATAGACCTAGTCCAACATTTGGCCTCTTTTGTTAATTTTAAACATTTCTAGTTAATTACGTGACATTCTAATAATTTTTTTCACAACGACTATCGAAAATTTAGTCAATGATATGCTAGATCGCTACATTATAACTAATATAAGTAGGCCATAGGACTAGGCTAATATAATAATAATATAATAAATAGTAAGCCGGTGTGTTCCTTTAAACTATCGTAATCAGGTAATACATCATGGGGACACACCAATCTTTCTCATATATGTCTCCAATGTACCTGGTCTCAACATTATGTCATTGGCAGGTTTGGAAATCGAATTTAACGTAGGATTCAAGAATTAAAAGCAAAATTATCTGGCCAACTTGAACTTGAATCCGTTCTCGATGGGTGATACTATATACCGGAAAACACCGGAAAACACCGGAAAACTCACCGGAAAACACCGGAAAACATACTAAATACCGGAAAACACTAAATACCGGAAAACACCGAAAAACACCGGAAAACATACTAAATACCGGAAAACACACTAAATACCGGAAAACACCGGAAAACACACTAAATACCGGAAAACACCGGAAAACATACTAAATACCGGAAAACACACTAAATACCGGAAAACACCCGAAAGCACTTAATAACACCACCCCCACTACCTGCAGAAAACACCATAAAATACTGTTTTCCGGTGTTTTCCGGTATTTAGTATGTTTCCGGTATTTAGTATGTTTTCCGGTGTTTTCCGGTGTTTTCCGGTAAATAGTACTACCGTTCTCGATCAGTCTCCCAATCGTATGCATGAAATTCACGTGCACAACCTTGTACCCACACCAGCTCAAAAAACTGGTGCACAATATCTCGTACGCGTTGCCCGCGCCGGATTTACAACCTCGTGCCAAACTGTTATTCAACTCGCCCCTTACGTAGGTACCATTTCGCCCCCGCCAACTTTCTGTGCAAATGTCCAACGGGAACGGTGCACCATTCGACGTGAAAACCAGGCAGTAGTTTTACTTTAAAAATAAGTCTAACAAAGAATATGTACGCTTTTGCGAGGTTAAGAACAATTAGAGCATCGTTTGGAACCCTGAAAGATGTGATAAGAACTGCACCAAAGAGGCAGTAAGCAGCGTTTTGTCAGATTTGTTTATATTTAGCTGGCCGAAAAAGCTATGCGAAAGGCTTGCCTAGTTTCCGGACAGTAACATTCTTAAAGAATCTTTGGTCGAATCATGGAGCCATGGTCGAATCGGGCTTATTTTTTGCAGTATACTATATGCAAGTTAAATATTAGGACATTGTATTAAGTGTTTATTTTTGTTTTACATGTTTGAAATTAAAACTAGTAATAAAGAATCGAAGCAGCCTTTACCTTTTAAAAATTAAAGTTTCTTTGCCAGCATGGCCAGGAGCGGGCGCTGTTCATGCTGTTTTGTATCATGCCACTTTATTAATTTAAGGGTAGAAATTTTTTCCCTGCTCAACTTGGGTATTTCCTTTTAAAATCTGCACTGGAAAGATTTTACTTTCATCAGGTCGGGTAGATTACCATGCACGGACACCCAGGATTTTCCTTGTTTGTTTATATACCGAAGTTATGGCATAATATAAACCATGCAAAAATGTTAGTTTGATGAAAAAAACGCAAAATTTTGAGGGTCATGAACTTAGTAATTTACTAAGGAAAACTTATAATTTTTGAGAGTTAATTGTCACATAGGTAAAAAGGGTGTTCATGCATGGTAAGGCCAATGAAATTAGATTAGTAGTTTCTCGTCAGCGCCTGCATGTGATTTTGACCTCGCACCAAAAAATTTCATTATGCCAAAATTTCATTATTTTGCAAAAAAAGAGGGGAAAAAAAATCAGATACAAACTACTCCCAAGTGAAAAGCTTCCACTTGAGTTGTGCAGTTGAGATCTGTGTTTTGCAGCTTTTGTGTTTATAGGCCTATTCAAATATTGCTTTTTCATAAAAAAACAGACATCTCCTAAAGTTGTCATTTCCCATGATTTTGTCATCTCAACTCATTCCTTCAAAATTTGATAAATGGTTGACGAGAAACTAGTAATCTAATTTCATTGGCCTAATCTTTCTGATAAAAAAAAAAAACAATTCTTTTGTTTTGCTAAAATTTCACAATTTCTTATCAAACTTTAATTTTTGCAGCTGTTTTGGGTGGACAATAAGCTGTAATAATACTAGCTCAGGTATCAAAGTAAAATCTTTAAAAATTTGGCAAGTCCTGCCAGCACAATACATTGTATTAATTCAGATATTAATTTGAAACTTTTTGTTATCAATGTAGTGAGAGTATCGTGTATCGTGGTATGGCTCCACCTGCAAAGAGGACCTACGTGACAGCGGAGATACTCACAGGTGCTATGTGGTTTTGGATCCTTTGGCGGTTTTATCACGAACCAGAAGATGTTCTTGTAAGTAATGTGTTTCCAACATACATGTTATAACGAGAGTTTACTGTATGGGCAAAATACGTGTAGCTCAATTATCAGATAACCCTTTGTTTGCTTATCAATCTGCATGGAATGAGCTGACCACTACACGTGCCCCCATGCAGCCCAACACAGGGCAGAAGCCTAGGGAGGCACTTTAAACAGTGGCACACCCTGCCTCAGTGGCTCCTACAGAGTCTAGTGCTCTCATCAACCTTGCAACAGCGTTGTTATACATATTATACTGACAAATGAATTTTGCAGAGTGGATATCGAGCATGACGCAGATTTTATATAATTCAGGCGTTTGTCATTTTCAGGGTCACAATCCATGGCCAGATGCTTCAAAGTGGACTGATGAGGAACTAGGTATCCCACCCGATGATGAAGATTAATATAAGATGGAAATTAGGTATGGCACCGTGCCTGTATTCTTATAAGTCATTAGCCTTTAACAACTTGCCATAGCTCATGTAGTAAGCCTGCAAGTTGTGTCAGGACATGCAGTTTTGGACATGTACATTTCAAACAAGGGCTTGAATAGTGATTTTAAACATGTTTTTCAAACATCCTTGCTAGAAGTGCAGCTCCTTAAAATAATGATTGTAATGGCATTGTCAATAAGCACTGCACAAAATCCAGAAACCCTTCAGGGTGCACTCACTGATGTCACACCTTCGTCGAATTAAGCAATTTCCCAGTCGAATTAAACAATGTCATTGACAATTTGACATACATGTACATGTCAATAACTTTTACAGTCAGTATAGCATCTTGTCAAAGGCCAATTATGCATCTACGAAATATCCTTAATTCATGTATTTTCAAATTTTTCTTTCATTTTGCAGGAAACTTAAAGTCTCTCAAGCCTGTGCATCATAACAAGGTTTAACGTACAACAGTGGACATACAAAACTTGTTTCCACAAAGCCGATGACTACTGAATTTAACTGCCAGAGTGTGCATGAATTTTTAAGTGAGCAATTAGTTGTGTGCCTCTTTTCAAATTGAACATTTGAGCGCCTGTGCAATCCACTGTGTTGTACTGCCAAAAGGTCTTTTCACCGAGTTAGAAATGTGAAGATTTTGGCAAAAATAAAGTACATGTAAAGATGGTTTGCAGAACCATGTATGTGTCCTGATAGAATATTTGTTCTTGGAGAGAGAATAATTTCAAGAAAGACTTGCATTGTAGATGTATGCAACATCAGAGAGAAATCTATTGGTTATCAGAATGTGCCCGAGACCTCCGACTCACTGGGCAGATGCTCTACCAGCTGAGCTATGAAGCATGGTGGTATACTCCCTCAGAACCTTATTTTTCTCTGTGTTGCATGACAACTGAGCAAAATAACAAATGCATTACATTGTATTTGGTGGAGTGCCTGGCTACCATGGAAATAAATTTAGAAAAATCATACAGTTCCATCTGGATTTGAATCCAAGCCGAGCTTAAATTGATAAGGTACAGTATTACTCTCTCGGGTTTTGCTTTAACCTTTCTCATGTGAAAAAGTTCCAATTTGTAAATAAGACCTTTAGAGTGATATAGTCCAAACAAAAGCACTGCATGAGTGTTGTATGTATATAACTTTTATTGAATTAAACATTATGCATTCTCAACTTTCTCGGATTCAATTTGTAATTTTAATGAATAACTTCTGCTATGAGATATTTGATTGGAATACTTGAAAAGTACATGTGTAACTACATGTATGAATTCAAATTTGCAATGCTTAAACTCCATGCCACTTGCAGCTGTAATTATCAAAGGCCCAGTGTATTGTTTGCAGCAACCTGAGCTGTTACTCAAATGCCCTATGATGAAGGTATTTTTTTGAGGAACCGCGATTCCACCTTAGGAATCAGAATCACGATTCCCAGTAGGAACCGATTCCCTTTTAGCAACATTCAGTTCCCAGTGATAACTTGCAATTTTGTACCCAAAACACTTGACTTCTGCAAGAGTATTCAGCCTCTGATAATTTCCACATTATAGGAACGCGTGTGTGGCACAGGCCGACATAATTTTATAGACGTTTAAGTGCTGCTCGGTGCCAAACAATAGGTTGTCATCTGCACAATATTCAGTATCGTCAACGTAAGCCTGGTTTTCATATCATCGCAACAAATGCAGAAAGTACCGCAAACTAGACGTGTGTCTGTCTGTGTTACGATTATATTCATGTACAGTAAACTCTCATAATAATTTGAGCTTTATATCCAGAGAGCCTATACTGTTGTTGCTACGTGGTGCACACCAATGCCTAACAATCAACAGACTGGTTTTTTTATGCTGTTCTCTCCTATAGTGAACCCGGTATTGATTCTGTTCTTCACACCTGCCAGATGCACCCCATCCTCTTGCAACAGTGCCCCTTTAATGCACTCCCTAACTCCTGCGTACAGTGGCCCTGTTGAAACAGGCCCCATTTCGTGGTGGAACAAGCGACGGAAATCTTGTCGCCTCTACTGGACCAATCAGGACGCTTGGCAGTGCATTGTAGCATGATTGCAGGCATTCAAATGTAACGCGCGCAGATTGTAAACACTGTGCATGCATGTGATACATGTACTCGGTAATGCTGGCTGTTGTCCGCGTCAGCGATTGGCTGCTATTTAAAGGATACTGGGGAATCCGTTCCATTACATTCGTCAGCATGCATCCCCGTTATTAATTTGAAAAACTGCGGAGTAAATTAAGATCGTCGTTTGAAAGTTTGGCAGGAATGGGACAGTCATAAGGAACGGAACTCAATACAATTTCTGGAAAGTATAGAAATCGTTTCTTTTCGGCATAACATGACCGAATTGATTAAATTACATCAAAATGACTCGGGCGTGAGTTGGCTCAAGACAACAGCCGGCTCACTCCACAGATTTGCGTGGATTTCCTCAGGGTATTGTTACGTCGCTTTGCAGAGTGGAAATTCCCTGAGATCTCAGGATGCATGCACCCGGTCATATTTAATAGCAACAAACATTTAGTCTGGATAACAAGTGTGCTTGTGAAAGGAAGTACGGTACATCAGTTCCTCAGATGCTCTTGAAACATGCACAAGGTTAATTTTTAGCTGTATTATCTAATGGTCTAGTAAAATAACTGAGTTTGACTGGAATTTCCCTCGCCAGTGGCACATCGTTTGGATTTCCTTCTTAATCTAACGGGTCTACCATTTCTTTCGTTTTCTTGGCATGAAGAAGTCTCCATTTCTACACCATTGTTTGCCTCATGCTGTGTCTGCTCACTATGTTGTCTACATCCCGTGGAACCTCTTGTTGGACTTAAAATTCTGTCACCAAAAGCCTTCCCGAATAAATTTCTACCTCTAGTCCTCTGCCTTTTTCCTCTCAAAGACTGAGCATTTCTCGATGTCACATGAATATTTCTGGATTGTGAATGACCCCTTGTGACTGGGTTTTTGTCGTCGTCGCTTCTTCGCGTCACAGAAGAAATTTCAATTCTGTCTGATCCACCCTCTCTTTCGTCCTCACTAGGACTTGAAGCTTCCTCAACCTGCTTCTTAAGCTTGGGTGGTCGGCCTCTTCGCCTCAATCCCTGCTTCCCAATTCCACCCTCAAACTGGTCCCCGTTTGTCCCCTTATCATGTGCCTTTGTGGGGCCCTGACAATTCTGGAAATGCCGCTTGACGTGGTAGCGCGTTAAAAAACCTTTGCTGCAGGACGAGCACTTGAAGTCTCGCTTCAGTGAGTGATTTTTGATGTGTTTCTTCAGCATCTGCGGCGTCTTGCACTTACTGCCGCATTTTTCACACTGCAACTAATTGAAGAAAAAGAAAATGAGCATTAAAAAATTATAACAAATACAGAACATTCAATAACAACAAGAAGTATTGTAAGAACTCTGGATGCGACAATTCGGGAAGCCTTTCCCCGGGGACCACCGAAATGTCAGCAAGAATCACTCAAATTGACACCAAATTTCTCTACCCTAAGCTTCCAAAAATGGTTACAGACCTAAGAGAGACGGTTCTAGACCTAATAAAAATGGTTCTCGATTTAAAAAAAATGTTTTTGACCTAACAAAATTGTTTTTAATCTAAAAAATATCAGGGCGACACCAAATTGTCGCCCTATCCTAGCAAACAGAGTTTTGGGGATTCTTGCAATCTTAGATCTTTTGTAAAAATAAATTGTGTGCATTCGCAATTCCAATGGGGTTGGATGACAAATATTGTCAGCAAAGTGCGTGTGCAAACCTACTTTTTCACCCATTTTAACGAAAATATAAAGGAGTTAAAGATGCAGGCTTGTCAATGCGCGACAGATAAATTCGTGCCACGAATTTCACCGCGCTGCATACCTTGCCTGAGTATAGTAGAACAGCCGCTCTTACGGTCCCAGAGGTATATGGACTAGTGTAATGGTGCGCAAAACAACTCACGCCATCGATAGGGTGCTGGTTATATGGCACTAGTCCGAGTTATGCGGACTCTTTCCCACTAGGAGGGGGATCCCAATGATTTCTCCCTTTTTCCACCTGTTTCAGGACATGTTGGTCAGTATGCTTGATATGTTTTTTACAAAATGGTGAAGGACTGCCATTGTCAGTATGGTGTACGTACAATTTTTGTGTGATTCTTCTCTTGCGCAGCACAATTTTGTAACAAGAGACCTGCGCAGTGACACAAGATATGAAGATGGAAATACTTTCCATACCAGTGTGTTCTTTTCGTGCGAGTACTTGTGTTGTTGCAGCACAGCATGGGTGGCGAAGGTCCGATCACAGTGTGGACATTTCAGGTTTTTCTCGCCGGTGTGCGTCGTCATGTGTGACACTAGGTGAATCTTCTGGCGAAATGCTCTGCTGCAGATGCTACAGATGAAACGTTTCTCTTCTGTTGACAAAATAAAATGGAACTTGCTGCAGATGTATTTTCAAAGCATGGCTATCATGATTCGTATTGAATAGTTGCCATCTAGTGGAGCAACTTTTGATACTGAAATTGGTCAACAATGTAAGCACAAAATGTGTGATTAAGCATGTTCTCAAGTAACAAAGAAACTGCCCCAAAAGATGGCAGCTATCCGATATGGTCTATACATGAAGCAGGACTTTAGTCAAATCCATCACAAGTCCGCCACAAACTTAAAAGCTATAGACCTTACCCAGGACACGTACACGTCCGCCATTGCTGGGACGCTCTTTTTCCAGTGAATAGACTGCGTTTTACGTTGTTGTTAAATCGAACACCGCGCATCCATGATGCGCGCAACGTGCCTTTCGCACACACAAATTCACACTGAGCCTCTTTTCGCATGATTGTGAAGGAATTTTGAAAGAAATGATGCACTGAAAATCACTGAATTTTAAAAATACTTTCCGTCCAAGTTAATTCTGTGGAGGGAATTTGGTGTTAAACAATGCACCAAAAATCAGAGAATTAGCTTGGACATATTGGACGGAAAGTGTTTTCAAAATTAAGTGATTTTCAGTGCATCGTTTCACTCAAAATTCCCTCCACATCGCTTTGTCTCAAAGCGACATGCGTCGCAAATACACGCGCGCGAAAGGCTCTATTACAACAAACGCGCAAATTGTTCGAAGTGACGACACAATGAGCATCATCACATAACGCATGTAGTTCATGCATTGACTGCGTCCCAGTTATGGCGGACACACAAGAAAGGTTTCCATGGTAATGAGAAAGGTCTATACAAACGAACTGCAATAAAGGCATTCTTATGTCTGTTCGTTCTTTATTTTGTTGTGTGTTTGTCATGGCAAAGTCGACCCTTACCTACTTGCCCCTTACAAACTCGCCTCTCTGACCAACTCTTCTCCTGATAAATGCATCCCTTAATTGACATTTCTGATTCTTTCCCGATTGTTTTCTGTTATCAAATCAAGGTTAATAATGTGCACACGCAAATGACAGCCAATCACAGATTGAGATCAAGCGCGCTTTACCAATCCTTGCTTTTTTGCCATCTAGCAATAGGATCGGGAACCAATATACACTGTTTAGAAAATTCCACAGGAATTTCTTTAAAACATGGGTAACTTGGACAAGGCATTTTTACAGACACAACAAAATGTGACACGTTGGCTCCCGTTTTTGTCTAGAATAACCCAGTTTCCTCACCTGTATGTATTTTGGTGTGAAGACGCAAGTTGCTAGGGTCTGAAAACTGCTTCCCGCAATGGGTACACTTGTACGGCTTGAGGCCCATGTGAGTCAGCATGTGAAGCTGCAGCTTCGTGCTAGATATGAACCCGCGAGGGCACAGTGTGCATTTGTGGCATCGTGAGGTCATGTCCGGATGCTTGAACCCCATGTGGTGCATCAACTGCCGACGATGTAAGAAACGGCTTGGACACTGGGTGCATTGAAATGATGACTCCACCTTTTCCGGTACCCCTGCATTTTAAAAATCCAGATGGATATGATGCATTATCTTATTAGTGTGGAAAGAACGCGATTGTTGACTTGACTTGCTGATTCTAACTCAAGACTGAGTAAAGTTTTGGAAAGCAAAATTTTGTAAAGTCTTATTTGCTAAAACACCTTTAAGCCAATTCTGCTAAAACTCCATGTAAACCTCAAGTAAACCTCAATTGAACCCCACTGTGTATAATTAACTTGAGTTTCCTAACTAGTCAGGCCAACCCTGGGAAATCTGGGCTTCTAGCCAAGACCCAGTAATTTGTTTTATATTCGTTTTATGAACTACTAATGACATCATTTGCAATGATGCAAAATTATATTTTGTGATGAGTTGACAAGAAAAAACTTATTTAAAGTGTTGATAGCAATGGTAACAAACACTAGATGAATTTATTTCTGTTTATTGATATTTTCTGTCAGAAATTAACATTTTTTACCATGCACTGCTATAAATTTGGGACCTATCTTAACAATGCAGAGTTATTACCGAGCCATTGTGCATAATCCTGGCTGTACCACAGCCGAAGTTCCTGCCCCGCCGTTATACATTTGTTGGTGACGAAATAAATGTTGGACCCAATCTGAGTTGCCACTAGATTCTGCTCTTGTCCGTTTGTTGCTAAGCGGATGTACCTCATCCAGTTTGACTGATTGTCGTCGGTGACGTCGATAATATGGTTGACAATTCCATTTCGGAAGACCTGAAATATATGCAGAAAGAAAATACTTGGCCATATGCACTACTTGTGGTAACATCTCATCCGTCAATGATGGCACATATAGGCAGCATTTCTGTGACCAAAAATGCATTTCTGAACACTGCATAAACCAGTTGCTAGGGTTATTGGCTCTTTTTACTGACTTGGGCCAAATTTCATGGCATTGCTTACGCACTAGCTGAAAATGTGTGCTGTAACAGAAAGTTGTGCTAATGTTAAGGCTATTTCACAGCCGCGGCGTGCTCAAACTTGGAAACCTGCATTGGAAACCGGCATTGTTGCGTCACTAGTGGTTAGCAAATTTTGCCTCTGAAGCTAGCAAACGTTTAGCATTGCTTATAATATGTTACGGTCTTCCTGAAATAGCCGGAACATCCGTTAGCAAAAAATCGGCTGCTAAACAGCTCCATAAAATTGGCCCCTGGACTCAGGTTGCTAATTACTATACCTCATAAATATTCATCGGGCAGTGCTCTACGTGCCATCTTCCAAATGTGCACATGAAACACATACCTGGGAGGTACATGTACTATCCCAAACGTGGGTCGCAATCTTAAATTTTTCCCTGTATAGCGTGATCTTTTTAAATTAAATGTACCAACAATGCATGTGCTTTACGTCCGTACTGATGGGGATAAGTGTTGAGATCAGTGGTGAGCACAGTTGTACCAGTCTATTAAAGCAAAAAACAAAATGACGTTTGGTAGCTAGTGCTCGTTTTGCAAGAGGTCATTGTAATCCAAGTGAAAAGAATCTAATTCTGTGAGCCATGTCTGTTCAAAGAGAAACTCAACGAATATTTACCTTCCATACGTGGCTTGAGTCTGTATCTAGTACGTCATTGCTCTTACTGATTACTTTTCCAATCAATGGACCAAACTGACAGCGTGGCTGTATGTCATCTGCTGCAAAAACTCCTACACCACCACAACACAAGAAGTTATTAAAAGACAAGTTTCAAGTAAAGTGATGCAAAATTCAGCAATAGACTGTACAGAGAGTAGCTGGGTCATTATGTGTTAACAACTTCGCGACCGGGAACTGCATATATGCAGTTCTAAGTGCGAGTGTCTTGGGGCGGTTATACAAAATTAGTACTACCAGGGCAGAGCTGGTTTCTCAACTTGTTCGCTTGGGGTCAATTAAGTTTTTGGTTTTTGACCTGTGACTTGACTCTGGAGAAAATGACTTGTGACTGGACTTGGGAAAAAAAGGTTGATTTACAACTTGAAATAAAAACTAGTCATCCAGCCCCAGAGACATACATGTATACTGTATAACCAAAACTGCAAGTGCAGTCTCTCGCTCCAGGGGAATAAATTGGGAAATGCCTAGCCGTCACGAAGGGGTTACATCACATGATGGGTTAACCCCAACCATCTTTGACTTTATGATTGAACTTGTTGATTGGGATCCCACACAGCACCAACTTTGACATTTGTCAGACCTGTTGTTTGGTAGATATGCTCAACCAAATTTTGAGATTTTAGGCTAAAAGGAGAATGGTCAAAAGGGCAATGTACCCCAGCACACTATTAAACAAATTGATAGAATGTGGACAAATGTCCATGAGTTTGGGAAATCTGGATGCAGAGATAATCAACTTGGCTCCACCAGGACTTAAACCGCGGACCTTCTGTTTAACGTGCAGACACCCTACAAATTGAGCTATGAAGCCAACTGGTGGTCTCGAAACACGATATTGTGGGTTGCCCACTCAGCTAAAATTTTAGGCCATCCCATTTTGTTCTCACCACAGCGGATGTTTTTCGTCTGCTCTTCTGCCAACTTCAACATAGGGGGCAGGCTCAGCTTTGCCCGACATGGTAGTTCGGCATCAGGGACGAGTGTTGGTGGATCGTGGGTGCTACACATGGCGGAGTTATACTGGTTGCAGTCAACACACCCTGCATCACATTAAATTTTGTTTGAAAATAATATTCACTAATGAGGTGTTTCAACCAGATGGTTATAAGTTCAAATGGCTTGAAATAACCATACCTCCTCAGATTCTTAACCAGTGTACATCATAGAACCAAGAAGTGATCTGTAGTACTGTTATAAAATATTTTTCAGCAGGGTAATTGATTGATGTTGATAAGTGACAAATCAGCAAAATTGGCATTGCCCATGGGACACCCTTAGGAGGAAGTTAGATTGACCACAGTTTAAAAATACCCCAACTACACACAACTTTTTCCCCACAAAATAAGTTGGTTCTAAATACACTCGACCAAAAAAGTTCTGTCACCAGTAAGACATTTATAGATATTTATTATTAAATTGGATTTAAAGTAGGAAAATAATATATCAAATTTTAGCTGAACATATATCCCTCAAAGGAATAGAGCTCAAGAGAGATCATGATGGCAAGCTTCACTGAACAGGAATGCAACAAAGGAGTGCGGGGTCAGAATGAAAAACACCAAAGAACAATGCAACTTGTGATTTGGGCAATTTGTGTGTAGACAATTAGGACATTTTTAAGTGAGTTTGGATTTATCAATGTCTTGTCAAAAACATCCAAATCAAAATGGTTAAATTGTCCAATCTGAATCGTGCCATTGCATTAGGTATGATGGAAGCAAAATACTGAACTGTAACTCCCCTTGCTTGAGTGCAATAAAGTTGACATTGTTGTTTTTTGGTGTTTTTCATTCTGACCCCACACTCCTTTGTTGCATTCCTGTTCCATGAGCTTGCCATCATGGACTCTGTTGTCCTACATTAAATCCAATTTCATAATAAATATATACAAATGTCTTACTGGTGACAGAACTTTTTTGGTCGAGTGTAGATTGAAATAGATCCAAAGCACTTACAAAAGTTAGATGTTTCCTCCTCAAAAGGCATATCAAGGTTTTCAATACACTCGGTTTCCCTCAATTCCAAAGTTGCCATTTCATCTGAATTCATACTTGTGACGAGTCCAAGATCTAAGCTCCCCTGTTTGGAATTTTTTGATGCATCCTGACTTGTTTGCACTGGATGGAGATCCAGAGTTTCCGAGTCTAAGGACTGCGTCAGATCCGAGGTGAGTTGGGCTGATCCTTGATCGAGTGATTGGATGTTCCATAGCGATTTCCCCTGAAACTCTTGGTTTGTTATGACGGCTGTTGATGTGGGCGTTGGAACTTGGGAAACTGAACTCGTGGACGGTGTCGAAGTAGCGTTGGTTGAAATATTTGAAGGCACACTGACTGTGCATGTATTTGTGGGCAAAGACTGAAAGATGGACTGTGACAGTTGGGAGTTTACAGGCATGGAGGTATTTTGGAAATTTGAGCTGGTGGCATTTGACAGATGGGGTATGATTTGGGATGTAGGTATCGGCTGCGTTAAAGTCAGTTGCGACAATGGTATCGAAGACATTGTGGAATGTGTTGAATTCCCTTGTTGGATTGTCGATATACCCTGGGAGGCCGGAGATGTTCCGTCTAAGGCCCCCATGGGTAAAATGGAGCTGGATGGAAGCGATACGTGATTCTGCGACGGTTGGAGCGCCATTTGGATCGGTCCGGTTACCTGCGAGACCGGAATCGGTTGGCCCGTCATGAGCTGAGATAGAGGGATCATTAAGGTTTGGTTCCGACTGCTGATTGGGTCTTTCCCGTCTTGGCTTCCGTGAGTGGGTAGATGGATAGCTACGCTCATGTTGGTCGTGGAATTTTGGTTGGTTGATGGCTGATTTGGTAGATTAAGACTACGGGGGAAAAAACAGGTAGAAGAACACTGAGCCAAAAAGAGAGGAGCGTGGGCCAGATTTTTTTTACAAAAATGGATTTCGTTGTAACCCAACAATGAACAATCATATAACATACCTCTCCAAAATACTATCCATGGGTAGAAAACAAGAAATTTGTATTCCCCAGTTTGGTTGTGGAAGCAAAAAGGTTGGTGTAATCAATGCACTGCTTTATGTGAGCGAATAAATTAGTTTACAAAACATCGGTTTATTTTTGTCGATATCGCTGGAAATATACGGATTCAGGGCGCGTAATTTCAGAATGGTAATGAGAAAAATATGACACATGATATGGTATCAAAATCTCAACACCCATGAGAAAAATGGGTGGTTGAAAAATGTGATCTTGTCCAGGGCCCATGTGCATAAAAGGCTACTAGGCCTAGTTGGCAACTAAAATGGACTTAAGTTGCTTACTAAGCCTAGTTGATTACTAATTGTGATGCATAAAACCCAACTAGATATAGTAACATTCTAAAATTCTGGCAAAAGTTAGAGTTGATCTGGGGTACCTCTAAGTCACTAGATGACAACTAATCAGTCTGCCTTTGGACAACATGGCTCGTAGAATCATGGAGCTAAACAACTTTGTGCCTAAGCTTTGCTTCACAATGACGGATTACTTGTAAGTACTGGGCAGTAATGCAATGTTACAAAGACCCTTAGAAATGAGTTATGCTCAGTTGGAATGTGGTTCGAAGCTCAAACACAATAAACTTGTCTACAAGCCTATTGTATCTGACATAATCACCTCCTCTCCAAGGCCATAGCACCCAAATCAGTTACAAACCAAATTGTCCTAGTATGCAACTAGTAAGCAATGTGCCTAGTGAGGTTTTATGCAACACAAATTAGTTGCCAACTCCGTAGGTATAAACTAGGGAATTTATAATCTTACTAAGCACTAGTTGGCAGCTAAACTAGTAGCCTTTTATGCACATGGGCCCTGCTCTTTAATCCCCCAAAGGGTATAAGATAGTCTTATGGAAGAAAATGCAATGTTCATAAAAATCACAGAAATAAATGTACTGCACAAAAATAATAAAACTTTGTAATAAATTTGTGTACAGTTGAATGTAAACAATTCATAGTAGGACCGATAATTTATTTGCTTATTAGGAATGGAAGTTAGGATAGTTGTAATATGATCAGTTGTCTTTTTTGGGGAGGCGGTAAGAAACAAGTAATGACTACAGCAGAACTAACCTGTTGCTGTTGCCGACTGCAATCAGCTGCAGAATGCCGTTATTACTGTTGTTGCCATTACTCCCTCTGGTCACATCAGGCTGAACGTTAAAAAGCATCTGCTCCCCTCCCTGCTTCGACATCAATGCATTATGGTTAGCTACAGATGACCCGTCATGTGACACAACCAAAGGGGATCCAAGGTATGTGTTCTGGGGTGCGGCTCTGGGTGTGATTTGGGGTGTGACTTGCGTGGGAGCGGCTGCCTGAACCATACTTGTAATTATGGAGGGAATTAGCATATGGGGGCCCAATATTTGGCTTTTGGGGTTTGTGCTTTGTGCAGGGGCTACAGACTGTATAGTATTTAACATCTGCACGGCGTTCATCAGAGCCAAGTTTTGCGTGCTCGTTGTCAATGTAGACTGTTGTTTACCGGTCATGGGCACCGGTTGCGTCAACAGTGTCTGTGCGGTCAACAGGCTGTTTTGCGATGTGTTCATGGGAGCTGACCGCATGATTGGTTGCAAAGAGCTGTTTTGCTGCTGTGGCATTCCGCATTGAAAAGAACCTGGAATAAAACATAAATGCAGAATGAATGCAAGGTTGTAATCAGTCAATGATTCAAGTCTAGCCCCTATTGATCACTCTCAAATGACGTCACTTCCTACAAATTGTCACGTGCATCAGGATCTTGAGCGTAAATGTTTATGACACGCATCGGCTGCGCCGTATTTCTAACAAATTTCGAGCAACACACGCGTGTGCGGGCGTTTGAAACATTTGATGGCGTTTAATACGCAGTAGCATTTTTCCTATGAAGATGGCGTCTGTGAGAGTGGTCAATGGGTAAAACACAACTTGAGCCACCACAAATATAATAATCGACTCAAATCCCTAAAATGAGTAAAATGGGTTAAAAAGATTAAACAGGTTAAAACTGAAATACATCATTTGCAGTTACCCATAATTTTACTTCACGAGTTGACAAGAAAAACCCGACTAAAAGTTTTGATAGCAATGTAAACACCACATGATTTTGTCCAGTGTAAAATAGTACCTTTGTGGAAGAAACTGACAAATGAAGGTTCTTTTTTGAAAGTAAATGTTTGCAGAATGTTTTTTTACCATTCATTAAATACAAAAGCCATGCAAGGATAGCAATCAGTTAAATACGTACTATGTAAGTAAAAATATTTTCCTACCCGAGTTTTGCAAAAGTGCGCCATCTATTGCTGTGATTTCATTAGCTGGCCCCACAGGGGGGAATGTCAGTTGATTCAACAGCTGTCCGTCTACTTGTACCATGACTGTGTTTGGGAAGGACACAGGGATAGCGGTTGACAGGTGTGGTGCCAGTCCGCCCTGAAATCAAAAATTTAAAAACAATTAATTGACAATTTTTACCACGGGGCCACTTTTATATAACCTGTAAGCACATATTTTCTGCTTGAGTGTCTCGCTAAAACAGCATTGTCATCTTTTTATAAAACTGTTTTTCTGCTAAAGCACTTGTTAGTCCAAATCACCGGGGCCCAATTTCATGGCGCTGTTTAGCACAAAAATTTGCCTAATCCAAAATTTATTTGCTTTATAAATACAAGTTAGCAGTCAAAATCTTATGTGATGTGCACTACAATCAACTGGTGTTCTGATATTCCTGCTAAGAACATACGTTGATGTATAAATTTGACTGGTAACCCATTTATAATAAGCAAATAAATTTTAGATTAAGCAATTTTTTTTGCTAAACAGTTTCATGAAATTGTCCCCTGGTAACTGGCACATTTCTGTGCTAACTCGACGCCATCTTTTGGGGATAAATTTTCCAATAGCAACCACATTTTAGGAAACAGTATTTTTGTATGGTGCCTACTGCCTAATCATTTAAATGAAACAACCAAGCTTAGGATGAGAGAAAAATCATATGGGCCTTACCAGGATTCGAACCCGAAACCTCTGACAGACCTGGCAGGTGCTCTAACCAGCTGACGCACAGGTTTTCCCTACAAACCCGTTTTTTACTCTGAGTGAATTTTTCAAAGCAAAGATACTCATAGATCATGTTCTCACTAGAGAAATATCTTCATTAGACAAAGAGATTTCCTAATGTGAACGCACACCTCTTCACTCACGAAAGATTAGAATCTCTTAATTTGACAAAGCAAATTTGTTTTGACGAAGCGATTTAGCTGGCCTGGTTGTATAAGCGCGTTGATCGCCTAGCAAGCATAGTTTTTGACGTCCCGTTCGAAAACCACACAGTAACCATATACTTGAAACTTGACACGCGATGCGCTTGTGCGTCCAGGCATAGTGGACCCCACAGCTTCATTTGATCTTCGTTAGCAGTGGCCTAATGTGAACGATACTTTTAGAAGGCTAAAAGTGACTTGTTGACGTTTACATTTGGACGGAATGAGTCATATTTAGTAGTTTAGTTTTTTTCGGCCGCCATATTGAATTTTCCTACCTTTTAGCCTTCTAAAAGTAATGTGAACGATACCACTCTTCGTTCGATCTTCGTTAAGTGAGATGTGAATGCACGCTTCATTAACTAATGATGATTAACTAATCTTCATCGAACGAAGCAATTTTTCTAATGAATACAGGGTCATAGAGTCAGTGTACATATAATGGTACCTGTGACGATGACCCCAAGTTATGAGACTGTGCACCATTCACCACAGCATTCACCGCGCTGCTGAGCTGATCAACATTTATGGCTGGTAACGAATCACTCATCATCTTAAATCCGTTTCACGCACCTGTATGTACATAAAGCACGTCTATGCTCAAGTCACAAGTCTACATGTAAGTTATTTGACATCAATGTTGAGTCAAGTCGGGCATGTTGGTCAAGTCATAAGAATACATTGTATAGATTAACAATACTGCGAAATTTAACCGAGATTTAGCTTTACGTTCTTGCATGAAAATTTGCGAGAAGCTGCTGCTAAATAAGTTGACCTAACCTGTCCTACCAAAATAACACGATTAGATGATTAAAAAGGTTAATAGTTGCTCTTTAAATCTAAATTATTTTGAGCGTCATTTTTCATATAATTTCGGGTTAAATTCAATAGGCCTATCCGGCCACTGAGAATTTGTCCAGGTTATAACATATAAACCATGTAAAAATGCTAGTTTTATGATAAAAATACAAAATGAGGGCATAATGACAATATTTTACAAAGAAAAACTTAAATTTTTTTGCCAATTTTGGAACTTGTCCCAAGGCTATACCAGTACGTTCTGCGTATTCCGACTGCCTCTGATGATACCAGGCTCTCTTCAACGACTCTGACAGGTACCTGTGGTCGCCAGACAGACAGATCAACCTCAAAATCCGAGTATCATATTATGCGAGTGTTTGTACAATTGCAAACATGCCATTGACATATGTATGTCACTTTCTAGAAACTTAATTGTACTCAAGTCAAATTACCATCCGACTGTACCGGGAAGATTACACGTTTTGTTTACTTACTTCTGGATACTAGATGATTTCAATGTTGATTTTCTTGCATTTTTGGTGCAATGTTTAACATTCCCTTTTCCTTCCGTTGTTTACGCTGTTTGATCGTGATGGCCTCACCCAGACCCGCAACGTTTACGCAGGAATCAGACTCTCTTGCTGTCAGTTAAATGAAAGAATATTATATTTGTGATGTTTATGCACCTATCAATTGTAACTTTTCGAGTGACAAATTCCCCACCCCTCATGCCCCTGCGACAACATTTGGGTGATAAAATCCACACCCATGATATAGGGGCAAAACATCGTGTTGTGCTCCCAGGTGCATGATAATTTGATTTCTATGGTTCAAAGTCCCCACCCTGGGGCATGAAAATCGTGACCAAATCCCAACCCAAGGGGAAGGGGGGGGGGGGGGGGGGTATGGGAGCAACAATTGACAGGTGCATTAAATGGTGTTCCAGGCAGAGGCCGGTATTTTTTTCCATTTTTTTCTTTCTAGGAGGTACATGGAGGCCTACTTTCGTTCAAATCTTTTTCCAACGTAAATCACGTCGGCATTGTCACCAGGTCCGTGACATCGCCACCTTATATCAATTGAGTATTGATGAACAATCATGACCTGGCGACTAGGCATGCCCACATTTACATTATTGGCCTACGGGGGAAAAACATATGTGGCAGGGGCGAACTGGCAGGTAGCCTTGGTTAGGCGTTCATCGATAGTCCATGGCGTGAGCTAACACGCCTGTTGTCCGTGGCAGTGACACGCTTCTCCAGAGTAAACACTAAACAGCGACCTCAAGTCTGCAAGTGGCATGATCGAGGTTTATGCAAATTAGCTTCAGTGGTATGAACGCCTTGTGTCAAGCGACGATCACCTTATCATGTTTTTCTTTATTTCTGCGCAGGATTTTCGCCGCAAAAAAAAAGAAAAACATAAGGTGATTGTCGCGCTTGACACAAGGCATTCATACCACTGAAGCTAATTTACATAAGCCTTGTGCCACTTCAGGTCGCTGTTTGGACGTGTTAATAGTTTAATAATAATAGCACATGGGCATGCATGGACTATCGGGCCTAGTATTTACCAAGGCTAACTGGCAGGGGGAGAACCATGGAGGAACTTCATCCATGGGAGAGTATAGTGGCAGGGGGGAGGGGGGCGGGGTGTGGGGGAGGGGAGCGGGATGTGGGGGGAGCGAAGTGGAAATGGTGGGCATAGTACTAGTAGGCCTACTAGTGAGTAGTCATGGTAGTGGGGCAAAGTGACCAACATTCCGAGTAAAGAATTTGCAAGTCAATATATTCAGCGTTTTAAGGCCTTTAATTTGTCGATAACTTTATGAAATTGCTGATTAGCTTTCTCTGAAGAGGCCTCGGAGTAGAGGCGAAAATTTTGGACATAAAATAAGGTCTGTGGCTACCATGATTTGAGCAATTTCAATTTGCAAGTCGGATGTCACTTTATGCCCGCCCTGCAGCAGCTTCCTATCTATGGGAACATTTTCTCCAACATTTTCGACTGGTTCCCGGACTTCATATTCCACGTACGAACACGTCCCTCATGTACGTGTTCGTTGGTTGGTAATGTACTGTGGAACATGTGGAATACGAGGTCTGGGAATCAGTTTAAAATAGACCTCACAAAGACTCGTAGACTGGTTTCCGCTCCACATATTCCACAAATGTACAAGTCAATGAATGAATTTGAGGACCGACTGCCGGGCTGCGTTCGGCCGGGCGTGTACTCGTGTTAACACGAGTATACTCCTGCGCGCGCGAACGGCAAGATTAACGGCGTAGCGAGAACTGCACGCCCGAACGCAGCCCATTAGTGTCTGAAATAGTAAACGTCATGCGTTTATTTTTATAGGAGCGCATAACCGTTAATTTTCAAGCACGAGTGTAAAACAATTTGAAAGGGGTTATTCCATATTTGGCCAATACAAATTTAATATATTAACCTTAAAATATTACACTTGCCTAAGCATCAAAAATCGAATTCAAACCTTGTCCGCATCATCATAAATAAACATGCGGCCGCACGCGGCGTCAATTCAAATTCTCGAAACAATGACGAATTGCACCGACAACTAACGATAACGTCCGGACGTGCATTCGGGTAACTTCGGGATCCTTCGGAAACGGGAGTAATTCCTTTGTTTCAATATTGCGAACCATGGAGGGCTAGGGGCGAACTACTGGCGGCTGTCGGACCTAAGTATCATGCAGTCGGAAATCTTTTCATGGCGTTTGTGGATTCATAAGTGGAAGGTTTTTATGAAGTATTACTGCATGCACTTTCTCTTTAAATATGTGTGTTTGATTAGCTTTCTCGAGTCAGCCCTGGCTATGATCAGGCATGGTGTGATTGGTCAGGAATTAGACCGTGGAAACAAGATTAAAGATGCGTCGTCCCGTGTAAGCCCATCCTGAGATCTCAGGGAATTTCCACTCTGCGAAACGACGACACCGTGACTGTACGGTACGCAGGAGTTAGGGAGTACGTTAAAGGGGCACTGTTGCAACAGGGTCATGGTGTAAGCCAGTCGAACTGAACACCAGTCGCCGGCGGTTGGCTCCGTCAGTGCACTAATTCACGTTCACCTGCACTGTGCAGTTGAAGGCTAGTAAACAAATAAACCGGTAGTCGCGCACAATGAGTTGTGGGTCCCGTAACCAAGCAATGCGCTGCATGCTGTGTCAAAAGAGTTCAACTCGGCAGGGAGCATAGGGTAAAGAAAAACATTGCTAGGGTGCGTTGTGTTGTTCCACCATTTCACAAAAGCGCACTGACTTTTCACGACCTAGCATAAAAATAGGCTTCAAATTCGGAACTAGTGCGAACAGACACTAAACACAAGGAAAATGGCGGACTTGTCCTATGTCGAGAAAGAGTGGAATACAAAACACATGCTGCTCGGTACGTATAAAATATGAACATTGGCCTCATGTGTTTGTACAGTTTTTTGTTGGCTTACTAAATCATGGAGGAAGGAAAGATTAAATCTATTAAACAGAATTGACTAAATTTGCGAGAAATGCCCTACTGGACTTGAATTTGGTGTAAATTTTTCATACAATATCGGGATATCGGCTTAACTAGTTACATGTTAAAAGAACTGCATGATTCACGGCAGATCTGGGTAGGCCTTTAATCATTTGCAAATTTATTCAAAAAGAGTCAACGTATAGTTCCGTAGCCATTTTCGGAAATAATTAAACTCGATCCTTTTGTGCGACGTAAGCAGCGGCGTAGCCAGGATTTTTTTCACCTGGGTGAGGGGTGCGGCGGTGCATGGGGGAGCATTGCTTTTTAGTGGGGATCGGAGTGGGCAGTGGCCTACCAAAAAATGTGACTGGGCAGGCAGATAAGCGGGGGGGGGGGGGGGGGGGGGGGGGGGGGGGTGGGGGCGGGGGGGGGGGGGGGGGGGGGCGGGGGGTGAGGATGCGGGGGAATGGACGGGGAACTAATTCATTTTCAATTTGACATGTATGTATCATCAGGGCATACAGCAATCTCAGCATACATCCAGTCACTTTACAGCTAGGTATATCGTTTTCAAATTTTTTTTTTTCACTTTTGCCTTGCCTTGCCTTTTTCAGAGCAATACCTGTATCGATATGTTTTTTTGTTGGGAAGGGGGAACACTTGAAATTTGACGGGGAGGGCCGGGGTGGGCACGTGCACCCCCAGGCTCCCCCGTATAGCTACGTTGCTGGAAGCAAGTCGCTGCGGGCTAGTTCGGGGGATGGGAACTCAGAAAATTGATGGAGCTTACAATTGTGTTCCTAATATCGAGGGTGGGTGGAGCCATTGGCAGCCGACGGCCAGAGACACCGGGTAATCCCCTTATCTTCACGAAAGAATGCTATCTTTTAAGTGCGTCACATACTTGATCAACGGCTTTACATCCCTTCCGAAGGATGGAGCAATTTGGTTGAGTGCCTTGTTTAAGGGCACAGGTACCACGGTCGTGCATCGATGAACCCGCAACACGATCGCCTTTACCCCTGTTGCGGATAAACGACCCAAACTACTCAGCCACGAGAAACATGTCAAACGGACACAAAATGGCGCTTTCACGTACATGTATATACTACCTTTATTGTACATGAACGAGTGATTTCGCATGAGTGGTCTATTTTCCGCTTACCGTATATGGCGCTGTATTTTTCTTTGGTTCCACTGTCTCTATTATTTTATGAGCCTAATTCAATGGTATTTTGGTTTGAATCCAATGCAGATATGACACGAAGGTTTAGATAATGAAACAAAACCACCGTTGCCGAATGTTAACTCCCGATCGAAAGGTACCATGATATTAACGGGGAATGGTTGCTGGAAACCGCCCGTGCGTGCACGCCATCGGTACATTCGGAGCCTGAATGCGCAACAAAGTGCCACACGTCCCGTTACGGTTCCATCCCGGGCTGTACCTCGAAATGCCGTCTTCTCCATCGAAGAATCGCGACCTCATGGCGAGATTCAGACGACAAGGACGAGGTCCAACAGCCGACGTCAAAGCACCGATGCAGTCCATGACTACTTCCCCTGTGTCTTGAGTGACCGGTCCGAAGACCAACCGGAGCCGTTCGACTCCCGGGTCCAATCGAGGTGCGAGTCAGTACCTCTCCCGGTTGTCCATTCGGAGAACTCGGATCCGCAGATAGACGGCGAGGCAGACCGCAGCGCTACGGCACCACCGAGCGTGGACTTGGATATCATCGACTTAGAATTACTGAACATGAGGTTGGATGACGTAGCCACTGTGGCGATCAAGAAGGAACAGGAGTCGTTTTGCTCCGAAAGACGCCTCAACATCTCCTCAGCTATGGGTGTGCGACAGCACGGCTCCCCGCGCGTTGGAAGTCTGAGCGGTATGGAAACCAGACGAAAGCTCCTAGACAGAGAACGATCTTACCTGTGCATGAAATTGCGTGAACGACCGTGTTTACGCACAGAAAGCTTCTTGAACGATGATCTGTACAGCAAAATTAGCAACATATCGCGGGAATGTTGTGATGTGCTTGGACCGAAGGCGTGCTACGAGTGCGATAGGCTCAACAGGCGCAGTAATTCGGCGCTTCGCAATGAAGCCAGTTTCCCAAGCATCCACATTTCAGCCGCTAACTTCTCAACCATCGCTTTGGTGAATCGAGTCAGGCCCGAGTTAAACTCCAAACAGGTGCTTGAAAAACTAGCAAGTGGCGACATATGTAGGCAACCTCTGCGGCGTCGGAGTAGCCCTGAGGTCAAGGAAGATTTAGCGGAAGAAAGTGATGGACCGCGGGAACCGAGCACAAGTGCCTTCCGAGTGCCCGATGACTTGGGATTCTTCACAAACATGTCCGAACTACGGGTGCACCTCTTCGCCAGAAAACAAGAGCAGAAACAGCGCGCTAGATCCAGGAGGCCGTTCGGCCAACAGAGTATCACGAACGCACGAAATGGCCTTCCAATCCGTATTACAAGTGTAGAGCTGGTGCCAAAGAAGGAATACGAACAGGAAAATCCGGCCAATTACTTCAGTCCTCCTATGCTGTCCCGTGCCGAGATTCAGCGGCAGAAGAGTCATCCCCGTTTTTATGCTGGTACGGAGGGAAGATACGAACTTCCAGAAGCGCCCGCATTCGACGAGATTAATATTAAGGTAACAGGATCTGCGATGCATCAGAGACCGAGGCAGTTGGAGACGCACTCCGTTGACATCTCAACTTCGGAGGGAAGCATTCCTTCATCAAATGATGACAGGACTTCACCTCTTAGTAACGATCCCATACAGACAAACAGACAGACGAAACAACGGCATGTACAAGAAAGTACTATTTTAAACCAGGAGGCAAATGCGACAGAATTGCCGACCCAGATGTCCGGGGTTGATCACACTGTTACGGATTTGGATAATTACTTGGACATTGAGACAGATTCGCCATGACCTCACTTGTGGTAATATTTGGTCTCCTTTAATTTTGGAAAATGACTCGTGACAATGCCACAAGATGGCTGTTCCGTGAAAACACAACGGCCATTTTGTGACAAACACGGCCATTTTGTTCAAAACCTTAACACTGTGGACATAAAACTTTAATTTCTTGTACCCTATAACAAAACGCGATAATATAGTCTTGGTTCGCGATTTTTGTGCAGTCAGATCCCATAATTCTCTCGCCAACCGAAAAAAAAAAATATTACAAGGAATAACATCTCGGTTGTAGTGTCACGTATACTGATAAATATTTCAAGTTGTGGCAGATGGTTTCACAGTAGACGCGAAAATGAGTTATTTTGCGATTATTTCCGTTACCAATGACAAGATCGAACGATGTTTTGTCTGCATATATACAAGCCTAATTATGATCTTTTAGTTGCCGGGTGCTATAACCCCCTGAGGCAATAATGACACACAGCAATAATACGCGATCGTGTCACGTGAACATCCAATTTCTCCAACAACAAACTTCAAAGGAATATTTTCTCATATAATTTTCGGAACCTGCTTGCCGCACTTCAATTACGTTCATTTCAAGTTTCGAACAACACGATTTAAGGAGGAAATTAAACAGATTGCTTACAAACGACTGTCTTTTTTATTCAGAGAGGAGCAGCAGCTGACGATTAAAATTAAATTTAATTGAGTGACAAACGACATTGTGAAATGCAATTCCGTTAGATGACGAATTTCGTTTGTCGTTTAATAACTTCACCATTTTCAGTTTTAAACTTAATGATTTTTTCCCCTCAGTACAGGACGTATGCCTACTCGTTACCGGAAGCTTTGTAAAGTATTTCTAACACACAAGAAAAAAGGCATTACGGTCTGAGGCTTGAGTCTCATGAACGTGCCAAAAGATTTGGTACAAAGGTATTTTACATTAGGCGCCGATATAAGCGATTATAACATTTTGGAGACGAGAACCGGCAATGCTTGCGCACAAAACCAACGCGCTTATTTTGACGCGCGTCACAAAAACAATTTCCAGTAAAAAATGTGGTTTTCAGTGCGTCGATTCACCCCAAATTCGCTCCATATTGCCTTTCCCCAAAGCGACGCGCGTCACATTTACATGAGAAAAGGCTCAATTTGAATCCAGCCTACAACTAGAACTGTTTTTGAAGCTGTGTCTCCATAATTTTCAACACCAAGACAGTTTTCGCAGGCTGTTCATCCGGACAGTGGAGGCCTGTAGAAAATTTTCCCGGGGGAGCTCTGTGCGTGTTTCCTCTCACTGCACATCAGCTGTCGTCCACGCAACGGATATATCAGTTGTCAAGGGCTATAAGCCTTTTTGAAGTATGGCTGCCTTATAGAGGGCGCCCTTTGATTTGGGTAAACAAAACCAAAATGGCCGACGCTTGTACGTACGTTTGTGCGGGTGGGTGTACGTTTACATTTTTACTGACGGCTAAAGCCGCCTTTTTAAAATGACATTTTAGTGCTTAATTACGGTAATGGACGGGTTAAAGATACTCATTTATCTGCGGCACAGGATATGTGTTAATCTGGCTGATTTAACCCAGCATTAAGGCATAAGATGCGCCTAGCCCGTGGCCTACGGTCCAACGCGCGCACGGTCATATATCAAAATGATGGACACATGCAAAGGAAACCGAGCAAAGTTGGGCTAGGCCTAGTGAAACTTAATAATTTATGCAAGCCTTGGTCTACTCTATAACGTGCTATGTTTTTGCCTAAAGCCTTAGCTTAGTAGGGCATATTTTAACTTGCTAAGTTACGCTATGACTGTTTCCCAAAAGACCAATCAGTGTGTTATGTTTTAATTTGTTTCTTTTGGCTCTTTTAATTATAGTCCAGATGAATAATGCAAATGACAGTTTGAGTTTACAAGCAGTATATCCTGCATGACTGGCTGAAAACCAACAATGTGCCTCATCATCATTCCTGGAAGAAATTGCAGCTTTTTCCAAATTAACTTGTTATTAATAGTTAAATCTTGTATTACCAATCTTGAAAAAGAAGAAGAAAGAGTTGGGACCCAAATTTGTCCTTGTTATAAGCATTACTTTGTATTAACAGTGCTCTTATAATGCAGTGTTAGACTATTTGTATGTAGTTTTCTCGACACAGGCTCTCAATTAATCACCGTTTTAAAGAATTTACCACTCGATAGTACCACTATGCATGTATAGATGCTCTAAAAATCACTCCATCTTAAGCTTCCATGTTATGGTACAGTAACAACTCTGATAAGAGAACTGCTCATTGAACATTCTGCTCATAATGAAGAAAATTTCCTATTCTCCATCGTGTTCATTCCTAATTATTCATAAAGCTTGACTATGCAAGTTGTGAAACACTAAAAAATACAGCTGTAGTACATGAAATTTTGTTTTGGCCATGGACAAATGAGTGTAAATAAAAAGGCCAAGTGAAACAAGATAACTTGAAGCCGCACGACACTGAGTTTATTAAGTGGCAAATCTGAAAATACAGATGTCAAAACTGTCAAAGAACTTTACATGTGAACTTCCAGAAACCACGGGAAAGAATTGATAACTTGACCATATTGTTTTAGACCTTGGAAAGAATTCCATACTCGGCCCGTCACATTTTCTAAAGTGAAAAGAACAAATTTTGGAGGGGGAAAAAGTGAAGATTTTACGAGGAAAAACTAAGAAATCTTCCGAGATGTCTTATACGTTTAGTGCAGGAGGGTTTATGTGACGTCCGACTCGTAAATTCTTTCCAAAATATTAATGGTTAAATTATCAATTCTTACCCTATCGGACTTTAGAAACGTGCGTGAACGAATCAGCATTTTTTGAAGTACGACGTTTTTCACGTATGCTAGACAAAACAATAACGAAAACGATCAAAATCTGCCACAAACAGACCAAAAGTTGTTCTTATACAATAGAAAATTATCCTATTTCCAAAACCACGTACAATATTGGTCGTCAAGTTATCTCTAAACAATCAAACAGATGAAGTTTTGATAAGCATTTTAATACAACAACGTATACGCTACGGTAACCGTCTGCCATTTTTAGATGCGTTTACCCAAATGACAGTGCGCCCTCTAGCGACAGGTATAGTATCCGCCATACCTCAAAAAGGCTTATTGAGATTGCCACAAGCTCACCTGCATTGCCTCGTCACGTGATTCGTGAGGTCAATTTAACGTCTGTTTGTGGCATTTGTGGCACAAACACATCGTATACACCATAATTATGCCCGGTATCTGCCATCGCCATTGCTATCTCGCGTTTACGCATCACTGTTGGCATAACAGAAATTGCGAAGTTACAAAAAACATCTCCTGATTTTGATGAATAATTATTTCAATCTTTGTCTACATGTATTTGATAATTTGACACGAAATATTGCATTCGATTTATCCAAACATAATTTTAGCAGCATCGAAACAGACCTTTAATTTTCACGGCTACGGTCTTTGAATGGCGGAACTCATCAGCCTTTTTGCGCATGCTCCGAAAAAACGCAAATTTTTGGCCAATGCGAATACCATGCACCAAGCAACGGAACTGTTTTCCACATAGCGTGCGTCTTATACTTCATCACCTACCGGAATATCTACGGAATAGGCTCAGCCGTTCTGGTGTTAAAATATCGATCATGTGGCACCCACAAGACTGAACTATGCAGTGCTGCTGAAAAGGTAACTCATCACAAGATGATGGAAAATAGCATCAATTGCTATGGAGAGGCCGAGCTATTCCAGGCGAACAGTACCAGCCAGTGCTACGGTCTATCGTACACGGGTAAGAGTGCATTTCTGTATCCACAATAAAGTTCAGAATTCCTCGTGGGTTGGTGTCAGTGTAATAGATCTGTTAACATCTGTTAACCTGGGCCTGTAAATATAATGTTCTAACAAGCTTTTAACGCCATACCGGTATTCACAATATGCTAAAAATAATCTTTGCTTTTTCCAAGCAAAATGAAGATGACTACTATTACAGATCTGTAATACTGAATTCTGAACTTTTGGCGGCTTTACAGCTAGACGATCCTAACCAATTAGTGGCTAATAGTGTTAAACAGTTTCCTTAAACAAAATACAGAAACGAGAGAAAAAATTACCAAATAATTTGCTCAAGTTGCTAAAAGGTAACCTGATCTTTTAATTGGTTTCTTGGTTGCCAAGAAAACAGGGTATCAGGATACAGCGGGACATGTTGTTGAAAAAATGTTGTCCATGGTTGTACAAGCATTCCCAGTGCAGTAACATTCTTTTGTGACTTGTAAATACTCGGCGGCGTCGGCGCAACTCTTTGAACTAAATCAGTAAAGTCGATTCGGTTGTTTGTTTCCATGTGCATGCAAGTTCACTGTCGGGTGCTATGGCCCAGGGTATGGATTACACAGAATGCATAGTATTCTTAATTAGCCTGTTTCCCGGTTATGAAGGGAAGAGGGCCAATGGCCCCGCAAGTCGGCACGTGACAATGTATTTTGCGATGTTTTAATACCAGTGTTGTCGCCCTCTCGCAACAGGGCTTTAAAGCGGGCCTCCCACTGTGCGATTTTTGCCACGAATTTCTAACGATTATGTGATTGTGTATAGAGTCTATAGACAGTTCCTGGTAATATCACCAAATCGTACCTAATCGTTGGAAATTCGTGGCAAAAATCGCACAGTGCGATTTTTGCCACGAATTAGGTACGATTTGGTACGATTGTGTATATAGAGTCTATAGACAGTCTCTGGTAATCTCACCAAATCGTACCTAATCGTTTGAAATTCGTGACAAAAATCGCACAGTGGGAGGCCCGCTTTACGCACTCTTCTTCTCACACTACAAACGAGCTGAGCAGGGTGAAAATATGGGCGTTTGCTAATTACAAACAACGCATTTGTATAATGTTTACTTTTGCTTGGAACGTAATTGTGTAAATATATTAAATTACACTTTATAGTCTGTCGTATATAATAGGCCCAAGTGGGTCCTTCGCAGCGTTACCATGACAACAAACGGAAGGCCTAAGGAAAGTGGCAGAACGTTTAATAAAGGTGAAGTCAGTAGGCCTATGTCCGTGCATGCATGTGAACCAAAATTACGCAAGTATAGCCTACACGATAATATAACGGTAGGGCCTACTTTTGTAATTGCTTGCTTAAAGGCAGTATACATGATTGGTATCTCGAAAATCAGAAATATCCACAGATTTACGCCTAACTTACACGATATAAACATGATGACCGTAGAAAACGTCCCCTGAAATGGTTTTGTCTAAAATGCTATAGTCTTTGAGAATGAGTAAACCAAAGAGGTGAGAATGCTGTACGGACATGTCCCTGCTGGGTCCTTGAAGCAGATACGAGGGTTATTCAAAAGTTATAAGCGTTACAGGAGAAACGTTGTTCTTGCATCATCAACAAACACGGTCCCCCTAACTTTAACATGTACGTGGCCCACCGATGTTATTCAAGCATTGAGATCCCGTTCCGGAAGAAGGTTGCATCATCCTCCGTGTACTCAACAGCCTTGATGTCGTTATCATTGCCCCGAATTGGTGGTCTCGCAAGAGGGATTTAAGTTTTGGAAACGGGTAGAAGTCAGATGGTACAAAGTCCCGTGAGTATTGGGGATAAGGCACAGTTAAAACCATGTCCTCTTGAAGATGCCCTCTTTGAATCATGCATCCTCTTTGCAGGAGGTTGTGGGTTCGAGTCCCACCCGAGCACGCTATAAAGTTTTTCATAGTGTCTCGGGAAAGCACTGAGTATACAGTGTTAATAATTACATCGGTTAAGGGCAAAACAAACCCTAATAAACACTCTTAAAGAGAAGTTGCTTCTTACAAGAGGATTCAACTCATAAAACGATGCAATGGTTGAGCTTAAATGGTCTGAGGCTGTGTGTCGTTAATTGATATGACACGAAAGCATAAAAATGTAGCGGTTCGACTCATGGTGTAGCATGGATCTGAATAAAATATTGCATTTTGAGCCGACAGGGACGTGACAGAGTGACTGCCCCGGCACTCAGGCTGCTCCTATAACCACACCCCGCCCCCTCAAAAAAACCATTGAGACACAATGGGGAGACAATCGAAGGAGGTACCGTCTGTGAGATATCGTGCGCCGAATGATATAACGGAGAAACATGATTATTCCTTATTACGTAACATGGGGACAAATGTTTAAAATACCAAATTGTGCAAGCCAAAAGAACACCTGCAGCGCGATATTTGGCAATTCCACTGTTCCTCCATTGTTGCTCAAACATCAAAAGAATTTTGAAGAAAGTCTGTTCAGGATTTCTGGAAGGGGTGTGCGACAGCAAAAGAGAAGCGTGATACGTGTCAGAGGGTATGCCCCTACCATAGTTCCCCCATTGTGTCCCAAACATCCAATGAATTTCCAAGGAATTCCTTTAAGTTTTTAGGGGAGTGGGAAGTGGTGTTGGTGCGTTAACAAAAGGGAAGAGTGTGTTGAGGTATATTAGGGACGTTAGGGGTGAGGTGGTCCCTTTGCCGCATATCGTGCTGGGTATATAGTATAGGGGAAGTAAGAAGGGGTCACATATTGTGCTGGGTATAAAAAAAAGAATTCAGAGTTCATATTTGACTTGGTTGTATGAAATAAATTGGACAATCTGAAATTAAGTATACACTATATACTTACAATACGTTTAGGATATTAGTATGTTGTGTTTTTGAATTTTTTTAAATTTTTCATATAACTGTTTTCACCTATTACTGTGACAAGGTGCATGTGTCCGTCGTGCATATTAAATAATCATATACAAAATCATTCAAGCGGAATGCATAACCTCAAAAAAAATTATGCGTGCACCCACAATATCCCTAACATTTTGTAAGTAGTGTACTTCTTTTATGAATTTACTCTTGTTTTGTAGGTCCCAGACGTAGAAATGGCGGCTTGCTTCATGATCAGAAATCCTCAAGACGCTTCTATCTACATAACAGGTCTATCGGCCAACGCCTCATGGCCAACGTCGAAAACATCACCGGACAGTGTTGCAACGACACCACTCAAATCCCGACGACACTCCGAAAGACATTGTCCGGATGTTAGAAGTTCGTGCGGAGTAAATTACTGCCCCACGCTGGCCGCGACACGTACAAGTTTACCCGCCAACTTAAAGGCTGCAGAAGTCCCTTCAGATACTTCAGATACTTCTGTAAACGCAGAGCTTACGAAGACCAGTTTAGAGGGCACTTACAATGAACCGTATGCGTTGGTGAAACCAATCCCACCAATTAGCAGCATTAAAAGCAGATCTTCCTTTGTGGCTGCTATGACACCCCTACCCTCCCGATCATCTTTGAGATTCTTAAGCAGATCCAAAGTTGACCTGAGGACCGGATTCATGCGTACTTTGACCAGACCGACTCCCGGCGAGCTCAACCTAAAATACCACCGGGACGCGCAGGCGAAACCCTTAACCGGTTCGAGGACTCAAGTCACGAAGCCGGACATGGACAAGCTCGACATGTCCGAAATAATGCGCATGTTGAAGGGTAAATCCATTGCTATCAACTCTCTTGATAGCAATGTGCAGTGCTCTCAAATTGACCCCGAAAGAGAAACACGTGATGACGATCCCAGTACTCGAGGCCTTCACAAAAACTCATTTCACTCCTCTCAAACTGTGCATGTGCCAAAAGAAGCAAGTATCAATCGAAAAGTAAGTAGACGAGAGCTTCTGCATGTGACATCAAAGAGCAAGGACAAGGTTCGGCTTAAGGCTCTGTATTCAAAGTATCACTACGAGTCCCCAAAACACAGAAATGAGCCCCCAAATACAGGTTCGGGTGACAGAAAGACGTCAAAGATTTATGAAGGGATCGTAAAAGAGAAGGTTCAGAGACCCGTAAAGCTGCAGCGCATCCGCACCAGTGTCCTCTCCCTTGAGAGTTTGGGACCTGAAGATGATGTCTCCGTGGTTAATCGCCGTCCGAGCACGAAAGAGACTTGCAGCGAAAGCAGTGGGGATTCTGGTTCGAGCGAGAGAAACACAGACAGTCTGAAATCGGCTGCAATATCCGAACTTAACCACAGTGGTGAGCAGGACCGCGAGAACTGCCCCTTGTGTAATAAAGAAGGAATGAACCGGAAGCTTTGGGCCCGAAGAGCGCGGCACGCGGAGCCCAGCCACGGAGGTAAAGAAGGCACCCACGGCCTGGACGACCTCGGCCAAGAAGCCCCAGAATTCAGTGATCTACAACCCCAGCACTACAAGATCAAAATCCTTCACCCCCTCAGACCACCGGCGAACAGCCCCGTCAGCGTTATCTCGGATGACGACGAGTGCGAACTCGAATCCAAGTCGACGTCATACAACCAGAAGCACACCGTCATTGTCAAAAGCAGCGGCAGTACTCAAGTGGGCGGTCAATTCAAAGTGGAATCGCATGGTTTAAATAAGACGACAATTAATATATTTCTACCACAAATGCAATAAAACGTATTTTATTATGGTGCCCATTTTGTTTTTTAACAAGCACACACAAAACAAGAATCATGATTATCATCCCTTTAAAATAACTACACGAGTTACGTGAATGTACATGTAATTAACAATTATTTTGATTAATACTTACATCGGCAAACCAAAGAAATAATCACATATTATTCCAATTTAATTTTCAGTTCGTGAAACTGGACCTAGGTACAGTTAATATATAAATACAACAAATCTGTCTCAGATTGAGCAACTTTGTATGAAAAGGATTCCTCAAATAGATGCAACATATGAAAAGATGTTCGAAAAGTAGAATAGGATGATCAGCAGTGACGCGGCCAGACAATTCGGACACGGCCTAATATAGTCCAGTGAACATTTTTAAAGCCCTGCTGCTCGTAATAGCTTCAGAAAACACAATTGTATCGTCAATAACTAACAGTCATCACGAGTTGACCAGAACAAAATGCTGGTAGTGCAGTGTCGTTGGGCGCATTATGTAATTAGCTTGGGGATCTTTGCGCCGTTGTATACACCGTCAAATAAGCCGAGGACAAAATGTTTCGGGGCCCAAACCGCGTTACTGACACGCACACATTCTCTGCACTTGTAAAGTAAATTTGATGACATAATTCCACGCACAAAATGTACAATAACAGATGATAAAATGTGAAATGAATAATATATTGTTGATATGTAAAGCTATAATACTAAGTACTATTGTTAATTGATATGTAAATTTTTAATTTGTATTGATATTATTTATATATCTACATGACTTGTGATAACTATGTGAATGAACTGTTATCCAGCGTTAGTTCCAACTACTTGACTAACGCAAACCAATAGCCATCGACGAAAATATGCTTGAATTACCTCTTCCATTGATCTTTATTATTAAATATCTGAGTTAAATACTGTACAGAAAACTAGAGTGTAAATTCTCAACACATGATGTGTTGATATTGGCGCCGCCATTTTGGCTTTAGTTAAAGTTATGGATGCCAAAATGGCAAACGGGTATGATATTAGTGTTGCCCCCCTACGTCGGTGCCCATATAAACGGCACAGTGAATCGACAGTGTCAATGTTGATAGTGTTAAATGTATGGCGTCCTCGGAGACCAAGACCCTTTCTGCCATCTTCTATTAACTGAAAATGATGATAAGGAGATGCAGTTTTAAAAATTGCAGGAGAACCCTACAAGAAATCTGTTGGGGGAAACCCACGCGGTCAAGCAGGAACTGCAAACTCAATCCCCATATATACACGCCACAGAATCGAAACCGGATGCCAGAGATAAAAGATTGGGGAAAAACCACCACACCAACCCGACCGCGCATGCACTGTTCTTTATTTTCAAAAGGACGTACTACATGTGTTGCTCTTAGTACCGTGAGAGGCAGTATTAACCACATGGTTAGAACTCTGTATCCCCGTAGTGTCCTCTGCCCTCTTTCGGCATAGCTTGTCTCTCCACAGACCCCTAACACGGCGGTTGAAACCAAACGAGGTAAAAATGAACACTCCCTGAAGAGGTGCACAGATCGTAAACAGATACCACAGCACATCGACGCCGGTCATTAAAGCTGCGAATCCAATGATCCATGCGAAACCCATGACACTTGAAATCTGCAGGTTGTGAAAATGCATGGAAGAAAACAAGCATATATCTGGTATAGCAACAGTTGCAATTTTATTGTACACTGTAATGTCTTGAGTTGAGGTTTTACTAGAAACGTCAAAGACGTAATATTTGAGTTAAGCCTTGATCTCCTTGATCTCCTCGTTTTCTCGTGCAAAGATATAATGGTAACTAAATAAATATGCAACCGTACGGTTCCCCGGGTGTGGTTCAAAATGGTTGACTGTATAGACTTTTCGAACCAAACACCGAGAGTTCGAATCGTACAAGTGCAATTATACGGTGAACAATAGTTTGTGCTCGAACCTTCTCTGAGTTCGTAGACCACTATGCCAGACCACACCAATTTCTAAGACCATGACATTAACGAATGACAAATAAACAACCGTTCGAAACATAAATGTACACGATAATAACTCGCTGACGGAACTATTTACAGTACACTTTTAACTCCATATAGACTAGGCCAATGCCTCAACTGAGCCACCCTGGTATGCAGAAATGAGTTTTTACGTAAAGCTGCAACTTAAGCCCGATTTCCATATCATCGCAACAAACGCAGAGAGTACCGAAAACTAGCAACGCAAACAGTAACGCAGACGGTCGGCAAGTTGAACCGAGTTTAACTTTGCCGATTGTTTCCGTCAGTGTTTGCGTTGTAGTTGTTTGCGTCTAGTCTGCGTGTTACGATTATATATTGGAAACTAGGCTTTAGTGTCAAAATTAAACGTTTGATGCGTAAACTGACCTTGATGTAAATGAGCAGTTCTTTACTTGCTTCTTTCCTCCTTGACTTCTCTTTGTTGATGAGTGATGTATTTCTCTTTGATTTCCAAATGGCCCGGACTGTCAGCAGGAAGAACACGATGTTCAAGCAAAGAGACAAGGCAATCGGCGCACCAAAGGTTACAAGGATCGCCGTTGAATCGTAGATCCAGCAGATCTTCGTCTCAACTCGGCCGTAGCTGAAATTCAGTCCCGTGCAGTCGCAGAAGTTAATTACCAGACATGGAATCAGAACCAAGAGAGGTGATCCCCAGCCGATCAGCGAGGGACGAACGAAGGCAAAACGCCTCGTTGTCTTAGAGCGGGTTATTAGGGGTGCCGTGAAGGTGCACATAAAGTCCCAAGCCATTACGGTCATCCAGGCAAAGGCTGCCAACCAAGCGTAGTGAGCGATGACCGCCACGGTGACGCACACGCCAGCATTTGTAATACCCGAATTAAACAAAAACAGAAGTTGCCCGAAAAACATTGCCGCAGACAGGCCCAAAATCCTTAGGCCGTGGATATTTCTCAGAGTTGAGAAGACGCAGTACGTCACAATGGTGGCTGAAAGAGCTACAAGTGAAAGACATGAACACACAACCTTCAATATATATTCTGGTGTGGCGAGTGGATGGATGAATGACAACAGTTTGTAGGTGCATACCATCACATGCCCGTCTGGCAGGAGGGCGAATGAACTTCCGTTGAAGACAACGCCTTTGTGTGACAGCACTCGGTTGTCGCCATCTTGGCTAAATTCCACCTCATTAACTGGGAGAATTTCGCAGCTCATGTTTGTAGGATTAACCCCGCACACGTGGGTAAATTTGAATTTGGTGGAGTTAGCCGGGTCATAGTCCGTCCCGTAAACAGTCACAAGTGAGACGTTCAGAGGGGTGATCAGAGTCCCAGTGCTAATGTACAGGTGTTGTGTGCCATTGATTGTCACCGCGGTGACGTTTTTTGTTGTTTGGATGCATTTGGCTCGTCCTTCGTCGACTTGGTCTGTGGGGAAGTCGCACCCGTCCTCTAGCGTAATGACTTTAGTATTGCATCTTGTCTTCCAGTCTGTTTTTTGGCTTCCATCTCCCTGCTCGTCTGCCAATAAAATATCATCGAAGATTGCTTTTAGTTCATTGACAAATCGAAAGCCAGATAAAGACACGCGTGCAGTTGGTTCAGTTATGTTGTCTGATACTATGACTTGTTCTAGAGCTATTATAAGATATTCGGCTATGTCAATATTTTTGAAGGCAACTGCGCGAAACAGACACTCGATTGCCGCGGTTGGCGTTGAATGCCGGCTGCTTCCACCAAGCACAGAACGGGAAACGCTTGGGTCCTGGACCTTTATGCTCACCGTGAAATCCCTCCGGACACACAAAAGTTCCTCTCCGAGAGTGATTGCCAGCGGGAGTCTTAGGATAATCGGTTCTGGCCCTTCAAACTCTGCGTGGTACGGATCGTCACGGTAATCATCGTAACCGCCATGACCTTCATAACCTTCATAACCTTCTTCCGAGGATTGCGACACAAATATGATATCGCTTAGCTCCAGTCCGTTGCAGAGCGCGCAATGTGGGTTCTTGAATGTCCGAGGGTCCCCCTTTGCAAAGACCTCGGCTGTGTAGGCTGCGCAAGCTTCTCGTATGCTCTGCGAATGAGTATCTCTGCTGCAATAGCCAACGATGTCATTTAGCTTACAAAAATGCAGATATGCTGCGTCTGTATAACTCTCAATTGGTTGTATGGAGAAATATGCAAGTTCGAGAGGCCGGGGAATGATTACCCTTGGTGGTATGGCAACAGCGGGTATTGGTTGGATGGCTAAACTAACGTTGCCATCTTCATCTATATTGTATACGGGAGTCAGTACGGGAGTCAGTTCAGGCATGGGTTCAGGATAGTCATCAATCGGCGGTCCTGGCACAGCTCGCCAAGCGCGGAGCCCGTGACAGAGAGCGCACATAGCATTTTTGAACGGGATATGTATGCGGTCTCCAGCGTCGTATAATATGGGTTGGGTAAATTGCGGTGTCTCGCAGTAATCGCGTACCGCGGTGTCTTCCCACGACTCCGGACAGCGGCCTACCAGTTGATAGTGGGCAACAAGTTGATTGTCGATTTGTACACCACGGACGGCCAGACATTGGTAATATTGAGAGCTATTGGTCAGGTTATGAATGTCTGACTGTCTCTGTTGCTGTCGCAGTGACCCATCGTCAGAAGGATGGTCATCAGGCGGGCACGCAGTTAGGACGTCCGGGCAGCAGTCTCGAAAGACATGACAAAGAGGATCACAGCCACAAGTCAATTGGGGAGATGGTGGAATTCCGCAGCGATCTACACATGTGTACGTATCCGGGAGAAACACAGTTATTCCATTCAATGTGAAACCTGTAAATTCAGGAGATCAATAAGAGAAATCATGTTGAGGAATTGAGCCTTCTGACGCTTTCGCGACACCAGGCTGATGATCACGTGAATCTGATGGAGGTATGTCACTATGTGCCATCAACGAAAATAAGGATGTCAAAAACATAAAACTGTCAGGTTATTATGAAGTATCTTTTTGATTATACGCAAACCAAAGTCCGGATCATTTAGAGAAATTACGGTGCAAGCGATGCTGTCATTTAAAGTGGAATTTATGTGTCAATTTTTAGCAAGTCGGTCAATCATAGTTATATTGATCCACCCAACTTCTCTGTTGTTCATAAGAGGTCCTTGGGACATTGCAGATTACCTTGTTACAACAGGAATCTTGTCCTTGTTATGAGCGGAATGTTGTATTAACACTGCTCTTATTAACGACTGTAGTTCGGACACATTTCATCCTCACCTTTTTTACACGATATTTTCAACACGAAGCCACCGTTTTTTGCACACTGGTTCTGAACCTTCAACCAGTGCACGCCATTGTGACGATCGACCCTGAACAGAAACTGGACATCGTCAGCGGATCTAATTTCTGCTGGTAGCAAATCTTCGCTCCTCACAATTAGTGAACCATAATAACCGCACACGTCACTGGCCAGGTCCATTATTCTATCACTGTCGTAGAAGCAAGCGTCAACCCAATCGTTACCCGTGTGACGCAGCTGCAGAACCCCGCTCAGCTCTTGTTCGTTCTCGAGGCGTCGTTCGATGCCGTCGGGGAAGAGCTTCGACGTGTCGTTTGCAGCAAGCACATCAGCAACTGAAAGAAAATACACTTTGCAGTAACACAACAGTGTGAAGCAAAAAAATGTGGTGGCGTTTTACATTTGGAATACTTTGTCTAAATTAAGCCTTTGTGTGTTTTACATGAATAGCATCTGATGTATTTACGTACTTCATTGCACAATGCAGATGAAATGACCAGACTAATATTTGTTGCTGTGTGGTGCACGCGGCAGGCGTGAAGTACAGAATCATTAATGTACCGTGTTCACTGTAGGAGAGAATGGCATCAAGCAATCAGACTGTTGGTTGCTGGGCAGTGGCGTGCACCACGTAGCAACGACGGTATTATATCTGGACATTCAAAACTACACCATTTGAAAGTGAAAAATTCACGGCGCCAGCCATAGTGCAAACTAGGTAACAGATCACAAAAGACTAAATTCGGAGTGCTTGTTGGCAGCAAATACAGTGACAACGTCACGCAGACAAGGTCTTAAGCGGGCCTCCCACTGTGCGATTTTTGCCACAAATTAGCTACGATTGGCTACGATTGGGTACGATCGTGTGTAGAGTCTATAGGCAGTCTCCGATAATTGTACCAATTCGTAGGAAATTCGTGGCAAAAATCGCACAGGGGAGGCCCACTTTAGCTACAAGAAACAGATGGGAGAACGCTGTCTAGAAGTCTTAGACTGCCATTTTCAAAACAATAAACAATATCTTTATTTGGATTTGTTTTCGTTATTCTGCAAATTCCAACCTACCTGTCGCACATTTCACGCCGAATACTGGCAGAGTTCCAGGTATCAGTCCGCAAGTGTTGGCACAAACGGACGCACTCAAACAGCTTTCGAGTGTCGTGTTTGTATCGTAGCAGGCATTCTTCACGACTGGTTGCTCCGGTTCGGTGCCGACGGGAGTGATTGGCAGATAGGTGCTTCTGTCGTTAGACACGGCCAGGGCCAGTGGGTAGCCAAAGTGTTGGCACACCAAGTCAGCATCCTGCATCGAATGGGGAAATTCTTGTACGACGTTTGCCCAGCGATCGCCTCCGAGACCAACTTGCAGCCAGCCTTCGCGATTGCTACTGCCGTTTGACAGACGAAAGCCATCTGATATGAAGAAAGAAAGCAATCGTTTTGGTCAGCACTCTAGCTTGAATTTCGGCGGTGCTTCTTTACCGCTTACGGCGCTTAGACATTGTGAAAATGAGCTCTGTTTTGAAACTTGCCCAGAACGTTAGAGAGATCTATTGGTAAAAACTACAAACTTGTAAAAAATGATGTTGATGTAGTTGAAAGACACACAGGAATGTACCATCAACACTGCGTACTCTTTATTTCGTATTGATTGAAGGCTAAATCATATAATTTGTACACAGGGTTTTTGGAAAAAAACATGTTGTCACACTATTTGTAACCCTTTTTGGGCCTAAGTTATCTCTTCAGAACAACGTAAACTTATTTCTTTTATCTTGAGACCAGACAAAGGTATTTCCTCAAAAATATAGTCTGTGTTGCCAGTTACAGAAACAAAAGAGGTGAATGTTATAATGTACTTTGATAGAACGTTTTTTGGTGTTCTTTCCCCACCTTTCACCCCTGGCGTCCCGGGTTCTAGGGGCGTGTACATGGATTACTTGAAGTCCTCACTTGACTTCGTGGGTTCCCCCCAGGAGATTGCAAGGGGTTTTTCTCACACTTACGTGGTTCTTGATCTGGTTCAATAATGCACAATCACTTAATCACGCAGGCTCATTTCTACACATGTATAAGACATTCATGATGATGGGCCTTTAAAAAGAGAACAACGGAACGACAATGATACCTGTAAGACAGGTCATACTAAGGTCAGTTCGATGATCACAGCTGGTGTAATCAATATCCCACGGCCTCAGTATACAAGGACTTCTCCCGCAGTGGCACGACCCGCCCTTGTACCAGATGACTCCGTCTGCCGTGCCGTAGTCGCTCCTGGTGTTCGAGGCCGTGTGCGAAGCCAGAAAACCCATGGTCCGGCAGAGTCCACACGCTAGCTCCAATAGATCCCGGCTGCCGCGCTTGCAGAATGATCCCCATTCTCCTCCGGAATTGCGGACTTCCAGACGACCCTCGTTGCTGAACGGACCTCCGACTAATCTGGCCTCAAATTCTACAAATTCAGCACAGGATGAAAGAGATGAAATCACACGGTCCCCGCATAAGTATTCAAACCGTAACATGAGATCTCTACCACACCAGACAGATAATTATGTACTCGAGGGCGGAGGGGTTTGGGTGGGTGGGTGGGTGGGTGGGTGGGGGTGGGGGTGGGGGGAGGGGGGGGTGGGGGGGGGGGGGATGTTTAAAGGTAGAATACATGATTGGTATTTCGAGGAATCAGAAATGTTCACAGATTTACACATAACTTACACAATATAAACACGATGACGATCATTCCATAAATTTGGGGTCCAATTTTTCTGTCCCCGTTACATCTGACATCTTGTAAAATGTTGTTTGTAAAATCAGGACAAATTCTTTAAATGTCCTCTAGGCCTATCTCAAAGAGTGACTACATAACTTAAGTACAATTCACAAAAATATGGTTTGAGGGTATTTTTAATGATACTTATATGACAAATACAAGGGGGACAGAAAAATGTCACACTTTGGACCCCAAATTTATAGAAAGACCCAAATTCATTTCGACCCAAATTCATTTCGGCGATGTGGTTTTGGGGCGAAGTGACTGTAAATAATTTTTTGACCGTTTTCTCAAAAGTTAGACGAATTAAATATATTACAGAGCCGATTTTTGCTCAGGTTGGTTTTAATGCATACCTTCAATCACACAGGGGGATGAAACTATTTGTAACGGTTTACCAATCTGAAAATGAAATGGCGAGCGCGTAGCGCGAAGCCTATAACGGCGTGTATTCTAGATGCTCTGGTGCGATGTGTGATGTTATAATGAGGCAGATTAACGGTTGCTAAAGTGCAATCTATAATTTAAAAAAAAAACGCCAATAAGTGAGAATATTTTTAGGGATTAGTTGGATACAAATTTGTATTTTAAAAACGGATAAGTTCTTTCCCTCTTTTTTAAGCAAAAGGGGGCCGCGCGCCACCCACGCCAAACCCCTACAATATGTAATCATCTTTATAAGGTATAAGCCAATTTCTTGACCAAATACAACTCACGGTTGTTGCTTATTACAAGTGTTGACGACGACACAGTCAGGAAAATTAGAAGTTTGAAAAAACGCATGTTGATACAAATTAAGTGCATGTTGGCAGGCAACGGCAAAATAACAGTCAGTATTTTCCGAGAGGTTGCAGAACTCGTCACTAAGATCCTAGTCTATACTGCATGAGATCCAAACTCAGGAACTGACAACGAAATGATGATATCCACGTCGGTACGGTGTGCATCAACCGTTCAGTTTCGCGAATGACCGCATACGCTACGACTCATGCTTCTGTACTACAGCCGTCAGCATACCAGGGTTGAACGTGCACAGTAAGAAGTCATAAAATTCTCTCTTGACCGGGTGACGTGTTCATCAATTATTTCGCCGAACCGTAAGCCATAAAAGTCTTATTCGTGGGGAAATATTAATTCCTTTCCCACTGGATTACTTCTATAAAATGTAGGCCTGCCCTGCACTGCTGTTTGACAGGGCGTGGTTAAATAGACCAGTGTTGCGTGATAAATTTGCATAAGTCCTAGGGCCAATTTTATGGCGCTGCTATAAGCGCAAACATTTGCTTAGCACAGGATTTGTTTGCTTTATTTTGCAAAACAGTGGATTGCCAGGAATGCCAGCAAAAATCGTAAGTGATGTGTATTGAAAGGTATAATCTCCTACTCTTGCAAAGAACACAAGTTGGCGTATAATTTTGGCTTGACATAATTTATAGACGTTTCCATACAGATCCATTAATTATACCCGTCTTTTTTACGAAATGTAAAATTATTGTCGAGTATATAAGCTAATCAAGTCAAAATTGCACCACCTTGACGTCATTACCATTATTCCATCACCCGTTTTTTATTTCCACCATGAAGATCTGGATTGTTCAACATGTATTTGAATTTCATACATTTGCGGGTAGTTAACTTTGCCTAAAGGTTGCAAACCATGATTAGCCTGCGAAACGAGTACCTGTATCTCTGGATTTTATACTTTTTGAACCCTGAATGACGTTTTTATTGTTGTTTTTATCTATGGTTATTTTTGGAGAGAGAGGTGGTGGTCTTGAAATGTACATTATTTGCAAACATTCCTTGACTTGTTCCTGAAATTTACGTTTTGTAAGATGCCATCGTACAAGTTCAAGACATTCTTGAAATGTAAAACACTGTACCTTTTCAAACGCATCTTTGGTAGATGGTAAGAAACGTTGAGGAACTAAATCGCAAAACCACACTAAACATGTATTAATTTTGATGGTTTGAATTTGCTGATGAATTACAGTTGAAGGTCAAAGGCCAGGCTAGGTAGTGTGGTCTGAGGTTGCACGAATGATAAAACTGGAAACTAGTATAGTATTTGCTATGTGGTGCTCATTGGTGAATGGACTATAGACAAATGTTTACATATAGCAATGGAAAGGTTCATATGCCATATGGTTTCATACACCGTGGTTTTTAACTGATCACGCATGACACGAAAGAACTTTCCAAACGATTGTCTAAGTTACGTTTGAACACTAATTTGATTTGATGATTAGGGTTTAACTTGAACAATTATGCAAACACGTAACATGCTGATGGAGCTGAACTCGCTTCGAGTTTTTGTTTGCCATTCATGTATGGGGCCGGGGGTACAATTGGCGTATATAGCTGCCTTCCACAGTCTCTTAACATATTGAATGAGACCACACAGAAGAAACAGAGGTCTTAAGGACACTATACTCTTTCAGCTGCTTCATGTTCCCGGTCGGTCCCTTGAGGGTCCAACCTAGTTTTGTGTTGATGGTCACTGGCGCAGGAGAACCGGTTTTGCTGGAGTGTGGCTCCGATGAGATATGCCTACGATTGAATCTAATAAGCACAGGTGGGGAAGCCTTGATGATCACCGAACGACATGCCACACAGAAACAATAATGGCATCGGCTTGTTCTTGGTTCTATCTCCTTTGTAGTTGAAAAAAATTTCCTTGTAAGTCAGGACTGATCCGTCTGGTCAGTCACTTTGGATCCTATCGAGATAGTGCACTGCTAGATTGACTTCTTGCAAAGCCCCTCTACAAACTGGAGCAAAGTCGTACTGCTGTCAGACGACAACTGAAACTTTACACATGCAGAAACGGAGATAATGGTGCAACATTATGGTGGTGGACTGGCTGCGCAAGGTTACATAGGGGCGGATTCAGGAAGGTATCATGGTTGATATCAGATTGCTGGTTTCAATCTAGCTCGAAGGATAATGAAAACATATTTTATTTATATTACACGTACATGTTGGAAAGGCCATGATATTTTCTAAGTACATATGTGACCCGCTCTGCAAAAAACGGTATTAAAGGAACACACCTTCTTTGTTGGGCTATTTTGGGCTCGAAATAGACCCATACATTATTCTGAAGCGCATTCGAGAGTAAATTAGATATATCCTGAAAAGACGCCGTCAAATTTAGCCGTTTTTGAGCACTTTTGAAAAATCCAAGGTCACGTGACTTTTCGGAACCAAATTCTGGTTCCGAAAAGTCACTTGGTCTTGTGAGTTAGTTGTATTTCCAGCCGTATAAAAGTTTGTTACTGCAGAACTGCACCAAATTCAACTCTGATTTTCCCCTAATATTTATAAGTAATTCACAAAAGAGAGACTATTTATACAGGTATGAAACAAAGTTAAACATAAGTATGAAAATTCGAACATAATTGTTTGTTTTGAGAGTCCGGAGAACGGGAGCGAGCGCGTGCTACGGCAGGCTACCGTGGAGTGTAGAAATTTGCCCCGCAAATGGCCTGAGTGCACACACACACACACACACACACGGGCGTGTTGCTTGGGTGCACGTATACGTTCGTGAAGAAAAAACATGATGCCAACTCCTCAAAAGAAAACGGAAATTCCTATTCGGTCGTCCGGGCTGTCCAGTGAAATCGTGAGCAGAAAATTTGAGATATCATGAGCAGGAGAAGAGCGAATCGTTTGTGACAAAGTCGTGAGGCTCTCGCGTAGTTGCAACGGCTGGTAAAGCGTATATCCCGTCTTTTGACCGTTTTCGTTATTTTTGCACTTCTTTAGTAAATTACGGGATATTTTGATGAAATTTTTTCGCAACGACCATCAAAAAAGTATTGTCAATGCTGCTACATTACTAAATCATGTAAACAGTAGGCAGGTGTGTACCTTTAAGTCGCGCTGGCTAGTATTCTTTTTGCAACCATAAAAAGAAATCCGCGGCAAATCCACGCTCAATAAAATACCAAAACACAATGGAAATTCCTGGCGGTGCCCAGATACCGCCTGGAATGTCTGTGTTACGCCTGGAATTTCTTTTGTGTTTAGGTATTTTAATGAGCGTAGAAATGCCACAGATTTCTTTTTATGGTCGCAAAAAGAATACTAGCCAGCGCGACTTGTGACTCTTTTTTTGCAGAGCGGGTCACATATAGTCTTCACTGATCAGTCATGATGTCAGCAGGCTATGAAGCTTGGCATCAGGTATTTACACTTGTATATAAGCGATGGAGTGGCTTTTAACTAATCACGTATGGCACAGAAGAACCAAATGATAAGCTAATTACCGCAAACCAAGGATTTGATTGATTTGATGAGTAATTGGGGTTGAAATTGGAAAAGTAGGCAAATACATGTAGAATCAAGAGAGGACACTGTACTATTTTACTGTTTTAGACAATTACATGCAAATGTATTGCTAAGAACATAAGTAGTAGAGATAAGGCAAGCAATACACTGTACAGTATCTACATGTACTTGCGACAGATTACACGATTGGAAAACTGTTACAAACACTATCTATGTCTGATTGAGGGTGTCTATAATGAAAACCAACATGTGTAAAAGTCAGCTCAGTAGGCTACCTTATCTACGCTCCGAAAACAATGAGAAGCTGTGTTCATACTTTCAAAACATTGGGTTGTAATTATAAAAAAATACCTGGTAAATGCTAGAAAGTTCAAGCAAAAGCATTTACTACAAAATATATGCATTTAGAACGAGCAAATGCTTTGATTTATTTATTTATATACCACATCCAACAGCGGAGGGACCGCCAATTACAGGAATGGGAGCAAGTGTGGTTGAGTGCCTTGCTCAAGGGTACAGGTGCCACAACCCGTCACGGCTAGGAATCGAACCTACAGTACTAGCACAGGAACTTAAGTTCGACGCACTAGACCGCTCGGCCATAACACCCAACTTATTAATTTAATTATTCAGTATCTGCTAAAAGAAATGATAGTAAATACTCAATAGGGCGGTTTCACACTGTTACGGGTTACTAAACTCCCCGTGTTTGTCCTCCAGATGGAGGGAGAGAACAACAAAGCCACGCGCAGAAAAAAACCAAAGTGAAACCACTCTATACATGTACTTGTGGTTGTCTGCAGTTGAATGGCTTTCAACAATAGGGCTTCCATTGTCTGTATAGTATGAACGGGCACACACACAGCTATAAGGGTGTGGTTGGCCGGCTTTAAACAGTACATATAAGATCAGCTAGTGACCTAGCATCCTGCGAACTCAGGGAATTTCCACTCTGCTAAGCGACGTAACAATGCCCCAAAGAGATCCACGCAAATATGTGAAGCAAGGCGGCTGTTGCGTTCAGCAAACACACGCCTGAGTTATTTTGATGTAATTTAATCCATTTGGTCACGTTATGCCGAAAAGAAACGATTTCTATACTTTCCAGAAATTGTATTGGGTTCTCTTCCTAATGACTGTCCCATTCCTACCAAAATCTTCGGCGAAGATCTTATTTACTCTGCAGTTTTTCAAATGCTGACCAATGCGAATGATACGGATTCCCCTGTATGCTTTAAATAATAGCCAATCGCCGACGCGGACACGGCCAGTTTACCGAGTACATGTATCACACTGCATTCACTGTGTATACAATCTGCGCGCGTTACATTTGAATGCCTGCATTGCACTGCCAATCGTCCTGATTGGTCCAGAGAGGCGACAAGACTTCTGTCGCTTGTAAATTGTTTCCCAACGAAATGGGGCCGGTTTTAAGAGGGCCTCAGTACGCACGAGTTGGGGAGTGCGTTAAAGGGGCACTGTTGCAAGAGGATGGTGACCTAGGTGATTTTAAACACACTGTTTGAGACACCTTTATTTCCTTATTTGAGTAAGGGGTTTTCGGCGGTTAAATATTTGAACAAAATGTTGGGACATTGGAAATCCTGTACACAAGCTTCAAACGTCAGCATGACTGGGAGGATAAAAATGGGTGACCATGGTCTGTTTATGTGGTCTACTTTCAACATAATTCCCAACAACACAATCCCTAAGATTCATGACACTGTTGAGCATGTGCATGTCTCCTTTCTGAATGGCATATGCCTTTTGATCAGTCAGAGTTTGAAGCATCTGCCCAAAGCTGATCTCCTGTGTGGTGTCTGGATCTGCTTCCTCTTCATCTTCGATGTCTTCGGAGCCTTCGCCATCTGCTGCTGTATCATTCTTAATACTGGTCAATAAGCGAGCTTCCAAATTTCCCTCAGCGGTGCCAGGTTTTGGCGCGTTGTCATCGATGCCGAGAATTTGCTGCCAATTGGCAACTTCATGCTGACCGATTTGCATGAGAAGTGCCTCCGTCTCCTCATCCGGACCAGTGATGGCGACGCCTGCCTCCCTAGCTTGCGGATCGCTGCTCTCAGAGTGGGCCTTCTCCTGAAAACTAAAAGAAAATGAAAAACGTACAGATACAAAATTCTCCTAAAGCGTTGGTGGCCCACCAGGTTTTATTCGCCTTCCACCATGCTGCACCATGTTATAAAATTTGGCTACCCGATTTTGAAAACTACATTCCAGGGTTAAACTCATGGATTGAATTTCGTATCCAGCTGCCAAGGGTTTAATTTGTTATTAAATATTACCTATAAACCATGGAAAAGTGCTAGTTTGTTCTATAGATGTATCGAATAGTCATCTTGTGAGGCAACGTTTGTCATTTAAATTGGTCAACAATGTGAGCACAGAATGAGCAACCATGATGTCCCCAAAGGACAAAGAAACTTCCCCACAAGATGGCAGTTATTTGATACGGTCTATAGGTTTTGTACATGGCGTCCAAGGCAGTTTTGGTGTATAGTGTAAAGAGATTTTTTTCTTACACTGTGTTGGAAAATCCACAGGCCTCAAAGCATTTCTGGATGGTCGTTGGCGAGGTCTCATCCCAAGCCTTGGCAATCCAGTAGGCTGCATCTAGGACAGTCAGCTTACGAGTCACCTCAGCTGCCGATTTGGAGTACTCCGTCAAACTGACAAAGTGTTGTAGGAGCCTCTTCAGGTAGCGTGCCTTCACAGACTTGAAGACTCCTTGATCAAGTGGTTGGAGCTCTGAAGTCATGTCATGAGGGAAAAACTGAAGCTTGATGTTAGACAGAGAGAGAGGGGGATGGCAGGTTTTATAATCAAGAAAGAGGAGTATGTTTCGCTTCTGATGCTTCATCCGACTATTGAGCTTTGTCAGCCAATCTTCAAATGTTGGGGACGTCATCTGTGCCGATTCGTTTGATCTCCATGTCACAGGGAGCTCGTCAACATCAAGATTCTTGAAACATCGGGGTCTATAAGTTTTGCCAATCAGAATTGGCTTCTCCTGTTTAATGTGGGGAAAAAAATGAAGTGAAGAAATGTTGCAAGTGTGAATGGTTTTGGTTCAGAATAAAAAATTTAAAAAGTAAAACTCACATATAATACACCATTTAGTCTGATGCGGAAAGTCTATGGGCCAGAATAAAATGGACCAATTTCATAGATCATTTTAAATGGATCATTTTAAATCATTCAAAATGAGACCTGGAAAGATTACCATGCATGGACACCTACCAGCTGTACGGAGACCCCATGCATTAAACCTATTGGAAAAAAAACAATGCTATTTTGTTCCTCTTAATTTTGCATTTTTTCAGTGGCGCATCCAGCCTCCTTAAAATACAGGAATACAATGGATTTTAGGGGGTTGCAACCCCTTGAAATCCATTGTATTCCTGTATTTTAATGAGGCTGGATCCGCCACTGTTTTTATCATCAAACTAACGATTTTACATGTAGGTCCTAACAAGGCGAATCCTACATGTAGGTGTCCATGTATGGCTATCTATGACTTTCTGGGGTACCTTTTCTCCTGTAAGACTGCAACACAGCGACAAGGTGAGCTTTCCTCCTCTACAGCCTTTCATTTTGTGTGCCAGGGTGTGGTCTGGCAGTGCCTTAAAATAAAGGGCGGTCTCGTCCATTGTCCATATGTCATCTGGCCGATATCCCCGACAAATGACGCTCAGTTGTTCCTTCCAGATGGTCACTGTACTCATTGTACATGTAGTGGGATTCACTCCTGCACTTCCACTACCCATTACATGAGCGACTACGGTACATGTAGATGTTGGTAATGGTATTTTTGACAATGGAGAAAATTTGACTGGCTGAGAGCTGCCAATTAAAAAAATAGAAGGGAAAGAATTCCGTTTACTGGTCGCCACTTATTCTCCTTATAATGACTTAATAACCAACAAAACATGTTAATATTTTAATGGGAACCGGAAGTGATTTTAGGAGTGAAAAACATTGATCATTTTCCTAGCTTCGGTAGGCCTACATCTTTCATCAAAATTGGCAAATGCCTATTTCTTCTTAAAATGCGTGCTACTCACTCTATTTTATCTCAGTGGCGACCAGTGAACAGAATTCATACCGTGCAAACCCATACATTACACAATTATTACACAGAATGAGGGAAAAACCTCAATGACCACAACCTCGTTACTGAGATAAGTGTACATTTTCAGTAAAATTGCATAAAAAGCACAATGTGTAAAAATTGAATGCAAAGGTAGAGTTGAAAATTGTACTTGCGACACAATTAAAGTATAATTGGTATTTTTTTCGTATACATTGAACAAAGATTTTAAGGAAATTACCTCCTGGAATCAACAGATAATGTAATTTTAAGATATACATGTACTTCCCACTTGCACTTTTGTCGCAAACGTTGCCTTTCTGTAGAAAAATCACATTTTCTCCTTCAAAAATTGCATTCAGTTAATGCACAAGATAACCATTCCCGCGCATGCGCAGCGCCCCCTGTTGTCGCGCTTACACACAGACCGCTCGCCGCGTAATTTTGTGCATTACTTTGTGCAGTAACTTTATTATTTATTTATCTCAGAAATGCAACATTTGCGACAGAAGTGCAAGTGGGAAGTATATCTTAGAATTTGATGATCTGTTCATTCCAGGAGGTAATTTCCTTAAAATCTTTGTTCAATGTATACGAAAAAAATACCGTATAATTTATTATAAAAGTCTTAGGCTCCAACTTTAATCAATAAAAAAAGTAGGCCTACCCAAACAAATCGTAGGATAACACTGGAGTTTCTTGAGCTAGCACAATAATGTCATTCTTGCAGGGTAGTACTATTTTGAAATTCCTCCTTGAGATCTTCGGTTTCTCCCAAAACTAATCTGAAAATACTTTTAGTTTTACCTTATGTTGTGGCGTTTCCTAAATGATTCAAGCCACCCATTCGATGCAGTGAAGGTTGTTATTCCAAGCTGTTTTGCAAAATCTCGAGCCATTTCCTGGAGGATTGGCCCAGAAACTGTTAGATTTTTGCTTTGGGCCAGCTTATACCAGTCAAACATCATCTTGTTGACTTCTTCATTTCCAGTTTTCTTCAATTTTCTGCATGATCGCTCCCCTAAGCAGTTTTGATTTAAAGCTTGGAGATATTCCTGTTTTCGCCTGACAATGTTGTTAATCTGCGTTTTCCCAACGCCCAATTCCCTTGCAATGTCTCTCGAACTTCTTCCCTCTTCATGTTGCCTTATGGCATAGATTTTCCGCACAAGGGATAACTCTTGGCGTGCTCTTTTCATGCTAAGAACTGTAAAGTGCAAATCTTAACAACTGTTTGAACAAAAGGAACTAAACTTTTAGTAAAATTTTTACCACACCGCTTTTAATGATTTATCGTTTACCGTCTGCAAGTCTGGCCGTATTAAAAGAAAACCTGAACAAAAGCTGGTGCCAGGATAAAACCTTTGCCAGTGGAAAGGGAATGGAAATGGGAACTAGACATGCTTATCAAATTAAAACAACAGAGGGCGCTCTTCACTTTTTTAGGGCACAATTTTTGTCTATGGGTGCTAGTAGTATAGTACGAGCCAAACCCATCGGCGCTCCTCGCGGTCCGTGCAGGATACAATACTAAAATGCCAAAATGCAAATAAAAAAATCGTTCAAAATACATGTACTCAGACCTCTCACAGCTTTATTGGACAAAAAGCAAGACATTCCCTAAATTCCCATCTTTTCAATTTTATAGAGGATCAGTCACGTTTAATTAATTTCACTTTTTTTTAAAACCATGCACTCTTGCAAGAAAGAAATAACTTGAAGAAAGAGGGAAAGAAACATAACGAAGATAGTCAATTTCTACACTATACCACACTCCTTTATCCGCTCTCAACTCTAACACAGAAAAAGTTCTCTGTCTGCGCCAATAGTCAGATAGTGGGGTAATATGGGATCTTGTATTCGGGTCTCCATCGTCGTCCTTTTTCTGACCCTCCTTCCGGGATTATTCTGCTCCTTCATCGCGCAGCTCAGGAAAGCTCTTCAACCTTTCTTGTCTTCACGTCCTCATTCGCGAACGCTTTAACGCAGATGATGTCGCTATCGTTGTCGTCAGCAAAAATAATGAGCTCCAAAATAACCTGCAGAGTCCGTTTGCTATGCCTGCTCGGAATCGGCTTGTGGATCAGGCAAGAAAGCTGCTACATGGCTTCTTAGGCCCAGCAGCAACCGTTCTATTCTTCAAACCAACCATCTCTATCGATGGGACAACTCTTTTAAATTGGCACACCTTGGCTCTGCCATCTTCAATACAATTCATGCCGAACGCGACTTCTGTAATCTGTAATGGCAAATAAGGCTGAAACGACATTAGGCGATGATCGACATAATTCGAAATTCCGATTCGATCAACGTTTGGATCAACATAGTCCTCGACCAACCTCCATCAAGTGTTGAAAATCCCGTGGTCTGTGTGTTAAGCATTCCACTATACCGCGAGTCTTTGGATGGACCACATGATACTGCCGACAAGATAGGAGCGCCGTTAGACAACCCCGTTCGCGCGGCATCTATGAACCCGTTCTCACTATAAGATTTCGCTTCGTTCGACGAAGATTAGTTAATCATCGAAGTTAATAAAGCGTTCGTTCACATCTCACTTAACGAAGATCGAACGAAGATAGAACGAGAGCGGTACCATACCGTTCTCAATTCGCTTCGTTGAACGAAGGAAGCGTTCACATTACAACTTTGCTTCGTCGAGACGTCGAATGAAGCGCGATCTCTTCGTCGAATGACGGAAGCTATTTGCTTCATCGAATGAATCGATTATAATCTTCGCCGAATGAAGAGCCGTGCGTTCACATCAGAATATCTCTTCGTCGAACGAAGCGATCTCCCTGTAGTAAGAATGGGGTCTTGGATGGGTCACTATTGAAGGCCGTCGATCGGTGCATGCTGCGCCTAGACTTCGAGGCCAAGACGCCTCGCAGCTTTTAGGTACATACCAAATGGCACATAAGATTTTTGCATCCGATCTCAACTTGAATGCATCCTCTTAAAACAGTGCCTCTTTAACGCACTTCCAGTTCCCGGCCGATCGTGCGTTTTACGTCGCTTAGCTATAGTTATAGCAGAGTTGAAATTCCCTGATATCTCAGGATGATCTCAATGGGGCTCGGGGGTTCGTTTCACAAACATCCTATAAGATCCATCTTAGGGGTTCTTAAGTCCTATTGTAGGACTTAAGCACAGTCAACTCCTATCGCAAATTCTGTTTCCACTAAGTCTTATTTTTGTGAAATGAACCCTGATGTCTTTCATTCCTTGTCATTCACGTTCGAGAAATTCAAAAAGGGATTTAATCTGCAGCAGTTTCAATGCCAATTTTGTTTTGGAATTCCAAAAGTGACATGGCACAAAAACAGTTTTAAGTAGTGAAATGGTACATTACCTTTATTTCCAATGTCACTGATAGTTGAAATACTTTTTAGACAGTTATTCGGAGGAACTCTCCCGGCCCCATGCACTTGCTCGATGCCAGCCGCTTAGCTCCCGAGCGGTTTTCATCATCAACTGCACGTTAAAAATTATTCATGTAAACTTGGTAAAAATAAAATGGCGGCCGTCGGTGTTTCTTCCTCAACATCGTTGGAGACAAATGGACTAATAAAACCAATTCCATGTAAGTTTTATTGAACTGTTTCGACAGTTTTCAATTTTTGAATAATATCGCGAGTCTATCTAGCTTCCGATCCATAAGGCCTTTTTGATTTAGTGACATTTTGATCGAAACGAGGTGACAAGTCATGCAAGTCAACTCCGTTTCCAGTCCACTCGGTTTACCTGGCCATGTTTACAAGTTACAGTCAACTCTACCGTTTGCCAACTCGACCTTTTGCGAACTAAAGATAATATTTGTAAATACACATGTAAAGCCGTATTTACTATTTTGAGTTTTCCAATCAAATCAAAGTAGGCCTAGTCATTTAAAGGACAAACTAGTATTAATAAGTCGAACATTAGGCCTATAATGTATAAACGATATGATGATTTTTAGAAAATTATAGTTTTTTATTTTGCCTAAATGTTTTTTTTTTAAGCTGCCGAGATGAATGGAGGTACCAATAAGGAACATGAGGAAGTACTGACGTCACTAATGGCTAAGCTTAGGACGACCAGCGAGCAGATCAAGGTGTGGTCGGAAACTAGCCGCAAATTACGCGCTGCTATGGTACGTATTAGCAAAAAATATATTTTATTCAATAGTTAATTAAAATCCCTGGCATCTGGTTACAGCCGTCCACAGATTTTGGTACAAGTTACAAGTTAACATTAGTTTTCATTATTATTTTTTTTCAAGGCAAAGTTGTCCAAGCCAGACCCTGTGGATCCCAGCAGATTGCAGAAATGTCTCGACAAACTAAAACTGGCAATTAACAAAGGTATTGTCCTGAAGCATTCAAATTCAGTCTCAAAAACTAATGTGAATATGCGGTCGCACTAATTACCGTCAGGAACCGTCAGGAACCATCAGGACTGTCAGGAACCATCAGGAAACAGTCAGAAACCGTCAGGAACCGTCAGGAAGCAGACAGAAAGTGTCAGGAAAATTCCCTAAACTTTAATTTTTAAAAATGTAAACGCTAATTTTTGTACAATTATTTTTTGTTAATGTAACCCTTTTTTAAAATTAAATTTTAAAAATTAAGCCTACTTAATTACTTTTTGATTTCTAAAAATCAAACTTTTCACAAATTAAACTTCTGAGTTGTAGGCCTAAAAGAAATGTTGTAAAAAAAATAATACTATTCTGTAGGTCTGACATCCTGGTACTTTTGTGACCCGGTGTCATATGCGTAGCACCATGACTGGAGTGAAAACAATTCGTTCATGCTTGGATACGTGTACATGTTGCGTAGACAACGGCTTTGTTCCTTCACTTGTCACCATGGGCAAACCGTTGTTTTCACTCAAGCCCTACCGGAAGTGACATATTTGTTTTTTAAAATAACTTGGGCCTAAATTTAACTTTAAAAATGAAACTTTGATTTTCTATTTTTATTTAAAAAAACAATTAGCCTAGGCCTATTCATTTCCTTGACGGTTTCCAGCAGTTACTAACGGTTCCTGAAGGTTGTCAAGTCGCCGACTGCTTCTCGACGGTTCCTGATGGCTCCTGACCGTTCCGGATGGTGATTAGTAGGACCTGTTAATATGTGTTAAGTTGGTTCTGTGTGCTGTTGTTTTCAAGAAAAGTAGAATTTACAATGCCGTATGCGTCAATTTTTATTTTTTCCCCCTGACATAGGTTTATGGGGACTACATGTGCAAGGAACAATATTTTTTGTTCTTAATGTTTAAGCTGAGAACTGTGTGTTTCAAATTCAACTAAGAAAATTCCTGGGTTGAAGTGAAATGAGCTAAATTTGCGTGGTGTCCCAGTTACATCCACAACCACCATTTTATTAAATAATTGAAAATTGCCAAACTCCATAAAAAAACAACAAGCCACACACTTTGTGTCTGAACTTCATCAAATGACACAAATGCTGTTGAACATTTTTCTCCATACAGTGTCTTCATTGCCTGCTATGACTGAGAGACTGGAAAGCATGGCTCGACAGGTTGGGTAAGATGCCACTAAGGCCAATCAATGCGTTTGCAGTTTGCATTTTAATTGACTTAAAAATATTCTTTAAAGAAGCACGTTATTTCCTAAAAGACACATGTAACCACGATGGATACTTGCGTGACATCTTCGACCCTGTTCGGTGAACAAAGATTAGTTAAGCATCGTTAGTTGGCGTGCATTCACTAACGAAGATCTAATGGAGAGCTGTAGTGTTAACATTAATAGAAAGATTGAAATAAGCTGTGCACTGCCCATTATTTTGTTACGTGTCAAATCACTTCGTTGAACAGAGAGACCGTAAACATTACAAATTTGCGTCAAATGAAACTGTACAGTATTCTGAGAAATTATTTGTACACTCTGAAAAACATGCATAAAATCAGGCACCATGAGTGCAAAACTACACCCAGTGCAACATTTCTGTAGAAAACTGTCCGTTATAACCCTAGTCTGTTTTGGATGTTGTACTCCAAATTCAACAAAATGCAGACATTCGATAAACTGTGAAATAAAAACTTGAATGTTATTATTGTTATGGACTCGACTGCAACACTTGTTGACTTTCCAACTTTCTCAATATTCTGTACCCCACAGGTTGAAGTTCACTGCAAATGTAGGCGGTACAGATGTGTTCATCAGTTCCGATACATTCTACGTGGAAGTTCTTCTGACCAGTAACGGGGGAGTGAAAGATGTCAAGGTCGCTCACCATCGGGAACCAGTGGTACATAGCCTTTTCAATCCTATTAAACTGGTCAACAAACTTTGTATTTACCCATCAGCATCATGGCCACACCATGGCCACTGGTGCAATTGGTCTATTGAACTCTTTTTCCCTCGTTTTTCTTCATCTTATATCACAGTCTTGTCCTGAGATGTGTGAAGTGTTGAAAAGAAATGACTTCAAGGAGTTTGCGGAGCATTTGAAGGGACTTCTACAACTCTACCAAGCTGGTGGAGACAGGTCAGCAGGATACCTAAGGCCAAATTGCTGCAAAAAATAAGTGTAGAATTTTGTGAATTATACTGCAAACGGGCTGTCCAACACTGGAGTTTAATACTTAATATTAGGGAAACCCAAGTAACTCTTGAAAGTAAATCTGCGATGGGCTGACATCCCATTCAGGGGGAGTAGCAATGCTCCTAGTCACTTCATGCCACAGAAGCAAGAGTATTGGCCATATATGAGCCAGTAAGCTCGTGAAGTGATTTTACTTTACCCAAAACATTATGAGAATGATTCACTAATCTTTTTGTTTGTACATTTCAACTGCTGAATGCTAGTACATGTTATCTTCTTTGTGTTGTCACCTTTTCAGTGCCCAGAAAACCAAAGCTTTTAATTGTCTGCAAGCCCTGGAGACTGATCTCAACACACTGTTCAAAATGTACAGGTAAGAACATCCCGATTTCTCTTCAAATTCCGTTAAATTTTGCTTGTATGTTTAAAAGTTCATTTTGCCATGGCAATTTTGTAATGGTACGTGAAATTCATTTCATGAATTATTAACATGGCCATTGTTAAATGCTAAAAACAGAAAATATGATGCATAAAGGTCATTAGGCTGGGTTCACACTGAGCCATTTTTTTTGGCGATCAATTCTTGCGAGTTTAATCCACTTGTTGCTCACAGGTCAGTAACGCAGCCAATGCTACATATATCCAGGGGACACGTTGGGCTTCTCACCGCTCGAGTTGGAGGTAAGTCCAAATTCGAATTAAGGCCTGGACACAATGCATGTCACAATGTTTTTTGCCAATTTCTTACCACTAGATTTATATTAAAAACATCTCAATAATGATAATTTGTTGTTTGCCGATGACGATACGATTACATCAAATTTGGGGTCACACATACAAAAGCTTGTAATTCTACCATAGTAATACTACAATAAACTGGGATGTTATAATTCATGTAATAAACCTTAAGGGATTTTTAATCTTTATCAATCTCATCCAGTGTGGCTTTTGTCCCTCCATTAGGTTACCCCACCAGGCTGACGTTCTTTGTATCACCCTATGACCTGTTAGACCTGGAGAAAAAGCAGTCGACAGTACTCAGTATGAAAGGTATAAACACATTTTCTATTGTGTTGTCTGTATTCGAGATGTATTTTATTTACCAAATCAACAGCACTTAGGCATGTTTCTATTGGGACTCATTTTCCGGATAATACTAGAAAAGTAAGGTACTTTGTCAGGCATTGCTGCTGCTTCTCTCCTCCCAGGAAGACATGGGTACCTGAGAGGCTAACGAATGCTGATGTGTTTGATTAGCCATTGAGTACCTGATAGGCAGCCGGTCCTATATGGAGTGATTTAATGGAGCCCTACAATCAGGGGTATTAATAATGTATAATTCCATATTATTACAGAACCACTACCCAAGGACCTGGGGCTGTCGGTCAGTGTAGGGCTGGAAAGCTCAGCCACACGCAAGCTGCCCACAACTCCGCTGATAACAGTGCCCACTACACCGGATGGAAAAATGGGGTAAGTTTGGTGCAATTGGTTCTTTAAACACTGATTTGTTTGTAACAAAAATATGAAATTGAAAATCAAATTCTGGATGTGAATGTGTTACTGAGGTTAACGCCTATTCAGTAATCTTAATTTCCAATTTACTAGAGTTACTGTACCATGTTTAAAAAAAATAAAAATATATTTTTTTTTAATAGGACGCCGCAAGCCACTCCATTAGGCCAACATAACAGCATCGCGCTGCCTGCTTCCTTTGTACTGAAACTCAATAAAGCCATGGCATTGTCAATCCAAATTGTGAAACAGCTGCAGAGTCTGCATGGTAAGTTTCATTTGGTTACTCGTGAATAAAGTACACACACTTTAATACACAAGATTAAATTAGTAACCGCGAGTAGTTGCCAAAATTCCTGTTAAAGATAAAATGACAAATGTATTTTTAAAGGCAATTGTATCATTTGCAATGATTTGAGTTGACAAGAAAAAACTTACTGAAAGTGTTGTTAGTAATGGTAACAAATAAATAACACGTGAATTTATTTCTGTCCGAGATGGTACTTTCTGTAAAATATTTACAACTGATGGGGATTATATAAATGTATGTGCACACATTTCTTTACCATTGAATTAACACAAAAAATATGCATGGATTTTAAAGGTTTTCTGAAGCATTGCTGCATCTATGGAGCTGGAATTTCTACAGGCTAGTTTAATAACATTCTTCTTTAGATATGTTGTGCTTCTACTCCAGGAATCCGTAAAAAGTAACAAATTGGCGAATGCACAGATTTGCAAACGCACTGATTTGGAAACACAAATATTTTGAATTTTCCACAGGAGTTTTTGTGCAGTATGTAGATGTTTCGTCAGCTGCTCCCCTAAACAGTCTAATAGCTCGCTATATCCTGGATCCAACACTGGGACAGACAATGGGCAAAGATGCTAAACACACAGGCAACACATATTATGTGGTGAGTATTATGTGTTGATGTAGCTTGTAGCCTTACCATCAAGTTTGTTAGCTATCTTAATGCTATTTAAAAATTTACTACCCCTGCAGTCACTCAACTGGGTGTCATATCTTTAACTAACAGAATTTGCCAGATCAGGAGCACTGCTACTTCATCAATGAGTGTCCATCGGCCGACATGCGTGGTGTATTGGTGTCTAGACTGACATTCACCAATCAGATGCATGTCTCCCAGATGCTAGCATTTCTACGGCAACAGGCTGTTTACAATACACTCATTGCCAGCTGTGTCCGAGCAGAGGAGGATAGAGGTAAAAACTTTGGTTGGTTGGGGGAGGGTTGACTGTAAAAGAGTACCTTAAGTGTTTCAACCTGCTATTTGCGAGTCGGTGACTTAAACTGCTCAACCACGATATTCCAAATAACAAGTGAAGGTGGTATTTAATCCACAAGGCCATACACTGCTTATATGCTGAGGGTACTCGCTCTCTAAAGCCTAGTATTTATTTAAGTGTCATGACATGAGGAGGAACACTTGTGTCCCGGTTTCATGAAAGTTGTCCTATATTTCTTTTTGTCTCATCTTAGACCCCAGTTCGGCCATGCTGTTTGAGGTCACAACGTTTACTCATCAAAAACTCACAGTAACGTTTGAGCATCCAGCTACTGATGGCATGGGATGTGGTAAGTTTGACTCATTAATACACTGCTAAACAAATCAAGGTTGCACCCGTACCGCAAACAAAAATCCCCATTTTGACTTACACACAGATTTGTTTTTTTATCACACGTTTGTGTTTGTTTTTGTCTCTGATATGTTCGGTTCTTCAAACTATGATTGTGCAATATAAATGTGTAATGTGTTTATTATTTTATCTGTTTTATGTGTACATGTATTTGAGGGCCCCTTTGAAGTCGGCTTTTCAGCTGTAAGGGTTACCCTCTAAAAATAAAGTTTAATACAAAACAAATAAAAAACAAAGTGTATCGAACAAAAAATAAAATAAAATTAGGTGTCTAATGTTACAGTTAAATCTTTTCATTCACCAGTGGAAATGGACTTGACAGAACCGGCAAATGTGAAATGCAAACTACACACGCCGAGTGGCGAGGAGCCCATTTGTAGTGATGAGTACGCAACTCGAGTACTACAAAGGTGAGTCAAACTGTCAAACCTTCATGTTGGGGAAAGTCTAAAGTCCAAATAGGCTCCCTGTAAAAAAAAATTATTTGTGGTAAAACAAAACAATTAGTAATTGTTATAGTGGCACACTGGTGTCCCTCAAATTCAAGCCATGTTTTCTTTGATAGTGTTTAAAGATTGCTTAAAATTATGATTTATATCTTTCTGATGTCTGATTCTGAATAGAACATGTAAAGTGTGTGCTTACCATAGAGTTTCTTCTTTTGCTTTTGTTGTTTATTTTCAGGTGTTTGTCGATTCCCGTCACTATGCGCGCTATTATGAAGAAAGCTACTTATATGATCCAGACAAAAGTCCAGAAGCCGATCCCAGCTGCAACAGTGTTGAATGATCCACCAAGCACCACCATTCACGCACCAGGCAGCCTGGTCAATCAGCTGAAATCAACCCTAACTAGTCATAGCTACTCAGGAGCCACAAAACAAGGCGCAGGCCAGCAGAGAAACATCCTGAGTGATATGAGAAGCTCGATGGAGTCCCTCTTGGTGCAGCCTAGCTCCTCTTTGGACCTCGCGGGTCTTCAAGTTGACAACTCCAAAATCGAACAGAACCCCATGCTTGCGAGCTTGCTGCAACATGCTAATAATGCCAATAACATAGCTAGCGGCATGGGTTCTCCCAGAGACTCCGGAAGCCAAATGTTGGCAACTGAAGCTGCAGCAGCTGCACAAGCTGCAGCTGTGAAGTCCAAGAGGAGTCCGATGCTGATGAATCTCCTCCAGGAGCAGACCAAACAACCTGCCCAGATCATGGCAACTCCGCTGTCATCCCTGCCTTCAGCACCACCGCCACCTGCATCACAACCACCACAACCGGGCTTGCCTTCTCCTGTTCCAGGTAAACCTGTCAAGAAGCGCAAACGAATGAAATCCAGCCTATCAATGGACAAATCGCCAAGGAGGCAGTTCAGTGAGGAAGACAGTTCTAGGGAATCCTCGTTTGATTTTGATGGTGGTCACACAGTGCCAGAACAATCACCCTCTCTGCACACTCCAAAGATGCCAAACGAATCGCAGGTGTTTTCCCATTTTCCAATGTCAACAGACTCGGCCAAAGCATTCCAGTCGGCTGGCACCATGGAGCCACCCAGAATGATATCACAGTCAGGAGAGCAGCTGAATGCCCTTCTTGCAGATTTTGTTGACACCTCTGGAAAGAGCGGACGTCGACAAAAGCGATCAGATAGCACAAGCTCCCAGTCAAGTGGAGGAGGAAGGCCGTCGCTGTCCCCAAAAACTCCCACCTCTTTAACGATGACGCCAAACTTTGGAAGTGGTCCAAGGCCGGGAATGCAGTCTCTGCACACTCCTGAACATGTGATGCAGGTATTGGGTGAAGCACCTCAACCCCATGTTGGCAAACTCATACCTCGACAGGATTCCCAGCAGTTGACAAGGAATACTGCTGAAGCAGATGTTTTTGGTTCCCAGGGCACAGAGCTTTTCTCTCCTGAGGAATTCCTGGGAATCTCTACTGGCGAAGGAGATGCTGCTGAGGGTAGCAGTCAGCCGTACAACATCAGCGAGTCTCTGGATTTCAGCAAAGACATCTTAAAGAGTGAATCTAGCTTTGCTGATGATCTAATGGAGTCCACTGATGACATTGATATAGCTGGCGATGCATCGGCATTTGGACTGCCTAGTGTCAACTTGGCTATTGCCAGTATGGGAGTTCAGACCACTAAATCTCCATCAGCGAGTACTGAGACTGGTCCAGATGGTAAGATGAGATCAGAATTCAAGCTGTCCACTGCTGCTGCTCTTAGCGCATCTGCTGCATCAGCAGGATCTACGCCCCCGTCTTCCGTGCAGGTGGCATTCCAAAGCATCAGCCCGGGGATTGGCAGCAAACTACAGCGTACAGAATCAGCTGACATTGTAGCATCGGGTGTGGCACTGGATTTGAGCATGCCTAGTTTATCAAAGAGTCTGGGTCCCGGAGATGCAGCATTGGTGCATGCGGCCTTGAGAGAAAGGGCAATGAGCATGCCAGAACAGAGTAAAGCAGTTCCTGTTTTGCAGATGCCTAGTACCACACCAGCAGCTCCACCTGCTCGAAAGGTAATTCGTGTTCCCCCAATGATTTCTAAAGGAAAACCTAAGAACTTTGTCGCTGAATCTGCTGGTACCCCGCCACCTGACAACATGGGCAAGCGAGGGCCCAAAAAGCGCTCGCGTCGAACTGGGAAGAAAATGGAAGGCTTGTTGGGTAGTGACTCCCCTCCACCAAAACCCAAGGAAAAGAAAAAGGCAGTAAAGCGTCGCCGAGTCAGCATATACAGTGACTCTTCTCCAGGAGATGATGACGATGACAGTGAAGACTTGAGTGTTACTATGAGCTCTGAAGCACCATTGAAAATGACATTCAAGATGATACGAGTAAAGTCTGAACCAAAGCCCAAATCAAAGGCTTCAAGCACTCCCAGAATAAGAGTAAAACCCTTGAATCCAGTCTTTAGCACTGATTGTGCTCCAACAACATCGAGTACAGAAGTTACTACCGGCAGTGGTTATGATGTAAAACCCCAAATAAAGTCTGAACGCTCAGTCACGTCAGGTGGTTTTTCCAAAGCTAATGAGTCACCCAAGAAAGAATTTGGTCCTTCTGTGAGACCAGAGGGTCAAATTCATCCTGAATCTGACAGCACGAAGCAACATGTAGATTCAGCAGCCACCAAGAGACAAGTTTTCAGCAAGTCCTCAACTTCAGCCCTATTAGTTGAGCCAAAGGTGAAGAGTGAGCTAATAAAAAGTTTCTCTCAAAGCTTCACCCCAAAAAGTATTGCTTCGCCCAAAATGGTTGGAAATATTTCAAAGTCCACTACACCACCATCAAGAGTGACCTTCTCTCCCAAGGCATCACCATCACCATCAAAGGTCTCGTTTTCTCCTAAGGCATCAACGTCTTCTCAGATAAAAATGGGAATAAAATCTGAATCCCAGGGTTCATCGGCCGTGTTCAAAACGAAGGGCACAGCTGAAGGAATCAGGAGTTCACTACCAGGATCAGTCAAGAAAATTGCAAAGGGAATAGATTCTCATGGTAGAATTTTGAAAAAGTCTATGAGCACTGGACCTAGACCAGATGGAAAGAAAGGGGAAATGAAGAGAACGCCTTTGCCAAAAAGTTCGAAACTTATAGGATCTCCTAAAGCTGTAACTAAGGCAGCTAGCGATGCTGCTGTTACAATTAGAGGCCAGTTGGGTGTGTCTGTGCTCAACAGGCCGTCTCCGGTTTCCAATCTACCTGCTGCCAAGCTCTCATCTTTCACGGAAGGAAACCTCGGCACACCATCCACTGTCGAGGAAATAATTGCCAGCATTACCTCCCCTACCACCTGCACCCCCATTACAACCCCTACCCCTGGATCAAAGAATCAAAAACTCCTAGCAAAACAAAGAAAGAATTCACTCTCTGACATTGTTGGCAAACTTCAGGAACGGGCAGGCATTGCGTCAATTTTTACCAGTCCGACAGGAGCAGGACAAGAAACTGACCCATCTTCAATTTCCCCAGTCAAGGAGAAAACCCAGAAAGATCGGATTAGTGCCGGAAAGTTACATGATAGTGACAGCGTAAAAACTGTTGTAAAGTCGACAAAAGGTGGAGAATCTCCTGGTGGCAAAGCTGTCAAACAAAGACCATCCCAGTCCAAACCACCTGGCTTAGCTCCCACAAAGGCTGGTATTTCTTCTACTGTGGCCATACCTGTGAGCACACTTTACACTTTAAAACCACCTATCACAGCCTCGCCAACCAAGATATCTACTTCGCCCACAAAGTTTTCTTCAACACAGTCTCTTGGTCCAAGCATTCAGCGGTCGTTGACGCCACCGAGTAAACCTGTTGCATCACATAAACCATCTCAGCAAGTGTCACGTCCACCAAAAGTTTCAACCCCTCCAATCCCTGTGAAGGGGTCAGTGCAACCAGCTAAAACTTCTTCCCAATCAATTCACTCCACATCAAAGATGTCAGGATCAGTGCTTGTGGGAGCTAAACTCTCAACACCTAAGCCAATGTCTCCCCTGAAATTAAACACTCCGCCAACAGGCCAAATTGCTACATCAGTCTCAAGTCCTATCAAGACACCCCCAAGACAGATTCCTTCCCCTATGTCTCGAAAACCAATCATACTGAGTCGTTCATCAGCCTACTCATCTCCTGAGAAAGGTAACTCGAAAGTTACCATTGTCACATTAATGTCTCCAAGACTTGCTGCTACAAATGCACGTCAAGCAGAAGCCCTCAAAGGTTCCTCTACGTCTGAGGTCAAACTAGACAAACCCACAGAAACACCGTCCGCAGAGCCACAAACACCAACTGCTCTGAGGCCTCCTGTTACTAGTCAGTCCTCGACCAAAGATGAAAAAGTTGCCCAGCCAACAATTGCACCACCGGCAACTTTTGAGGCAGACAGTCTCCAAAAAATGCAGAGTTCTGCCCAAACCAAGAAACCACTTGCTCCTCCTGCAAAAGTAGCCCCAAGGCCAGATGAAGCTGCCAAGCCTTTAGGTACATCTTCAAAACAAGGAACAACTGTCAAATCAGCAGCACAAGGTGACATCAAACGAGCCGAGCCAATAATCAAACAAACCAAGATTGTCAGTAGCACCTCATCAACGGTTTCCCAAACTACCTCCAAGACAGAGCCAGCTAAACCAACTTCAGAATTAAAGGTGCCAGCTGATAAACCAAAACCAGAACAGAAGTTGGCTGTGAAGACAAGCACAAAATCAGAGGGTGCTGGTAGGGAGACTTCTCAAGGACCAATTGTTCCTGTGGAAGGCGGAACAAAATCACAACCCTCTTCACAACCCCCATTACAGTCGGATAAAACCAAGAAGCTACCTACTGATGCCAAGACAGACAAGCCTTTAGAAGCCAAATTCTCAGCACCTGCCACAACTTCATCTATGAGACCAGAGATCAAGAAGCCATCTAAAGATCAAACGGGCCTTAAACTCCATCCCACTCCAAAACGCCAGCCGAGCCCAAAACATCAATCAAGTATTAAATCACAGCAGAAGCCAAAGCAGTCGCCCAGCCCCAGTCACCAGACCAGCTCAAAATACCAACCCAGTCCAAAACACATGCCAAGTCCGAAGCACCAACCGAGCCCCAAATGCCAGCCCAGTCCAAAACATCAGCCAAGCCCTAAACACCAGATGAGCCCTAAGCACCAGCCGAGCCCAAAACGTCAGCCGAGCCCAAAGCACCTGCCAAGTCCAAAGTGCCAACCTAGTCCTGTGCAACAAGCTAGTCCCAAACCACCAACTCCAGTCACAGAATCGAGCAAACCACCTACACCAGCGCCACCTCAAACTCCAGCAGAGATTGAATTTAAAGTACCGAGTCCAGCAATGGCTCCCAGCCCCAAACCAGCAGCTATATCAGGTGTGCCAAGTCCCAAAGCTTTTGGGAGTGGTAAACCGAGCAGCCCACCGCGAGCAATGAGTCCGTACTCTCCTGGGGTGCCCAGTCCTCTCAGCAGCTCAAACCGTGCGATTCCGAGCCCAGGTGGAGTGCCAAGCACCCATGGTATCAAGAGAGCTGCCACACCAGATGAGATGAGTCATATCGCCAAACGCAGCCACACAATGAGCCCTGCATTCAGCCACAGTGGCAGTGAGGATGAGTTGGTTATCGATGACCCCAATGCCCCACCGACTAGCCAACCCAAGGGAAGTATCCCTCTGCAGGAGGCAGCAGTGACATCACCCTGTGCAGCACTGCCCGGCTCGCCTTGTGCCAAGTCAGCCTTTGTAAAATCTCCCATGGGTGTCAGCATTGGCAGTGGCTCTGAGTATTCTCAGCAGAGTCCTTGTGTTATTGATGATGACTTGATGGATGAAGCTTTGCTGTCATCTATTGCCAAAGAGGACTCTTAGGCTGCGTTCAAGCGTACCATTCACGTCACTCCAGAGTAATGCATGTGCACTGCACCCGGGTCACATTACGCAAACTGCAAGTGTGCAGTCCACATGCGCGAATGGCCATCTCTTACCATGACTCCACAAAAAATGGTGTTTCACTGCTCAATTAACTGAAGAAAATACAGATGTATAGTCGTGAGAACCTTTGCTACATTATTAGTGCCGTCTAGACTAGAACAAACCATAATAAGTTGTTGCTTCAGTTATTAAGTTGACACATTGAGCAAATTCACAAAAAATTCCACTTATATTCCGTCATCTTTGTACAAATCATATGACACTTGTCAGGAGTAGTGTTATTCTTGCCATTTATGCGTGCAGTACTACTCGTGTTAACACAAGTATTGTACATACCCACAGCCATTAGCCCTGCATAATATAAATGGTTGTACAGCACCATTCTGTACAAAGAAGTAATGTATTGCATGTGCTAAAAAGTATTTGAAATGCTTGTGATCATAATCTACTATGGTGATCAGTTTGTGAAATAAGTTTAGTCTGAACTCAACTTTTAATTTGTGTCAAGCCGTTCGTTTTTGAATGTCTCTGTAAATCATGTGATTAGTAAATGCCAGTCGGAAGGCGAGTGGCACGAGATGATGATAATCATCATACCCTGATCGATTCAGAAGTCGCTCTTTGTGAGTGCAGAATTGGCAGAAGCCTTTAAAGGCACAGGCTCGTCAGCAATGCGCGCGCCAAATTCGTGCCACGAAATACGCAGCTCCTTGGTGTGGAGTTGCGTATTTCGTGGCACGAATTTGGTGCGCCTGTGCCTTTAATTCCGTTTCATTTTAATTTGAATACCTTAAACAGTTAGCACATCACGTTGAAGACCGGCCAGCCAGTTTTAAACACTTTCTTACCTGGCCCGCTTTTGTGCCGCGCCCTAGTCAGCGAGTATGGAACACGCACGCAGAAACTGCACGCGCTAATAGAAAATTGTGCAAAGTACCCCGTCATGTGCCTGCGCGCGTACAATCGAACAAAAACAACTCGACACATACAAAAATGGCAAAACGGAAGGCAAATTTGTGAGTTTTACTGATTTACACAAGGAGGGGCCTGGACGCTGATGATGGCCTTCGGCTTGAGCCATTATCAGCGTCCGGTTTAAAACGCATGTTTAAGACCATTCAAACCCACTTTTAATCCCTGAAACATTTCCTGATTTTTGTAAACCCAGATCTAAAATATTCAGTAAATGCATCATATTGGGCATTGTTTTTGATTTTAATATGAATTGATAGTAGATTTGATGTATATTTTGAGCCGAGCTCATAGACGTTTCGATTTTTGCTTTGTACAAGTACTGTATATACCTGCAACTAAAGCTGTATTAAGCTTTTCTAAAAATTATTTATTGGAAGGAATGGCCAAAGCATGTTAAGGCAAACATTTGCTTACTCGTAATGCAGTTAAGCAAAATGACTTTGTTCAGTTACAGGAAAGTAAACGCTTAACAATGATTGGTCGACTCCACAAATTTCATTTGTGAAGAAATGTTAGGTATTTTTTTCCACAAATATGAAAATGATAGAGGCCAGTTGGTAATTCATTATGGATAAAATTATGGATGAAATTAATTAACATTCAGTAATATTATCAAGCCACTTTCGTGCATGAATTGAACGATATTTGCTTATTAAATTTGTCTGTGCAAGTGAGCATTATTGTTTAGCTGTTGTCGAGAATATTTGGCAAAAAGACAGGGATGGCTTTAAATTCGCATTCTTGTCTTGCCAGAGGTACACCATAAACTCATCAAATTGATTATCATTTTCTGTGAGAAGAGTCATTTATTTGGAAACTTCAAAATGAGCATTTGTATTAATGACTCAGACGGTAAGGACTCCAGTAAATAAAAGTATATCATTACGAGACATGGGAAATTTGAGAGCGCCTATTCGTGACGTCACACTTCAGGCGCAACACCATAACTATGGTTACTGGTTCACGCTTACGTTTTACCATCCATTGTGTTAGTGTAATTTACTATTCATTTAGAAGAAAATATTTAAAAAATAAGGAATATAATGGTTTGCTTATACCTACTCTCATAGCGATACGCTACCATACCGCCTTATTTTGTGATGTTTGTATCAGAAAAACTTCTCACTGTGGCTCCTGTGCAAAACGAATGGAGAAAGAAGTGAGCATGTCCGCATGAAAATTGACGTTCACACTCTGCCAGCGAATTACAAATTGTTTATGGGCCCAATGAAATTGAAAATGTGAAATTTTGAGTGCTTGAAATGCATTTCACCTCCCAAAGAAATGTTTTCCTTGGATTAATGCAAAATTACGAGCTGCGCTCGCTCACTGATACTTGACTCGACTACATTTCTCACCCGAAACTTTACATGACCTGGCACCAGGGGATTCCTGGTGTGTGTCTAGACATGTGCTCCAGATTGTCGCACCAACTTCTCCCTGGGAAACATACAAAATGCTAATGACGATTCTAGCAGTAATATTCTGGTGGGCCAACTCACTGCGATATTGTACACTGGGACTCGCACACAACAGCAAACACACAAAACAATACAGAGAATAGGCAGAGAAGGGAGCCACCTCTGCATTTATTTAGTACAACTCATACTGGAGGCAAAGGATTTTTATTCCCAGTTTTGAGACAAGCGAAAGCCATTTTAGAAGGAAAATGAATTAAAGCAAGACAGGGTTTCTTACGAATTTATCAATAGTATGAATCATATAAACCATTTTTAATTATCTATTATCAAATTGATCATGAGATACTCAAAATTTCTGCATCTTGGGCCAAAATTCTGAGACCAAGATACACACAACACATTTGTAGATCGACTTGATACGCACTCTAAGGGAACCTTCGGTTAACTCCCACATAGTGACTATTAAAGTCACTATGCTATGCATTATTCTCAGATAATTTGTTTTTTCTTTTTAAATCATAAATACTTTTACAGCATTATTTTACAATAACGGTAATATTTATTTACATGTCTTATCTGCCGTCTGAGTAAAAAGATGTCGGGCGTGCAGCCAAATCTAGGGGAATTTCTTCAGTCACCAAGCCAAAATACCATGTGACCTCCCCTTTACGTATAGCGGCCTCGCTAGATTTATGCGCATCCCCTTACACACATGTAATCACGTTTTGTGTATCCGATACGTATACGTACACATGGAAGCACTGCTTAAATCACACCACATAAATTGCCTTTTTGACATCTGGCAAAGTACAGTCAAAGCAATATACCTGCTATTGTGCTTGATTTGATTTACATGTACCACCCAACAGAAAAAAAAGATTTCATTTGGGCATTTTTTTGTCCAAATAGCTTCGACCCTAACCACGGTCAAAGGTACTATATATCTTAATAAATTTTGTGTGCCATTTGCACGTTGTTGAGACTTTATATTTTCTCTTAAATACACAAATAATATTTTCATAAGCCTTGCGATTTTCACCCAGATCTTATTGAGGGCCAAAAAACCCCCATTGCACAGTGACATTTCCTCCGAACTCTGCAGGATCACTTGGTGAACTGCGACGACACCCAGGCCAGAGCCCATTTCAGATTGGTGAGCATGAACTTCAAGGCTTTGGTCCACTGCTCCTCAGAATTGAACTGGATTCTGCGTAATCAACCGCAAGACAGAACAGTAAAGCCTGGAATAAAAAACCTTAACACACAATCGATATTCATAACAGACCCTCTTCACGGTGATACTGATAGAGACTTTGACCCGGAGCAACAGCATGCCTGCTTGCAATTTTCTTCTGCATTTCCTCTTGATTTCTTCTTTCAACCGATGCATAATATTCCATTCATAAGTAACTTCGATGGTTTACGCATTCCTATTGGCCAAGCATATCACATGACCGGTCTTAATAAATGGATGATGAAGACCGACTGGTTTAAAACACCATCTACTCTAGCTTTAACCACTTTCAGGGTGTAAAAAAAACGCTCAGGCAAACGAGAACCGCACATGCCGGAAAACCAATTTGATGCTGTGTGACAAGAAATCGCATCATGGTTACCTAGTTGTGTGCGTGCACGTACGATGTATGCGCAATTGAACAAAAACATCCCGACACTCGGCACATTGACCGCAACAATGTAGGAACGTAGACTTTTACAGAATGGCGAAACAGCGAAGTTTACTGTTGAAGAATTTTGGTGAGTTTTACTGATTCACACAAAAAACCTCAGGCCATTATCAGCGACCTGGGGCCAATTTCATAAAACATGTTATGCTCAATCAAAAATCTTGGATTAAGCATAGCACAAAAGTTCGCTCTTGAAAGCAAGGGGCCTATTTTATCAAACTTGTTGTTCTAAGAGAGTGCGTGCGCAACGCCGTCGTCCGTTTTGTTGTAACACGTTCGTCTGCTTTGCTTATTTTGGGATGATTATCACTACCACAGAAGACCCTTGCCTGTTGCCGATTGGGATATTTCAACAAGAGCTGAAAGTTGTGTATCGGTTGAAATACGTGCTTCAAATTTTTCCCCCGTGTATGGCGACGAAAAAAGATGGCGTCGCGTCAGCAAAAATTGGGTAGGTTAGCATACTGTTTGGTTTGCTTGGTGCTTAAACAATTTTATGAAATTGAGAGCGCTGCTTGATAAGAAATCGGGTGCTAACTTGTTTTTTGAAATTTAGCTAAGGAAAATAGCTAGTCTTAAAAGAAAGAAGAACACTTGCAAAGGGTTGCCTAACTTTGTATCCTTCATGTAAGTCGCCATATTTTGCACTTCAGTGCTCGAACTTGAGAGGGCGTGAGTCAGGTTCACCAGATTTTTACATATCTCACAGCGTGTGGGAGTTGGGAAACAAGGCATCAATCTTGATGTCATCCATGCAAACATTGCATGGGGACGTCATCATCCCTTTCAAAATTTCAAATATGCCGCAGCACATAGTTGCAGAGTTTATCATCAAAATTAATTGGGTTGCCGACGTTGAAAACGAGATTCTCTAATTCTCATGAAGGTTTATGCACCGGGCAATACATTGGTCATATTTTGAATAAATTTGTCGATAACGTCAAACAAGTGTTGCCCCTTCCTTTAAGTGTACAATTTAAGACTGGTCAAACCCACCTCCTATTTATAGTTAGATAGAACCCTCAGAATCCCAAAATGTTTTAGTTACTATTTGTGGGCAAGGTTTAGAACTTTTGAATGACCCTCGTACGATTGAACTACTATATCATCCATATAATCTTACTTGATTGAGTAGGTAGCACCGTTGCTTTTGTCCTCAATCTTGCCCCCAGACATCTTGTAAGGAAGACAGAAGCTTGTGTCTCCCCTCTCTACTTCTTCCTCAAGTTGCTGTAGGCAATCCAAGAAGGCTACCATGGCCTGATCAAACCTGGAACAATACCAATGTATATAATATTGGATAGCTTTGATGAGAGTGATATGAGAATATAATGCACGAGTCATAAAAATAATGAACGTCCTGAAGGCAAGTTTGGTATTTTCATGACGAGTGCAATACAAAAAAAGCCACCCACATAGCCCTTTCAGTCACAGGAATTTCTACTTTTGTAAGCATGTGATCGAAGGGGATATATTTACTTTATTTGTTTTCTACGTTTTCTCTTTGTTTAGTGTTGAAAACTTCAGTTCATTTCCAACATTGACAACCACATATGCTTTTGCTACGGCTTTACAGTATTTTCGATACTGCACTTTATGTGCGCATATCATGTAGCATGTGTTTTGGTGTGCCCGCTTTGGACATACATGTACTTCAGATTGAGGCTCTCTCTGCTGAACAGTATCAGAACTGCACAGTATCCGTAAAAGCTTCAAAAATGCATTCATTCCAGCTTGATTTGCCAAAATGCAGCAGCGATATCATATAACAAATGTAAATGTGACAGACTTGTGTGTTTTCATGTTATGTATGTTTCTTACTTTGTATCCCAGAAGAACCTGAAGCCTCCAGACCCATGTAGTGGTAGCTGCTTGGACTTGTCTTGAAGAGATTCTAAGTAGGAGTGGTTGCCACAGGGAACTAGACGATACCTGGCAAAATTATCCACACATGAACATGAACGTGAACATGAATCTGACGTCAAATATTTCATGGCAAACATTCTCACAAGTTGAAACAAGTTCAACTTTTTGTGATATCATGCTGCAATAATTTCGCGGAGATAGCAAATTCATTTGCTCTCACGTAAAGTATTAAAGGCACAGGAAATTCGTGCCACGAAATACGCAGCTCCGTGCCTTTGCTATGGAGCTGCGTATATCGTCGCACGAATTTGACGCGCGGGCATTGCTGACGAGCCTGTGCCTTTAACTGGGCTTAATGCGGGTGAACACTGCGCAGCTGCCCAGTGTTCTTTGGGAAATTTGAAGTAGTACTGGCCGTCATAACGCAGCTTGTAGCACATCTGCCCGTGTGCTTGGGTTCAAATCCTGATGAGGGCTGTCTGATATTGTTGCTCATCAATTTGCTTATGAAGCAATGTAAAAGGACACATGATTCAAAGTTTATTTGACTCAATACATCTAATTGCAATGCCATATTCCAATACAAAATTTAGGTGATGCCAATTCAAAACAGAAGGCTATAGACCGTATCGAATAGCCGCCATTTCGTGGGGCAGTTTCTTTGTTCCTTGAGGACATGCATGGTTGCACATATTGTGCTTCAATTGTTGAACGGTTTAAGTAACAAAAGGTGCCTAACGAAATGGCGGCTATTCGATACGGTCTATACTCAACGTCTTACAGGAACAAAAGTGAATGGGGCTTGGCTGGAGCCCCAGGTTTCTCAAGATCGGTCTGACTAGTGAAAGAACTCAACATAAACAAGGTCTATACCATCTTGAAGAGGGAGGTTCGATTGAGGATTAAATGTAGTTTGAGCAGAATTGGCCCAGAGGTGTTGTAGTAATTTTAAAAATACCAAAAAATGTGCCTTCCAGAATCACCCCATGATGCTTTAAGGGTTTTAATAAAGAAGGCGTCTTCATAAAAGGTATTTACACGTACAAAAATACAAAATATAAAGCACATTCGCATAGCAAGGATGCCCCAAACACACCTTTTAAATTTGAAGTTCATCTTTTGTGCCAGGGAGTGAAGCAGTAGCACTGTCTGTCCCCAAGCAGCGTTGATTTCACTCCAGTCAACCGGTACGCTGGGAAGCCGGCCCAGACGGAAATTGTTGATGGTTCCAAAGTGGCCGTTGTGCCTGCAGGTTGAAAAAAGTACCCTCTTCAATGACATGCCCAGAACTTTTTTATGGTCATTGTTTAAAAAAACAAGAAAATATGACAACTTCAATGCAGCCATACATATACATGCAATTTAAGATACAAATATAATCTACCAGAAATTAGCCTTGCGGAAAGCTGTATTGAGACTTGAAATGTGAAGGCACTCTAGCTTAAAACACCAGTACTACGAATACCCAGCACGAAATGTGGCAAAGGGACTCCCCCTAACGCCCCTATACCTCAACACACTCTTCCCTTTTGTTAACGCACCAACTCCCCCCTAAAAACTGAAAGGAATTCCTTGGAAATTCCTTGGATGTTTGAAACACAATGGGGGAACAATGGTAGGGGGTGATACCTCTGCCACATATCGTGCTGCATATGGTACTACGAGCTACATAAACAAGTCACACATGGGACAAGCTCACAAAGGCTGGTAGCATGTGATATAGAAGGTGACATTGTTTATTGAGTGAATGCATGTACCCACGGTACACAGCCATTTTTAACACGGTGGCCTGCCCTACTAAAATTTGAGGCCACCCCGTTAATTTTGAATACCCTATAGGATATTTGGATAAACTTTTTATATAAACTCCTTATTTACTTACCATATGTGGAATGTTGCATTGAAAACGTTAGTTTTGCTAAGTTGATCAAGCTGTGTTTGTGTATACCTCAGCTCGTTGTCCACGCTTCGTTGCTCGTCCTTTAAGGACAGAAGTTGCTGTTTGTATTTGTTGTACTCTTTCCAGTAGCTGTGCAAATAAGGCAGTACAGAGGGACACTTTATTGCTAAAGATATTATACAATACCCCAAAAGTAAACTTATATATCTAACAGAATTTTACCCCATTACCGTGGATAGGGGTCATTCTATAAATTTGGGGTCCAATTTTTCTGTCCCCGTTACATCTGACATCTTGTAAAATGTTGTAGTTTGTAAATTCAGGACATATTCTTTAAATGCTCTCTATTTCAAAGAGTGATTACTTAAAGTACAATTCATAAAAACATGTTTTGAAGGCATTTTTAATGATACTTGTATGGCAAATAGCAGTATGTCAGGTGTAACGGGGACAGAAAAATGTCACACGCTGGACCCCAAATTTATAGAATGACCCATATATCTTAATTACTATTTTCTCCTTTTAAGTGATGAGACTGCCACTTCATCTTCTAACCTTTCTTCCTCAGCATTCAGTTGCTCCAGCTCTTTTTTCTGCACCTGCGTCTCTTCAGCAATTTTCTGTCGTTCTGATTCCGTTTCCTCAAGTTGCTTGATAAGCTCTGTTTCATTACCTTTCAACTGGCAAGTCAAAAAGAAAAAAAGTCACTAAAAAGGATCCAGGGGACAGACTGTTATCATCAGATTAAAACCTGTATACACAATTTCAATCGAAAATCAAAACTACAAATTATTACAAAATAGTGGTTTTAACTGTAAGTGAATAATAGTGTGTTTATGATATGAAATTACAGCACACGGTCATATTTTCAAGAACAGTGGAATTTATATTTACAGTACGGGGTGTCCAAAAAATACAACAGTTTCACAAATTTTTGCTGTGAAAACCACAATATTTTAGGCACATACATTTGTCATCATAAAATTTCCTAAGGGTAAGCTTCATTTTGGTACCAATGGCAATTCAATCACTTTCTGCATTACTGAGTAATCATTGTCTAACTGAGGTGAGGTAATGACAATTGCACCGTTTTAGAAACTTTTAGATAACAGCATTGGGGTCACGTTTCCATTTTAAACATAATTCCTTTGCGGGCCATCCAAAGTTGTCAACATTTTCACAATTCTACAAAACGTAGGAGGGGGAGCAGAAGGGAAGGCGGAGGGGGAGCGGAAGGGAAGGCGGAGGGGGTCGAGGGTCGCATAGGACTTCACATTCACTGTAATTTTACAAGTAGTATTGACAAAATTTTACAAATAGTATTTTGGGGGAGGGATTAGGAATAAGCATTTACATTTTACGTGACCTTATTTATCACATTTTAAATTTTTAAAAAAGTTATTCAGGGTTCTCGTTTGTCTTTATAACTTCTATGGTTTTAGCAAATAAAACAAACCAACACTGGCCAAAGTAATTCCTAAACACTCCAATTAACACTGCCCCGTTGTAAGTCCTTACCATTTCTATTTCAGCTTCTAACGCTGCTTCATCTTCCTCTCCATCAGCTCCTTCATCAGTCAGCTTGTCCAGGGAATCTCGGTAGTGTTTGCACTCATCCTCGGTGATCTTAAGCTGTTGGTCTAGCTGGTCTAGGAGAGAGTCGGTACACTCCTGGGGCGGTAGACAATTCAAGACTTTAACCAAACAATCAAGGAGGCCGATAGATAGCTTATTTTATCGGTCAGTAATGTGTATAAACAGCTCTTGTGGCAAGGCCAACTACACCAGCCTCTGTAAGAGCCGCTGAGGCAGGGTGCGCCACTCTGTGTGAGAAGCAGCACCTTCATGGCTCTTTTTGAGATGTGGTGCTCCAGAGATCAGCTCATCCCACGCAGGGATAATCAGGTTGAACATTCAACAAAATCAGCTTTCCCAGAGCCCTTAACTACAAGATTCTTCCAGAATCAGGAATTGTCACATTTCATTGCTGTGGGAATCGCTTTGTTTAAATAGATCAACTTGGACCTGGACAAAATCACTGAGCAGAACAGTCTTGAAAGCGATTCCAAAATGATTGGTCGATCAGTGCCTTCCACAAATTCAGTGTGTTCATTTGAAAATTGCATTTCTAAGAGTATACCGCATAGAATACTGGTTAATAGGATTTTCTTCATTGCATATTGACTAAAACATTAATAAAACACAAATGTTACCTCACAAAGTGGATGGTCTATATCCGAGTGACCTGACATGACATCGAACAGCTGGCTGGCAACCTGATAGAATAAAGAGTTTTCATTTCAATAATGTCAGTTTTTCATAAATTTCGGATCAATTGCAATCCCCGTTGCGAAATGATTCGAACCAGCCATTCAACACCGGCTAGCTCGGTGGTCGAGTGGTTAAGACGTCTGCCTTGTTTGCAGGAGGTTGTGGGTTCGAGTCCCACCCGAGCACGCTATGAAGTTTTTCACAGTGTCTCGGGAAAACACCGAGTATACAGTGTTAATAATTACGTCGGGTAAGGGCAAAACAAACCTCAATTAACATGTCAGTTTTTGTTTCAAGCAGGTCCAACAGAATGCACCTTGATCCAGCCAAAATTTGACCCAGACTATGTGATATCAGACTCTATTCTCCAGAAAGAGTCACATGCATGCATAGAATGAAACATCACTTGATCCTTATCGGGATTCGAACCTCAAACCTCCGACACATCGGACAGATGCTCCACCTGCTCATGCAGCTATGACATACAGTGACTTCCTCCGGTTTTTCATATCTCAAGAACAGTAGTACTAGACAATTGAACACTTCTTTCACAGCATGATAGGTCTTAATTAACTGAACAAATCATACATTGACATGACCCTTATGGTTACATAATATGATCACAAATGACAAAATCTTGAGAACTGTAATAGATATTGGAAAGATTCTTTCACTACATATACATGCAAGAACTAGTTCTTCAGTAGATCCTTGAACAATTTTTGCAGACAACAGTGACGTCATAATGAAATTGACTGTGCCAATAATGACGTCATCAGATACACAATTTTAGCGTTGAATCGTCAGTCATGTCTTGAGAATTCCAATACTGTGGCAATACATGTAAATGTTTCTTTTGCAACATCAAACAACTCAAGTTTTCAAACAATTTCAAAACTGTGTCGTCATCATCAGATCAATGTTTATGTCACCCGATCACCTTGCGTTTGTAAAAAAACACAAATGCTCAGTTCTAGTTATTTCTCTATTTTATCCAATGTGGCGACACTTTTTGTGTAGAGAGCCCTATTAGGGCGACGCGCTTGGTTAGGGCGACAATTTGGTGTAGCCCCAATATTTTGGAAGTCAAAATCCATTTTTTTAGGTCAAAAACCATCTTTTAAAAATCGAGAACCATTTTTATTAGGTCTAGAACCATCTCTTTTGGGTATGGAACCATTTTTGGAAGCTCTGGGTACAGACATTTGGTGTCCAATCGATGTCTTCCAGCCGAAATTTCGGTGGTCGTTTGGCAAAGTTTTACCGGTGGGTCCCTTTGCAGCATTAAGAGATAATATTATTACTTCCACCATTATTATTATTATTATCTAGTGAAGAACTTGAGTGATACCTTGATTCTGTGGCTGATGTTTTCCATTCGGCTACTTGCTGCTTCACCAAGTAATGTAAACTCCTGCCCACTGTCCTGGGAGGGATACCTGAAAAAAAGTGTGAAAGTAACAACGTCATCCTTCGGCTTCGTGTGTTGCCAAGGTTAGTGGGTCTACATAACTAAAGCAAGTGAACCATTTCCCTGTGCCTTGGAAATAGACGTTTCAGATTACTAGTGAATGTTTAGACTCAGTAAAATAACGTACAAATGTACATTTAGGTGAATTTATTGGATGACAATCATGCCTCAAACTTAATTAATACAATCCCCACATACCTAACAGGTTGTATGCATTTCCTCGACACACCATCATTCTTGTCCAAGTCAAATGGATCTGCACTGTCCGTGCTCTGAAGAAGCGGAGTTGCCTTGCCTGAACTTGCTGTGACCAGGGGTGCTGAATGAAAGCATTGAATAACATTTCACTATCAAATTGGTTTACTCGTTGTTTAGAAAGTCAGTGTTTCATGGCAGAGCGGTCTAGTGGACTGTATTTAAAACTTTAGTATTAACCACTTCGTGACCGGAAACTGCAGTTCTGAGTGTTAGTGTCTTGGGGGCAGTTATACAGAATTAGCCTATGAATTAGACCAGAGCAGAGCTGGTCACTATTATCTTGTTGGCTTGGGGTCAAGTCAGTTTTTAGTTTTTGACCTGTGACTTGACTCTGGAGAAAATTACTTGTGACTGGACTTGGGAAATAAGATTGATTTACGACTTGAAATAAAAAGTCTCCAGCCCCAGAGACATACATACATGTACATGTATACTGCATAACCAGAACTGCTAGTGCAGTCTCCCACTCCAGAGGAATGAATTGGAAAATGCCTAGCCGTCAGGGTTGTGAGTTTGAATCTTGGTCTGATCCATCCATGACATTTGTGCAAGCTTGAGCAAAAAGGCATTTTGCCACACATTACTTCTCTTCAACCAGGGGCCATTTTCATGGCGCTGCTAAGCACAAAACACAGGATTTGTTTGCTTTATTTTGCAAAAATGGATTGCCAGCCAAAATTGTAAGTGATGTGTATTGAAAGGTATTCTCACACTCTTGCAAAGAACACAAGTTAGCATATAATTGGCTGTTCCGATTCGGGTCGGAACAGCCTTTGTTTTCGTTACGATTTTTTTTTTTTTTTTTATTCTTTTCCTTCTTCCACTTTTTTCAGACGCTATTTCGGACACTTGCACATTGATGATTGACTTCAAACTTCACATGGACATTGGTCACTATGTGAATTAGTGCACAGTACTAATGACGTAATTATGACGTCATCACGTGTCAGATTAAAGGCGCATAAAGTTTAATAAATTAAATATTCAAAAATCAATAACAAATCAACCGTTTGACCTACGATCTTGATTCCTTCGGCATATACGATGACTAACAAAGGTCTTTGAGATGCGCACACCCCTTGACCTTTGACCTCGTTTCCTATTGGTCAAACAGATTTTGCCTTGCCATTTGAAAGTGGTGCAAGATATTTGGACAAAGTCACTTGTGTTACACTTCGACTAGGGTGGGGTATCTAAAAAATATTTTTGTGACCTTTGACCTTGCTCACTTCCGGTCGAAACCGGAAGTGGCCCTTAGTTTGAAAGTGAAAGGAGGTATTGAGATGGGGTCAATGGTGTTATTACCAGAGGCCCTTAAGCTTTCCAAAAATATAAATGATGACGTCATCGTACGAAATAGCGCCCTCTAGCGACAAGATGATTACGTAATTAAATATTCAAAAATCAATAAAAAATCAACTGTTTGACCTACGATATTGATTCCTGTGGCATATACGATCACTAACAAATGTCTTTAAGATGCGCACAGGGCTTGACCTTTGACCTCGTTTCCTATTGGTCTAACAGATTTTGCCTTGCCATTTGAAAGTGGTACAAGATATCTGGATGTGGTCAACTGTATTACACTTGGACTTAGGGTGGTGTATCCAAAAAATATGGCCGTGACCTTTGACCTTGCTCACTTCCGGTCGAAACCGGAAGTGGCCCTTAGTTTGAAAGTGAAAGGAGGTATTGAGATAGGGTCAATGGTGTTATTACCAGAGGCCCTTAAGCTTTCCAAAAATATAAGTGATGACGTCATCGTAGGAAATAGCGCCCTCTAGCGACAAGATGATTACGTAATTAAATATTCAAAAATCAATAAAAAATCTACCGTTTGACCTACAAATTTGATTCCTTCTGCATATACGATCACTAACAAATGTCTTTAAGATGCGCACATGGCTTGACCTTTGACCTCGTTTCCTATTGGTCAAACAGATTTTGCCTTGCCATTTGAAAGGGGTACAATATATCACGATGGGGTCAACTGTGTTACACTTCGACTAGGGTGGGGTATCCAAACATATAGCAACACCTTTGACCTTCCCTACATGTCAGATTAAAGTGGCATGTAATAATATTCAATATTTAAAAATCGATAAAAACTCAACCGTTTGACATACGATCGTGATTTCTTCATATACAATCACTAACAAAGGTCATCCCGAACACCACATATGTTTATAAAAAGGAGGGGAACAGCCATGTGTTCGTTTTCAACGAACACATTTCTAGTTTTTTATTCTTTTCCTTCTTCCATTTTTTTCAGACGCTATTTCGGGCACTTGCACATTGATGATTGACTTCAAACTTCACATGGACATTGGTCACTATGTGAAGTAGTGCACAGTACTAATTACGTCATGATGACGTCATCACGTGTCAGATTAAAGGGGCATGAAGTTTAATAAATTAAATATTCAAAAATCAATAACAAATCAACCGTTTGACCTACGATCTTGATTCCTTCGGCATATACGATGACTAACAAAGGTCTTTGAGATGCGCACACCCCTTGACCTTTGACCTCGTTTCCTATTGGTCTAACAGATTTTGCCTTGCCATTTGAAAGTGGTGCAAGATATTTGGACAAAGTCACTTGTGTTACACTTCGACTAGGGTGGGGTATCTAAAAAATATGTTGGTGACCTTTGACCTTGCTCACTTCCGGTCGAAACCGGAAGTGGCCCTTAGTTTGAAAGTGAAAGGAGGTATTGAGATGGGGTCAATGGTGTTATTACCAGAGGCCCTTAAGCTTTCCAAAAATATAAGTGATGACGTCATCGTACGAAATAGCGCCCTCTACCGACAAGATGATTACGTAATTAAATATTCAAAAATCAATAAAAAATCAACTGTTTGACCTACGATCTTGATTCCTGTGGCATATACGATCACTAACAAATGTCTTTAAGATGCGCACAGGGCTTGACCTTTGACCTCGTTTCCTATTGGTCAAACAGATTTTGCCTTGCCATTTGAAAGGGGTACAATATATCACGATGGGGTCAACTGTGTTACACTTCGACTAGGGTGGGGTATCCAAACATATAGCAACACCTTTGACCTTCCCTACATGTCAGATTAAAGTGGCATGTAATAATATTCAATATTTAAAAATCGATAAAAACTCAACCGTTTGACATACGATCGTGATTTCTTCATATACAATCACTAACAAAGGTCATCCCGAACACCACATATGTTTATAAAAAGGAGGGGAACAGCCATGTGTTCGTTTTCAACGAACACATTTCTAGTTTTTTATTCTTTTCCTTCTTCCATTTTTTTCAGACGCTATTTCGGACACTTGCACATTGATGATTGACTTCAAACTTCACATGGACATTGGTCACTATGTGAAGTTGTGCACAGTACTAATGACGTCATGATGACGTCATCACGTGTCAGATTAAAGGGGTATGAAGTTTAATAAATTAAATATTCAAAAATCAATAAAAAATCAACCGTTTGACCTACGATCTTGATTCCTTCGGCATATACGATGACTAACAAAGGTCTTTGAGATGCGCACACCCCTTGACCTTTGACCTCGTTTCCTATTGGTCAAACAGATTTTGCCTTGCCATTTGAAAGTGGTGCAAGATATTTGGACAAAGTCACTTGTGTTACACTTCGACTAGGGTGGGGTATCTAAAAAATATTTTTGTGACCTTTGACCTTGCTCACTTCCGGTCGAAACCGGAAGTGGCCCTTAGTTTGAAAGTGGTAGGAGGTATTGAGATGGGCTCAATGGTGTTATTATCAGAGGCCCTTAAGCTTTCCAAAAATATAAGTGATGACGTCATCGTACGAAATAGCGCCCTCTAGCGACAAGATGATTACGTAATGAAATATTGGAAAATCGATAAAAAATCAACCGTTTGACCTACGATCTTGATTCCTTCGGCATATACGATGACTAACAAAGGTCTTTGAGATGCGCACACCCCTTGACCTTTGACCTCGTTTCCTATTGGTCTAACATATTTTGCCTTGCCATTTGAAAGGGGTACAATATACCACGATGGGGTCAACTGTGTTACACTTCGACTAGGGTGGGGTATCCAAACATATAGCAACACCTTTGACTTTCCCTACATGTCAGATTAAAGGGGCATGTAATAATATTCAATATTTAAAAATAGATAAAAACTCAACCGTTTGACCTACGATCGTGATTTCTTCATAAACAATCACTAACAAAGGTCATCCCGAACACCACATATGTTTATAAAAAGGAGGGGAACAGCCATGTGTTCGTTTTCAACGAACACATTTCTAGTTTTGACTTGTAATCCATTTTGTAAAGCAAATAAATCCTGTGCTAAGCAAATTTTTGTGCTTAGCAGCGTCATGAAATTGGCCCTTGGAGTAATGTGTTTGATTGGCCATTATTGTTATTACTTCTTTCTAGTTCTGAAACCAAGGATTCCCATGAGGGGAAGATGATGAATTAGAAACGACCAGAGACACCGGGGAATCCCCTTGCTCTTCACGAAAACATACTAAATACCGGAAAACACTAAATACCGGAAAACATACTAAATACCGGGAAACACACTAAATACCGGAAAACATACTATATACCGGAAAACACCGGAAAACAAACTATACCGGAAAACACACTAAATACCGGAAAACACCAGAAAACACACTAAATACCGGAAAACACCTAAAAAACACTGGGTTGTTTTTCGCCTATATTTTCGGGTGTTTCTGGGTATGTTTTAGGGAGTTATTTGGGTGTTTTCAAATTTTTAATGTGTTTTCCAGTGTTTTCTTTTTGGTGTTTCCGTTTTCCCGGTATTTAGTATCTTTTCCAGTGTTTTCCGGTATATAGCACTACGGTTTTAAAATACACGTACCCCATACATTATCCTCAAAATTCATGTCATACAGTACACATGACGTCATACATGGTTATACTGCATATGGACATAATGGAGAACAAAGCTAAAAAATACCTGTTAAGTCAATGTATGTTTGGCTGTCCAGCGAGCTGAATGATGGGTCGAGTTTCAGGGGCTGACAGCATCTCTGACACACAAAACTGACTTGAGTGGTGGCCACCCCTGACCTCTGTGAATCTGAACTGTGGCTACTGTTAGACATCGCAGGGGCTATGCGTCACTGTCTGAAGTATAAAACAATTCAAAAACGTGAATTTATTTGAGTATTTTCTTCCCCAACAAATCATGTGATGACAATGGCATCTTTTCAGGTCTGAAGTGAAAAGTAAACAAAAACTGGAAAACTGAAAAGAATAAACCCTTTCACGGTTATCGACGCCATCTTGTTCATGGGGCACTTCGAACACGCGTTGCCGTGCGCGATCGTACCTAATGCACAGTGACCTAACAATGCATTCGTTTACGATCCGCGCACACACACAGCAACACGTGTTCGAGCTGCCCCGTGAACAACATGGCGTCGATAACCGTGAAAGGGTTTATTTAGCCCCTTTCTGTGGCCAAATTCTACGCAGGCTCCACATATACGGAGCATGCATATATTTGGCCACAGAATGGGGCTAGGCCTAAAATTAAAGAATTGAGTTATTTTCCCCACTCCAACTCCTTTCGGCTTTTTTGTCATCAAATATGCAAATTTTATGAATTCCGTTCACTGGTCGCCACCGACATGCCATGTGTTACTATAAGTGCATTCGTATATTGTTCAACCTAAACGAAAAAAATACCATCATTTTGAAGAAAAATATAAATCCTGTCATTTTGGTCAACTTCTCAATTCTTTCCATGTTCAATGTTGGGTTTTGGATCCGCCGGACTACTTTTGTGGGGGACAACAATTCTAGGACACCAATGCAATGAAAGCGAGTCGAAGAACGAGACTACCGAAAAAAGGAGATGAGCCTTACATACTCGCTTTATTTTGCAAATTTCTCATATCTCGGGAAAGCAATGAAGGGAAATCTTCAAATCTGGAGCATGGGATCACATTATTTAATATCGCTGACGATATTGATGAATCCTGCCTGCAAATAAAGCCTGCTCCCAGGCCTAGCGCGCAGACTGCTTCAGTGTGTGTGGCTTGTGCATCTCAAAAAAGAGGGCGCTCTTTCGGAAACACGGCTCCAGCTAGCTAGCTCTGACCGTACACCGTATCCGTAACCCGGACTCCGTATCGGGAAAATCCCCGTATCGCCCGTGGTCGGTCGTGGCCGTGACATCGACAGCACATACCGCGTAGTATATCGACCGTGCACGTGACCGTGGCACGGTGTGACATTGATTATTCTAGTTGTAGCCTAGGCCTTCATATGTTTTCGGTTGTTAGGATTCATTTCTTTTCTGCATTCGGTGTGTGGTGTGCAGCTAAACGACAAGTGAACTTTGTTTGTAAGTTGCATATTTCGTTCTTTTTCACCAGCATGTCAACATTTATGGTCAAGTTGACAAGAAAAAACCGACTAGGATCATGGAGCTATAAAAGGACTAATGTTGATTGCAATGGTTACTATGTGCTAAGCACCTGGGACTGGGAGTGAAGGTGGGTTTTTAAAAAAGTTGTCTGCAGACAACTTTTTTACCAATACAAATAAAATGCATGGATTTTCAGGTTTTCTGAATTAGGCCTTCTTCATCTAGGCCTATGCCTAGCTAAGATAATCTCAGCTCTTGCTTTATCATTTTTCATTGGGATGTGGTCTTTTCACGTGTATAGAGCTGAGAAGCATTAAGAACATGAACACGCCATCACAAAAACAGGACAAAACAAATGTGTCATTTTCTCACCGTGACACACTAATTCCCCCTAAAACTCACCCAAACCTTGTCAGGCAAAACCCCTACCCAGGTCCTTGAGGGAAATAACCAGCCACGATGATTATTTTGCCAACAATTCCAGCAAAACAAACCGGTATGCTCACAGCCTAACCGTTGTCATGTTGTGTTTAAAAAGTCTATCTGCCTAGTCTGTGTACAAAGGAATACCAATGCGCATTGGTTACCAGACTTGACCTTAACGTTAACTGGACGTTAAGGTCAAGTCTGGTAACCAATGCGCATTGGTATTCCTTTGTACACAGACTAGACACTTGGTTGTTTTTGAACAAGACAAAAACGGCTAGGCTGTGAGCATACCGGTTTGTTTTGCTGGAATTGTTGGCAAAATAATCATCGTGGCTGGTTATTTTCCTCAAGGACCTGCGTAGTGGTTATGCCTGGCAAGGTTTGGGTGAGTTTTAGGGGGAATTAGTGTGTCACGGTGAGAAAATGACACATTTGTTTTGCGATGGCGGGTTCATGTTCATAACTTCTCTCAGCTCTACTGCTAAAAGACCACATCCCAATGAAAAATGATAAAAAAAGAGCTGAGATTATCTTAGCTAGCCTATGCCTATGTGGCTGGATTTTTTCCTCGACATACATAGTATACATGTAGTACTGTATAGGCTTTTAATTACGGGTGGAAATTAAACGTCGACAGGAATCCTATTTCTCCCTTGTTGTACAGCAGCAAGAGCAATGGGTGACTACACACCAAGGCCATGTGTCTTCTGTGGGCCATCAGGATCCGGAAAAAGCACGCTCATTAGCAGGCTCATGAACGAATACAAGGACTATTTTGGATTTTCAGTCAGTCGTGAGTATACCTCTACATATTTGCAAAATGAGGCGTTTCCTCCAGTAATTTATTAACCCTAACTCCCTAGACTCAGAGTGTATGTAAAATCATATTGATTTTGGAGGATTGAGGAAGAGATGCCTTTTGAACAATTTCTTAAACCCTATGCAACTTTATATACTTCAGTGCTTCCCCAAGACACTTGGAAAAAAACCTTCATAGCCTAGTAGTACTAGTATAGTAGGTAGGCCTATGCGTAAAATTCAGTTGACCACTTTTTGGTGCACACAACTCGATGCTGCATCAACAATGACAGATGCATACACGTATTTTTGTCCTTCTGCAGACACAACACGCAAGCCCAGGCCTCGAGAAGAGGACGGAGTCCGTAAGTTACTGCACAGACACTACTTACAATAAGTTGCCGCACGCAGATTTTTATTGAGGGTATGCATTCCGCTTGAATGATTTGGCATATGACATACACACCTTGTCACAGGAATATATGTGAAAACAGTCATTTGAAAAAAAATATATAAAATTGACAACATACCAATAATATCCCTAACTTATTGTGAGTAGTGTACGGTACATTGCATTTAATCCCCTTGAAAAACTATAAATATCTGTCTGATTAAAGTTCCGATTCTCCTTTTCCAGCTGGTAGTGTATCTACCCAGTGTGCCATACAGAGAGATTGCAATTTCATTGAAAATACATTGAATAATTTGCTGTAAATGCCATGACTATGAGATGCATTAATTGCACAACTCTTAAAAACTGTGTACCTCATTCAATGTCACTTTCTGAGCGAGACTACTTTGTAGGTGCGCCCAGCCCACGCCTTATTGTTATTTCTCATTGACCAGTCATCTGTACTACCGGTAGTTTGTTATTTGGCAAGGCAGTCATGTGGTGATTTAACTTCCATGACTGTATGTGTTTGTAAGGTAATTTAACTATGAACTGCAACAAAAATAGTCTTTTGTGCAAATTCATGACTGGCCTTGACAAAGCAATTGATATTATTGCTGCTTATGATCTGATGAGAGTTTAGCTGTGCCAATATACATGCACACATGTCTGGACATATGCAAACAAACCTGTTTTTGAAGTTACATTCAAAATATTTTACATTGTCAAGTTAAATTTATTCAAATTTTATTTATTAATTAGCACCTAATAAATTTAAATGATGAGATTTTTCCAAAAATGGATTTCGTTTTAACCTAACATTCATATAAAATACCTTTCAAAAATATTATCCTAGGGAAGAAAACAGGAAAATTTGCAATCCCCAAATTGGATGTGAAAGCAAAAAAGTTGGTGTAATTACTGCACTGCTTACAGTAACCGGATAAATTAGTTTACTAAACTTCGGTGGATTTTTGACGATATCCCTGGAAATATACGGATTGAAAGTGCAAAGTTTTATAGAAAAATATGACACATGATATGGTATCAAAATCTCAATACCCATGGGGGGTGGGGGTTGCGAGGGCTCAAAAATGTAATCTGGTCACGCTCCATTAAGTTAAAGGCCCTATGTATCATTTGCAAGATAAAACTTTTTACAGATTCGTGGAATAAGAGTGTAACATATCTACGGAAGAATGTTGGTAAACTAGTCTCAAGAAATTTTAGCTACTTAGATGCATCAATTTTTCAGAAAACCTTGAAAATCTATATGGATTTTGTGTACAAGTGAATGGTAAAAAGTCCAGTGCACGGGACCTTCGGTTGTCAATTTTCAGCATGAAATACCATTTTGGACGGAAATAAATTCTTGTGGTGTTTGTTACCATTGCTATCAACACTTTGAGTAAGGTTTTTCTTGTCAACTCATGAAAAACAAAATTGGATCATTGCAAATGATACAATGGGCCTTTAAGGTATAAAAAATCAAATGCATGTCAGGGAAAAATATGCATTGGTACCTTTAAAGGTGGATTCACATGTAAATTTGACTCGTGCGTTGCCTCAAGAAAATGTGGCATGGATGGAATATGGTGTTAATCGACGCACTGAAATCCACAGAATTACAAAAAAGGGCTTTCTGCTCAAATTGGTTCTGTGGTTTCAGTTTGTCGTTTCACACCAAATTCCATCCACGCTGCATTTCCTCAAGGTGACACGTGACAAATTTAAGCATATTAAATTTGTGAAAAAAATTCAGTGTGACTGTGAATCCAGTCTAAGATATCAACACACCAGCTTTACAGAACATGTATTGTACGTTATAGTGTCCATTTCTTTAATGTATATATAGACTACCACTACACAACTCGGGAATGGATGCAAGATGCAATCAAAAGAGGTGAATTCATTGAATCTGCAGAGTTCTCTGGGAATCTTTATGGGACAAGGTATGAGGAATATAATCTTGATATTTCTTTCAAAATTTACAATTGTGATGTACGCTTTCATGGACTTGGATAAAATTTATAAGCCTTTTCGCAAGTTCAACTATGTGCAAATCGCGTCGTGGTTTATGAGGATTAACATAGCAGACAAATTTTCACAAGTCAAATATTACATATTTGATGAGCTGCTGCGCCTATGAAACCTATCTATGTCAGGTGGCCCATCTCATACGTATCTGCCCACGCTGCCAGATGGCCAGGCCATCATTGTGAATTTTATATAAAGTCTCTTTTCTCTGGGCACCAATCATGCTTTTATATACACATAATTCATAATACATGTAGCTCTAGTGTGACATCAGTTTCCTGGGTAATTGTGTATGGTAATCTGAAATGTCCAATGCTAAAGAGTAGACCCAGTAACCTTGGCAACACACAAAGGGTGACATTTTCTCTATCAGTAATCTATTGACTGATGTTTGCCACAAAATGGCTAAATGTGCAAGAACACTAGTGCATATTTCTAAACCGATGCAGTTAACATTTCTACCATACAAAATAAGTGGTTAATTATTTTCAAATTAGTTTTTAAAAAGCCTGTATACCAGATGTAGAATGTTAAGTCACATTGAAGTTATAACTCGACTATTGACCGTTTGTATTAATTTTAAGCTTTTGTGGTTAATTACGGGACATTATTTTGACGATCTTATTTTACAACGACCATCCAAAAATTATTGTCAAGGATGCTGTATCACTAAATTACGTAAACAGTAGGCCGGTGTGTACCTTCTCAGCTCCCTGGGGAGTATACAGTTCCGTGTTGCATTATGCGCACAGGGACTAATCAAATACACATCAGCTTTCACTACCCTCACAGGTACCCATTTCCTCCTGGGTGGAGAGAGGCAAAGTGCCTTGCCCAAGAGCATACGCACCATGGACAAGCCGGGATGGGATTCGAACCCACGACCTGTGGTTTTACCACAGTCTTGGATTCAACACGCTACACCACTCGGCCATGGTACCCCACAACCTTTAAAAATATTTATGTACAAACTTGCAATGCACAAAGTCCTTATAATTCTGTATCAGTGCAGTTTCCACGTATTAATTACATTATTTGTTAGATCAGATAAAGAACCTTTTAAGTATCTTTTGTCCTTTATGGTAAAAGCTATGTGCCTTTGATCAGCATAAAACCAATCTTATTATAACCCAAGGACTCATTGTAGTTTTCACATAAAATGAGATTGCTTGAAATTTGTGAAATGCTTTTAATACACAGAAAGAGCCAATAACTGCATCAGCTATTACAAGGGCCTTTTCATTACGTCAAGGCTTTCACCGGCTGGATGTATTTTTAGAGACAAAACGGAAGTTCAATGTAATGCCCAGTGTGTGCTTAACAAAGGAAAGTCATTGGGAATTGGCAGCTGGTGAGAAAGAAAATTAATTTTTAACCTTGGAGAATGTTCATTCTTTTTCTTTGATAGTAAAAAGGCAGTGCAAGACGTGCTGAACAAAAACAAGATATGCATCTTAGACATTGAAACCCAGGGAGTGATGCAGATTCAGAAGACAGATTTTAAACCAATTTATATTTTCATCAAACCACCAAGCATGAAAGTACTGGTGAGTATTAGAAAGACAAAAATGCAGTCTGGTCAGACATGTCTAAAATGTATGCACATTATTTTGTTTCTTCAATTTGAGCTGTCAAAGCAAAATGAGGAATGTCGAAAGGACAGAAATTATGCAATTTGTCCCTGAAGTGTAGCATGTGTTACCAAAAAATGAAAGTGAAAATCTACAATGTATTTTCTGGATTTTTATGGACAGCTCATCACTGTACAAGGAATCAAATATTTACCCTAACATGTTTATTTTTGCAAAAAATGTCCATTTCACTTTCAGTGAATGCTACTTGCCGTCCAAACTGTACAAAATTGCAGTGCACAGTGTGCTTTCATTTTCAAGAAAAGTTGAATTTGTGTGAATTTTTAGCTATTGTCGACCAACCATCGTGACAAACATTTGACTCTAAAAAGTACAATTTAAGCCAAAAAATAGAAAATTTACAATTATAACTAAAATTAACTGTCATATTTTCTGAAAATGATTAGAACATATCTATCATAGTTTCATGTAATAAAAACTTATTTCATGCATTAATCTGTAGGAAGAAAGGCTTAGGAATCGAAAGACGGATACAGAAGAGGCCATTCAGAAGAGGCTAGAAACAGCAAGAAATGAAATGGAGTTTAGTGAGTATGGGAGAAGCAGGGACTTGCAGCTGGGCGGGGCTTGCTAGTGGGTGGGGGCTTATAGATGCATGGGGGGGGGGGGGGGGGGCTTTAGGTGCTTGCTTTAAGGTACCCTCTGCATTGATGTCGAAATATGGCAGGGGGCTGGGCTTGCCAGGCACCTTGCAAGGGATGGGGCCTGTCTAGGTAGGTTTGCTGTGGCAAGAACTGAGCAAATTTTGGCTCATTGTTTGCAGTGGTTGTGAATTAATGCATGCCTGTGTTCGTAAGAATATGCTGCCAAGAGTTTGTAGAGTGGTACATGTAGTTCCTCAAAATGAAGAGATGAAAACAAACGAAAAACGATTCCCAAAACCCAAGGACTATAGTACAAAAAGACACATTTTACAAAAAGACACATTTTAAAGGAATACTTCAAAATCATTCTATTTTACTTTTGGAAAAAAACTTAGATATACAAATTTAACATAGTTCTTGACACGGTGCCAAGATACTCTTATCTCCAGGCAAACAAACTCTTGGTGGCCGATTCTTTTAAGAACCACACAAATTCCTTAGGTTGAATTGAGGCTTAAGCTTGGCTTTAATAAGACTTGCTGTGAATCATTTTTATTCAAAGAATTTACTGATTTTGAGAGATCACTTTCCACCTCTCTCAGTAAGATATTTATATTTAACCTGTGCTGAAATTTGTACGGTCGCAAATAATTTTTGTTTTTAGTGCAAACATGGTTTTCTTTTGGTATACTAACAACTTAACATCATACAGTGTGTAGGTTTGAGCAAAGAGCATTGTTAACACTTGCTATAGTTAACCCTCTCACATGCATCTGTACCTGTACCTCCATGTGCCATATTCTGTAGACAAAGCAGTGGTTTATATTAATTGGTGATGATATTAATTTAACCAGTAAACAGTTTTAGTTACTGACTACCAAAGCTGATTAGTGGAATTTATGATTACGTCCGAAAAATATTTCTGGTTGTGGTCGCAAAAACAGAGCCAAGTTGCAACAACTCGTGGCAGAACGCCAGAAAAATATACATGTACTTAAACCTTTAACCACTTGATGCCGGAGGACGTGTAAACACGCCAACATTTCTTCATCGGTGTAGCGGAGGACTAGTAAACACGTTTAGGAGAAACTCGTTTGTTACTGCTTTTGACGTCTACAATCGTGGGAAATGGCCAAAAAAGTTTATAACAAAGCGACATTGTGGTGTACAATGACGGTGCATCGACATATATATCAACAATACTTAACTGCACAGGTTATTGAGTTTATTTGTTTTCTGCCCTCCACGTTTCAACTAAAAATAAACCTGCGCTTACGTACAGCAATGTTTGAAATAATCCCGGCGTTAACTGGTTAACCGTCAATTGTACAAATTTGTATCTTAACGCTATGCGTTAGGAAAAAAAATTAAAATTAAAGTGATTCCCTTCATTTCCTTCACATATGCATACGTACACCAGTCGGTCAACAGCAGGGTACCGGCCACACCATTGTGAACGATGATGTGGACTTGGCCTACACGGGGCTTGAAGCAGCCCTCCGGGCAGAAATACAGAGACTGAAAGATGCACAAGATGGTCTGAAAACCTAGCAATTTGTCATTCTTTTAGGTACGTCTTTAGTGCCACAATTTCAATATCACTCTGTTTCTAAACATTAGGGACTATCACAAGATGTGTTCATCTAGACAAAACCAGTGAAACTACTGCATTGGGTTTCTGGCATATTCTTTACCATTGAGTGATTGCATGCAGTTTTTAGTTTCTCCACCAGTTTGTTCACATTTGCACCCTCATTTTGTTTGCACGCTAATACCACATAGGTCATTTTCATGGTACAAGTACCACATGTAATGTCATTTTATGCCTTTATAATGACCCAGCGAGCTAAACATCCTATGTAACTCCTAACGTATAACGTTAGTTACTGTGAAATTGCCCAAAACAAATTTCATTTAACTGATTTGTAGTATGGTTTGGATTGTGATAATTTGTGCATTTCACAATGCAGGCACCACCAAGAATTTGACGTTGAAAGACTATTTTTTGTTGTGTATCGTGGGAAAAAGGTAGACACATATCTGGACATACATGTTGCACAAAAAAGGCTTTAAAAACGTATGTGATAAAGCTCTAAATCAGCTATTTGTTTTAAAATAGAAAACACCCCTTTATTTGACAAACTCTTGGTGGTGCATGTACATATTGTGAAATGCCCGAACAAGTCTTACATGAATTTTTTTCATCATTTGCATTTAATTCACATTGTGTTTTTGCTGTGTCTCACAATTATTACACATCCTTAGTATTTTTCCCTAATCTGGAAGCCCCTGAATTAATGCTTGATCAATATTCAAATATATTCTGGGATTTGAATATTTCGAGATGCAGTTTACATGGAGATAATACTTTTTATAGTTTTGCTCATGATCTTGGTCTAACAGTTGGCTCCAATTGTAGTTGAGTAGAAGTATTCACAAGTAGTATTTATATGTATATCTTACAAATAACCATTTCATGTTCGTGAATGATTCATGATTTTTGTCATTCTTTTCATCTATAGTTCAGCAGCAAACGGAATCAACCAACTCGCACATCGTGGTAAATGATAACGCAGACATTGCCTTTGAGAAACTTCGGGGAATTCTCAGCAGGCCCATCTCAACACTTAAGGATCTCAAGTACAAAACCAAAACACTTATTGATTCTGACCCTTGAGATAATGTACACAATGCGCATGTGTTTAATAATATATAATTTACAGAAATTGCTTTTTCAAAGAAAATTCTTAAGATCTAAAGCCTCCTCAAGTAGGACTCTAACCCACAACCTCCTGCATAATAGGTAGACATCTTAACCACTCGAGCACCAAGCTTTCTGGTGCTAAATGGGCACATTACACCCATTTAATAACACCGTACTGATCGACGAAATAATTACCTTATTTCAAAAATGAGTTTATTGGTAATTTGTTCCCCTCAATGAAGAACCTTTTCAAGTCTTTCAGTTCATCACAAGTCTTTCCTCGATGAAGTCTTGAGTCGAGTCTCAAAATATTGAGACTCAATTGCAACTTGAGTCAGTTTTAAAGGCGCAATGCGCGCGGGCCAAATTCGTGCCACGAAATACGCAGCTCCCTAGCAAAGGCACGGAGCTGTGTATTTCGTGCAACGGATTTGGCGCGTGCGCATTGCTGACGAGCCTGTGCCTTTTAAACAAAATAAAGTGTACTAGAATACATTTATTTGGTAAGTGCGGACATTCAAATAATTGACGAATAAACAAAAAAAAAATACCATTTTGCCTAGTTGATTTACATGCATGAAATCATGTAACTACATAATGGGTGGCCAATTAAAAAAATAAACCAGTAGGTTTTTAAATTAAAAACAAAAAGGGAAAGGATGTGAACAGGGATTTTATTTTACTTGTTCCAGCAGCTTGCAAGTTAATATCTTTGACTTATTTGTACTGGAATAAAATATAAAGGCCCCACTGTATGAATGAATGCATTACATGGCACCACTTAACTTCTGTTTTTATTGAGAAATGTCACTGCACTTTCACAGTGCAGTGACATTTCTATTCTACCTTACTTTATATTTCATTAGCCTTTTAGAAGTATGGCGGAACAAAAGGAGAGGGCGCAATTTCATTTGGGTATGAATTTTTTTATCAATTGTATTTCTTTCCAAAAACTTGATTTACATGTTGTAATTATAATACATAGACAGAATTATAAATAAAATTAATAAGTGTAAAGTGAAAAACTGAGTTATTTTGCATTTTAGTCGATTTTATACCCACTGCAAAGTGCGCCCTCCTATTGTGTCCGCCATACTTCAAAAAGGCTAATTGATTTGCATTTTGATTATAGAAATAAATAAAAGAGTATATAATGATAATTTTAATGTATACGTACTTATTTGTATCCTAAAGGTGTGATAAAATTATATGATTGCAATTGTACCATGCTACATTATGATTAATTAATGTTTTTGTGTCACTTTTTTGGGTGTTGGAGTGCTTTTGTTTTTAATAGAAGTCAGCTGATAGTTTGAAATAAATTTGTTTTGTCTACAGAATATAATTTTACAGTAGACATGTTCAGATAGGCCGTTCCTTAGAAGGCTCAGTGTATCTTATTTAAAGTTATGCGACGTCACCTGCATCATGATTTTGAGCGTATTTTTTTTGTGACGCGCATCGGTTGCGCTGTATTTCAAGCAATACGCGTGCGCACTTTATGGCGTTTAATACGCAGTAGCATTTTTTCCTACGAAGATGGTGTCTGTGAACGTGATCAATAGGCGCACAAAGTACTTAAACATACATGTACCTGAGGATTAGGAACTCCGATGCAAGGGGTCATTTCTGCAATGTTAGTTGAACCTGAATGGAGCTGCGTATTTCGTGGCGCGCATTGCTGACGAGCCTGTGCCTTTAAGTTTCATTAACATTGATTACGAGACTAATGCAACAGAATTAAAGAAATGAAAATGCAGTCATAAAAGTTTCATTAGAATTGATTTTAATTGGACAGTTTTATGAAAATAGTGCCATATCAGTGGCGTCACAGTTATAAAAATTAATTGTGACTAGCTTTGAAAATGATGCCTCGTCTGCAAATTCAAATACTGATATACATGTATGGGACTCTACATCTGAATGTAAAAAAACCAAAAACGTTTTTGAACAAATATTTAAATTTAAAACTTTATTTTTGCATTGTGATGTGACCTTACAAATAGCCTTGTGTCTCACATGACTAACATCTAATGTACTGACGGACTTCCCTTCACATGCGCACTTAAGTATCCAGATGACCAGACTAAATCTGCATTGCTATGTAATGTGACCAGTTGTGGCGACGCCGCTGGTGACCAGGATCAAATTTGATAAAACCAAAACCTAAAATGTTCTGCTGTAGCAGCATAATGGTTAGTCTTCAAATATAAACAGAATGTAAAGAAATGGCACTATGTCTGAATTATATCTATATTTTGGTTTTACAATAACCAAGGCATGATCCATTGCAAAGAGACAAAAAAACGTTTCAGTAAGGTAATTTGAAATGTTAAAGCTTTTAATATCCAAATGGTATTTTGCACTCATAAGTTTTTTACACAGTGCAAAGTACACTTTTGCCGTAACTAAACTATTCAGGATTAAAGGCACAGGCTCGTCACCAATGCGCACGCGCCTAAATCCGTGCAACGAAATACGCAGCTCCATATGCCTTTGCTATGGAGCTGCGTATTTCGTGGCACGAATTTGGCACGAGCGTTGCTGACAAGCCTGTGCCTTTAAGGGCCCATTGTATCATTTGCAATGACCCAATTTTGTTATTCATGAGTTGACAAGAAAAACCAATGGTAACAAACGCCACATGAATTATTTTACGTCCAAAGGTGGTTTACCATTCACTTATACACAAAATCCATATATAGATTTTCAAGGTTTTCTGAAGCATTGATGCATCCAAGTAGCTAAAATTCCTTCAGGCTAGTTTACCAACATTCTTCGTTAGATATGTTACACTCTTATTCCACGAATCTGTAAAAAGTTTTATCTTGCAAATGATACATAGGGCCTTCAAAGACCCATTCACCTCTGCACGGTTGCGTTCAAAATTAGGCTTTCCTGGCATACGTCATAGCAATGTAAATGTCACAGCAACCGACATGGTAATGACGCGAGGGAGTAATTGTTTATGCAAGGAGAGCCTCGCCGTTTTGTCAATATGGCGGTTCCGTGCAAGTGGTGAATTGTATCACTTGCAATGACCCATATTTTTACTTTATGAGTTGACCAAAAAAAACCAAAAAAACACTTTGATAAAAGTGTTGAAAGCAATGGCAACAAACGCCAAATGAATTAATTTCTGTTTGGGATGATACTTTCTGTAAGAAATTACAATTGTAGGCATTTGCGCACACATTTCTCAGCATTCACCTAACACAAAAACTAGGTTTTCTTACACTGTAGCATCTACATAATTGAAATTTGTACAGGCTAGTTAACCAACATTCTTCTTGCATGGACATGTATGATCACTAAAGTTCATCTGCAAATGATACAATATGCCTTAATAGTTAAGTTTGTAAAAATTTGCCATTTTGCCACAACAGTGACTAACAGCTGGGACCCTGAAGAATTCTTTGACGTTTAACCAAAGTATCAAAACATTTAACTCTGGAAAGACCAGGGATGTGATTTTTCAGGTTTTTTCCTGAAATCAGGTTTTTTTAGCCAAAAAACATGAGCCGTGTGAATTGTACGCCGTAATGGCTTCACGCTGCGCGCTCGCAATTTCAGGTTTTTTTTCAAACATCCCTGAAAGACTCAACTACAGATTCTCAAGTTGTTTTTCAGACAGGTTCAGGAAGCACCTAATGTTAAAAGCCGTCGGATGCGTCGCACGAGGACCGAGATGAACGTATAGCGGGACTGCCCCTGGCTGAACTGACTCTCGATGTCCCTAGTTCTCTTCAGAAGTGTCTCACTAAGGCAGCTGGTCGCATCCACTTTCAGCTAAAAAGATTTGATAAAAAAAAAAGTTTGAGCCAAGCAAACTTTGGTGATTCAAAAATTTCTCCAATTGTTTCTAATTCTAGCTACTGCATATGGTTAAATAAACGATTGTTTTAAAATATGAATTGTTGATTAGACGTGAACTTGTGGATAACAGGGCACTGATCGACTAATCAGTTTAGAATTGCTTTCAAGTCTGTTCTGCTTCAGTGATTTCTTCCAGATCCCCTGTGCTGCTCTTGAAATAAGCCCAGACGGATTTGAGTTTGGTAAGGAACTGTCGCGGAGTAGTTTGGGTCGCTGACTCGCGACATTGGAATGAAAACTTGGTGTTGTGAGTTACCCGATCGTACTACCGGTACCTGTGCCCTCGGGCAAGGCACTTTATTATAAGTGCTTCATCCTTTGGAAGGGATGTAAAGCTATAGTCCAGTATGTAACGTATTTAAAAGATTCCCAGAGCATTCTTTCGTTAAGTGTCAGGGAATTCTCCAGTGTCTCTGGCCGTCGGCTACCAATGGCGCCACCCACCTACATGTATGTATCTCTATGTTTAGGTTGAAGACACTTGTAAGCTTTATGCAGTCGCAAGAATTTAGACAAAAAATCCCTTTCAACAAATGTACACATGTGATCGAAGGGGATATACCCATGAAAAATCAAGATCATGTGACTAAAAGTTATATTGCCATTGATTACAAGTTTTTAGTTGATTGATTAATTGATTGATCGATCGATTATATATTTGCCTGTTTGATATCATCCTCTGTGATGCCCAAAAGCACTGGGCTAATGGGTATATGAGTGGCATTGTCACCTCCTTCGGGATGGAAAAATCTGTAAGGATCTGCAATAAACAAAACCAAAATGTTTCAATACCACTGACGTTTTAAACGAAATAAAAACCTGCATGTTGAAGAACTTTTAGAAAAAACCCAACAAGTTAGGAAATAAGTTTTTCCTCACCGGCTAAATTCCTTGGGGGCTGTTTCGGCAGGGCAAATTTATGTAGCAGACTGTCTTTGGACGTTTGGCAATAGATGAGGTAAAACTCTAGGTGGCGCCAAACAAGAAACATGCTACATTCTATCATATCTGCAAGAGATGCTAGTTAAGAATTGTACACATTTTGACACCCTGGTCGCCAATATTCATGTTATTTTTAAACACACCATATGACTTGCAATAAACTAGCAATGAATTGACATCACAAATTTTATGAATCCGAATGCTTTTCAAGTTTGCATTTGAGATGAATGTTGCTTTCACTCTGATGGTTTTATCTGATTTGTTTTAAAAGAAATTAAAAAAGATACAGTAGAGCAGTGCTAGCTCATCAGCCTTCTGACGGACAATGTCGGCAAGCTTCCGAGTTGCAAGTTGCAAGCGTTGGCTGGATAATAATTTCTCCGTGCTTGGTCCCGATATTGTCTGCATTAGCTGATCAATAAAGAGCAATTCAGCAAATAATCACATCTACGGCTCAAAATTTAACAAAATTAATGCAATATTTTTGGTGTGGTGTGTAATTAACACAAAAAAACGAAAAAAGATACATGTATGGGGTGATAACATTTTAAAAATGTGGTAATCTTTGGAATTTGAACCCGGGACCTCAGACCCTCTGGGCAGATGCTCTACCAGCTGAGCTACGAGGTGCAGTAGTATACTCCCTCAGATCTTCCTTAAGAATCCAATGTTTCTCTCGGTGCTACATAGACGCATATCTGTACAGTGTACCAGAGGTTTCAGGTTCGAATCCCGATGAGGGCTGTATAACTTTTCTCTCAACTGAAACTTGGAAATTGTTAACCAAATATGATTGAAATATGGGATGAGAGAAATATGGTCCTTATCGGGATTCAAACCCGAGACATCTGCCACACTGGACAGATGCTATACCAGCTGAGCTACACATAATGAAGTGGCATTACTCCTCTTTTTTATGACAGAACATCAAATTCTGCAATAAACTGTAAAAGCTTAATGTATAAATTCAGCTGCAATGTTAATAGATTCAGATAACTTTGTTTAATTAAATTAAATTAAAATTTAAGAAAATGGGGCATGGAGGAAATTTAGGGTGAAACAACATACCGAAAATTACCGAATAAAAAATTGCTCAAATTGATTCTGTGTTTTTCAGTGTATTGTTTCGCACCAAATTCGCCGCTTTTTTTGCAAAATGCGAAAATCTTTACAATCTCATATGCCGTTTACCTCTTTCAACTCTTCAGCGGACAAATCAGCAACATTCTTCAGTTTGTGTAGATGCTGCTGGTGACTGTCTATGGTCGCTGTGAACTCGCTCGCTGCCTGGCGTAAATAACGTACAACGATGCCCAGGCTGGGAGGTTTGGTCAGATCCAATGAGGATAGCTGCACAACTGGTCAAGAAAAAAATGTGGAGAAATTTAGTCATGGCAATAATTGGTTTGCTGCACACAAAGAAACAGCAGTACGAGTCAAGACAGTGAGTTTCTACTGTAGCGTCTCGACTCAAGTCCAAATCTTCAACTGGGAATCTTGCTTGCAGGACCAGGGGCCAATTTCACAAAGCGCTAAGACGCGTCTTAGGAAGGGTCACTCTTCTCAACTTGGGATGTTAGTATGGGAATTAGGACGCATTGAACTCGTCTTAACCTTTGTGAAATCGATCCCAGGTTATTAACACCGGCTGCATTGACATTGCTTGTGCATGACCGAATGGTTTGGGTGATTTACTTGCAAAACTCAAGTGAAAACTTGGTGTTGCTGTTTTGCTGCATATTTGCAGCAATTTGTTTTTTTCCTGAAAACTCAAAAGTTGGAGGTGCACCTTATACATTGATATCTGTAAGTCATTGGTAACGTTTACTTAACAAGTTTTAAGAAAACTGCTAGTGAAAGCACTTTGATTAATTCAGCCCAATAGCTATGTCCAAGCACACGCATGCTTAATAAGAACATCTCAAACCATGAAATTAACTCTACATTTCTGCTACTGCATGCCTTTTCAGCTAATGCTTAAGCAGTGAAATTTGGCCCCGATTAAACCAAACACATGTCACACCTTGCAATCTATGATAGTCCCTTGCTGTGGCTTCCTGAAGATTTGGTGTGAACAGGATCTGACTATCTTTGGCCGTAGAACCTGAAAGAAATTAAACAACAGTAAAATAGAATTAGGTTCACATGAAATACAATAAATCATTAAGTTTTAAATGCCTGATTAACATAGGCCTATCGAGTCCTACAAAATAACGTAAGCTTCATATTATATAATAATAAAAATATTGGATGTCTGTTCGAGAGACATTCATGACGCATGCAGTATATTCGTATATGTATCACCCTTAAAATCATAAAACTTGGATGTTTTGCTTCTGATGCTTGCAAATCTTGCACACCAGCTTTTACATCCTACCTGATTGGATGACAACATTCTTGCAGTAACCAATCAGATTCCTGGATATCTGAAGCAGTACTTGGCGGATGGAATCTTTCTGAGCCACAGTGCTGGGTGGGGATTCCATTCCCTCGGATGGTGCATCTAGTTTCTTGAGTTCTCGGAGCCAGTGGTCTAGGGAACAGAATCGGGGTACCAGGGCAAGAATTTGACGATGGATGCGACTTAGGTGGGTCCTGAGGGGGACATGGTTTGAGGCGGTTGGCTCAGAGGGTGTGTCGTAGTACCAAACTGTAAGAATAGAAAAAATGTCACATTTAACGAAGAGAAAACAAGTACAGGAGGAGAGATTTTTTTCAAATTGATAAAATAAAATAAAAAGCTGACTTACCGTCTGCAGTGACTGTGCAAATAACACTGGTTGTCAGTGCAAGTTCCTGGAGAGATTCCAAATGGAGTTCTGCATGCTGCTCTCTCAAAATGGCAGTGAAGATGTCAGAATGTGACACCACAAAATGCAGAACCTGTAAGCAAGCAAGACAGAAGATCGGGACTCATTTAGTACTTTATTTTTATTTATTTATATACCACATCCAACAGCGGAGGGACCGCCAATTACAGGAATGGGAGCAAGTGTGGTTGAGTGCCTTGCTCAAGGGCACAGGTGCCACAACCCGTCACGGCCAGGAATCGAACCTACATTCTAGTACTAGCACAGGAACTTAAGTTCGACGCACTAGACCGCTCGGCCATAACACAACTGCAACATTAAGAGCATATTTTTGAGTGGAAGATCTCAAATTAGTTCTCTTTCTTAAAGAATTCCTCGAAACATGACAATTTATCCTAAGGATTAGGTTTTCTGCCCTAAATTGGGACAATTTCCCAAGTTGCAAGCACGGATGCATTTTAGGCTTGGGTGATACAAACATTTTTGGAATTGATTTAGACTCCACTTTAATAACAAGTTGGTGCGATTTTAAACAGCAATTTCTTTTTTTTAAATAGAGTAACAGACAACAAAAGATGGCAGACATTTGTCCACTTGCAGGTGTTGAAAATGCAGAAGAAGAAAGAAAAAAACAAAAAAAAAACAAATGTGGTTCACTGCACATAAAGAATTTCACATTTTTGATATTTAGTCACCTAGGAGGTTAAAAGAATGACTGCCTTACCTGGTTGGCTGCTTCCTTGTGTCGACTCCCTAGTGAAGTGAGAAAAGCCAGGCAAAGTCGGAGCACTGGGAACAACAGCTGGCGGTAGCGCTGCATGATGCTGGGGACAAACGATTCTACCTCCACGGGCTCCAACCCAGTTGCTCCTGCAACCTGACGCCTGCTACGAAAGGTTATTTTATGATTGGGAAAACTGTTAAAATGGCATTATCTCCATGTGTTATTGAGAATGTTATGATAAAAAGTCAACCTGTGTGTAAGTCATCTTAGTCCCTCAGAAAACAATGAAAAACTGTGTCCATGCTTTTAAGAAACTGTGTCCATGCTTTCAAGAAATTGTGCAAAGCCAACGTCCTATGGTTCCGTGTTATACTTTGAATAAACGCGACTTGTGTATCAAGTAGGGAACTACAATGACAAAAGGGCAAATTTAATTGTCAGAGACTGTCAAAGACTTTCGCGGTGTAAAGAGTTGTCACTTTTGGACTAACTTTCAAAACCTGTTTATCCAACTTGAGAATCCTGTTTGACCAGGTCTCAGTGGCTAGTTGACACTTGCGAAACCCCCCAGTACGTAAATGTACAGTTTAAGACTGTCAACTCACACCATCATTTCCTTATTACAAGTAAAACAACTGTGTCTTCACAAAAAAGATAACTTGGCGATTTACGTATCGGAAGCTCTGAAAGCTCACCTGTGTGCGCTGTGTTCAGGTCGAAGGTCCAGGAATCGACACAATGACAGCCTTCCCATTAGGCCTGAATGAAGGAGTGTTTCAGCACCGACGGGATACAGTGCAATCTTCTTCAACAAGGACTGGGGAAGGAAAAAAAGGTCTCTAGTTATAAGCAATATACACTACTCACAATACGTTAGGGATATTGTGGGGTGTACACGGATAGTTTATTGAGGTTATGCATTCCGCTTGAATGATTTTGTATATGATAAAACAATTGTGTCTGCATGACAGACACACCTTGTAACAAGAATAGGTGAAAACAGTCATTGAAAAAAAATTCAAAATTGAACCGCACCAATATCCCTAACTTATTGTCAGTAGTGCAGATACCAGTCATTTAACCTTTTGCATGCCAAGTTATTCAAAAATTAATATAAGTTAATGTACAGACACAATACCAGGGAGACAAAAAAACGTTAACAACATTTGTATACCAAACAAAACAAAATGCACATTTTCGAACAAGTTTAATCAAAATTTCATAATTTCTTTTCTAATTAAGTTGACATTGAAATATTCATGTAACAGTTTGTTACGCATGACTGCATAAAGCTTGAGGGTGCTGAAAATTCCCACTCTCAGATTTATTTTTTTTTCAATCAAAAAGTTGACAAATTTGTATTTCTTTTGTTGCTTGGTAAACATGTAGTTACAAACACTGAAAAAAGTGCACTAATTTTGATAGTGAGATTTAAACTCCGTCTGACCATTTGCGACTCAAAGATGAACAGCGCTCTCAGGGGTTCCGGAGCAGGTTGCAGACTTTCCTGGAGTGCCTCGTCTTCTTGGGCGAGGCTCTCCACGAGGTGGCGTAGGTAGCCCTTGGATGAGAGGAACGAAAGCCAGTCGCCTCGTTTGTCCATTCCGATGATGGTGTCAATGACTGATAAGGCTAGCATCTACATAAAACAAAAATTATGAAAATGTTACAATCCTAATTGTGTTAACTCTATATGTGGCCACTGCCTGGAATCCATTGCAATTACTTTTAAAGTTTTTTATTAAGAAATCTGAATGTTTCCTGTCTTAAATAAAAAACATTTGACAATTCCGATTAAAGCCCCAATACATCATTTGCAGTGACCCAAAATGTTACTTCATGAGTTGACAAGAAAAACCCAACAAAGTGTTGGCAGGAATGGTAACAAACACCACATGATTTTTCTGGTGTAAAATGGTACCTTTGTGGGATAAATTGTCAACTGAAGGTGACTTTAAAAAAAAAACAATTGTTAGCACACAACGTTTTTACCATTCATTCAACACAAAAACCATGCATGGATTTTTATAGTTTTCTGAAGTATTACTTCATCTATGTGGTTGAATTTTTTAAAATGCACTTTATCAATATTTTTCTTTAGTTGTGTGATGCTGCTGTTCCCGTTATTAAAAGTTTTCCAATTTTGTAATACGTCTTTAAACCAGAACAGTCGGCAAGAATGTAAGATGTCCCCAAGACACACTTACTCGTCCTACTCCGTGTCCGTCACTAGCATCGCGACACACCAGCTCCATTAATCCGTGTCCATACTCCTGCATAGTAACCAGGTTAGCTGCAGTGATGGTCTCGTACTCATCTAGCAGGGCCGAGTTGAGTAGGGCTTGAGCGTCCTGGAGCGTGGGGATCTCGCGAGGTTTCTGTGGGATGTGGAGGTAGTTGAGAAGGGCTCCGTAGAGATTGGCCCTGGTACGCTGCTGGCTGCCTCCTGGGAGTAAAGGGGATTTAATGCCATAAATAAATATTACATCATTTGCAATGACCGGAAATTTTACTTCGTGAATGATTCTGCTTGAGATATCATTTCATAAGGAAATGATAATTTAAGTCCCATTTAAAAAGAAAATATATTTATAAACAAAGTTTTTTACATAAATTACTTCTCACCTGAAATCATAACAAATTTCAGCAGATCTTTTAGGATCGCTGTGAGAGAAACCACTTCCACCCCTAAGCTTCTCAGCGAGGCATGGGGCTCCCCTCCCACCGGCCCCGCCTTCGATCGGCCAGTTGCGATCGACCCGTCAAGGATGCGCACATACTGTGAGGAGAGCAGTTGTGGGATGTTCTCGGTTTCGTCGCTGACGACACACTCCCTCAAAGAGGTCATGAGCGTCAAGAGGACTCCACCCACAGGAGAGGCAAGGTCAGGGGTCACATCTTCATTGCATACCTTTAGTGGAACAAAATAATAAGAATGAGCATGACACCAAAGTAAAATCCTGTCACGTTGGGGTGGATTCAGACTTTAGTGTCAGTCCAAATGCATAGCTTGTGTTGGTTAACCCTCCAACATGCATCACACATACAATTACACAGGTATACAAAGGGGGGACTCCAGAAGGCAGGTAACCCCAAACCACTGATGCATGAAAGCTACCAGCCTGCTGTACCCTGGGGCTATTTCTCCTTCAGGCCATTGGTTGCAAACAGCTGTTGTTTACATTGTGTCACTGGGATGATTAATAGCTTATGTTATGCAGGGCAGCAGGAGGGTTATATTTAAAGGCTCTCTTAAGTCTATACACAAATAAATGGGGCTTGGCTAGGGGCCCAGATTTCCCAGGGTCAACCGGACTAATGTATAAGTATACAATGTAGTCAATATTAAAGGTGACCAGCTTTTAAAGGGGTTATAAGCTTTACAAAAAGGGGGTTTACTAAAAAAAAAAAACTGTGCCTTCCGAAAGCACCCGATCTTTCGAAAGCGCCCTTTTCCAACCAGCACCCAATCTTCTGAAAGCACCCCATGGTATGTCGGAGGGTTAAAAAATATACCTTGGCCAATAATTCCTCCAGTAGCTCAATGACCACTTTTTGCTTGAGGTTTGGGGGCAAAACCTCCTCGGTACACGATGTCAGGACCACCTCAATCACTTGTCTCCATGCATCAAATATCTGTCTCTTGGCAACAAGGCTCTGACGGAAGTTATTTCGCTGGGTCACGTTCACCAGAACTGATTCAATTTCCTTGGGGAAAGAGTAACAAACAGAGCATGTGATACAGTGTGACAAAATGAGGCAATTTGGTTACAGTATTAAAGGCAGTATACATCATTGGTATCTCGAAAATCAGAAATGTTCACAGATTTACACCTAACTTACACAATATAAACATGATGACCGTAGAAAACTTCCCCTGAAATGGTTTTGTCTGGAGTGTTATAGTCTTTGAGAAATGAGTAGAACAATTATTTTTATTACCTGCATGACTAGAGGCCTCTGTCCGATCGCCGAAGCGCCCTGCAAACTGTTTAAGTTTGCGTTCAAGAATCGGTGCAACAACCTGATGTCGCACAGGGATGGAGCGCCACTGCCACGCTCAGTGGGCTGCTCAAACGCTGCAATCGTCTTCTCCATGTTAACGGGATCGATGTATTCCAATCGTAGTGGAGGCGGTAGATCTTGCACCAAGTCAATGCAGTCTAGGATAGTAAGAATCCTGCGACGTACTTGAGTTCCTATTTATACGTAAAAAAAGAAGTCATTCAACCGGTTACAAAAAATGAGAAAGTGTTCAATGGATGTAATTTGCCCACACACGACATGGTATATCGTCAGTACTCCTAAATCCACGCGGTCCTATTTCTACGCACTACCTTGATGTTTGCCGGCCAATGCGCGCTCGTGCATAAGCGTTAGGTGCGCAGATTATGGAGGATCGAGGATACACAATGTTTTTCCAGAGAACATGTCTAAAACTTGGTGGTCAAGCGGTTAAGACACCTCCCTAGTATGCAGAAGGTCGTAGGTTGAAGTACCGCCCAAATGTTTCTTTTTTTTAACCGTATACATTCCCTTGTACCTGGTATGCATTTCATTATTTTTTCCTTTCAAATTGTCATTCAAACTTAGGCAGATTATTTCATAAGCAGATTCTTGTTTGTGAACAAATGTGCGTTGTTTGCAATGAGAATTACCAGCAACTCTGGAGTGTGCCGTTTGCTGCATGGTGCTCAGTCCCAGGGCGCCGTGCTCAGGGATCAGACTCATGTCACTTGCTCCTGGCTCTTCCGTTTCTTCATCTGAAAAGTTAAATAATATTTTAAAAAGAGAAGAAAAAAAAAATTTTGCAAAATTAGTTTTAATACATTGTTTTGATTTTATGTACTTAAACCAGAAAACACATTAAATACTTAATTCAAGTAATCAAGTTGGCGTAGCAGTACTTCCACCTCTGTGGCACTGGTTCGAACCCCGTCCGGTTCTGTATGTTGATTGGGTTTTCGGTCTCTGCTTGATTCCGTGTTTTTTCTCTATATGTGTACAAGGGTTTTCCTCCCACTTCTAAAACTGAGCATTTCTTCGTCGTCTTCTCTTCAGGGGTTTCTCAATACAAGCTACAGTGCCAAAGGCACTTTTGGGAAATCCTTTGTTTCAGTACCAGAACAAAAAGAAATCATTTTTTTAAATGTTTATTTGGCCAACGCCCTTTCAAGGCCCTTTGGTGCCCAACCGCAATTCTTGAACTTTTAGTAAATAACTTAACTTCGGAATGACAGTGGTACTGCTTTAAGTTTTCTGAAGACGTAAGCTTTTAACTGATGCATAATATTGTTTCAAACTGTGACAACTTTAATTCCTGGAAATTAATTAATACAGGACAGATTAAACAAATTTGGTTACCGTCAAAAAGGAGTGTGGGAGAATCCTCCAGGAGAAGTCTCAGCAATCGTTGGAGGTGGGAGCGCTGGCGATTGACAGACGTCAGCCTGATCTCCGTGGCAACGGCACGGAGAAGCCAGGACTGTTGATTTAGGATAAGGCGCTCTTGGTCCTCACCTAAAAAAGACAAATAGTTGTTGGGTTATTTTCTTGAAATCTCTGACCACATTTCCCTATTTTTTTTTCTTTTTTGTGAGCAATTACTCGTCCTATGACACTCGTTGAAACAATTTTTGACAGGCATAGTAGCTCAAATTTCAATAAAAATAGCTCTTAATCGGATGTAATATTCTTGAAAAAAGCGCACGTCAAATTTACGCATGTAACACCTAAAAAAAGGATCAATGGGAATCCAGCATCAGACTCATCCATTTTGCAATCACGTCATCTCCCTTGAAACTTTATTTCTGACGTGTTTATCCATGCAAAAATCTGTGCATCATTGCACCGAGATACTCAACAGTACATGAAGATTAGGCGTAATAATCATGTTGGGTGAGCACAATCCTTTTAAGTTTCTACCTTCTAGGGTGATTGATTTCTTGCAGTAAAAGCCGCCGGAATAGATGACATTTGTTTTGTACACAAACATAGGGGGCCTGCCGGAGAGTCTGGGTTTGCCCTGGGAAAATCCAGGTCAGGCTTTCACGTGGGATTAACTGTGCACTAACCATGTTTTTGGCTCTGTCTGAAGGGAGGACTTGAGGAGCTTTAAAAATTGTTTGGAAAAGTAGTTAAAAGCTTAAGTATGCATGATGGGAATCACCATAGGTACGGGTTTGCGGTAGCACCATGTGAATATCTCTTTTGTATGTGTGAACCGGTGAGTGTAAACTCAACGTTTCGAACAGGAGAAGTTGAAAACTGATCAAAAACAAATTATCTCACCAGCAGCTGTTATATTGAAAGGCACTCTCTTCAGCTGGCTGTAGAAGAAATCTTGGGATGCTCGGAGGTAGCGCATAGTCGGACTAGAGGTCTCTCGGTTAGCGCAGAGGCGGTATATTAACTCGTAGGCTAGCTCGGCCAGTTGGGGCATGGTGTAGATTGCGGGTGGGCCGCTGGTGCGGGAACCGGTGTCGCGATCGATGGAGAGGAGGTTTAAAACGGAATGGAGGCAGGTACGCGGAGAGCCTAGTACACCTGGGAGATTTAAAATGGAATGTATGCCTAATGAATATGAGATATTTAGATGGACTCAAAAGCTTGTCCAGTCAAACCTGCTATTAAGGCCACCTTTATAAAGAGGCCACCTTTTAAAGTGGCCACATCTGTTCGGTCCAAAATCAGTTTGCGCATAAACATACGAAGGTAGAACCTTGATATTGTAGCTCCTGTATAATGCGGCCAGTGGCCAGGGCACCAGGATCTTTGTGTGCAAAATCCTATTGCAGTTGAACCTGGATAATCTGGCCACACACAGAAAATTTCCTCAATGAACCAAGCTACTATGAAAAATTTGATGAGATGCTTAAGACAATGCATAGTTCCGACCTGTCAATGAAGCCGAACCCACCGACCAATCACAACAGAGCTAGCAGACGGCGCCCACATAGGTCAAAGTGATGCAATCATCACACAATCACGCGATTTTCTGCCCATACAGTTTGTATGTTGTATGCGCCAGTGACCGGGTGAATTTTGGTTTCAATGTCGGGCGATTCGCTGTTCAAAGGTAGGAAAGCGCATTTTTATGAATATATGTCATCCCTGCATTACTATCCCTTCGCTCAGTGTGTGCTACGGTAACTGTCGACCCTAAAACATTAATACCTTTGAGTTTTCTCCAATGAATCTGTGCTTTCCATGCCGAGTCCCGTTGCTTTGTACGTTGTGTGTCGCCATTTTTTTGCGATGGCTTGTGAGCACATAGCAACAGTATCTAAGGGGTGGGGTTAACTGGGCAATCTTGGAACTATGCATTGTTTAAAGACTGAACAAATTTCAATTTTTTTTTTAATGAGAAACCCTTTGATGCACTTCACATGTTTAGCGTTTTTTTTTCTTCAATTATAACATGTACCGTGGTATGTTTTATGAGGTTTGTACATCTCTGCAGTTGCTTACTGAACCTCTATATAAGGGCCACCTGTTTATTCTGGCAACATTTTGACGGTCCCTGGCCATGGGTGGCCACTGTACAAGTTTCACTGTATTATTATATTCATTAGTTTGTCAATAAATTCATTATTTGGTTGCTTATCTGTTTTGAATTTAAAGATTTCATGATTGGAAAATTTTTAAACATGGCGTTAACTGCACGCTGGGGATTTATTTAGTGTGTTGGAGCCATAGCACCTACCTGGCTCCTGAAGATCAGTCTTGGTGACTGGTTTGCGATACTCAAACCCAAGCAGGAAATGTGCCAAATTAGGGGATGGTTGCTCCAGTGAATACAGCAGTAGACGCAGAATGTAAAGCCGCGTGGTACTGCGAATCTTGCTCACGTCTTCGCCATCTCCTAGAGAAGAGTCTTCTGTCGGAAGAGCATCAGCTGTTGACGTGGTCTCTTCAGCGTCCTCATACTCCAGGCAATCCACGAAACCACGCAATAGGTTTCTTCTTACGTCCTACACAAGGGGGCAAAGTAATGTTACATTGTTAGCAGTTTACTGGACTACGCATTAAAGCTTGGTCATGCCCTACACACAGATATTTAATGAAACGTGTGTAATAACTGATAGTTATTGCTCAGCAGCTTGTTACAGAGCATGAATTTGAAATTATTTTGAATGATGGGTAATTCCCAAAATTAGGGGTCCAAAATGTTTGGTGTCCCAGTTACGTACGACACTCTCTGCTTCAAAAATCACCACTTATGACCACAAATTCTCAGTAATGGACTGTGGCCTGTGATTATAGGGGGCAGCATCATTTTCTTTAATATTTTATTTTCTGATTCCTGAAAAATATTCAAAACAAAAGACCATAAAGGCTTATAATTTGTTCCATGGTATTGAATAGGAGTTTGGTGTCCCGGGTTACCTACATGTACGCCAATGAAAATTGGCTGTAGATTGAGTTTGCATTAACCTTGGTGCCATATCTACACACAAACATTAAATTTGAGTGGCATTTGTTCAAATAAAAATAATTTATTTCTACTGGGAAACCACTTTCAATCACTAAAAACACTTGGAAATCTTAAAAAGCATGCCACACTTTTGGACCCCTAATTTTGGGAGTTACCCTTATCCCCTTTATCCCCTGTGGCAATGCTATAAAATAAGTTTCAGCAGTGTCACTGTTTCAGTTAATAGATATCAAAGTGACAAATCAGTGACATTGGCATTACGCTTGGGACAGCTTCAGAGGAACCTAACAGATTGACAGTTTTCAAATACCCCAAATGCACACAACCTTTATTTATCAAAGCATCTCCATTCCACTACCTTCCTGGTAATTTTATCCATTTTAACAGTATAATAAATCACTCTATGTTTGAAGTATGGGGTAAAAATACATGTAGGTGATGAAGAGTGTAACAAATCACTTAAAATTGAATGTGTACTCAAGTTTAATTGAATACACACTCACCAATTTGGAAAAGTAGACAAAGGGCAAAAGATATTCTGATGTAGGAACATGGCAAGCAAATTATGTTTTATTATTACACATCATACGCATGTACCTGTTTAGTAGTGAAGAGTCCGACAATGTCTGGCTGCATGTTGGATGCCCGTACCGTGCTGTAGAGAATCTGGGTGCTTGCCAAGGCATGTTTGGGATGCGTATCACCGTGCGTAACAAACCTTTTTGGCAGAGAGAAAAAAGTGATGTCATCATTTCGATGTCATCATTTCGATGTCATCATTTCGAGTGAGTGAGTGAGTTTGGAGTTTAACGCCATGCCGGCATCAGTGGCCATATTCATGGCGGGATCATGTTAATATATAAAACGCTTGGTTTTAATTAAAGATAATTAAATCATGTAAGTTGTGGAAAATATATGATTTGGAATCAGTTGTATAGATATCAAGTGATATATTTCAATAAGATTATAGAAACATTGTATATAAGTACTACATGGATTCTGGGCAGTTTTCCAAGGGAATCCCCAGGAGGCCGGTTATAGAGGATCCCCCAGACACACGGTACCATGTCTAAATGGTCCCGCAAGGCCGGCCGTTTCCCTTGCAGTTTAAGGGCCCGGGCCCCGCCGGTATTTTTACAGGTCCGCTAACCTCCGGGTGATGAAGGGACAATGGTACCGAGTGTCTGGTCAATCCTCCACACCCCGTCCCCAGAACAAATAGGGGTCCCTGTTTCACCGTCCAGTGAAGATCAACCATGAAGTAAAAAATAAATGATATATTCAACAAAATTGAAGGAACGTTAAAAAGTATAGTTTACATGAGTGGGTTTTATTTCAGGGAAATCAACCTTGGGGCAGAATAATATCTTGTCTCGCCTGGGCGAGCAAACCCCAGGATGAGTCCCTAATTAATGTTGTTTGAAAAAGTAAAGAATGAAGTACAGTTTTACAAAATGTGGTAGAGTTGGGATGATTTGAGGAAGTCAATGATAATACTAGGGTTTATGTTGAAGAGATCTTTCAGTGTAGTGCAAGTAAAGTATCGTTGTCTAACTGGAGCCAAGTCGATGCAGTCGATAAGTAAATGATGTATGGTAAGAGAGCTGTCGCAGGGGATACATTGGGGTTGTGGTTCCGATTTTAACAGAAATGAGTGGGTTAATATGGAGTGGCCTATGCGGCATCTGGTGAGAACAACCTGGTCTCGACGAGATAGATGTAAATAAGTTTTCCAAAATCCAGTATTTGGTTGAATAGAGTAGAGCTTGTTAAAGGTACAAGTTGTCCATGATTCCTGCCAGATGCGTTGTATGTAGGAAAAAATGGGAAATCTTAAGTCGTTATAAGGTATGGTATTGGGCGTAATTGACAATCTTAAAGCTTGCTTGGCGAGAGCATCAGCTTCATCGTTTCCTTTTAAGCCAACATGGCTGGGAATCCAGCAGAATAGGACATCAACATTTTGTACATGAAGTTCTGTCAATTTATCGAGGGCTTCTATTAAGTAAGGGTGATTTATATTTCGATTTCTTAAGGATTGTAGGCTTGAGAGTGAATCACTGAAGATGATGAAGTTTTGTTGTCAAGCGAGTCTATCATATCTAGAGCTAGTAGGATAGCCTTGAGTTCGGCAGTGTAGATTGAAGCATAATTTGGTAGTCGAACACTCCGTGTGTACTTCCCACTGACAGCAGCAGAGGAGACTTTCTCATCATCTTTTGAACCGTCAGTGAAGATTGATGTATGGTCTGGGAACAAAGTACGGAGTTCAAAAAATTCATTTTGAAAGACGGATGGGGAGGTTTCCGTCTTTTTGTATTTGGATATATGTAAAAAGACCTGTGGAGAATAGCATTCCCAGGGTGGGGGGACATCTACATAGTTAGTTGTTATGTTCTGCAAGTTAAGCTTGGATGCTTGTATGTGGGGCCGAAGTCGGAGGCCGAGTGGTTTGATGACCTTTGGTTTAGCAGTATATATGTGTTCATATTTGGGATGAAAGACACATTGGTAGGCAGGGTTTGATGGGTTGGCTGCTAATTTGATGATATATTGTAAAGAAAGTTTGGTGCGTCGTAACTCAAGAGGAGGTTCATCTGCCGTAATGTAAAGGCTTTCGATGGGTGACGTTCTGAAAGCACCAAAAGCCAGACGTAAACCTTGATGATGGATCGTGTTTAGTTGTTTCAGATAGGATTTAGGAGCAGAGCCATAAACGACACTGCCATAATCGAGTTTAGAACGGATAAGAGATCTGTATAAATGTAAAAGAACTGAGCATTCTGCACCCCAGTCTTTATTAGCAACGGCTTTAAGGATATCTAGAGCTTTAAGACATCTAGTCTTAAGGGATCGAATGTGGGGTAAAAAGTTAAGTTTTGAATCAAAGATTATTCCAAGAAATTTTGTTTCGCTGACTACTTTGATTTTGTTAGTTCCAAGAAAGAGTTCAGGGTTGAAGTGAGCATTCCTCAGTCGACAGAAATGCATGCAGACAGTTTTATGAGTGGAAAATTTGAAGCCATTTTCATTGGTCCATTTCTGTAGTTTGTTGAGAGTTAGTTGGAGTTGACGTTCAATGGTGTTCATGCGGCTAGCTCGGTAGCAGATTAAGAGGTCGTCAACATACAGTGCTGGTGTGATGCCATCCTGTACTGTCTGGATTATTGAATTAATTTTTATGCTGAACAGTGTGACCGATAGGATGCTACCCTGTGGGACGCCCATTTCTTGTTCATGAGAAGTTGAGAATGTGGAGCCAATTTTCACTTTAAATTGTCTGTCGATTAAAAAATCAGCAATAAAAAGGGGTAATTTGCCACGAAGCCCCATAGAGTGAAGATCTCTCATTACACCATACTTCCATGTAGTATCATATGCCTTCTCCAAGTCAAAGAAAATGCAAACAGCATGTTCTTTTTTCAGGAAAGCATCTCTGACAAATGATTCCAATCGAATTAGGTGATCTGTTGTGCTGCGATTTTTCCGGAAACCACACTGATATTCTGAGATGAGTCCATTGGTTTCGAGATACCACACAAGTCGATCGTTCACCATTCTCTCCATTGTTTTGCACAGACAAGAGGTCAGAGCTATTGGTCTGTAATTTGAAGGATTTGTATGGTCTTTACCAGGTTTGGGTATAGGTATGATGGTTGCTTGTTTCCATGAAGTAGGGAAGTCACCAGTATCCCAGATATTATTAAATATGTGAAGAACGGTCAGAAGACATTTCTCAGGGAGGTGTTTAAGAAGTTGGTAATGTATTCTGTCAGGACCTGGTGCTGTGTCGTGTGATTTTGAAAGGGATGTGAGGAGTTCTTCAAGTATAAATGGGCGGTTGTATGTTTCTGTGTTGCGAGATGAAAAGTTGAGACGAACGTTTTCTGCACGCTCTTTATTGCGCTGAAATTCGTGTGAGTGGTTGTTAGCGGAGGAGTTTTGTTGAAATGTGGCGGCTAACTCTTCTGCTATTTCAGTCTTGGTGGTGAGCATTTCATCACTTCTGTTTAAATGTTTAACGCCGGGTCTGGTCTTTTGACCATTCATTTTTTTGATCATGTTCCAGACTTTGCTCAGGGGGCTACGTGATGTTAACTTAGATACATAATTTTTCCAGCTGTTTCGTTTTTTTTTCTTTGTGATGAAACGAGCTTTAGCCCTGGTAGTTTTGACACGAGTTAAGTTAGCTGTTGTAGGTTTTCGATTGAATGTCCGTTCAGCTTTTTGTCGGGCTTTCCTGGCGGCCTTACAGTCGGAATCATCCCATGGCACCCGAGGTTTGGAAGGATGGTTAGATGTTCTAGGAATTGTGGCTTCTGCTATCGAGACTAAAATATCCGTGAAAGTACAAATTGGGTTGTCATCCATATCTAGGTTAATGTTAGTGAGTTGTTTTTCACACATGTCTGAGAATAATTTCCAGTTAGCTTTGTGGAAATTCCATTTTGGTGTCACATCTTCCTCGAAGGACTGGTCAAATTCAATTAGGACTGGGAAGTGATCACTGCCACAGAGGTCATTCCATACACTCCAAGTAGAGTCTGTGACAAGTCCTGGATCTGTTAGTGTAAGATCAATAGCCGTGTAAGAGCCATAACCTGGATGAAGGTAGGTCGCAGTTCCATCATTTAAGTAACACAGGGAATGGTCAGCAATAAACTTTTCTAAAAGTCGTCCCCTAGAATTAAGATTGTCACATCCCCAGATGGGATTGTGGCCATTAAAATCACCTAGTAACATAAATGGTGTTGGCAGCTGAAGGATAAGATTATCAAGATCACTCTGCTGTAGTGTGAAAGATGGTGGTATATAGATAGAACAGACAGTAATAGCTTTGTGTAGGGTTATGCGGGCAGCAACAGCTTGAAGATTCGTTTGTAGTGGTATAGAGCTATGAATAATACTTTGATGAACTAACAATGAAGATCCTCCTTTGGCTCGTTCTGATGAAGAGTCATAAGAATTGTACATATGGTAGGATTTTAGGGAAATAGTATCGGAGTCCTTCAGGTGAGTTTCTTGGAGAGCAAATACTACTGGTCGGTGTGACCGGACCAGGAGTTGAATTTCATTAAAATTACCCTTCAGTCCTCTGCAATTCCATTGAATAATTGTCGATTTACTCATGAGTAAGGAAGAGGCAAAAAGTCTGTATTAAAAATGTTACTTATGTTCTAATCGAGGAGATCTGCTTCGTGTTCTACCACCTTTAGTAATAGGTGCTTTGTGTAGTTCAGTGTAGTAGTCATCCATGTCCATACCAGCTTCATCATTTTCATCAGCCAAGTTGCTGTATTTGTTTTGGAGGGTTATAGGATTTGGGTTAGCTTTCTTGCCGTTTCCAGTTGATGTAGGATTTGTTTTTTGGTGTGTATGTTTTCGATGTGGTTTGTCCTTGGGTTTACTATATGAGGTAGATGCTTCAGCAGCACTACTCAAGGATGGTCGGGAGACAGCGCTGGGAGGTACAGGCTTTTCAGAAACCTCGGTCTGACAACTGGTGGATGTGTATGTCTTTTGAGGCTGTTGACGTATCTTGGGGATTGGTACGTTGACTGGTTTTTCAGTTTTAACCCATGTCAGGGTAGTCTGGCAAGCCATATTTTGAGTTGTTTTGGGGAGTGAGACGACTGTTGCATAGGTACGGTTAGTGGGTTGATTGGCTTTGAGCATTTCTCTGGCGTCTGGGTAGCTGATGTTATGTGTGACCTTCAGACGCTGGACGTCCTTTTCTGTTTTCCAGGTTGGGCAGTCTCTAGATGTCGCTGGGTGATTTCCTTGGCAGTTCCGACATTTAGGGTCTTTCTGGCAGTCCTGCCCAGCGTGGTCTAGTTCACCACATCGAAAGCAGCATTGTTTTCCTCGGCAAGACTGTGCACCATGTCCAAACTTTTGGCATTGAAAGCACCTTAAAGGATTTGGAATGTACTTCTCTAGTTTGATCCTAAGATAGCCAACATTGAGAAATTCTGGAAGTTTGGGTTGGTTAAGGGTGAGTATGTATGTGCCAGTGGCAATTACATTGTCGTTTTTACGGATAGTGATGCGTTTGACGGAAGAGACATTTTGAGAGGATAGTTGGTCCTGAATAGTTTCTTCGTCCAGGCCATCCAAATCCCGAGTCTTCATAACTCCTTTGCAAGAGTTCAATGCTTTGTGTGGACGTACCACAACAGAAATGTCAGCAATTTTTTCAATTTTCTGTATGTTTTGACTTTGGACATTTGATGATGTTTCTATGAGGAGACTGCCTGATTTGAGTTTCTTGACGGTTTTAACAGTGCCTACCATACCTCTAATTGACTTGTCAATAGCAAAGGGAGAGAGTCTTGTAATAGGATATGAATCATTGCTGGAAGTAATTTCGAAAAATCGATACAAAGTAGTAGTTTCAGCGCTTTCAGAAGAATCAGAGTCGGTTTCGTGACGATTACGTTTTTTTGAAGTGGAGGAAGCCATATTATAGCAAATAAAATTCAACACTCCAGGTCCCCACCCACCATGGAGCCCAACAAGGGGATGTGCAGAGCTACATTAATATGTAGATACACACCAGGGATACGGGGGTGTTATACTCGGACATGTCCAAAGGACATGCACCGATTGACCCATGAGCCGTCGCTTACTGAGGTTGTGGTTAAGAAGGACCAATATTAACAAAAGTGTACATTGATTGAGACTAGAAAGAGAGTCAGAAGTTCAAGTACCAGTCACAAATAATATTATGTTGAACCACAACACACAGGGCTAGACACGACCAGCCGATTGATCTGACCGGGCCCATCAGACCGCTCGTCTAGATGAAATAAGGGCCAAAGAGGTGTGTTGGATATCATGGGAGCCGCAGCTCTCAGTATCCTCAACCTCCAGGATCCCGTCTTCCATCGACACGAGTCACAACTCACGGCAAACGAGTTGCCTCCATTTTTCGGCTTTTACGAAATGCAAGGAGGATGCAGGGCACCTATTCTGTAACCCCGGGTGCCCACGGGGGTGTCATCATTTCGATGTCATCATTTCGATGTCATCATTTCGATGTCATCATTTCGATGTCATCATTTTGATGTCATCATTTCGATGTCATCATTTCGATGTCATCATTTCGATGTCACTTGGGTCACAGCTATGGTTACTGGATCAAGCCTGAAATATCTTTACGTGTGGTGAATTTTTTCTGCTCTGTTTTTCACGATGAAAATAAAAACAATGCTCAATCCAGATTTTAAGTTAGCATTCATTACACCCAAGTATACTTCAGCGATAATTCTCAGGCTTAAAGGCCCATTGTATCATTTGCAATGACCAAATTTTGGTTTTCATGAGTTGACAAGAAAAACCTTACTCAAAGTGTTGATAGCAATGGTAACAAACACCACATGAATTTATTTATTAAGTAGCTAAAATGTCTTCAGGCTAGTTTTACCAACATTCTTCCTTAGATATGTTACACTCTTATTCCACAAATCTGTAAAACGTTTTATCTTGCAAATTTAAAGGCCCAAAATATAATCTGTAAGATAAAACTTTTTACAGATTCCTGGAATAAGGGCATTCTTTATCCAATGAATAATGTTGGTAAACTAGTCTGCAGAAACTTCAGATACATCATTGCTTCAGAAAATTTGGTGTTAAATGAATGGCAAACAAAATGTGCATGGACACGCATTTAAAAAAACAAAACCCCCTTCAGTTGCTAATTTCTTACAGAAATAACAATCTTGGACAGAAACATACTCATGTGGTATTTTCTACCATTGCTATCAACTATAGGAGTACATCTTTCAGGCGCGGATCCAGATTGGGGGGGGGGGGTTTGGTTTTTTTTGGTGCTCCGACACAAAACAATATAATGTAATGCATTTTGTGTGTCTCCACCTGTCCGAAACAAGCTGACATAAAAAATCCGACGGGCAAAACCCCTCCCTGGTCCGCCCCTGTCTTTTCTTGTCAACTCATGAAGTAAAATGTTTGGTCACTGCCAATGGTGCACTGGGCCTTTAATGTTAATTAACAATTTATCAACGTGCAACTTATCAAAATGGAAAAATAGATCAAGTTCAGTGAAACACTTGTACCAACCTTGCAATGTTGACCAAATGATCTGCCGTTTGCGAGCGTGGATTAATAGCCATCAGCAGTTCGTCCATGGTACTGACCATGACCCCCGACCCCTGAACTCTGACCAGGTCAACGAAGGCATTCTGCTTCTCCAGTGTCAGTTGGATCATCTGCAGACACATGAGGGAGCACTTCTCCATGTAGGCCTTTCCAGGGACTGTGGACTGGTATTGGTCCAAGATGTCCGTGACTTCATCTATGATTTGTAGTATCTATCAAAATGGAGAGAAAAAGAGTTATTCTTTTTACCTTCAACAGCAAAATTACCATTATTGACTATTATTATTATTTCTTTCTGGTACTGAAACCAAGGACTCCTCAAAAGTGTCCATTGCATCGTCGCTCGCAAGCATGAGGAAACCCATGAGGAGAATTAGAAATGGCCAGAGACACCGGGGAATCTCCTTGCTCTTCAGGAACGAATGCTCTGGGAACTTTAAAGTGCGTTACCTAACACACTGGACCAATGGCTTTACATAGCTTCCGAAGGATGGAGCAAGTGTGTTTAAGTGCCTTGCTCAAGTACCCCAGCCGGGTAACGAACCTGCAACCCCAAGTTTTCACCCGGGTATTGCGAGTCAGTGACCCAAACCACATGGCCACGGTACCCCAAGTGAATGGATGATGGTCCAAAACATAACATTAGGGCCACCTTGGTAAAAAGGCAACCTGTTTATAGTGGCCATTTTTTACGGTCCAAAGGGTGGCCACTATAGACAAGTTTCACCGTACATAGTTTAGTGTAATTTATGTACATTTATGTATAAATTTTCACCAATTGTGATGGTTTGGGATTTGAATTGAGACCCTTCAAGACTTGAGACTTACCCTCCAAGACTTGAAGTGAGATTTTCTGTCAAAGACATGGGACATGAGTTGAGATTTGTTCTCCAACACTTGGGATTTATTGAGACTTGCTTTCCACGACTTATGACTTGATTTGAGAGTTGCTGTCCAAGACGTGGGACTTTAATTGAGACCTGCTCACCAAAGCTTCGATTTGAATTCAGACATAATTTTTGCAAGATTTTGGACTTGAAGCGAGACTTTACACAAGGATTTACTGTTCAAAGCTTCCCGGATGTCATATGCCACAGAAAGAAGTCTCAAAGAATGGATACAGACTCACCAATCTAAGCATGGCATTATCATTGAGCATGTGCACCATGAGGTGATACCCTGGGGGCTTATTGGCCACACCTGTGCCCCTTCCCTGCACTTCCACGGGGTGGTCTACAAAGTCCTGCGGTTGGGGCTCGTAGTCTCGGAGAAGCTTACAGAAGATCTCTGTAACTCCTGCTGCAACCTCCCACTAGATTACAAATTTTGTAGAGGTTACAAACTGTATTATACTCACAACAAATATTCATTCAGTTTATACTCTACTCCCACAAAAAAAAACAAATTTTCTTAAAATATTAATTCTTGATCAGAACAGAAGTTTGTTGACTACAGTAAACTTGTGGAACACAAAACATTGATCGACCAATCATTTTGGAATCGCTGTTCTGCTTGAGTGATTTCGTCCAGGTCCGAGTGGACCTGTTTAAACAAAGTGATTTCCACAGCATGTGACATTTCCTGTTTCTGGGAGAATCCTGTTGTTAAGGGGTCCCAGAAAACCCATTTTAATGGGTTTTTTAACCTGATTGAACCTGTATAAGATGAGCTGACCTCTGGAATCATGCATCTCAAAAACAGTCCTGGAAGTGGGGTTTTTTAAAAAACATGAAATATCTGTCAACCAGAATTTCAAAATTGTAAGCGACTTTAAATAACCATATCTTCGCAGCTTTTAAACCAGTGTACACCTTGCCTTTTGAGAAGTGGCAATGTTACAAGTATTTTACATAATTTTTTTCAGATAATAGATATCAAAGTGACAAATCAGCAACATTGGTGTTATGCATGGGACATTCGCTGGTTGACGCGAAAACCATTATGCATGGGACACATGTGTACATATATTTCAAAAACAACATTTTCAGAATATTTGTTAGTGTACCTAAGCTTGGCAATGCCCAACACACAAGACATTTTATAAAAACAGGTGAAATATCTGACTTACTGCTCAACAGCTCGTAAAAGGGCATGAACTTGAAATTTCATTTTATTTTAAGTGCAGTTTCTCGATCATTTGGTGTTTTTTTTTTTTAATGTATATATTTATCCAGCACTCTCTATTTAAAGGAGAGAACAGAATTTTAGATTGAAGCTTTTTAACCTTCAATTGCAATATGCTAAAATCATGTCTTTGCAATTTACATAATATCCCAATCTTACTTTCTCTCCCGGGTCCCGATAAGCACGCCATCTGTACTTCAGAAACACTGTGTCCCTCAAAAACTCCAAGTACGGGTCAAAGCCGGGCGGCCTGTAACCGGCTCCTAACATAGCTGGTACTGGGAGGTCCACCAAAGTGTTCATGAGGTCTAGGAAGCCACAGGTCAACGGGTACTCCTCCTGGGAAGATTCTATCTCATCTAGTTCAACTGGGATACCAGCAGATGGGTGACCTGCAACGGCTACTGTGGGAATGATCTGGCCCACAGACATGCAAAATGAAACAATTTAGTACATTTATTTGCACAGAGTTAGAGTCAAACCTCATTTATAAGAGCAGATTACCTTGTTATAACAGAAACCTTGTATTATCAGGAATTAAAACAATAAAGAGCAACGAAAAGGGACCTAAAAATTTTCGTGAACTGATAGAGAAAAGAACTTGATTTCTTGGTCAAATGAAATCTGGAACACGGTTTTAGAAATTGGGTGTAGATTAAAGCCTCAATACAACATTTGCAGTTACCCAAAATTTTACTTCACGAGTTGACACGATAGTAATGGTAACAAATGCCACATGGTTTGGTTTCCCTGGTGTAAAATGGTACCTTTGTGGGAGAAATTTCCAACTGAATGCACTTTAACAAAATATTAAAAATGTCTGCAGACAATGTTTTTATTCAACACACAAAAAAACATTAATGGATGCAACTTTACTTTACGGGTTGACAAGAAAAATCAGATTAAAGTGTTGACAGCAACAGTAACAAATACCACGAGATTTGTTTTCTGTTGTAAAATGATACCTTTGTGGGAGAAATTGCCAACTGAAGGTGCCTTTTTAAAAATAAAGTGTCTGGCAATTTATTTTTTACCATTTATTCAACACAAAAAGAAAACATGCATGTATTTTTTCAGGTTTTCTGAAGTATTAATGTGGCTGAAATTTCTACAAGGCAGTTTATCAAAATTATTCTTAAGTTTAATATGTAATACTGTTATTCCTGTAATACGTCTTAAAGTTTGGAGTTAATTAAAAAGCTGCTCCTACATTTACCTGTGACACTTCCAGCGACTGCCAGACAGTGGCGCCAATCTCGGGTGAGCGGGCTAATGTGGCCAGGGTGCGCAGGCATTGACCTTTCAACTTGGGGGGCACACTGCAGCTGAGCAGACCTAATAGAAGGACTACAGGGAGCCAGGAATGGTTCTCACACAAAGATATTCTGGCATTCTCGTCCTGAGAAGGCAAAAACAAAACAAACATAGTGGCACAGCCATAGTCACCAGTTTAGAGAAGGGGTGGGGTGGATTAGGCCTGTCAGAGGGCAAATTATTCAATTTTGTAGGAAATATACCGAGCAATAAAAGAAATGCAAAAATTGTCTTCACTTTTTGTTTTAAAAACCAGTCAATCTGATAATGGGAATTTTTAGCGCACAGATGGTTTATGCAGCCATGCATAATGAAGCCGTTATGTGAATATTTCGACGTCAATTTAATTACAAAAGAAATTTTTAAATTTTGATTAAACTGAAAATGTGCATTTCTTTTGTTACTCGGTATAATTTCTGAAAAAAGTTTTTGTTGCCACCTCAAAAAAACTGCAAAAACATGTTATTTAAGGTACAGCTATCTGAAACTGTCAGTTGCATTTTTGTGGTTTACAACTCTGAAAGCTACAGCATTTTAGCCAAGTTGAGTATAATTTCAACAGCAGAAAACCACCCCCACACCCCAAACAACTTAGACACTTATTATATTTTCATCCAAAGCTTTCAAAACTCTTTATAATTTAAGTTTATGCATATTTCATGATTTTTTAACCCGATTATGTAGGAACAAAAATGTCACTACACACATAGTGAGCCCGATATCCATGCCTTACAAAGTTCAATTTAGTGCCAATGGACATTACAGCAACTTTTCATGAAATTTTACAGCAGATTTTATAGCTAAAACACCGAGTAAAAAAAAAAACACAAAAAAACACACCAAAAAAACCCCCAAAACAAACAAAAACAACTCTTGTGAAACTCACCCATTTAGTTATGGCATGCGTAAGTTTCAGCACGGCCATCAGACCCTCCATTTCCTGTGGTGTAATACCTTTAATGACACTGTAGCGGTGTTGGGCATGTGCCATTTCATGACTGGGGGAGCTGGTAGCCTCTTGACGAAGGGCGGTGTAGTAACGATTGATGGACATGAAAAAGTGGTCCCAGGAAACTGTGCTGGCACTACCCCCTGAGCGAATGGAATATTCTAAATATTTGAGGGATCGTTTCCCAAATTGTTTACAGTCATGTAAACATTTTGATAAAACTTATGCAGATTGTCACTAATTTTAGCAAATTTAGTCCAATGTGGACGGCCAGAAAACACCCAGAATTGTTACGTGTCGACTGTGGATTGAAAGTTTTGCATTCCGTTTTACAGTTCGAGCTTGGTCACAAAATAATTACAATGTCAGTTTTACATCGCTGAAAAGCCCCATGCAGATGGAATGTAAAAACCACGATAGAACACATGTTGTGGTCATGTAACTTTTGTGTGGACCCGAATAGACCTTTTCAGGTTTTCTGCGCACAAAGGTCAGGTGTACCAATAGACTGTACTCGATCCTATCACTTATTGGAAATGCCATCTAGGGAAAGTATAGAATCGGGAACCAATCTATACCAGTGTTCTCCAGTGCTAAAAATTTCACCCGGGCGCGCTGAGCAGTGCCCTCACGCGGATAATCAGTGTTAGCAACTGCTATGGCCTTTATTGACCACGGATTGGGTCGCCAATGCGATAGATATGCATGGTAAACGATAATAACATCAGTGGCTAGCGAATCATGTTTGGTGACTTTACACTTAATTTTGGAATGACTCGGCTGTACTTTCAAAGTGTTTTAGAGGGGAAAATGGATTATTTTTGTCCTGGGCAGCGCGCCCAGACAAAACCGGTAGTGGAGAACGCTGCTATACATGTCAAAGGTCGTGTGTACCAATTCCATTGTGCGGGGAAAACCTCGAAAAGGTCTTTTCTTTTACCTTCAACATTGAGAGTAAACTTTAATTGCAATGTTCTGTATTCTGTTCACTTCTAATTTGCCAAAACGTGATTACATCTATAAAAGATACATCTACAAAAAATATATGTACATGTAGGTGTGGGTGGTTAGCTTACCACTGCCCATGCCATTCATTTTCAACAGATTGAAGCAGTGTCGTGCACTCTCCTCCCCATTGGCCAAACCGCAGAGCATATCGATGTAAGAGACGTATAGAGATGGTGGCAGGAGATCCCCCGCCATGCGGATAAACTTTAAAAGGCTTGCCTAGTGAAAATAGACCGTGAAACCATGTTGAGTTAAAGGCACAGGCTCGTCAGCAATGCGCGCGCGCCAAATTCATGCCACGAAATACGCAGCTCCATAGCAAAGGCATGGAACTGCGTATTTCGTGGCACGAATTTCGCGCAATGCGCGCCATTGCTGACGAGCCTGTGCCTTTAATGAACAAAATATTTGCTGTGGTACCACATAAATGAGATAACCAAACTGGGTGCTTCAAAGTAAAATGAAATTTTAGGTTCATGCTCTGTAACAGGCTGCTCAGCAATAACTATCAGTTATTTCACATGTTTCACGAAATGTCTCGTGTGTTGGGCATTAAAAAGCTTACGTGCACCCACAAATTTCATTCTGGAATGGTTGTTTTAGAAATACAAATGTATGTGTGTCCCACACCAAGTGTGTAACACCAAGTTTGCTGAAATATCCCTAAAATTTCCAAAGTCTTCCCTTTGAGTCTTTATGTAATTTTACGTGCAGTACATGTCAAGGGTTCAAAAAGAAATCTGCAAGATAAGTCTGTTTTAGTACTCATGCATAAGTATGAAACTGTTCCCAAAATAGTTCCCACCTGTCTTGGTGACTGCCGCTGCTGACGGTGTTGGGAAAGATAGGTAGCACTTGCCGAGGGGCTGCTACCTTGATCTGGTGTGCACCAATACTCCGAGGGTAGCTCCAAACCAAGTGGGTCATTTTCATACAACGTACCGAGCTAAGCAAATGAAAATAATAGAATTATTGCTGCTTATTACATGTACATAGATTACAGGATTTGAAAACTGTAACAAACAGCATTATCTTCATGTGTGATTGAGGATGTGTATGATAAAAACCAACTTGTGTGCAAGTCAGCTCTGTATCTCATCTACGTTCCGAGAAAATTAAATACTGTCTACCCTTACAAGCTACTGTCCTATCTAGGGTAGTTCGATGGCTATAGACGATGTGCCCTCTGGCGTCACAGCAAACCAAAACATGCCTGGCATTATGCGCACGCATGGTGTTTTGCATAAATTTGGTTTATGAATGAGGTTGCAGGCCAACTCGTATTTGAATTATGTGACCTTTGGCATCATTACTTAACCAAATTTATGCAAAACAGAATGCGTGTGTATAAAAAAAGAGCACATCGTCTATATTGTACTGGTTTATAATACAATGTCTTTTGCTTCTTGGGTATATTCCTTTAACTTTTTGAGGCAGTGTGGCTTGTGCACTTTTGAGTATTCGTTCAACTGCATTCTAGACCACATATTCATGGATAATTCAATCAAAATTTATGGCTCACCAATTTCAGAAAATCTTGAAAGTGTCTGGCTAGGGTCGGAGGTGGTTCGATTCCCTCTTGCTCGTGGTACATCAAGATGCGTCCAACGTCGTCGCCACGGTTACGCATTTCTTTGACCTTTGCACATATACATGTACAAACAATTGTAAAATGAATGCCTTAGTCGACAGCAAAAAGTTTTGCGGCAGACACCATGTCGAGGCTCACTGAGATATTTAAACAGTCTTTGGTTTTTATAATTTCCGCTTAATCATGAAATCTTTGTTCATTTAAAATATATTTTTAAAAACGATCAAAAATCTTACCTTAAGTGGCATCTGAATAACCAAGTCTGTCAAAAGGTTGTGTAATTTCCGAGGACAAAATTCCTGTAAGGAAACAACAGACTCATTGTAATTTGCTTTTTGTCCAAAGTTTACACATTTAATGAACACATTTTGCTCTCATAAGTTTTTTCTTTTAAAATCAAATCTGAAATTTATGCAATAAATGTATGCACCGATGTTAAATGCACTGTCAGACAATGCCCCCCTCACACAAAAACTTTCTCAGCGCAGGCCTCGAAATTCATTTTCAAAAGGGCACGGCAATTTTCTCTAAGTAAAGGGCCCCTGAATAAAGAAATGGAAAATTTGTTTTTTAAGGAAAACACGGCAAAAGCAAAGGGCACCGATGGCAATTTGCCGTGGTGCCGTGGGTTATTTTAAGGCCTGCAAGCGCGCATTCTTAAGCATGCCGCAGCCATGAAATAGCGCTTAACTCGTCTGCTATAGTAAGCACGGCTTTTCAGCTAATGCTTAAGCAGCGCTATGAAATTATCCCCTGGCCAGAAGTAGAAATTTTGAGTGGCACGTCATAGTCAAAAACTTCAGCACAGCATGACCCTTCGGCCGAGCAAAGGTTTGTTAGCACGCTTTTTAAGTTAATACTATGAAAATGGGCCACGCAAGCTGCCTTCAACAAACAGTGTAAAATCTTGATGTTAAAAATAATCCTACTTACTGATTGGCAGAAATTCTTGGACATCACGACGGCATCTTTCAAGAACCGGAAAACATTATCCTTGATGGCAACATCAATTACTCTTTCGTCTTCCTCCACTAGATCTTGCGCCGCTTCTGATAATTGATTATAAAATTAACTTGGTTTAAAATTTGGCCAACAAAATCCCCACCCCGAGGCAAAATTTAGGCGACAAAATCCTCATCCCCTGAGGCAAACTATGCATGTTTTGCTCCCAGGTGCACTGGAAATTTGATTTCTACGTATCAAACCCCAACCCTGGGGCATGAAAAAAAGTGACAAAATCAACACCTTAGGGGTGGAGCACTGGGGCAGTGAAGGGGGAGGGAGGGGAAAACAATTGATGGGTTAGTGCACCCATCAATTGTTTACAGACCTGCAATATCTGGATGTTGAGCTACATTTCTCAGCGTAAGTGACCAGGCAAAGCGAAGCACCGCAGCGATCCCGGGGCAGACCCACTCCGCTGCCACATCCTCAACGAGTATCTTATGGATATCTGGCAGGAACCTGGCATCCTCAATGATTGGCGACTTCTTCGTGAGTGCTAGAGTAGAAGGAGGGGAGATGATGTGGCGGAACAGGGTGAAATAAATGCGTTTAATATGTGACCCGATGTAGAGAAATTAGATGTTGAACATACTGGGCCTCATATGGAAAACCTGAGGGAGTATACAATTGTGTCTTATGGTGTATCTAGTAGACCATCTCTCATCCCGAAACTGGGCTCAGTTTTTGCAATCATAACTAAAAATCAGCAGGAGATCCAGGCTCCTTAAAACACAAAAATACAATGAAAATACCATGCGGTGTACAGAAAATTCCAGGCGGTATCCGAGTACAACTAGGTATTTCCATGGTGTGTTCATATTTTAATGAACCTGGATCTGCCACCGATTTCTAGTTGTGGTCGCAAAATCTTGGCCCAGGCTGTGTGACATCCCTGCCACTGGGTCGAAAAGAGATACATTCAATACACCATGTACTAAACCAAGTTTCCCTTGCTTTTTTACAATCAAACTAACGTTTATACATGTAGTCATAACAAGGCAAATCCTGGGTGTCTGCGCATGGTAATCTACCCATGCTTCTATATTCAATAAAATACCGTGGTTGAAAACTAATGATCCCTCAGTTGCACCTCGGCAGGTAGTCCCAACCATCTAACACTTCGGGTGCCCAGTTGTATCTGCATATTTTGCTATGGTAGGTCACAATTACTCCATCACCTTGAAAGCATTATATAAGACTATAAGTGCTGTACACACCATCTGAATCTTCAGTTTGGCCTTCCGTCGTGCCCGCATCCAGACAGTACAAGCACGCCATGAGCAGGGCTAGGGTGACATTGTCTAGTGTTCCATCGCTCTTCAGCTGGGAGTGTTTCCGGAGGTGAGTGATGATGAGTTTTGTGTCCTGCCTGCTTGGGGCTGACTGGCAGGCCCAGGCAAACAGACTCTCTGCTAGGGAGGATCGTATCTCCTTCAACATCTCGGTAACCTGGTGGAGTATACAAATACCGTATAAACCAGTGTATAAGGCGCCCTATTTTTACCACGGCAAAAATTCTAAAGTTGGGGGTGTGCCATAAAATGTATTTCGTTTTAACCTATGAATCATATAAAATACCTTCCTAAAATACTAGCCATGGGAAGAAAACAAGATATTTGCAATCTCCAATTTGGATGTGGAAGCAAAAAAGTTGGTGTAATTACTGCACTACTTTATGGAACCAGATAAAATTAGTTTACAAAACATTGGTGGTGTTTGGACAATATCCTTGAAAATATACAGATTGAGAATGTGAAATCCGAGAATGGTAATGAGAAAAATATGACAAATTATATTATATCAAAATCTCAACACCCATGGAGAAAATGGTGGGTTCAAAAATGTAATCTGGACACATATGCCGAGCCATTTTATTAAGTCACGCATCTTTCATTTGGAAATATTATCACAAAAGAAAGCATTGATGACAATTTAAGGCAAATAACGACTCATTGCACCTCATGTCTGTGTCTGACGTCACCAAGCGCCCTCGCCTGGCCAAGTTTGTCCATCTCCTTCTCCACGTCAATCTCAAGCAGAAGCGTCAGAATCTTGCGCATTAGGCTGTCTCGAATCAGCTCATCCGTGAAGTGCGTCGTTAGATCTGACACCTCCTCGTCCAGTTCTAGAGTCCATGTCCGACCTTAGAGAGCGGAAGGGAAGCAAAGAAATGATGCTGATGTTATACGGTTCAAAAATTAAATAAATTAATAAAAATTAAAAATACAAATTATACCCTGACCAAAAGGTTCGAGGAGGCTCAGAAATGTAATATATTTTATCATTAGGTAACATGTGTGAACACCTTCTGAATATTTATTTCCAGTTATCCCAGCAACAGACATAACACTTTAGTGGTATATAAGGTTTTTGGAGTTAAAGTGAAAACAAAAAGAGGGCGCAATCTACAAGATACTAGCAACAAACACCACAGAAAATTTGTTTTTTGTTCTGTACAGTCATATAGAGGCAGAGCTTGGTCACAAAGTGTCTATCGAATATACATTAATTTTCATCTGGCAAAAACGTTTCCACTTGCAAATGATATTGGGTCTTTAAAGAGATATATAACATCAATGGTTTTAGTTATCAGCATCAACAGACCTTTTCGAGACTGGATAAGAAGTTGCAGGACATTGACGATACTCCGTCTGCCATCGTAGTAGAGCAGAACGGCCACCAGTCCCCGGGTCAGTCCTGGGAAGTGAGGCTGCTGTTGCTCCCCTTCACCAAATTAAATGTTTTGTGAAGTGAAAATTAACACGCAATTGGTTATATACACCAATCGAGGAATGATACACTATGACAGAAGCAAAAAAGGTTGGTGCAATTACTGCACTGCCTTAAAGAACCAGATAAATCAGTTTACAAAACACTGGTGGGTTTTTGACGATATCCTTGAAAATATACAGATTGAGAACGCAAAATTTCAGAATGGTAATGAGAAAAACATGACAAATGATCATGGATCATGTATCAAAATCTCAAAACCCATGGGGAAAAATGGGAGGTTCAAAATTGTGATCTGGACACGCTCCTTTAATGTAATAAAAATCCTATTTCGTGCGTCCAGAGTGAGCGAATGTTTTTTACGTTGCATAGTGTTTCTGCTTTTCCCATTATGGAAAAACAAAGTAAATAAACCAATGAATAGTCCATTTAACTGACTCTATGGTAAATGAAGTACGTCACCACTGCACATCATGATTCATCAATTCCCAAAAGTGACACCAGGGCACAATTTCATAGAGCTGCTTAGGCGGTACCTGAAAACCTGTGCTTACTGTAGCAGAAAAGTCGTGCTAACGTTAAGGCTATTTCACAGCCGCGGCATGCTTCAGCATGCGCGCGCTTGGAAACCGCCATTGTTGCGTCACTATCTTAAGCAAATTTTGGCTCTGCGGTTAAGGCAGGTTTTCAGTTGCTTCCTGTTAATGATGTCTATGAAATCGCCTCACCCTCGGTTAACTAAAAATGGGCTGTTAAACAGCTCAATGAAATTGGGCCCAGGGCTCGACATATTATTAATTTCAGGATTTTTACAAAAGGACTAAATAGAAACTGAACTGATCCATATGAACTGGTGAACTGGTTGAAGGTCAGGTTTTACCTGAGAGCAAGAGTTCAACTGCAGCATACTCGTTCAAGTCAAACAGGTCACTGATAATAAGAGCCTCATCGATGAAGGGTCTGGGTAACGTCTTGGTCCCTGGTTGACCGTGGACAACGAGACCGTTCACATCAGCTTTCTGGATTTGACTCCGATGCTGGGCATTCCTGGCCTAAAAACAATAGTAATAGTATATCTTATTGTCAAATCAGTGGTCTCCACTGCCGCCCAAACAAAATCATCGCAGGTACCGTTAGTGCCCGGACAAACATTTGCCGCCCGGACAAAAAACTCGGCCGCCCGGACAAAAATAATTAATTTTCCCCTCTAAAACACTGTGAAAGTACAGCAAAGTCATTCCAAGAATAGGTGTAAAATCACCAAACGCGATTCGCTAGCCCCTATCGTACACTTACCACGCAAATCTATCGTCTCAGTTCGATAACAGCCATGACAGTTGCATGCATTTGTTTTGAACAGCGCTCTCAAGTGGTGAATGATGTGTTCACCTTTTGAGGGTCCTGCATGTTCAGTGCAGCGGCGGAGCTACCTGGTGGTAGTTACGAGCGAATCATTGGGAGCGCACGCACGGCCCATTAAAAATCATCTTCATTTTGAAGAGACATTTTGCACATGTGGGTTGGAGGACAATGATTTCATAAAACTTACAGGATTTTTTAATAATGAGACGAAATCTGGCTTGTGCTTTCTAATTGCAGCATTCAGTTCATAATACGCATCTGGTAGTTTCTGTGAAAGGGCAGCATGCACGGTTCGCAGTAGCTCCTTAAAAGGGCTCCACAGGTTACTCCCTGAAATGTAGATGTGGTATTAAATATTATTCAATTCAATTCAATTCGTTTATTTATTGTCCATTTGAAAGATAAAAATGGAAAATTTACATGTCTAAAAATTGATGACAGCTCCAAAACAGAACAAGGTGACGAAAACGGTTACGAATACGAATATGCGGTAACCGTTCACGTTGTCTTGGATGCGCACACTAAACTGGCTTTCGCACTGTGTTGATACGATCTGCTAAATCTGCTCTGCGCTTGGCTTTGTTTTTAGCTGATTTTGCTCACTTTCTCGTGGGCATGACTCAATAAATTCGATCGGTATTCATGGAAGATACTTCACAAAGAAACAAAAATCAAAATGCATACAACTTATTTTAAAATCCATCACGAAAAAAGCGAAAAATCTACATAACCGGTAGGCCCTATCTGTTTTTATGCGTATGAAAACATGTGTACTACGGTTACACGTCACGAGAAGCGCATAGAGTCATGACGTATCGGTATCCGTGACAGTGCGAAACCTCCCTTATGTGTTGTTGAATGCCATTCACCAGAGTTAAGACTGCGTCATGAACAGATGTACTTTGACGCTGGCTCAAGAACATGTTTTTTGTTTAATTATGATCTTCTCAAAGCACTTAAATTTGACACATTGTAACAAGCATAAAACAGCAACCGCTTAATTAATTTTTGCAACAAAAGTATTTTTGATATCTGTTGCAACTTGTATGTTGTGTAACATTGGTTTTAACTCAAAATATAAATTTTGATTTTGTTTTCCAACCATGCCATGCATGCATGCTGACCCTGTTGACTGGTCTACCATCAGATCTCCCTTACTGATGCTTGATGAGTTATTTTAAAGAAAAAGAAATTCTGATCAACTTCTCAACTCTTCCCAATTTATCTTACCTAAATTTACAACTCTGATTTCCGTCATTTTTTAAAACAACAGTCAAGTTGAAGTTGATCTTGGTACGGTACGGTACATGTCGCGTCGATGTAGCCGCCGACCGTCGCGCGTGGTTTCGCTATCCTGGATTGCGCCCTCCAGCGCAGCAGTACGGTACGTGTCTCGTCAAACATATTAAAGTGGGTGCCGCGCGTAGGGCAGGGCTAGGGCGGGGCGTACAATCCGGTCTGTTTCACATCAGGGGGTATTTTCCAAATCTCGGCTTTGTCTCCGTCTCCGTCTCCATGTGGTTTACATGGAGCCGGAGCCTGAGCCCAAGTCGAGATTTGGAAAAATGCCCTGCAGCCGATTTCACGAAACAGTGCGTAACTTGCGCCATAAACGGTTATGGCGCAAGACTTACGCCATAAAGTTATGCCGTAGCTGCGCAATTACTTAAAATCGATTTCACGAAACTCTTCTTAGCTGCGCAACGTTTATTTTTTCACTTTAGCACTTGTAACTTCTAGGACGAGGCTAATTTCTAGTTTATCAACGACTATTTGATGCTTGCGCTTGATAAAATAGTCGTACATAAAACATACGTCGTTGTTTTTCACAAATTTTGCACGGTCATTCGCGAGTCATAATGCGTCGAGTCGCAGATTTCACCGATAAAGGCCGTTTTCTACAAACGGAAGGCTGGGGTTCAGTTCGTTGACGATGCGGTAAATAAGCACGTGTAGCTAGCTGCATTATCGCCATTTTCCACTGTCCTACGACACATTTTTCCAACTTACGCCACCAAAAACCATTGCGCAAGTTACGCCACATTTTATGGCGTAAGTCGGCGAGTTGCGCCACATCCTGATGTGGCGCATCTTTCGTGAAACGCTTATTAACTTATTGCGCAAGTTACGCAATAACTTATGGCATAAGTGGACTTACGCAATTGCGTAAAGTTTCGTGAAATCGGCTGCTGGTGTTCTGACGCACATGTACATCCTTTCACACGCACACTTACATAGTATCTGTGTGTAGTATCCACTTAACCTAACTATATTTTCGTTGCTATGTGGTGCACGCGGCAGGTGCGAACTCTGAAGTACCATGGAGGAAGAAACACAATTTTACCGTGTTCACCGCGGAGAGAATGGCAAAAAACAAACAGACTTTTGATTGCTGGGCAATGGCGCACACCATGTAGCAACAATAGCATAGTATGCAACTTTCTAAACTGCACCTCCATTTGAAAGTCAGGATTTCGGGGCACCGGCAACCATGGTGTTATGTTGTGGGTGTTATGTTGTTTTGCTGTTAATCATACGGCATCTTCGGAAACTAAGCCCTTTGTGATACTGTATTAGCTTGAACTTTGCTTTAGTATCAACTTAAGATGACGAAAAAGTGATGCAGTTGTAGAAGTGGGAGCTAGGAACCCCGAGGCAAATCTCCTTCTCCTGGGGGAAACCCACATGGCCGAGTAGGGACTCAGTGCAACTGTGAGCCAATTCATACACGCCCACAATCGACTACCCGGGCGGGACGCCGCCAGAGGTGACAGCGGGGAAAGAATCACAAGGCAAATCCGACCGCCCATGTCCGTAATAGGCCTAACCGCGTAGGGAACCAGTATACTAGTATAGGACGGCGGCTCGGCGCAATTTCTCGAGAGCACGGACAGTAGAACACAGTTTTTCATTGTTTTCTCCGGATACATTTAGATGATAAGTACTGAGCTAACGCACAGTTCAAGTTGTGTTTTTAATCCCACACATCCTTAATCACACGTGGCCAGCCACGTATAGGGATAGGCTAAAGCCCCTATCTGGCTGGGCTGCGACTGTTGGCGACAAATTGCGAACGGCATTCGCGAGGGAGTTTCAAAAATGTCTCAAAACGTTCGCAGGGGTTCTCAATTTCCTCGCGTGAGTCACATGGCCTCGCTCTCGTGTCGCTGGAATTTTGAACATGTGTCTCGAACCCTTCTCAAACCCTTCTCAATTTAGTTTCCGTGAGTCAGAAATTGCGAGAAATGTGAGACAACTTTGTGAGGGGTTGGCGACCTATGAAACTAAATTGTGACTGATTGGAGACAAAAATAAGAATCTGACATTCCGGGCTAGTCTTGGTGCAAGACGATACTGACCGCCGCGAGAGGGCGCCATACACTTTACTATGAGGACAGGAAACCAGTCTACGTAGACTGGTTTCCTGTCCTCATAGTAAAGTGTATGGCGCCCTCTCGCGGCGGTCAGTATCGTCTTGCACCAAGACTAATTCCGGGCCAAAAACTTCGCAATTTTTTCGCGCGAATGTCGCGCGAGTGTCGCGCGAGTGTCGCGCGAGTGTCGCGCGACATTCGCGCGATATGTAGGCCTATGCGAACTCCAGGCGATTTTTGGAACAAATTTCGCAAACGTGTCGTAAGTACCAATTCAGTGTGATTCCAAGTGAAAATTGTCGCTAATTCGCGTATTTTCTCGCAATTTTGTGTCTCCAACTAGTCGCGAGCTGTCGCAGCCCAGTGAGATACTATACGTCCTTAACTAACGTATTGGGACATTGAAAACCATGTGTACGATTTGAAAACTGTGTATACGATTTCGGGTTATTTCAAATATCATATCATATGGGCCTATATGGAAGCGTGCATGCTTTGATGTTGAAATGGGAATCTTCCCCAATTCTTTCCTTTTCCAAAATGTAACTTGAGTGGGAAACTCCAAATTTTTGCCGAGTACAACATTTCCCAAGCACGGTGACATTTTTCTGCCAAAGCCTCTGTGAAATTCGGCGCCATTCAAAAGATCTATCATCCCTTGAACTAATATAAATGGCAGTTTGGATATAGTCCAAGTTAGATTAAGCATTTCCATCGTAAGTTTAATTAGGGAGACATTTCCGTAGCTCAGTCGTGTACAAAACTTTAACGACACCTAAGTCAATTTTACCTGAAGCTATATACAGAGCTGAAATTTCAAACGCAGATGGTTTGTGCCCTATCCTAACTCTGAACCTAACCCCGACATATTGATAATTCAAATAATATTTTTAATTAATTTGTGAAAATTAGAGACACGGAAATGTCTCCCTATAATTAAACAAAGTCCCCCTAATACCCCCCACTTTTTATTTGTTACCCCTAACGTGTCTCCCTTATAACCTATTTGTAAAAATATGAGTATCAACAATTTCATTTAATTTTAAATTCCCGGACAAAACTGATCAAATTCTACCACGAACTGAGACTAACGCCAGACGCTGGCCCTACATATGTATTTGACCGAGGGAGGGCGCACTATAGGCTATTGCGCGGCAGAGTTTGCGCGGCCGCGGCATACGACTCTGTTAATTTCGCAAAGGCCACAACTCGCCCGCTCCTCCCTCGACGACGGGAATATCCGTTGATCGAGGGACTTGGTCGAAGTATGTTCAAGTATTGTAAGTTGAAACTTGTCTTAAAACTTTGCTTCAATAATATCGAGCAAATTTTGGCTCTGAAGTGGAGCTGGAACAACTTTCCAAGCCAGGGAATATAGGATATACTAAAACATGCATGTTCTGCTTTCAGCACATCACGGTGTAACCATGGTAACATGTGATTTTCAGCACAATTTGGTAAGTAGGCCTACTAAGTTTCTGTATAATGCACGCCTATACAAAATAAATTGAGTAGGTTATCACTTTTGTTTCCATATTTACTCGATCGACTGCACGTGCTGGTCGTACATAAACTCTGTCTTTTGTTAGTGACACGAAGAATCCACGCTCGCGTGCGCGTACGTATTCATGTCCCCGCGTACCAGACGACTTTTGACCATGCCTTGTCAGTTGTCCCGCCAGTCGGTCGGGTTGAATTTGATCAAACGAAACTTCACTTTTCTCACCCACAACATGGCAACACAATTATTGACGCTATGTACATTTCTTACTACACGTATATTTTGCTTAACGGTCGAATGGTATCTTTGCCGTATTGTGTTACATAGAGCCCCAAACAAATTACGTGGTTCTTGTAAAGGTTTTGGTGACGTACTGTACTCCGGCACCGGCATGTGGCGCCATTTTCCACACCGGAGAGGGTTGGTTATAGCGCTCTCTCTCTCTCTTGGCGGGTGATGTTTGGTACAACTGATCGTGTGGAGGTACACTTTATAATGATACTGTATCACTTTGAGCAACTAACAATGGAAATAACAATGGTTTGTGCCCAATTTCCATTGTTAGTTGCTCATAGTAGATTCGTGTATAATTAAATTAAAGACCATGAACTTATACGCCCAAAAATATAGCAAATATGTTCACACTGTTGTATTATCGTACGTGGTCAAGACTACGTGAATTTAATTCTTAGGTCAGCATTTACTCCTATTTGTATAATTACAAATTAAGCAAGTAAATTTAGTGGAAATAATTTGCTGAAATTATTTTGTTTGAAGCTGACATCCTATTTGTACAGGTTCCCTGACTATACTAAACAGAAACAAAGCCAAAATAATACGGTAGTCGGGGCCTATAATAGACAGTTTCGGCAAGCTCAAAATCCGCGTGCGTATACGTATCCGTACCATTTTCAGCTTTGACGTCATCACTTTATGCGGTCTCCTCCTACGTGTTGCGGATCAGCCACACGTAGGACAACGTATGGGAGCCGTTTGACACGGGAGCGGTACGTATAAAATTAATCTCGACTTGTTTGCACCAAATTAGTGATATGTCACACGGATACGTCTGCGAACACGTACCATTAAACTGAGATGCCGAAACTGTCTTTCTTGATAGCATCGACACAGTTTTCCATTTTTTTTCCGGAACAGACTTATACACAGATTGGTTTTTGTCATGCACATTACTCAATCACACATAGTTGCACTGCCCGTGTTTTGGCCGATTTGGGCGTCAATTTTTTTTTTTTAAAGATAAATAGGTATTTTTCTAGAATAGAAAAAGTTATCAGCTTTCATTTGGTACCAAGAACGCAAAAATCCGTCAAGGATTAATGCCAGTCGATTAAAAACAAGAAATGATTAAATGGCTGGCAGGTCATTTATAAATCGAGAGAGTGTTGACGTATTATGTTTTGACGTTTTAGGAAAAAGGCTTAGACCAATAATCTCCAGTTCTCGACGTCGGAAATTCAAGTTTTTGATATTTTTCGTTACAGAGACACGTAAGCTTTCTAAATTCGTTCGCTTGTGTAAATTAATTTTTAAAATCTTTTCACCGAAACACGGGCAATGCAACTTTAACAGTTTCTCATATCCTCCAATCTATCTTTAAAGATAAATATGTACTGTGTTCTTGTTTACGGGACGAACAACATTCCTTTGGCAAAGTTGAATAGATGCATGATTGGGACCACCCACTGCATGGATGGGCAGCCATCCACCATGAATGCCTTTATTGTGGATGGCCTGACTGAACATTTTTGAAATATTTTGGTGTTATGCCATCCGTGTTGTTGCTGATATCCATGGCCAGTGGCATGGTTAAGGCATTTTGTATTTGAAATAGTGTAACAGCCAATTTAAGTTTTCGTTTAATAAGATTGTGTGTGGCCATATAATAGTCGACTTTTTATTCAACTGCAAACAAACAATAAGAACCTCCATTCTCCGTGCCGAGTCTACGAGTCTCAGTTTGATGACTGAAAACAAAAAGAATTGAAGTGTGGGTGTGTGGAATGTTACTATAGGGGTGTAGTGTGTTTGGTGTGGGGAGGGAAACACACGCCCTACACCCACCCCCGTCGATTCGGCCCTGCTGATATCTGAAACGAGACGTACATCCAACACGGGCGTGTCTCTTCCAAGCGTCGTGGAGCAGAGAGGACTTTTTGTTCGGCATGGAACTGAACTGCGACCAGTTTGGTCATGTTGACCGGAGTTGTCTTTGGAATATAGCCTGCAACGAAATTATGACCAGCATTGGGATATCGACACAGTTTAGGAACGTAAGTAAACGTATACATGGGACCATCCTGGATCGTTTCTTGACATATTCATTTCAAAGATTTTTCCTGTTTACACTTGAATTGCAAAAGATTTGTTAAAAATTCGTTGGTCAGCTTCTATTTGCGTGCAAAAGCAACAAATGAGAAGGGCATACATTTGTTTTAGAGGTAAATTTGTCAAATTAGAGGTAAATTTGACAGACGAGTTGTCCAGCTGAGTCGAGTTGCCTCGACGGATTTTGCGTGAGCGTCCTTTTTCATATTGATCATATTTCATGTTATACCATTCACATTTGACACTAATTGGTTAAAAAACTTAATATTTTAGCAGTCAAAATAATTTTACAGTTTTTCTTAGGCTCCATAGGCTTACACTATGAACAACATTATAACAATGGAAACTGGGCACAAACCATTGTTATTAACAATGGTTTGTGCCCAATTTCCATTGTTAGTTGCTCATAGTGTTAGTGCCGAGTCTCAACTGGAGAACATTGTATTTTCGAAATCTGCAGAATTGTTTTACCATTCATTCAACACATGGATTTTCAAGTTTCTGAAGTATTACTGCATCTACGTGGTTGACATTTCTTATAGGCAGTTTATCAACATAGTTATGTTATGGCGTTCTTCCGCTTTTTAAAACTTCCCCCCCCCCCCCAAAATGGCTTTTGCCACAAAAGGTGCGTGTGTGGAACCACAAATCGGTCATTCTGTGTGAAATCACCTCAAATTCAGACAATTTGTCAGGGGTCCGACTCAGATTTGGACGAAACTTTTTCTAAATATACCTCAACCTATGTCATGAACATGTACAACATTTTAGAAACCAACTTCAATTCGTTGCTGAGATATGACCTCCAAAAAATGCCTACCCTATATACCTACTTTTTCCCAATCATAGCCATGCCGTTGAAGTTTTTTGGGTTGGTGCTTCCTGACTGCTCCGCAACCCGTGGCTGTCTGTACGCTCCTCTTTGGTGTACTCCTGACTCGTGCGCATGCTCAGTCCTTCGGACTGTCGTTGACACACCCCAGTTTGGGACAGGAAATTGGTCAAAGTGTGGTCCAAACGTCGGCAAATTTGGAAGTCAAGAAATTTTCCGACGAACTTCTAATTTTGCATGCTCCAAACACTCTATATTCCGCACTTGTCCTAAAAAATTGACAGACTTTCGCCGGGAAATGGCAGAGAAATTTCAAAGTTTAGGGAAAACTGGGTTGGGGCTTCCTGACTGCTCACGCAAACCGTGGCTGTCTGTACACACCTCTTTGGTGTACTCCTGAGTCGTGCGCATGCTCAGTCCTTCGGACTGTTGTTGACGCACCCCAGTTTGGCTCGGCAATTTCGAAAAATGTTCCGACGAACTTCAAATTTTGCATGCTCCAAACTCTCTATATTGCGCACTTGTCCTAAAAAATTGACAGACTTTCGCCGAGAAATGGAAGAGAAATTTCAAAGTTTAGGGAAAACTGGGTTGGGGCTTTCACACTGCTCACGCAAACCGTGGCTGTCTGTACACACCTCTTTGGTGTACTCCTGAGTCGTGCGCATGCTCAGTCCTTCGGACTGTCGTTGACGCACCCTAGTTTGGCTCGGCAATTTGGTCAAAGTGTGGTCCAAACGTCGGCAAATTTGGAGGTCGAAAAATGTTCCGACGAACTTCAAATTTTGCATGCTCCAAACTCTCTATATTGCGCACTTGTCCTAAAAAATTGACAGACTTTCGCCGGGAAATGGCAGAGAAATTTCAAAGTTTAGGGAAAACTGGGTTGGGGCTTCCTGACTGCTCACGCAAACCGTGGCTGTCTGTACACACCTCTTTGGTGTACTCCTGAGTCGTGCGCATGCTCAGTCCGACGGACTGTCGTTGACGCACCCCAGTTTGGCTCGGCAATTTGGTCAAAGTGTGGTCCAAACGTCGGCAAATTTGGAGGTCGAAAAATGTTCCGACGAACTTCAAATTTTGCATGCTCCAAACTCTCTATATTGCGCACTTGTCCTAAAAATTGACAGACTTTCGCCGGGAAATGGCAAATAAATTTCAAAGTTTAGGGAAAACTGGGTTGGGGCTTCCTGACTGCTCACGCAAACCGTGGCTGTCTGTACACACCTCTTTGGTGTACTCCTGAGTCGTGCGCATGCTCAGTCCTTCGGACTGTCGTTGACGCACCCCAGTTTGGCTCGGCAATTTGGTCAAAGTGTGGTCCAAACGTCGGAAAATTTGGAGGTCGAACAATTTTCCGACGAACTTCAAATTTTGCATGCTCCAAAGACTCTATATTGGGCACTTGTCCTAAAAAATTGACAGACTTTCGCCGGGAAATGACAGAGAAATTTCAGAGTTTAGGAAAAAAAGGGGTTCGCGCTTCCTGGATGCTCCCGCAACCTGTGGCTGTCTGTACACACCTCTTTGGTGTACTCCTGAATCGTGCGCATGCTCAGTCCTTCGGACTGTCGTTGACACGGACCAGTTTGGGAAGGGATTTTGGTCAAAGTGTGGTCCAAACGTCGGCAAATTTGGAGGTCGAAAAATTTTCTGACGAACTTCAAATTTTGCATGCTCCAAAGACTCTATATTGCGCACTTGTCCTAAAAAATTGACAGACTTTCGCCGGGAAATGACAGAGAAATTTCAGAGTTTAGGAAAAAAAGGGGTTGGCGCTTCCTGGATGCTCCCGCAACCTGTGGCTGTCTGTACACACCTCTTTGGTGTACTCCTGACTCGTGCGCATGCTCAGTCCTTCGGACTGTCGTTGACACGGCCCAGTTTGGGACGGGATTTTGGTCAAAGTGTGGTCCAAACGTCGGAAAATTTGGAGGTCGAAAAATTTTCCGACGAACTTCAAATTTTGCATGCTCCAAAGACTCTATATTGCGCACTTGTCCTAAAAAATTGACAGACTTTCGCCGGGAAATGACAGAGAAATTTCAGAGTTTAGGAAAAAAAGGGGTTGGCGCTTCCTGGATGCTCCCGCAACCTGTGGCTGTCTGTACACACCTCTTTGGTGTACTCCTGACTCGTGCGCATGCTCAGTCCTTCGGACTGTCGTTGACACGGCCCAGTTTGGGACGGGATTTTGGTCAAAGTGTGGTCCAAACGTCGGCAAATTTGGAGGCCGACAAATTTTCCGACGAACTTCAAATTTTGCATGCTCCAAAGACTCTATATTGCGCACTTGTCCTAAAAAATTGACAGACTTTCGCCGGGAAATGACAGAGAAATTTCAGAGTTTAGGAAAAAAAAGGGGTTGGCGCTTCCTGGATGCTCCCGCAACCTGTGGCTGTCTGTACACACCTCTTTGGTGTACTCCTGACTCGTGCGCATGCTCAGTCCTTCGGACTGTCGTTGACACGGCCCAGTTTGGGACGGGATTTTGGTCAAAGTGTGGTCCAAACGTCGGCAAATTTGGAGGTCGAACAATTTTCCGACGAACTTCAAATTTTGCATGCTCCAAAGACTCTATATTGGGCACTTGTCCTAAAAAATTGACAGACTTTCGCCGGGAAATGACAGAGAAATTTTAGAGTTTAGGAAAAAAAGGGGTTGGCGCTTCCTGGATGCTCCCGCAACCTGTGGCTGTCTGTACACACCTCTTTGGTGTACTCCTGACTCGTGCGCATGCTCAGTCCTTCGGACTGTCGTTGACACGGCCCAGTTTGGGACGGGATTTTGGTCAAAGTGTGGTCCAAACGTCGGCAAATTTGGAGGTCGAAAAATTTTCCGACGAACTTCAAATTTTGCATGCTCCAAAGACTCTATATTGCGCACTTGTCCTAAAAAATTGACAGACTTTCGCCGGGAAATGACAGAGAAATTTCAGAGTTTAGGAAAAAAAAGGGGTTGGCGCTTCCTGGATGCTCCCGCAACCTGTGGCTGTCTGTACACACCTCTTTGGTGTACTCCTGACTCGTGCGCATGCTCAGTCCTTCGGACTGTCGTTGACACGGCCCAGTTTGGGACGGGATTTTGGTCAAAGTGTGGTCCAAACGTCGGCAAATTTGGAGGTCGACAAATTTTCCGACGAACTTCAAATTGTGCATGCTCCAAAGACTCTATATTGCGCACTTGTCCTAAAAAATGGACAGACTTTCACCGGGAAATGACAGAGAAATTTCAGAGTTTAGGAAAAAAAGGGGTTGGCTCTTCCTGGATGCTCCCGCAACCTGTGGCTGTCTGTACACACCTCTTTGGTGTACTCCTGACTCGTGCGCATGCTCAGTCCTTCGGACTGTCGTTGACACGGCCCAGTTTGGGACGGGATTTTGGTCAAAGTGTGGTCCAAACGTCGGCAAATTTGGAGGCCGACAAATTTTCCGACGAACTTCAAATTTTGCATGCTCCAAAGACTCTATATTGCGCACTTGTCCTAAAAAATTGACAGACTTTCGCCGGGAAATGACAGAGAAATTTCAGAGTTTAGGAAAAAAAAGGGGTTGGCGCTTCCTGGATGCTCCCGCAACCTGTGGCTGTCTGTACACACCTCTTTGGTGTACTCCTGACTCGTGCGCATGCTCAGTCCTTCGGACTGTCGTTGACACGGCCCAGTTTGGGACGGGATTTTGGTCAAAGTGTGGTCCAAACGTCGGCAAATTTGGAGGTCGAACAATTTTCCGACGAACTTCAAATTTTGCATGCTCCAAAGACTCTATATTGGGCACTTGTCCTAAAAAATTGACAGACTTTCGCCGGGAAATGACAGAGAAATTTTAGAGTTTAGGAAAAAAAGGGGTTGGCGCTTCCTGGATGCTCCCGCAACCTGTGGCTGTCTGTACACACCTCTTTGGTGTACTCCTGACTCGTGCGCATGCTCAGTCCTTCGGACTGTCGTTGACACGGCCCAGTTTGGGACGGGATTTTGGTCAAAGTGTGGTCCAAACGTCGGCAAATTTGGAGGTCGAAAAATTTTCCGACGAACTTCAAATTTTGCATGCTCCAAAGACTCTATATTGCGCACTTGTCCTAAAAAATTGACAGACTTTCGCCGGGAAATGACAGAGAAATTTCAGAGTTTAGGAAAAAAAAGGGGTTGGCGCTTCCTGGATGCTCCCGCAACCTGTGGCTGTCTGTACACACCTCTTTGGTGTACTCCTGACTCGTGCGCATGCTCAGTCCTTCGGACTGTCGTTGACACGGCCCAGTTTGGGACGGGATTTTGGTCAAAGTGTGGTCCAAACGTCGGCAAATTTGGAGGTCGACAAATTTTCCGACGAACTTCAAATTGTGCATGCTCCAAAGACTCTATATTGCGCACTTGTCCTAAAAAATGGACAGACTTTCACCGGGAAATGACAGAGAAATTTCAGAGTTTAGGAAAAAAAGGGGTTGGCGCTTCCTGGATGCTCCCGCAACCTGTGGCTGTCTGTACACACCTCTTTGGTGTACTCCTGACTCGTGCGCATGCTCAGTCCTTCGGACTGTCGTTGACACGGCCCAGTTTGGGACGGGATTTTTGTCAAAGTGTGGTCCAAACGTCGGCAAATTTGGAGGTCGAAAAATTTTGCATGCTCCAAAGACTCTATATTGCGCACTTGTCCTAAAAAATTGACAGACTTTCGCCGGGAAATGACAGAGAAATTTCAGAGTTTACGAAAAAAAGGGGTTGGCGCTTCCTGGATGCTCCCGCAACCTGTGGCTGTCTGTACACACCTCTTTGGTGTACTCCTGACTCGTGCGCATGCTCAGTCCTTCGGACTGTCGTTGACACGGACCAGTTTGGGACGGGATTTTTGTCAAAGTGTGGTCCAAACGTCGGCAAATTTGGAGGTCGAAAAATTGTCTGACGAACTTCAAATTTTGCATGCTCCAAAGACTCTATATTGCGCACTTGTCCTAAAAAATTGACAGACTTTCGCCGGGAAATGACAGAGAAATATCAGAGTTTAGGAAAAAAGGGGTTGGCGCTTCCTCGATGCTCCCGCAACCTGTGGCTGTCTGTACACACCTCTTTGGTGTACTCCTGACTCGTGCGCATGCTCAGTCCTTCGGACTGTCGTTGACACGGCCCAGTTTGGGACGGGATTTTGGTCAAAGTGTGGTCCAAACGTCGGCAAATTTGGAGGTCGAACAATTTTCCGACGAACTTCAAATTTTGCATGCTCCAAAGACTCTATATTGGGCACTTGTCCTAAAAAATTGACAGACTTTCGCCGGGAAATGACAGAGAAATTTTAGAGTTTAGGAAAAAAAGGGGTTGGCGCTTCCTGGATGCTCCCGCAACCTGTGGCTGTCTGTACACACCTCTTTGGTGTACTCCTGACTCGTGCGCATGCTCAGTCCTTCGGACTGTCGTTGACACGGCCCAGTTTGGGACGGGATTTTGGTCAAAGTGTGGTCCAAACGTCGACAAATTTGGAGGTCGACAAATTTTCCGACGAACTTCAAATTTTGCATGCTCCAAAGACTCTATATTGCGCACTTGTCCTAAAAAATTGACAGACTTTCGCCGGGAAATGACAGAGAAATTTCAGAGTTTAGGAAAAAAAAGGGTTGGCGCTTCCTGGATGCTCCCGCAACCTGTGGCTGTCTGTACACACCTCTTTGGTGTACTCCTGACTCGTGCGCATGCTCAGTCCTTCGGACTGTCGTTGACACGGCCCAGTTTGGGACGGGATTTTGGTCAAAGTGTGGTCCAAACGTCGGCAAATTTGGAGGTCGACAAATTTTCCGACGAACTTCAAATTGTGCATGCTCCAAAGACTCTATATTGCGCACTTGTCCTAAAAAATGGACAGACTTTCACCGGGAAATGACAGAGAAATTTCAGAGTTTAGGAAAAAAAGGGGTTGGCGCTTCCTGGATGCTCCCGCAACCTGTGGCTGTCTGTACACACCTCTTTGGTGTACTCCTGACTCGTGCGCATGCTCAGTCCTTCGGACTGTCGTTGACACGGCCCAGTTTGGGACGGGATTTTTGTCAAAGTGTGGTCCAAACGTCGGCAAATTTGGAGGTCGAAAAATTTTGCATGCTCCAAAGACTCTATATTGCGCACTTGTCCTAAAAAATTGACAGACTTTCGCCGGGAAATGACAGAGAAATTTCAGAGTTTACGAAAAAAAGGGGTTGGCGCTTCCTGGATGCTCCCGCAACCTGTGGCTGTCTGTACACACCTCTTTGGTGTACTCCTGACTCGTGCGCATGCTCAGTCCTTCGGACTGTCGTTGACACGGACCAGTTTGGGACGGGATTTTTGTCAAAGTGTGGTCCAAACGTCGGCAAATTTGGAGGTCGAAAAATTGTCTGACGAACTTCAAATTTTGCATGCTCCAAAGACTCTATATTGCGCACTTGTCCTAAAAAATTGACAGACTTTCGCCGGGAAATGACAGAGAAATATCAGAGTTTAGGAAAAAAGGGGTTGGCGCTTCCTCGATGCTCCCGCAACCTGTGGCTGTCTGTACACACCTCTTTGGTGTACTCCTGACTCGTGCGCATGCTCAGTCCTTCGGACTGTCGTTGACACGGCCCAGTTTGGGACGGGATTTTGGTCAAAGTGTGGTCCAAACGTCGGCAAATTTGGAGGTCGAACAATTTTCCGACGAACTTCAAATTTTGCATGCTCCAAAGACTCTATATTGGGCACTTGTCCTAAAAAATTGACAGACTTTCGCCGGGAAATGACAGAGAAATTTTAGAGTTTAGGAAAAAAAGGGGGTTGGCGCTTCCTGGATGCTCCCGCAACCTGTGGCTGTCTGTACACACCTCTTTGGTGTACTCCTGACTCGTGCGCATGCTCAGTCCTTCGGACTGTCGTTGACACGGCCCAGTTTGGGACGGGGATTTTGGTCAAAGTGTGGTCCAAACGTCGACAAATTTGGAGGTCGACAAATTTTCCGACGAACTTCAAATTTTGCATGCTCCAAAGACTCTATATTGCGCACTTGTCCTAAAAAATTGACAGACTTTCGCCGGGAAATGACAGAGAATTTCAGAGTTTAGGAAAAAAAAGGGTTGGCGCTTCCTGGATGCTCCCGCAACCTGTGGCTGTCTGTACACACCTCTTTGGTGTACTCCTGACTCGTGCGCATGCTCAGTCCTTCGGACTGTCGTTGACACGGCCCAGTTTGGGACGGGATTTTGGTCAAAGTGTGGTCCAAACGTCGGCAAATTTGGAGGTCGAAAAATTTTGCATGCTCCAAAGACTCTATATTGCGCACTTGTCCTAAAAAAATTGACAGACTTTCGCCGGGAAATGACAGAGAAATTTCAGAGTTTACGAAAAAAAGGGGTTGGCGCTTCCTGGATGCTCCCGCAACCTGTGGCTGTCTGTACACACCTCTTTGGTGTACTCCTGACTCGTGCGCATCCTCAGTCCTTCGGACTGTCATTGACACGGCCCAGTTTGGGACGGAATTTTGGTCAAAGTGTGGTCCAAACGTCGGCAAATTTGGAGGTCGAAAAATTTTCCGACGAACTTCAAATTTTGCATGCTCGAAAGACTCTATATTGCGCACTTGTCCTAAAAAATTGACAGACTTTCGCCGGGAAATGACAGAGAAATTTCAGAGTTTAGGAAAAAAAGGGGTTGGCGCTTCCTGGATGCTCCCGCAACCTGTGGCTGTCTGTACACACCTCTTTGGTGTACTCCTGACTCGTGCGCATGCTCAGTCCTTCGGACTGTCGTTGACACGGCCCAGTTTGGGACGGAATTTTGGTCAAAGTGTGGTCCAAACGTCGGCAAATTTGGAGGTCGAAAAATTTTCCGACGAACTTCAAATTTTGCATGCTCCAAAGACTCTATATTGCGCACTTGTCCTAAAAAATTGACAGACTTTCGCCGGGAAATGACAGAGAAATTTCAGAGTTTAGGAAAAAAAGGGGTTGGCGCTTCCTGGATGCTCCCGCAACCTGTGGCTGTCTGTACACACCTCTTTGGTGTACTCCTGACTCGTGCGCATGCTCAGTCCTTCGGACTGTCGTTGACACGGCCCAGTTTGGGACGGGATTTTAGTCAAAGTGTGGTCCAAACGTCGGCAAATTTGGAGGTCGAAAAATTTTCCGACGAACTTCAAATTTTGCATGCTCCAAAGACTCTATATTGCGCACTTGTCCTAAAAAATTGACAGACTTTCGCCGGGAAATGACAGAGAAATTTCAGAGTTTAGGAAAAAAAGGGGTTGGCGCTTCCTGGATGCTCCCGCAACCTGTGGCTGTCTGTACACACCTCTTTGGTGTACTCCTGACTCGTGCGCATGCTCAGTCCTTCGGACTGTCGTTGACACGGCCCAGTTTGGGACGGGATTTTGGTCAAAGTGTGGTCCAAACGTCGGCAAATTTGGAGGTCGAAAAATTTTCCGACGAACTTCAAATTTTGCATGCTCGAAAGACTCTATATTGCGCACTTGTCCTAAAAAATTGACAGACTTTCGCCGGGAAATGACAGAGAAATTTCAGAGTTTAGGAAAAAAAGGGGTTGGCGCTTCCTGGATGCTCCCGCAACCTGTGGCTGTCTGTACACACCTCTTTGGTGTACTCCTGACTCGTGCGCATGCTCAGTCCTTCGGACTGTCGTTGACACGGCCCAGTTTGGGACGGGATTTTGGTCAAAGTGTGGTCCAAACGTCGGCAAATTTGGAGGTCGAAAAATTTTCCGACGAACTTCAAATTTTGCATGCTCCAAAGACTCTATATTGCGCACTTGTCCTAAAAAATTGACAGACTTTCGCCGGGAAATGACAGAGAAATTTCAGGGTTTAGGAAAAAAAGGGGTTGGCGCTTCCTGGATGCTCCCGCAACCTGTGGCTGTCTGTACACACCTCTTTGGTGTACTCCTGACTCGTGCGCATGCTCAGTCCTTCGGACTGTCGTTGACACGGCCCAGTTTGGGACGGGATTTTAGTCAAAGTGTGGTCCAAACGTCGGCAAATTTGGAGGTCGAAAAATTTTCCGACGAACTTCAAATTTTGCATGCTCCAAAGACTCTATATTGCGCACTTGTCCTAAAAAATTGACAGACTTTCGCCGGGAAATGACAGAGAAATTTCAGAGTTTAGGAAAAAAAGGGGTTGGCGCTTCCTGGATGCTCCCGCAACCTGTGGCTGTCTGTACACACCTCTTTGGTGTACTCCTGACTCGTGCGCATGCTCAGTCCTTCGGACTGTCGTTGACACGGCCCAGTTTGGGACGGAATTTTGGTCAAAGTGTGGTCCAAACGTCGGCAAATTTGGAGGTTGAAAAATTTTCCGACGAACTTCAAATTTTGCATGCTCCAAAGACTCTATATTGCGCACTTGTCCTAAAAAATTGACAGACTTTCGCCGGGAAATGACAGAGAAATTTCAGAGTTTAGGAAAAAAAGGGGTTGGCGCTTCCTGGATGCTCCCGCAACCTGTGGCTGTCTGTACACACCTCTTTGGTGTACTCCTGACTCGTGCGCATGCTCAGTCCTTCGGACTGTCGTTGACACGGCCCAGTTTGGGACGGGATTTTAGTCAAAGTGTGGTCCAAACGTCGGCAAATTTGGAGGTCGAAAAATTTTCCGACGAACTTCAAATTTTGCATGCTCCAAAGACTCTATATTGCGCACTTGTCCTAAAAAATTGACAGACTTTCGCCGGGAAATGACAGAGAAATTTCAGAGTTTAGGAAAAAAAGGGGTTGGCGCTTCCTGGATGCTCCCGCAACCTGTGGCTGTCTGTACACACCTCTTTGGTGTACTCCTGACTCGTGCGCATGCTCAGTCCTTCGGACTGTCGTTGACACGGCCCAGTTTGGGACGGAATTTTGGTCAAAGTGTGGTCCAAACGTCGGCAAATTTGGAGGTCGAAAAATTTTCCGACGAACTTCAAATTTTGCATGCTCCAAAGACTCTATATTGCGCACTTGTCCTAAAAAATTGACAGACTTTCGCCGGGAAATGACAGAGAAATTTCAGAGTTTAGGAAAAAAAGGGGTTGGCGCTTCCTGGATGCTCCCGCAACCTGTGGCTGTCTGTACACACCTCTTTGGTGTACTCCTGACTCGTGCGCATGCTCAGTCCTTCGGACTGTCGTTGACACGGCCCAGTTTGGGACGGGATTTTAGTCAAAGTGTGGTCCAAACGTCGGCAAATTTGGAGGTCGAAAAATTTTCCGACGAACTTCAAATTTTGCATGCTCCAAAGACTCTATATTGCGCACTTGTCCTAAAAAATTGACAGACTTTCGCCGGGAAATGACAGAGAAATTTCAGAGTTTAGGAGAAAAAGGGGTTGGCGCTTCCTGGATGCTCCCGCAACCTGTGGCTGTCTGTACACACCTCTTTGGTGTACTCCTGACTCGTGCGCATGCTCAGTCCTTCGGACTGTCGTTGACACGGCCCAGTTTGGACGGAATTTTGGTCAAAGTGTGGTCCAAACGTCGGCAAATTGGAGGTCGAAAAATTTCCGACGAACTTCAAATTTTGCATGCTCCAAAGACTCTATATTGCGCACTTGTCCTAAAAAATTGACAGACTTTCGCCGGGAAATGACAGAGAAATTTCAGAGTTTAGGAAAAAAAGGGGGTTGGCCTTTCCTGGATGCTCCCGCAACCTGTGGCTGTCTGTACACACCTCTTTGGTGTACTCCTGACTCGTGCGCATGCTCAGTCCTTCGGACTGTCGTTGACACGGCCCAGTTTGGGACGGGATTTTGGTCAAAGTGTGGTCCAAACGTCGGCAAATTTGGAGGTCGAAAAATTTTCCGACGAACTTCAAATTTTGCATGCTCCAAAGACTCTATATTGCGCACTTGTCCTAAAAAATTGACAGACTTTCGCCGGGAAATGACAGAGAAATTTCAGAGTTTAGGAAAAAAAGGGGTTGGCGCTTCCTGGATGCTCCCGCAACCTGTGGCTGTCTGTACACACCTCTTTGGGTGTACTCCTGACTCGTGCGCATGCTCAGTCCTTCGGACTGTCGTTGACACGGCCCAGTTTGGGACGGGATTTTAGTCAAAGTGTGGTCCAAACGTCGGCAAATTTGGAGGTCGAAAAATTTTCCGACGAACTTCAAATTTTGCATGCTCCAAAGACTCTATATTGCGCACTTGTCCTAAAAAATTGACAGACTTTCGCCGGGAAATGACAGAGAAATTTCAGAGTTTAGGAAAAAAAGGGGTTGGCGCTTCCTGGATGCTCCCGCAACCTGTGGCTGTCTGTACACACCTCTTTGGTGTACTCCTGACTCGTGCGCATGCTCAGTCCTTCGGACTGTCGTTGACACGGCCCAGTTTGGGACGGAATTTTGGTCAAAGTGTGGTCCAAACGTCGGCAAATTTGGAGGTCGAAAAATTTTCCGACGAACTTCAAATTTTGCATGCTCCAAAGACTCTATATTGCGCACTTGTCCTAAAAATTGACAGACTTTCGCCGGGAAATGACAGAGAAATTTCAGAGTTTAGGAAAAAAAGGGGTTGGCGCTTCCTGGATGCTCCGCAACCTGTGGCTGTCTGTACACACCTCTTTGGTGTACTCCTGACTCGTGCGCATGCTCAGTCCTTCGGACTGTCGTTGACACGGCCCAGTTTGGGACGGGATTTTGGTCAAAGTGTGGTCCAAACGTCGGCAAATTTGGAGGTCGAAAAATTTTCCGACGAACTTCAAATTTTGCATGCTCCAAGACTCTATATTGCGCACTTGTCCTAACAAATTGACAGACTTTCGCCGGGAAATGACAGAGAAATTTCAGAGTTTAGGAAAAAAAGGGGTTGGCGCTTCCTGGATGCTCCCGCAACCTGTGGCTGTCTGTACACACCTCTTTGGTGTACTCCTGACTCGTGCGCATGCTCAGTCCTTCGGACTGTCGTTGACACGGCCCAGTTTGGGACGGGATTTTGGTCAAAGTGTGGTCCAAACGTCGGCAAATTTGGAGGTCGAAAATTTTTCCGACGAACTTCAAATTTGCATGCTTCAAAGACTCTATATTGCGCACTTGTCCTAAAAAATTGACAGACTTTCGCCGGGAAATGACACAGAAATTTCAGAGTTTAGGAAAAAAAGGGGGTTGGCGCTTCCTGGATGCTCCCGCAACCTGTGGCTGTCTGTACACACCTCTTTGGTGTACTCCTGACTCGTGCGCATGCTCAGTCCTTCGGACTGTCGTTGACACGGCCCAGTTTGGACGGGATTTTGGTCAAAGTGTGGTCCAAACGTCGGCAAATTTGGAGGTCGAAAAATTTTCCGACGAACTTCAAATTTTGCATGCTCCAAAGACTCTATATTGCGCACTTGTCCTAAAAAATTGACAGACTTTCGCCGGGAAATGACAGAGAAATTTCAGAGTTAGGAAAAAAAGGGGTTTGCGCTTCTTGGATGCTCCCGCAACCTGTGGCTGTCTGTAAACACCTCTTTGGTGTACTCCTGACTCGTGCGCATGCTCAGTCCTTCGGACTGTCGTTGACACGGCCCAGTTTGGGACGGGATTTGGTCAAAGTGTGGTCCAAACGTCGGCAAATTTGGAGGTTGAAAAATTTTCCGACGAACTTCAAATTTTGCATGCTCCAAAAACTCTATATTGCGCACTTGTCCTAAAAAATTGACAGACTTTCGCCGGGAAATGACAGAGAAATTTCAGAGTTTAGGAAAAAAAGGGGTTGGCGCTTCCTGGATGCTCCCGCAACCTGTGGCTGTCTGTACACACCTCTTTGGTGTACTCCTGACTCGTTCGCATGCTCAGTCCTTCGGACTGTCGTTGACACGGCCCAGTTTGGGACGGGATTTTGGTCAAAGTGTGGTCCAAACGTCGGCAAATTTGGAGGTCGAAAAATTTTCCGACGAAAAATTTTCCGACGAACTTCAAATTTTGCATGCTCTAAAGACTCTATATTGCGCACTTGTCCTAAAAAATTTACAGACTTTCGCCGGGAAATGACAGAGAAATTTCAGAGTTTAGGAAAAAAAGGGGGTTGGCGCTTCCTGGATGCTCCCGCAACCTGTGGCTGTCTGTATGTACACACCTCTTTGGTGTACTCCTGACTCGTGCGCATGCTCAGTCCTTCGGACTGTCGTTGACACGGCCCAGTTTGGGACGGGATTTTGGTCAAAGTGTGGTCCAAACGTCGGCAAATTTGGAGGTCGAAAATTTTTCCGACGAACTTCAAATTTTGCATGCTCCAAAGACTCTATATTGCGCACTTGTCCTAAAAAATTGACAGACTTTCGCCGGGAAATGACAGAGAAATTTCAGAGTTTAGGAAAAAAAGGGGTTGGCGCTTCCTGGATGCTCCCGCAACCTGTGGCTGTCTGTACACACCTCTTTGGTGTACTCCTGACTCGTGCGCATGCTCAGTCCTTCGGACTGTCGTTGACACGGCCCAGTTTGGGACGGGATTTTGGTCAAAGTGTGGTCCAAACGTCGGCAAATTGGAGGTCGAAAAATTTTCCGACGAACTTCAAATTTTGCATGCTCTAAAGACTCTATATTGCGCACTTGTCCTAAAAAATGACAGACTTCGCCGGGAAATGACAGAGAAATTTCAGAGTTTAGGAAAAAAAGGGGTTGGCGCTTTCTGGATGGCTCCCGCAACCTGTGGCTGTCTGTACACACCTCTTTGGTGTACTCCTGACTCGTGCGCATGCTCAGTCCTTCGGACTGTCGTTGACACGGCCCAGTTTGGGACGGGATTTTGGTCAAAGTGTGGTCCAAACGTCGGCAAATTTGGAGGTCGAAAAATTTTCCGACGACTTCAAATTTTGCATGCTCCAAAGACTCTATATTGCGCACTTGTCCTAAAAAATTGACAGACTTTCGCCGGGAAATGACAGAGAAATTTCAGAGTTTAGGAAAAAAAGGGGTTGGCGCTTCCTGGATGCTCCCGCAACCTGTGGCTGTCTGTACACACCTCTTTGGTGTACTCCTGACTCGTGCGCATGCTCAGTCCTTCGGACTGTCGTTGACACGGCCCAGTTTGGGACGGGATTTTGGTCAAAGTGTGGTCCAAACGTCGGCAAATTTGGATGTCGAAAAATTTTCCGACGAACTTCAAATTTTGCATGCTCCAAAGACTCTATATTGCGCACTTGTCCTAAAAAATTGACAGACTTTCGCCGGGAAATGACAGAGAAATTTCAGAGTTTAGGAAAAAAAAGGGGTTGGCGCTTCCTGGATGCTCCCGCAACCTGTGGCTGTCTGTACACACCTCTTTGGTGTACTCCTGACTCGTGCGCATGCTCAGTCCTTCGGACTGTCGTTGACACGGCCCAGTTTGGGACGGGATTTTGGTCAAAGTGTGGTCCAAACGTTCGGCAAATTTGGAGGTCGAAAAATTTTCCGACGAACTTCAAATTTTGCATGCTCCAAAGACTCTATATTGCGCACTTGTCCTAAAAAATTGACAGACTTTCGCCGGGAAATGACAGAGAAATTTCAGAGTTTAGGAAAAAAAGGGGTTGGCGCTTCCTGGATGCTCCCGCAACCTGTGGCTGTCTGTACACACCTCTTTGGTGTACTCCTGACTCGTGCGCATGCTCAGTCCTTCGGACTGTCGTTGACACGGCCCAGTTTGGGACGGGATTTTGGTCAAAGTGTGGTCCAAACGTCGGCAAATTTGGAGGTCGAAAAATTTTCCGACGAACTTCAAATTTTGCATGCTCCAAAGACTCTATATTGCGCACTTGTCCTAAAAAATTGACAGACTTTCGCCGGGAAATGACAGAGAAATTTCAGAGTTTAGGAAAAAAAGGGGTTGGCGCTTCCTGGATGCTCCCGCAACCTGTGGCTGTCTGTACACACCTCTTTGGTGTACTCCTGACTCGTGCGCATGCTCAGTCCTTCGGACTGTCGTTGACACGGCCCAGTTTGGGACGGGATTTTGGTCAAAGTGTGGTCCAAACGTCTGGCAAATTTGGAGGTCGAAAAAATTTTCCGACGAACTTCAAATTTTGCATGCTCCAAAGACTCTATATTGCGCACTTGTCCTAAAAAATTGACAGACTTTCGCCGGGAAATGACAGAGAAATTTCAGAGTTTAGGAAAAAAAGGGGTTGGCGCTTCCTGGATGCTCCCGCAACCTGTGGCTGTCTGTACACACCTCTTTGGTGTACTCCTGACTCGTGCGCATGCTCAGTCCTTCGGACTGTCGTTGACACGGCCCAGTTTGGGACGGGATTTTGGTCAAAGTGTGGTCCAAAACGTCGGCAAATTTGGAGGTCGAAAAATTTTCCGACGAACTTCAAATTTTTGCATGCTCGAAAGACTCTATATTGCGCACTTGTCCTAAAAAATTGACAGACTTTCGCCGGGAAATGACAGAGAAATTTCAGAGTTTAGGAAAAAAAGGGGGTTGGCGCTTCCTGGATGCTCCCGCAACCTGTGGCTGTCTGTACACACCTCTTTGGTGTACTCCTGACTCGTGCGCATGCTCAGTCCTTCGGACTGTCGTTGACACGGCCCAGTTTGGGACGGAATTTTGGTCAAAGTGTGGTCCAAACGTCGGCAAATTTGGAGGTCGAAAAATTTTCCGACGAACTTCAAATTTTGCATGCTCCAAAGACTCTATATTGCGCACTTGTCCTAAAAATTGACAGACTTTCGCCGGGAAATGACAGAGAAATTTCAGAGTTTAGGAAAAAAAGGGGTTGGCGCTTCCTGGATGCTCCCGCAACCTGTGGCTGTCTGTACACACCTCTTTGGTGTACTCCTGACTCGTGCGCATGCTCAGTCCTTCGGACTGTCGTTGACACGGCCCAGTTTGGGACGGGATTTTAGTCAAAGTGTGGTCCAAACGTCGGCAAATTTGGAGGTCGAAAAATTTTCCGACGAACTTCAAATTTTGCATGCTCAAAGACTCTATATTGCGCACTTGTCCTAAAAAATTGACAGACTTTCGCCGGGAAATGACAGAGAAATTTCAGAGTTTAGGAAAAAAAGGGGTTGGCGCTTCCTGGATGCTCCCGCAACCTGTGGCTGTCTGTACACACCTCTTTGGTGTACTCCTGACTCGTGCGCATGCTCAGTCCTTCGGACTGTCGTTGACACGGCCCAGTTTGGGACGGGATTTTGGTCAAAGTGTGGTCCAAACGTCGGCAAATTTGGAGGTCGAAAAATTTTCCGACGAACTTCAAATTTTGCATGCTCCGAAAGACTCTATATTGCGCACTTGTCTAAAAAATTGACAGACTTTCGCCGGGAAATGACAGAGAAATTTCAGAGTTTAGGAAAAAAAGGGGTTGGCGCTTCCTGGATGCTCCCGCAACCTGTGGCTGTCTGTACACACCTCTTTGGTGTACTCCTGACTCGTGCGCATGCTCAGTCCTTCGGACTGTCGTTGACACGGCCCAGTTTGGGACGGAATTTTGGTCAAAGTGTGGTCCAAACGTCGGCAAATTTGGAGGTCGAAAAATTTTCCGACGAACTTCAAATTTTGCATGCTCCAAAGACTCTATATTGCGCACTTGTCCTAAAAAATTGACAGACTTTCGCCGGGAAATGACAGAGAAATTTCAGAGTTTAGGAAAAAAAGGGGTTGGCGCTTCCTGGATGCTCCCGCAACCTGTGGCTGTCTGTACACACCTCTTTGGTGTACTCCTGACTCGTGCGCATGCTCAGTCCTTCGGACTGTCGTTGACACGGCCCAGTTTGGGACGGGATTTTAGTCAAAGTGTGGTCCAAACGTCGGCAAATTTGGAGGTCGAAAATTTTCCGACGAACTTCAAATTTTGCATGCTCCAAAGACTCTATATTGCGCACTTGTCCTAAAAAATTGACAGACTTTCGCCGGGAAATGACAGAGAAATTTCAGAGTTTAGGAAAAAAAGGGGTTGGCGCTTCCTGGATGCTCCCGCAACCTGTGGCTGTCTGTACACACCTCTTTGGTGTACTCCTGACTCGTGCGCATGCTCAGTCCTTCGGACTGTCGTTGACACGGCCCAGTTTGGGACGGGATTTTGGTCAAAGTGTGGTCCAAACGTCGGCAAATTTGGAGGTCGAAAAATTTTCTCCCGACGAACTTCAAATTTTGCATGCTCAAAGACTCTATATTTGCGCACTTGTCCAAAAATTGACAGACTTTTCCGCCGGGAATGACAGAGAAATTTCAGAGTTAGAAAAAAAGGGGGTTGGCGCTTTCTGGATGCTCCCGCAACCTGTGGCTGTCTGTACACACCTCTTTGGTGTACTCCTGACTCGTGCGCTATGCTCAGTCCTTCGGGACTGTCGTTGACACGGCCCAGTTTGGGACGGGATTTAGTCAAAGTGTGGTCCAAACGTCGGGAAAAAATTTGGAGGTCGAAAAATTTTCCGACGAACTTCAAATTTTGCATGCTCAAAGACTCTATATTGCGCACATTGTCCTAAAAAATTGACAGACCTTTCGCCGGGAAATGGACAGAGAAATTTCAGAGTTAGGAAAAAAGGGGTTGGCGCTTCCTGGATGCTCCCCCACCCGCAACCTGTGGCTGTCTGTACACACCTCTTTGGTGTAACTCCTGACTCGGTGCGCTATGCTCAGTCCATTCGGACTGTCGTTGACACGGCCCAAGTTTGGACGGAATTTTGGTCAAAGTGTTGGTCAAACGGCGCAAATTTGGAGGTCGAAAAATTTTCCGACGAACTTCAAAATTTTGCATGCCCTACGCACTTGTCCTAAAAAATTGACAGACTTTCGCCGGGAAATGACAGAGAAATTTCAGAGTTTAGGAAAAAAAGGGGTTGGCGCTTCCTGGATGCTCCCGCAACCTGTGGCTGTCTGTACACACCTCTTTGGTGTACTCCTGACTCGTGCGCATGCTCAGTCCTTCGGACTGTCGTTGACACGGCCCAGTTTGGGACGGGATTTTGGTCAAAGTGTGGTCCAAACGTCGGCAAATTTGGAGGTCGAAAAATTTTCCGACGAACTTCAAATTTTGCATGCTCCAAAGACTCTATATTGCGCACTTGTCCTAACAAATTGACAGACTTTCGCCGGGAAATGACAGAGAAATTTCAGAGTTTAGGAAAAAAAGGGGTTGGCGCTTCCTGGATGCTCCCGCAACCTGTGGCTGTCTGTACACACCTCTTTGGTGTACTCCTGACTCGTGCGCATGCTCAGTCCTTCGGACTGTCGTTGACACGGCCCAGTTTGGGACGGGATTTTGGTCAAAGTGTGGTCCAAACGTCGGCAAATTTGGAGGTCGAAAATTTTTCCGACGAACTTCAAATTTTGCATGCTTCCAAAGACTCTATATTGCGCACTTGTCCTAAAAAATTGACAGACTTTCGCCGGGAAATGACACAGAAATTTCAGAGTTTAGGAAAAAAAGGGGTTGGCGCTTCCTGGATGCTCCCGCAACCTGTGGCTGTCTGTACACACCTCTTTGGTGTACTCCTGACTCGTGCGCATGCTCAGTCCTTCGGACTGTCGTTGACACGGCCCAGTTTGGGACGGGATTTTGGTCAAAGTGTGGTCCAAACGTCGGCAAATTTGGAGGTCGAAAAATTTTCCGACGAACTTCAAATTTTGCATGCTCCAAAGACTCTATATTGCGCACTTGTCCTAAAAAATTGACAGACTTTCGCCGGGGAAATGACAGAGAAATTTCAGAGTTTAGGAAAAAAAGGGGTTGGCGCTTCCTGGATGCTCCCGCAACCTGTGGCTGTCTGTACACACCTCTTTGGTGTACTCCTGACTCGTGCGCATGCTCAGTCCTTCGGACTGTCGTTGACACGGCCCAGTTTGGGACGGAATTTTGGTCAAAGTGTGGTCCAAACGTCGGCAAATTTGGAGGTCGAAAATTTTCCGACGAACTTCAAATTTTGCATGCTCCAAAGACTCTATATTGCGCACTTGTCCTAAAAAATTGACAGACTTTCGCCGGGAAATGACAGAGAAATTTCAGAGTTTAGGGAAAAAAAGGGGTTGGCGCTTCCTGGATGCTCCCGCAACCTGTGGCTGTCTGTACACACCTCTTTGGTGTACTCCTGACTCGTGCGCATGCTCAGTCCTTCGGACTGTCGTTGACACGGCCCAGTTTGGGACGGGATTTTGTCAAAGTGTGGTCCAAACGTCGGCAAATTTGGAGGTCGAAAAATTTTCCGACGAACTTCAAATTTTGCATGCTCCAAAGACTCTATATTGCGCACTTGTCCTAAAAAATTGACAGACTTTCGCCGGGAAATGACAGAGAAATTTCAGAGTTTAGGAAAAAAAGGGGTTGGCGCTTCCTGGATGCTCCCGCAACCTGTGGCTGTCTGTACACACCTCTTTGGTGTACTCCTGACTCGTGCGCATGCTCAGTCCTTCGGACTGTCGTTGACACGGCCCAGTTTGGGACGGGATTTTAGTCAAAGTGTGGTCCAAACGTCGGCAAATTTGGAGGTCGAAAAATTTTCCGACGAACTTCAAATTTTGCATGCTCCAAAGACTCTATATTGCGCACTTGTCCTAAAAAATTGACAGACTTTCGCCGGGAAATGACAGAGAAATTTCAGAGTTTAGGAAAAAAAGGGGTTGGCGCTTTCTGGATGCTCCCGCAACCTGTGGCTGTCTGTACACACCTCTTTGGTGTACTCCTGACTCGTGCGCATGCTCAGTCCTTCGGACTGTCGTTGACACGGCCCAGTTTGGGACGGGATTTTGGTCAAAGTGTGGTCCAAACGTCGGCAAATTTGGAGGTCGAAAAATTTTCCGACGAACTTCAAATTTTGCATGCTCCAAAGACTCTATATTGCGCACTTGTCCTAAAAAATTGACAGACTTTCCGCCGGGAAATGACAGAGAAATTTCAGAGTTTAGGAAAAAAAGGGGTTGGCGCTTTCCTGGATGCTCCCGCAACCTGTGGCTGTCTGTACACACCTCTTTGGTGTACTCCTGACTCGTGCGCATGCTCAGTCCTTCGGACTGTCGTTGACACGGCCCAGTTTGGGACGGAATTTTAGTCAAAGTGTGGTCCAAACGTCGGCAAATTTGGAGGTTCGAAAAATTTTCCGACGAACTTCAAATTTTGCATGCTCCAAAGACTCTATATTGCGCACTTGTCCTAAAAAATTGACAGACTTTCGCCGGGAAATGACAGAGAAATTTCAGAGTTTAGGAAAAAAAGGGGTTGGCGCTTCCTGGATGCTCCCGCAACCTGTGGCTGTCTGTACACACCTCTTTGGTGTACTCCTGACTCGTGCGCATGCTCAGTCCTTCGGACTGTCGTTGACACGGCCCAGTTTGGGACGGAATTTTGGTC